>CM036251.1:34313787-35541287 GCA_020698575.1 Bostrychus sinensis
CTGTCCGATGTTGACTCTTGTCTGTGATCTGGTGCGGTCCCTTTCACATTTTCTTTTTCTTGCCTCGTCCGACATTGTCTTCATCTTCTTGTGTCCTTCGGCCCTGACGAACTGGCGAAAATAACAACGCTAAAAGTAGCTTCATGGTTATACTGCACCTCAGGTATAAGAGCAGAAGGGAATTCCGTAAAGCGAGTCGTTCCCTGTCACGTGACTTTTCCGGAAGAGCGGAGCGCTCCCGGCCAAGTTGCGAGGGTGGTTTCTCAGTACAGAAGCCCCGCTCGGAGCAACAGATCGCGCCTCAGGACTTATAATCGCTCAAAAAATCACAAAAACAAGTCAGTATGCCCCACATATTTAGGAGAAAAGTTACACAGTGTAACTTTAAGCAAAATTTTTAAGGTGATACTTTACTTGAGCACATTTTGCTCTTTTATCTGTACTTTTACCTAAAGTAAAGAAATGGAGTACTTCTTCCACAACTGCTCTCCCGTCTCTCTCATATCTCTCTCCTGTCTCTCTCCTGTCTCTCTCTGGTCTCTCTCCGGTCTCTCTCATGTCTCTCTCCTGTCTCTCTCATGTCTCTCTCCTGTCTCTCTCATGTCTCTCTCCTGTCTCTCTCATGTCTCTCTCCTGTGTCTCTCCCGTCTCTCTCATGTCTCTCTCCTGTGTCTCTCCCGTCTCTTTCATGTCTCTCTCCTGTCTCTCTCCCGTCTCTCTCCGGTCTCTTTCATGTCTCTCTCCTGTCTCTTTCATGTCTCTCTCCCGTCTCTTTCATGTCTCTCTCCTGTCTCTCTCCAGTCTTTTCATGTCTCTCTCCTGTCTCTCTCCCGTCTCTTTCATGTCTCTCTCAAGTCTCTCTCCCGTCTCTTTCATGTCTCTCTCCCATCTTTCTCATGCCTTTCTCATGTCTCTCTCCCGTCTCTCTCCCATCTCTTTCATGTCTCTCTCCCATCTTTCTCATGCCTTTCTCATGTCTCTCTCCCGTCTCTTTCATGTCTCTCTCATGTCTTTCTCATGCCTTTCTCATGTCTCTCTCCCATCTCTTTCATGTCTCTCTCCCATCTTTCTCATGTCTCTCTCCCATCTCTTTCATGTCTCTCTCCTGCCTCTCTCATGTCTCTCTCCCGTCTCTCTCCTGTCTCTCTCCTGTCTCTCTCCTGTCTCTCTCCCGTCTCTCTCCTGTCTCTCTCCCGTCTCTTTCATGTCTCTCTCCCGTCTCTTTCATGTCTCTCTCCCGTCTCTTTCATGTCTCTCTCCCGTCTCTTTCATGTCTCTCTCCTGTCTCTCTCCCGTCTCTCTCCGGTCTCTTTCATGTCTCTCTCCTGTCTCTTTCATGTCTCTCTCCTGTCTCTTTCATGTCTCTCTCCTGTCTCTCTCCCGTCTCTTTCATGTCTCTCTGCTGTCTCTCTCCGGTCTCTTTCATGTCTCTCTCCTGTCTCTTTCATGTCTCTCTCCTGTCTCTCTCCCGTCTCTTTCATGTCTCTCTCAAGTCTCTCTCCCGTCTCTTTCATGTCTCTCTCCCATCTTTCTCATGCCTTTCTCATGTCTCTCTCCCATCTTTCTCATGCCTTTCTCATGTCTCTCTCCCGTCTCTCTCCCGTCTCTTTCATGTCTCTCTCCCATCTTTCTCATGCCTTTCTTATGTCTCTCCCGTCTCTCTCCCGTCTCTTTCATGTCTCTCTCCCATCTTTCTCATGCCTTTCTCATGTCTCTCTCCCGTCTCTCTCCCGTCTCTTTCATGTCTCTCTCCCATCTTTCTCATGCCTTTCTCATGTCTCTCTCCCGTCTCTCTCCCATCTCTTTCATGTCTCTCTCCCATCTTTCTCATGCCTTTCTCATGTCTCTCTCATGTCTCTTTCATGTCTCTCTCCTTTCTCTCTCCCATCTCTCTCATGTCTCTCTCCTTTCTCTCTCCTATCTCTCTCATATGTCTGTCCTGCTGTTCTCTGCCTCTCCCATTCCTTTTCAATCTTATAAACAGCTATATTTCAAAAGTGAAGGGGACACGTCCCCCACACAGTGAATGGTTCCAATGCCCATGTATGTCTGATCTGAGCATGAGAATAACAGCTCTAAGCTATGTGCAATGTATTAGCTAATGTGTTATTACATTTTATGCATGCTAATGTTATATGCACACATATTGTTGATCACCTTGCCATCACCCTGACAACACTGAGCCGCTGTTGTTACAGACACAGTGAGCAGTGCAATCTGAGAGCTTCCATGCATTAAAGATGAGAGCTGAGCTGAGCTGCTGACCGTCACATTTTCAGAGCAGCCCATTGTCAAACGCTGCATTAGAAAGACCGGATTCAAAAGCAGCTTGTGACGAGGAAGCACTTCTCCAGAAGCCAGATTATGAGCATGTTTAATCCTCTGAAACGTCAAACTGAGAGAAAGTGACTGCAGCGGCCATCTCCACTCTAGGGTGCAATTAGATTAAATATGATTATGGGATTTTACAGTGCTTCAAACTAAAACACGATATATTCATATCCCAGAGTGCACTGAGGCTCAGTTCACTGCAACAACTTTATTAGGAATAAGTATGTCATTTTTGAGCTATTATTTCATATTCTGTATGAATTTGACACTATGGAATTATCTGTACTATTCTCTGAAACTCAAGGGTTTTATTTTTAAAGTCTAACACAGATGAAAGAACTCCAGTACTGCATTAAAAAAAATCATAAATGAATTAATCATGCATTTGAATGATAATATTTCTTCAATAAATATATTTTATTATTTCAATAACTCTACGTTTTTGTAATATACATTTTAAGACCTACATAAACAAAATTTAATAC
Organism: Bostrychus sinensis; assembly: GCA_020698575.1. NCBI lineage: Eukaryota > Metazoa > Chordata > Actinopteri > Gobiiformes > Eleotridae > Bostrychus > Bostrychus sinensis. Next base: position 34,316,604 of record CM036251.1, read on the forward strand.
CTCCTCATAATATTTAATACTTTTGAGGCCTTGATTTTGACAAGACCAAATTTAATAGCCATTTACTGCTATTAAGACCTTGGGCCAATCCTGATTATACTGTATTATGTCACAATAATGACAATATTAAAAACACAAAGCCAGTTTAATAATAAAGAATATGACGTCTTTTTCCAGGTGAATCCTCTTACAATTGCTTTTAGTTGACTGAATAGTTTTCCTCAAATCTAAGTAAAACAAGTACATACTTTCTCTCGAATGAAAGTACTTCTTCTGCTTTAAAATATTTTGGAGCCCAGTCTGAAAATCTGCACTAGGGCTCCACATTACTATCTGCTAACTCTAGACTTTAAAAGTTTACCTGGAGCACTGCTGGTCTGAACAGAAGGCCGAGTGTATGGCTGTGGGGTGCTGGGGAGGGGGGACGCGCCGGACGACTCCTGCCCCATCAGAGCAGGGTACAGGGGAAGCACACCCAGAGCCTTCCCCAGCATACGGGGCCCCAGGCTGAGCACTCGGACCTTCACATCGCGGTAGCAGTGGTTGATCATGCGCAGGTGGACGTTCACCCGGGTGGTGATACGGATCAGACATTTAACCATGGCTGTAACGGATTCAGATTCTCCCTGATGGTCCCAGAGCCCAGTCCAGGCCACGGTCTTCCAACCAAAATAATTAGGTCCAAAAGTGCTACGGAGCAAGAGGTCAAACTGTGGCTTACTAAACTAGAGGTACAATGCGAGGACTGGGCCTGGCTCAGACCCGCCCAGGACAGCTACTTACATGGAGAGGAAGACTCTGGCTATTTTAGGCTGGGGTATTAATACCACTGCAAGACTTTCAGCCTGCACACACTGGGGAGGAGGCTCGAATAGCAGCTCTCTCAGTCCACCTGCTGCAGCCAGCACTCCAGTTCTCTGTTCATGTGGTGCACTCAGACTGTGAAGCTCCGATACAGCTCTGACATGAGCTGGGACGCACCAGTTTGGCTTGTGCTGCACCAGTTCTGCCTGTGCTGTACCTGCGTCTGTGAGGACTGCTGTCTGAATGAGTGACGTGCACACCTGCTGCGGCAGCAGACCTTCTGTGGCTCTGAAGTGGGCCAAATGGCTCTTGTTTCAACACCACTGTCTGTGTGAGGGCAGGCACAAGAGGGGAGCAGATGCTCCATGGGAGTTTTTAAACACTTCACGTCATGATTTAATCAGGACCCTGCTCTGGTTAGCTCTGTGGGTATATAAGGCCCACATGTGAGAGCATGGTGTGAGAAAAAGTTTCTCAGCAATATGCTACACTAGGATTGTTCTCTATACTTACATCTGCACACTGTGAGCCCTCCAAGCAGACATGCTGCTCCAATGGAAGAGGAACTTCACAGGCCCTTTATTGACCTAACTAAGGCTTTCGATACTGTGGACCACTGTCACCTAATTAATGCCATGCATAAAATGGGTTTTAGCACAAACATGGTCAGTTGGATTAAAAGCTACTTAACAGAACATATTCAGTTTGTTCAAGTTGGTCCTGTTCTGTCTGATCTGGTCACATTGGACAAGGGGGTCCCACAAGGGTCTATTTTATTTTGGAGGCACCTTAGATTGTACTTCTGTAAACTGGTACTTTTAAGCTTTTTATACTATTTTTATCTACTGCCCTATTAGTGGAATTAATGTAATGTTTATGTCTATTCTTATGCTCGTGTCTTTGTTCCTCTGGCACAAAAATGTGCTTCAAGATTAATAAAGTTATATCTTATCTTATTTGAGGGCCCTAGGCAGTATCTTCTATCTTGATTTTGAGCTCATTTTAACTCCTTGCAGCACTCTCTTCATAATGTTCAATTAGTCCACAACGCTGATAAAACTGAAGTCATGTTGTTCAACCAGAGCTCAGAGACTGCCTGCTTCCCATTAAAACGCTGGACAGTACTTTTATAGATAGGTAATAGACATATAAGAATAAGTCTAAGGCATCTAGCTCGATAATGATCTTAACTTTAAAAGCTGAAATTCAAACTAAGGACTGAAATCTTGCTTTTCTACTGCTTCCTCTAAGCATCTGGTAACTAGTGTATTCTTATCATAGCTGGACTACATTTACGGTGACTACTGTGATTTTTGTGTGGCCTTTTTTTTTGTTGAGCATAAAAAAAGTATGTTGTGTTCACCCCACAGATATTTCTTGCTTTGTTATGAAGTTGCAAAGCTGTGGGATGGTGCTTACTCTTACCCTCCATGATGGATATGTGCACAGCTCTCCTTCGTGTTCGAGGGACACTGCTGAGACGAGGACCATGGGTGATGGATGGACAACTCCTGCTGGGCACTAAGCCAGCTCTGTATGCACAAAAGTCCAGAAATGTAATTATTATTTCTGTTTTTAATATTTTTTATTATTATTATAAACTTAGGTCAGAGGTAAGCTGGCAGTGCTAGTCTAACGGCAAGCAATATGAGTGAAAAGGTGGCCTGCGAAGTCCTTGCAGTACCTGTGTATTTCCGGAGGGTCCCGTTTAATTTTGGCACTCTGCTCCATCACCTCTTTAGCCACTCGTCCACTGAAAGAACAAAGAACAGCAAACTCACTGCCATGAAAACCGAGCACAGTACTATAGTAACCATGTACTCCCATCTACCCCACTGTGCTGTCCTGTCAGTGTTCTGTCCCCATTGTGCTGTCCCATCAGAGTGCCCTTTTTTGCAGTCGTTCAGATATATTTTACCTGTAGCGGAAACGGCTGCCTTTGAAAAACAGGCTGCTGCTGGACACAGTTCGGACCTGGCTGGACTTCTCCAGCCTAATGGAGACAAAACACAAAAGGATTACTCTCACACCGTATCATTTATGCATTTTCACATACACATACACATGCACATGCACACCCCATGATCCCCCTTACCACACATACATACACACACTATAATATGCTGCTATATTCCATAGTACTCTGTAGAAAAGCAATAGAAAACTAAGGCTTTCTATGCACAGGCCTGTGTAAAGAGTTAATGGTGCTACTTGAGTGTCAACTGTAAAAATTACAAATTTGACCTCTTCTCATCAGGAAAAACTACCAACAATCAAGAATTTTTGGTTATATAGCATCATGGCTGTGTAATCAAAAAAATGTTGTTATAATGAAAGTCAAAGGGGGCAAAAACATTCAGGAACAGTTCATGAGAGGATATAATAAATAAATCTGACGCTGTAGAAAAACAAAAATCATGAGTTAATGTTTGATCAGTCTTTGACATGTGAAAACTGTGGTAAAAGGTTAAAAATCAATCACTTTTTATATGGAATTTTATGTGTTTTTCTGTTTACTTATGAAAGGGGCAATTACAGAGGTAAAATCCTGAACTTATTTTATTTAGATGTTTTGATCATAACCATGGATAAACACAAAAAAAAGTTGAAAAAAATATTTATCTGATACATTTGTACAGCAGTTAAATTTAGTGGATGATTTCATCCCAAATGCAACTCAAGTCTGGCGTTTTTGGACAGTACACAAGCAGGGTTAACGTGTGATTGCTAAATGCAAAAACAAACAGACTCTAGGTTAAAAAACAGTGTTATTGAATTATACATGTTCTTCATGCAGTATATGCACTGGTTACAAACAGCTCCATACACTATTCACTGTGTGTATACTGTAACAGTAAGTGACACATTAATGTTTTATGCTCATTTTTTCAGGGGACATGCTGTAGATGTTTGTTGTTTGCACCAGAAGTCATTGACTGTGCCCCATCTTTACCACTATCTGTTTTATCTGTCCCCCTCTGTCCTCTCCTGTCCCCTCTTCTGTCTCCTCTGTCCCTTCTCCTCCCTCCTCTGTCCTCTCCTATCCCCTCTCTTGCCTCCTCTGTCCTCTCCTGCCTCCTCTGTCCTCTCCTGCCTCCTCTGTCCTCTCTTGCCTCCTCTGTCCTCTCCTTCCTCCTCTGTCCTCTCTTGTCCTCTCTTGTCTCCTCTGTCTTCTCCTTCTTCCTCTCTCCTCTCCTGTCCCCTTCCCTTCTTCCTCTGTCCTCTTAGTTGAAGCCCTTGTAGGAAAAATTGGATGCCAAATAAGCATTTTGAGACATATCTGCAGTGCAGTGACCATAGGCATAGATAATGTGAGGGAATTAAATAGAAGTTACTTGTAGAAAGCCTGGTTCTCCACTCCACACTTCCACAGATGTTTACAGGCCTCCGGGGTTGGTGCAAAATACGTCAAGATGATCTTTTTGTCCTGCACGTAGGAAGATGGAGAAACGTGCAGGCCAATAAAACAAACCGAACACATCTAGAGGCAGCCACAGTTGAGTGTCTTATATTTCTTGGTCTCACCTCCTTCTGATTTGCATAAATGTGGAACGTCTTGCCTTCGAACTTCAGCTTGGTCACCTCGTTCCTGTCCAGACAGGCACAAAGAACACTATGTCAAGTACACTACAAGTGAAAGCCACAAAAGCCACAGTTGCTTTAAATATTCATGAAAACCAATGAAGGAAACATAAACAGCTCCAGCTGAGTCTGGCTGTCAAATGTTCCCCGCCAGCTCGAGAAACCTGAACCGAGCCAAAGGCAAAACAAACACAGCTCGCATTAATACTGCAAAAGCATTGCGTTATGTGACTCTTCGAATAACTGCTTAAGAAACAAAAAAACATTTCCCCCTGATTCACAATTAAATTAAACCAAAGCTGGACCTGGGGACTTTCTTTTTCAGGTTTTTGATGCAATGTGTACAAGCTGAGTAGACCTACAGCCAATGGGAGCATCTCTTACTGTAACAAAACACACAGCATGCAAACATGTGATTGGCCAAAGCTTCAACAGCCTCAACATTCTTGTCCTTTAAAAGGTGCTAGGAGCAGTATATTTCATAAAAATGACCCCCAAGATATGAGGTAAACATGTTTAAATCAAAGATTAGTTTTACTGATAACAATAGGGCTGGGTACCATTAGCAGTACTTAAACGATACCTGGTTTTTGATACCAGTACCTGAGCAATACTTTTACCGATACCTAAGGTGTCCTAATTCATCTACAATCATAAAACAATAATATGAATATATGGGTTAGGGTTACAATAATGAATAAAAGACCAATATTTTGAGTAAATTCCTTAGCTGTAAGTTAAAACCAGTTATTCGGTGTTATTTATTTGATTCACACATGCAAAGACACATTAAAGGTCCTACTAGGTATTGAAACTTGGTATCGGATAGAAAAAAAATTTCAATACCACAAAGGTATCATTTAACAGTACCCAGCCCTAGATAACAATGGTACAGATAATTTATTCACAATTTTAAAAAAATCTTGAACATAATGCCCAAGTTGTTTATGTTTACCTTTTTTGTTTTGGTTCTAAAACTGCATTGCCAATTGTCCAATCAGAAAAGTAGAAACCCACAGGCCATTGTTTTGATTTAGACTGGAGCAACATTTTCCAACCACAACAAGCACATACTGCTTACAGTACCTTTAAATCAGTTCTTCATAATAAAGCCTAGATCCTGTCTTCTCAACTGGTGGCTCAGGACAAAAAGTGGGTCACAAGGATATTTTTGTCTTCCCTTACTGGGTCACCACAGTGAATCAATTGCAAAGTGATTAGCTTAGTTTTTATGGCAGATGCCCTTCCTGCCACTACCAGCCACATTCTAAGACTGAGGTAATCAATGGAGTAAGCTGTCTTGGCTTTGGACACAACAACAGTATGCACTTGGTCAGAGTGGGAATCGAACCACTAACTCTCCGGTTAGTGTGCGACCTGCTTAACCTCCTCTGTCACTGTCGCCCCCATATATTTGGTAGGAGTATGATCATATATATTATACAACGTGAGATGAAGTTGAGTAGTTTTTAATACTTCATAAAAATTACACACGTGTCCCCAGATATGATGTAAACATGTTCAAATCAAATATCAGTTTTACTGATAACAATGGTACAGCTGGTATGTGCCGTGGTATACCTCAGTTTATAGAACTGCGGTGCATAAGCATGTGTAGGAAACTACAGCCTGCCTTGGCGTTGTGAGTTTGAGTCCAGATGCCAACACTTTGTCGAATGGCTCTCCCCCTCACTCCCACATAATTTCCTATCACTTCTCAACTGCACTATACAATAAAGCTGAAAAGGCCTTAAAAAATTATGGTACAGCTGGTTTATTCAAAATTTAAAAGATATTTTACATAATGGTCAAGTTGTTTATGTTTACAGTTTTGTTTTGGTTCTAAAACCCTTGCATCGCCAAGTGTCCAATCAGAAAAGCAGAAAGATGCTCTGGTTGCCACACAGGCCAATATGTACATGCAGCAGAGCTACAGAACCAGTTGGCAAAAGCGCTCACTGTGACTGGCAACAGACCATTGTTTTGATTTAGACTGCAGTACCATTTTTAAACCACTATGGGCGCATGCTGCTCACAGTACCTTTAAAACTCAGTAGTTGGTGAGATTGTACGATACATAAAAAAGGGAAAACTTTGGTTCTTCATCCTAATGTCCAGTTTTTTTTACTGTACTACTGTGACCAATACACTACACTATTAGGTGAAGTTTGGCTTTAGACTTTTAGTAAAGACGGGCTCCTGTCACAGAGAAACACATAGACCTGCTCTGGAGCTAACATTCTTCAGATCTGTGTGTGGACAGTACGTCAGCACATGCTTTGTTTAGAAGAGTGGAGAACAGCTGAGCAACACATCGCACATTTATCACAAGCCAGAGTAGAGTCTTTATAACCTTTTGTGGAAATTCATACTGTCTTCTTAAGTAAACTACCGTTCAAAAGTTTCTTCTTGGACATCACGTGACGCTTCTGACGAAGGCTACAGGAAGTAGCCGAAACTAGTAAAGCAGGTAAACAAGCACTCCTGTCTGACTAAAAGAGTCTTCATAACCTTCTTCATAACCTTCATAATCCAATTCAGCTTAATTCAACTCAAATATTCCAAGTCAAATCACATATTGCATGTCCATAAACAGTGTAGCCCCGTAGGCTTCCAACTTTACCACTTGAGAAAGTGAACTCTCTTGTTTCCCTGAAGCACCACAAAACCAAAAGGGGTGAAGGCGAGGAAGGCTGGGTTCCCAGACACATCCTGCAACACATTCATATACATATTTACATGATACATGATTATTTTCATTCGTACAGGTGCAGCATTTCTTGGGGGGCACGCTCCTACCTTGCAGGGGTGTGGATCTACACCATATGTCTCCAACATCTGGGCTTTCTGAAGAAAATTCCGCTCTGATGTTTCAGGTGTCTGTCCACTGAGGAGACAACATCTGTTATTATAGAGCATTCACATTTACAACATCTACAAGAAACATGATAAAGAAGAGACAGCTCTGAATATTGACTACAGCTGCCATCAGCTCAAACATATTAACCCTACTCAACAAATATACAGAAAAAAATAATCACAGTTACAGCACAGTTAATGGTTTTAATATAGACTCAGTTCTGGGGCTGTGTAAATAGCTTCTTGTACGTGCAGTAGTTTAATTTTTTTTTTAAACCTGCTGTTCATCATCTACTATAGAGAATATGTTTTATTTTTCCATCTCTCTAACACTTAACTCACTGTGACATGGTCGCCCCATGCACTAGAGAATAACTTACCTATGTCTACCTTAGCCCAAAACCCTCTTAAAAATATGATCATAATCTATTAGGAAGCAGAAGACCAAAAGGTTCATGTTTAGTTAGACAAGACTGTGAAGACTTTGACGGAAAAATGTACATATGTGCACATCACACATTTCCCAAGAAATACTCAACTAAGTGGCTGATGAGGGAAGTAACCACAAGTGGGCAGCAGAGCCACATGGTATTACATGCACTGCTTCTGTTTGGACATCAGCTCCATCTGAACCTCACTGAGCAAACATTAGAAAAGTATTGATTAGTCTTATTCTTCTTCTGCTCATATGGCAGTCACACAAAGGAGCTCATGCATCTCTGTTGAGAGACAGTGCAGACTGCAGCTCCCTTCACTCTTATTATTCAATACACAGTAATCCTGTGTCAAATTCGTTCTGTAGTACTTCATTAGTGTGCTCAGATAAATGTCACTGAAGGCACTGGAGTAGTGAGAGCGCCTTACATAAGTTCACTTTTGTGAATCTCTGCAATCCGCCGCTCCAGTTTCTCTGAGTGTTTGGGGAAGAACTGGAATTTGGAACTGTAGCCTTCAGGATGCTTCCCAGGGTCATAATCGCCAATCTCAGCTGGAACAGAAAAGTCAAAAGGACGTGCTTTTCAACATTGAAGCACATGAAACACAGACCTAAGCCACTCCTAACCCTACACTGAAGGTACCTTGTAACAGAAGTGCCATCATGTGTCCTGCAATTAAGAGATTTTTAAACAATACTTTGAACAATACTCTGCGCTTACTTTAGGGAGCAATACAACTGAGATTTCCCACAAATAAAATAAAAAGTAATCTAAAAACACCTAGAAGCATCAGAGAACGGAGCCCTCTGCCAATGAACTTTCTCTATCTCACAACGGTGAACATATAGTGTGTAGACTTGGGCTGGTGATCTTCTAGTTCAGGGGTACATGCTCTATCGATTGAGTCACAAAGCCCTTATATCTCACAATGTTAAAAACACCTAAAAGTAATTATTTGTCCCTGTACTGAGCCCTTGTGTTGGAGTTGCAGCAGAGATATCCCTATTTCACAACAATATAGGATCTTTTTTTTTTAATTCTGGAACGAGGTGGTGTTCGAGCTCCACACAAAAAACAAAAAAAAATTCTTATTTGACCCATTACTGTCCTTTCTTATAAATTTTATTAAAGCATGCACAAGGCTTTGAGGTAATTATGATATAAACTAAAGAATGACTTTAGGAGTTGTATCATTACGAATAAATGTTATCTTTATGCAGAAAAGAAAACATCATAGTACAGTAAGGACATTTTCATCTATTTTTCTATTTTCCAGTCCATGCAACGCTTTAGTAAATTTGCAAAATCATATAGTCCTATCATAGAGTCATATAGTTAGTGTGTGAGTGTTCCTTATACTGTAAAAGGTAAATAAGCAGACTTTTGTAATGTTATTCATTCTTGTGTAAAATAATAATCAGTTTGGATTTCTGGTGGACAACATGTTCAAAGAGAGCTTGTGAAGACAGCTTAAATGACAAGAGCAGACCATCTGTCACCTCCCATTACCCTGAAGGATGTAGGCAGCCAACATGGCGGCATCCGAGCTTTTACACAGCAGCCGGCCGTGGTACAGGTCTCTCTTGATTTGCAGGAAGACAAGATATCTGCAAACATACATCTGGAGGTTAGAATACCAATACTTAGGATAATCAGACCACTGAGAATATTTGGTCTACTGAGGATAATCAGACTACAGAGGATATTTAGTGTAGTGAGGATATTCAGAAAGCTGTTTACACTCAGTCTTTTTGGACCTGACCTATCACAGCCGTTTATCTGCGGCATGTCTTACAGAAGCAGAAGATAATCTCCTATCAAAAATAAACAAGATGGCGCCAGCTTATACGGAGTGAGTTTAATAACTTCTCACCTGATAAACAACCCACAGAGGAGGGAGGTGTAGGGAGCACCATGCCTTTCTCCTCTGTGGATGGGATTTACAATAGGGAATTGAGGAGTTAAGACTTTGAGGAGGCAAGTCATAAAAAAATGGAATCCACCCAATGTAAACATTGCTAGCAAGCACTGAAAAGCAGTCTGCTGAAGTGGGTAAAATATAAAAAAAACTTTAGAGGAAGGAATGAGAAAACAATGTTGAACTTAAAACATGGATTAGTCCTGTCCCGGGTGATGATTCAAAGCTTGGCAAGTAGTCTAACACAGAAATCAGAGCTCACTGAACACAGCACCACCAAAAGCCATTGATTGGGCACTTAGCATCAGATAATTTACTGTACTGACAGGTGGGAATGAGAATGGTATTTATATCGCGCTTTTCCTATGACACAAGTCACCTAAAGAGCTTTACATACAGTGAGGCAAAAAAGCATTTAGTCAGCCACCAATTGTGCAAGTTTTCCCACTTAAAAAGATGAGAGAGGCCTGTAATTTTCATCATAGGTATACCTCAACTATGAGAGACAAAAGAAAGAGAAAAAATAAAAATAAAAAAAAATAAAATATATATATATATATATATATATATATATATATATACACACACACACATAGAGGTCTGAACTACAGCTGTAGCATGATTTATAAACATTAGGACCCTTTGGAGATGGGATAGTTTGTTCTGTGTAGAGGACATTATACCACCTAAATAATTGCAGCTTTTGCGATTTGCTAATTGCGACAATTTAAATTGTGATTTAGATTACATTTTGATTAATTGTGCAGCCCTAACTCATAAGGTTTAATACTTTTAAGGCCTTGATTCAAAGACCTTGGTGCTACCCTATTATTTATTATTTTAGTGCATTCCTCTTATTTGGTTTTACAGTTTTCACTATTTTAATAAAGACTAGTGAAACTAAATAGAGGAATAGTTATTTATTGTTTATGCTCTACGTACATCACTTGCTTTTGTTTACGAAATGTGCTACAGAACCCCCCCCCCCCCCCCCTTCTGAGTGTTGGTGGGTCCGTGCACACGTGTGGCCTCTTCTCTGTCACTTGTCACTCCCACCATGGTTTCTCTTCCATTCTTCTCTGTTCTCAATAAGCAGCCTTTTGGCCCATCTCCACTGAGCCCCACGTTCACTATGTCCTGGGTGAAGCATATTTGGCCTGATTATACCCAGCAGACACACAGTACTTTACTGTACTGTCCTTGAATGTGGATGGGCCAAAGGATTTGGACTAATCTCTTCCCCTGTGTCGGTTCAGTTGGACAGTGTGATATAATTAGAAGGCAGAGGACGCATTTTACTGCTCACTGTGTTCTTTCTAATATTCATCATATCGTTTCTTCCCGGCAGTTTAATTATGAAGGTTTGACATTTTTACACATCTAAGATTAAAAATAAGCATAATCTTATCTTAATCTCTAAAGTACACTTGTAAGGTAAGGTACACTTTATTGTCTCTAAGCGTGACCCTGGATGTATATTTTTTTTACATTTCTCTGAGATGTTATATTTTAGTTAATTTGTTGGGCTACTTGTTTTCTACAACTTTATATAATTGTTTTTGGTTTCTGATGTCATTTGACTTTTTTATAAACACAAACGTATCGGGGTCACTAATGACCCCAGTCAAAAGTACCTATTTTTGTCTATGTATTTTTTATGTTTTAATCACTTTACTTAAATTTTCTTTTACAAAACATCAATATTTCATGTATTACACACTAGAGAGAGGTCAGATGCTCTTTGTGTGTCATTTTTAAGTTTGTCCAGATTTACTGAGGCCCTCAGGACCACACTGTCCACACAGAACAGAAAAGATCCTGTGGTCACATACAGGCCTCACTCTGGGCTCTGACTCTGAGGCAGAAAACTGTTCTTTAAAGTAAAAATATTTTTAAGAATCACTAAAAACAAAGTCCTGACAAAGTCTGAACTGAGCCAGGAACATGTCTGAAGTCACCCAGGTCCGGCTCTGGTCCTACACACTCTGGACAGTCCTGGCCTCAAGAACCATACTATTAGAGCGCGCTCTACAGGAGCCACAAGCAACAAAACACCAGAGTTTCACCTCCAGGACAATAAGAGCAGAATCTAACACTCACTTTTCATGGGCTCAGGGACTGCAGCTGATAAATACATTTTATAATAATTCAGCCTCATTATTGATCAAAAATCATACTTAATGCAAGAGTTTTATTTATATTGTAATGAAAGACAAATTCCTGATTTAAAAAGTTTACATCATTTTTGGTGGATTTAATGTGATTATTCTGTATTAGAGTGAATATGGCCCTGCCCACTTTTAACCATAATAATGAGTCAAAAATAGTTTCATTTAAATTATTCTCAAATTTGGTTGTGTTTTTGTGGATTGTTCCAGACATAAAGCATGCATTTTTTTTTATCAAAGAAAGTATATAATTGTGTCTAAATATGCAATTTATATGCAAATGTATCAAAATAATAATTAACAAACTAAATCGTTTTACTTGAAATGACAGTTAACACATCACTACTGATGACTAAACAGAAAACAATTCTCAGTATTTTGCTGTTTTGTTTGTTTTTACAGATTTTTATCTGTGGGGTACAAGGTGACCCCACTCAGTAATCTATGTTATGGAGCGATATTTGTGCCACCTTCGTGCGCGTGAAGAGTGAGTGTTGAGCGCACGTAGTGTGAGTGTCGCGAGCGCATACTTGCGCCGTGCGTCAGTCTGCAGCCTGTTATGATGAGCCATGAGTCAACTAAGCCTTAGCACATTTATAGAAGCACATCTTAGTTTACATTAAATATGATTAATTAAACTTGTGTCTTTATATTAGAGAGAGTTCTGTTATGATGCAGCTTGACGTTGATTAGATTAGCATGTTGTAGGCAGCTAACGTCAGACAGTGATGGTATTTTATGGACAAATGTGGACTGCTGGACCACTGTGTCCTCCTCTATGTCTCCATGTCTTTTTAATGTAAAATATAAAATGTATATCCAGCTCTTGTTTGTATTTTTGTAGAAAACAAGGCGACAGAGTAACTCTTGTGCATTGTTGTGAGTGGTCTGTTTCTCCCACGGGGGATCGGAGTGACGTTTTGTGGGCGTTCCCACCGTTGCTGTATTTGATATAAACGATTGGATATAAGACAGCCAATCAGAAACATTTGTGAATCCCAGTCTGTGATTGGCTGTGCTGCTCGCAACAATTGTAGTTTGCTTTGTGCCACCTCGAGCGAGCGCAGAGCCAGAGTCGCGAGCAGAAATGAGGTGTCGTCTGAGCAAAGATGTTTTGCGGAGCGGGCATCCACGTACTCGCGCACCTAGGTAGACTTTGAGCAAGCATGTAGGCAGAGTTGAGCGCGCACGGAGCAAAGGTTTGTGTGCTCAAATTATTATTCTCTTTTCAAATGGTAAAGTATGCGCTCGCGACACTCACACTGCGTGCGCTCAACACTCACTCTTCACGCGCACGAAGGTGTCACAAATATCGCTCCATACTATGTATGTAACACAGGTTGGTAGGATGAGTGTAAACGGAGGATCCTGGTCAGGAGTATACCTAGCTGGAGGATTATTGTGCATGTTTTAGATTAATCCACCCAAGCATGAAGAGAACATACAAACTCCACACAGAAAGGCCCTGGCGGTCAGGGATTTGAACCAGGTACCTTCTTTTTTCCCCGGCACTGTGTAAGTGTGTGTGTTGTGGTAAATTTCATACCGGGTAATCTCCTCTCTGAGAGCAGCGGGTTCCGGAGGGTAGAACTTGACTCTGAGACACATTGTGAACGGAGGCTGAGCTGGAGGATGCAAATACAATGAAGTTATGGAACAATGATGATGAAGCAGTTTCTGAAAAGTATGAAAACACACTGTATATCAGGGGTCTCCAACCAGTAGCTCACGAGCTAACAGTAGCTCTTTCCAAGGAGCTCACCAAAGGAATAATGAATCCTACATAAGCTTGATTAGTCAAATTTGATTTACAACTTGGAAAACCAACTTGTGTGTATCCAATCAAATGCATAGGTGCCCACTCCCTTCATGCACAAAATTATTATTTGCCAATTTGTTGTCAATCAAAAAGTTGTGCAGCAGTCAGGCTTGATGAGTCAGCAGTGATGTAAGACCAGTAGCAGCAGGACAGCAGCTATGAGGCTGCAGTATTTTATGAAGATTAGGAGATTGTTATGTGTCAGTTGTTGCATACAGACGCACAAAATGCACATGCGGGTGAACTAAATATTATGATTGTTAAAAGTCAAAAGTGTCAGCTCTGCAACTAACTGGCCCTGTCCAGGGTGTACTCCGCCTCAGGCCCATAGTTACTGGGATATGTTCCAGTAACTGCAAGCGGAAAAAAATGAATAAAAAAATAAATGTTATAAAACATGAGTAGCTCTCTGTCGTTTTTATTTTGTAAAAGTAGCTCTCAGGAGAAAAAAGGTTGGAGATCCCTACTATATATCCATACTATCAAATGTTTGTTACTATGAGGGCATAAATCAATGAAAAATATTAATGTTTTGAGGGTCTTCTTCAAAGTCCTTCTCTGAAATAAGTGACTGATGATGGCCATATGGATAGATCAGGCCCACAGGTGTAACGGGGAGAAAGTCACTTAAAGGCCTGCCTTAAGGGACTGCTTTCATTTCCCTTGGTGGACTGCTGCCTGTGCTGTTTGTAGTGACCCATTACCCTGGCTGAGCTGAAGCCAGGCGTGAATACAGTATGTGAACCAAAACCATAACTACTGAACTATAGATAATCTACACTTGTCTGTGCTGAAACTGCTAATAACAAAACATGAGCTCTGCTATACCGTATTATCTGCCAAAATAAACTTTGTAAACACGTAGGACTCACATTTCATCTGCTTTGCGATGGATTTGGTGAACTCCAACCAGTGCTGCATTAGAAAGAGAAAAAGATGATTGACATTAGCAAGATTAGTGCACATGGGGAGTGCTGTTAGTACGGACAGCTCCTAACAACATGTCTGAACTATGACTAGTGGGAGAGTCACACGGAGCAGCTGCAGCGCTCTCCAGGCCACAACAGTGTGTGGATGAACAGTGAAACAAGCACATTTACAGAGGTGTCTTATATACTGTCAATGTTTGTGTCTTGTCATAGAAAAATATGAACATGAAAAATACATGGACCTTGGTAGAAGGTGGCAGTGCTTCCTGCTTCTATAATCCCTCTATGTGAGTGAATTAAGGCTGATTTATACTTCCGCGTCTTCCTGACGCCAAACTACCGCCGTTGGCTCGACGGCGTTGAAAACCCTTCAATCAGTCGATTTGACGCGGAAGTATAAATCAGCCTTTAGAAGGAAGTAAACAGTTTTTCTGCATTATCATGCTGTTGTTGTTGTTTGTTGTTGCGCAACCTAACCATTAGCCTTCCTCTTGTGTTGGTGAACAGGTGAATACTGAAGCGGACCTCACTGAAGCTGTGTGTTCCAGAGACATACAGTGAAGTGTGTCTCACCCGCTGCTTGTCCGGGTCCACATATCTGATCCCAAAGTAGTCCTTCTCCAGCAAGTTGAGGTGGTGGCAGATCAGGTCAAACAGGTACTGGCCCTTAGCATCACGCTGAAAGAGACCAGAGGGAAAACATTTTTTTTAAAATCGTCCTTATTAAGGCTGCACAGTATAATATAATCAGGGGTTTAAATGGCGGGAACGGGCAGGAACTATGTTCCTGCACTTAGCAGGGCCGCTGTCCCATGCTGCAACATGCAGTCAGTGTAAGCTGCCGACATAAACCTGGCAAATCACGATAAAATAAAAAATAACAACCATGGACACTAGAAACCGTTTGGAGCCCATAAAGATATTCTATAGTCAAATCAGTCTTTGTTTGATGACAATCAACCTCATATTCATGGCGATACGATCATAAATACCTCATTGGAATAATACGAGCAGTAATAGATGATGTGATTCAAGAGCATCACCGTGGCACGGAGAAGCGTGAAGTCTCTCTTTTTTTTTCTTTTTACCATGTCCTAGGTTTAGTATTATAAATGCAATATTAAACAAAAGTTTTTGTAGCCTGTAATGTTTTCTTGAGCCTCTGTCCACAGCCCAGTGTGATCATAGACTGTGATTAGAGTTAGCCAGGGGTGAAGCAGAGCAGACTGGGCTTCAATAGGCATTGGGGAACCATTTAAAGAGAAACTTAGTCAGACTTTTACATAAATGAAATAATTAATACATAAAATATATGTGTTTTGTTAGAAAATGTTTTGTCTTGAATTTTGGAGAGAGGTAAAACCCTAAATTGTCCCCATATTTTTACTACAACCTAGTAGGCAGCTGAAAATATGATATAATCTAAAAAGCACCAGAATACCATATAATACTAATACTGTATACAATGACTTGATGTTGGGTTCCCTCAATTCCTAAATTCCAGTTTAACTGGTAAATATAACATAACATAACATATAATATAATATACCGTATTTTCCGGACTATAAGTCGCACTTTTTTTCATAGTCTGGCTAGGGGTGCGACATATACTCAGATGCGACTTATATATTAAAATATTTCATGTGTTCGTTACTTTCACACTGACAGCAGTGACAGGGCACTCTAGGCTTGTGTGCCACTGACAATTTAAAATGTAAACATTACCGCTAATAACTTAGGCTGTAAAGACAACTGAGAAAGAGCAGAATAATTGGAAATGGAACTGATGCTGAGTCTGACGACAGCCACGCAGAGGAGGAAGCGGCGCTTCGTCTACCTCCGGAGTTGTTCAGAAACTACACCGAGGATGAAGAATTTAAAGGATTTAGCGATTAGGAGTGAGATGGTGAGTTTGGTGAACTTGTTATATTATGTTCTTTATGCTATAGTTATGTGAATAACTGTTAATATATTACGTTAACACATGAGACACCTATTCAGTTTGTTGTCTATGCTTCATGTGGCTGTATAACCATCAATGTGTTACGTTAGCAAACCACACACCTGTTCTGTTGTTCTCTATTCTATTATTACTATAACTTGCCGTTCAAGATGAAATGTCTGTTGTTGGTGTTGGATTTTGTAAAATAACGTTCCCCCCAAAATGCGACTTGTATACATGTTTTTTCTTCTTCATTATGTGTTTTTTGGCCAGTGTGACCTATATTCCGGAGCGACGTATAGTCCGGAAAATACGGTAATAACATTTGTTATTATCATCTGAAATTTTTATTATATCATCTGGGTTGTCTCAGTCAAACAAGCTTAAAAAGATTTATCTGAACTTGCTTTGTAGAGGTAAAGATGTTTTGTACAAGAAATATACACGCACGTCTTGGCCTCAATATATATATTGAGCTTTTTTTTCTTATATAAATATTACACAGTTATTTTTGGGGTATCACATGACTAATCGAATGGTAGTCTCCTAAAAGTGTGTTTTTACTGGTACCATTAAAAGACATTCATAAAACAGAGCCTGTGTCATGCACCTTCTGTAATGAATAACTTATCTGTGCAGACGTATTCCATAAACTTCCTTTAACAAAATACTGGACTTTTGAAAAGACCACTAACATGAGGACAGAAAGTGACAAAGAGATACAAGAGAACCTTCCTGTCGCAAACTGGAAGGCAATATTCATTCAAAGAGTCGCGAGCTGAAAGAAGAGCTCTCCTAAAGAGATATCGTGCAGCACACTGGGATTCTCTTTCTACCAGGAACCTCTGACCCTCCAAGTCAAACCTGCTCACGGCACTGCAGCTTCCAATACTGCATTATATACTACAGAAGTACACGGGCTGGTGTGTACACAGTGATTATCTTAGAAACATCATTTTGGAAAGACTGAGGTGGGTTGGCTTTGCTAGAACTTATGAACTTGGCTTAACCTGGAATAAGAAAGTTGAATATTCTGTACACTGGGGCTCTTTGACTTAAACTGCTGTACTTTTGTTGTGGTTCAGTTAAGTTCTGGTTAAAATTGCTGATAAATCATGGGCCTACAGATGAAAAAGAGCCTGTTCAAATCAAATTCCAGGTTCTTTCTGTAGCACAGGTGTCTGTGGACATGTTTATTATACTGACCCACTGGATATGAGTAATAGGTTGCATTCACGTGATGTCATAGAATTCTAAAGGGCTTATAGTTTAAAATTGAGATGGAGGGGGGTAAGAATTCTATGATAGAATTCGCTGCTAAAGATTTAAAATGCAGATGTAGGGACCTGTTTTTTTGGCTAATATCTATGTAAAAAACACAAAATTCAAAGTTTTATCTGTCAGTATGAACAGTGGCGTAGCCACGTGGTGGCCTGGGGTGGCCACAGCCCCTGTTGGTCAGAGCTTGGCCACCCCATTGGCCTCCCCTGAGTGGTCCTGCGTGACGGGCTACGTAGGTCCATAATGATGCTGGCGTGAGTGACTGACATTACGTCTTTGCGGTTTATTACTGCTCCATCTGCGAACAGCTGCAGTGTTTTTTAGGTCCAGTGTCTCTTTTACTCAAAAACTATTACAAAAGAGATCACTATTTCCAATAACCTTGTTATTAATTATGATCAAAAGTAAGAGGAGAGATGGACAAGAGCAGAGGATAAACTGCAGCTGGATGGGGAATCACTGTAAAGTTTCTGTTAACAGCAATCAACTACCCCATGTGACCCTTCAAAATAAAGCTTCATCCTCTTCCAGCAGCAGAAACAACTTTATTGTGGCAGAGACCGAAAGGAAAGGCATTAGTACTGCACTGAGGAGCAGACATGAGCTGACAGTACGGACTGTGAGAGGCTCTTAGACTGTCATGAAAAGTTGTGATGTAGACAAAGTTACTTAATAAGTTGTTGTAAGTTTGTTAATATCTAACACATTGCACTAATTAACAACATGCTTCCAAACAGTTCAGCTCTCCCAAACACTACATACAGGCGATAGAAAACTGTAAAATCAAGCAAACCCCGCAAATTCAGCGCGACCCTGCAACTTTGTCCAAACTCCGCAATTTTTTACCGCTGTCTGTGGGCAGTCCCCTTTTCCAAGCAGAGCAGCTTCTCTCTCTCTCAGCAGCAGCGCAGAGGTAATGCGCGCCGGAGGTCAGAGCCACAGACAAAGCAGCATGGAGGTGCGATGCGGAGGTGCAGCGCACTCACAGACAAAGCAGCGTGGAGTGACCCCGAGGTCGGGCGCACTCCAAATCAGAGCGGCATGGAGGAGCAGCGGGAGCTGCAGCTTGGAGGTGGAGTGCACAGAGGTCGCAGGTGCTCAGCAGCAGCAGCGCCTGTTGATGGGACTGAAGGAGGAGACAAACGCGGTACTTTCTAGTTTTGTCTTGTGTCACTCTGAAAAGCCTGTCTGCGTTGCCATGGTGATATAGTTGCCTAAAAAGTTGAATGGGCAGCGTATTTAGACAACAATGAAGTTTGAGGTCATTGTTCTTTAAACGTTAATGTTGCAGGCTAATAACCTTCCTGAAAACCTATAGTACAGCAAACTTCCTAAGTTTTTTAATGACTGGATGTTCTACAGCACACAACAGGAATCACCAGAGAAGATCTGAGAAGAATAGAATAAGAATCAGAGGCAGTGTAATAACGCCCCCCCCCCCCCCCCCCAAAAAAAAAAAAATCCTAATAATAAAAACAGCGTAATAGCACAGCAATATCTTTTTTAAAAAGTAGGTACGCTTGGCCTGTTCAAATACAGGTATTTTTAATTAGATTATTACCACCTCATACATGTTTTAAAACAGATTTTGTTTGTTGAACAGTGTATTTTTATCACCTCTGGTACTTTTTACCTGTGAATTATAGACAAAAAAAAATTGCAACTTTTAGTGCAACTTTTAAAAAAATCCTCTGCAAAATCAGGCATTTTAGCAACAATCACAAAAATTGCCCACAAAATCCTGGAAGGACTGATTGTTTTATTTACTCTGTAGTCAGCTAAAACACTTTAAAATGCACCAGGATACAGCAAATATTGTCTGTTATATTGATTTTTTCCCTGGGGGAGGACCCCTAGACCCCCGGTAAATTAGTTACACTCTTAACCTCTGTGAGTCACGACTTTCTCTTCTGTGAGCTGCAGACATCATGGCTCAGCTCCTAACTTCCTCAAACCATCCAAATACCTGGCTTCATAAAAGAACAGAAGATAATTCACATTTTTTATAATAGTTCTATAATAATGATCTGCCATGTGCCACCACAATAAAATGACAGGAGACCTGCCCCACTCCCGAGCAGTGCCTCTAACTTTTTTTACTTTCACTTCGCTGCAAAAGTCATCTTCGATGAGCAGCCTACAAAGCACGGTGCTCATCATGCAGTGCGTGTCATTCTCCTCTCTCTAATTTATGCACTTGCACTCACGGGACACGGCAGCGCGGAGGTGGAGTCGCACGGAGCCTGGCGTACTTGCATCCCACTGCGTGGACATGCCAGAGCTGAGGCCAGAGAGCCGCGGTAGGAGCTAAATGTCCATGCACTGTGACAGCAGGAGCTCATTCTCCTGCATAAGAAATAAAGTATGGAAGGGAACGAGCAATAGAAAGAGAGAAATCTGTCCCACCTGTCTGACTCTCACCTGTCTGACTCTCACCTGTCTGACCCTCACCTGTCTGACTCTCACCTGTCTGACCCTCACCTGTCTGACTCTCACCTGTCTGACTCTCACCTGTCTGACCCTCACCTGTCTGACCCTCACCTGTCTGACTCTCACCTGTCTGATTCTCACCTGTCTGACCCTCACCTGTCTGACCCCTCACCTGTCTGACCCTCACCTGTCTGACTCTCACCTGTCTGACCCTCACCTGTCTGACCCTCACCTGTCTGACTCTCACCTGTCTGACTCTCACCTGTCTGACTCTCACCTGTCTGACCCTCACCTGTCTGACTCTCACCTGTCTGACTCTCACCTGTCTGACCCTCACCTGTCTGACCCTCACCTGTCTGACTCTCACCTGTCTGACCCTCACCTGTCTGACTCTCACCTGTCTGACCCTCACCTGTCTGACTCTCACCTGTCTGACCCTCACCTGTCTGACTCTCACCTGTCTGACCCTCGCCTGTCTGACTCTCACCTGTCTGACCCTCACCTGTCTGACCCTCACCTGTCTGACTCTCACCTGTCTGACCCTCGCCTGTCTGACTCTCACCTGTCTGACCCTCGCCTGTCTGACTCTCACCTGTCTGACTCTCACCTGTCTGACCCTCACCTGTCTGACTCTCACCTGTCTGACCCTCACCTGTCTGACCCTCACCTGTCTGACTCTCACCTGTCTGATTCTCACCTGTCTGACCCTCACCTGTCTGACCCCTCACCTGTCTGACCCTCACCTGTCTGACTCTCACCTGTCTGACTCTCACCTGTCTGACCCTCACCTGTCTGACCCTCACCTGTCTGACTCTCACCTGTCTGACTCTCACCTGTCTGACTCTCACCTGTCTGACCCTCACCTGTCTGACTCTCACCTGTCTGACTCTCACCTGTCTGACCCTCTCCTGTCTGACTCTCACCTGTCTGACCCTCACCTGTCTGACTCTCACCTGTCTGACCCTCACCTGTCTGACTCTCACCTGTCTGACCCTCGCCTGTCTGACTCTCACCTGTCTGACCCTCGCCTGTCTGACCCTCACCTGTCTGACTCTCACCTGTCTGACCCTCACCTGTCTGACTCTCGCCTGTCTGACTCTCACCTGTCTGACTCTCACCTGTCTGACCCTCGCCTGTCTGACTCTCACCTGTCTGACCCTCGCCTGTCTGACCCTCACCTGTCTGACTCTCACCTGTCTGGCCCTCACCTGTCTGACTCTCACCTGTCTGACCCTCACCTGTCTGACTCTCGCCTGTCTGACCCTCACCTGTCTGACTCTCGCCTGTCTGACTCTCACCTGTCTGACTCTCACCTGTCTGACCCTCGCCTGTCTGACTCTCACCTGTCTGACCCTCGCCTGTCTGACTCTCACCTGTCTGACCCTCGCCTGTCTGACCCTCACCTGTCTGACTCTCACCTGTCTGACCCTCACCTGTCTGACTCTCGCCTGTCTGACTCTCACCTGTCTGACTCTCACCTGTCTGACCCTCGCCTGTCTGACTCTCACCTGTCTGACCCTCACCTGTCTGACTCTCACCTGTCTGACTCTCACCTGTCTGACTCTCAACTGTCTGACCCTCACCTGTCTGACTCTCACCTGTCTGACCCTCACCTGTCTGACTCTCACCTGTCTGACTCTCACCTGTCTGACCCTCACCTGTCTGACTCTCACCTGTCTGACTCTCACCTGTCTGACCCTCACCTGTCTGACTCTCACCTGTCTGACTCTCACCTGTCTGACCCTCACCTGTCTGACTCTCACCTGTCTGACCCTCACCTGTCTGACCCTCACCTGTCTGACCCTCACCTGTCTGACTCTCACCTGTCTGACTCTCACCTGTCTGACCCTCACCTGTCTGACCCTCACCTGTCTGACTCTCACCTGTCTGACTCTCACCTGTCTGACTCTCACCTGTCTGACCCTCACCTGTCTGACTCTCACCTGTCTGACCCTCACCTGTCTGACCCTCACCTGTCTGACTCTCACCTGTCTGACCCTCACCTGTCTGACTCTCACCTGTCTGACCCTCACCTGTCTGACCCTCACCTGTCTGACTCTCACCTGTCTGACCCTCACCTGTCTGACCCTCACCTGTCTGACTCTCACCTGTCTGACCCTCACCTGTCTGACTCTCACCTGTCTGACCCTCACCTGTCTGACCCTCACCTGTCTGACCCTCACCTGTCTGACTCTCACCTGTCTGACCCTCACCTGTCTGACCCTCGCCTGTCTGACTCTCACCTGTCTGACCCTCACCTGTCTGACTCTCACCTGTCTGACCCTCACCTGTCTGACCCTCGCCTGTCTGACCCTCACCTGTCTGACTCTCACCTGTCTGACTCTCACCTGTCTGACCCTCACCTGTCTGACTCTCACCTGTCTGACTCTCACCTGTCTGACCCTCACCTGTCTGACCCCTCACCTAATAAAAATAAGTTTCTATTTCTGCTTCATAATAAACTGTATGGCTACAAATCCATCTGGTTTTTATTCACAGATATATCAGGAATCCATAAGAGAATTGATAAAGAATCAGATTTATAAGCAGAATCAACAATGGCATTGACATTGATAAAATCTTCTCAATTCCCATCGCTATAAAACACACATAATTGCTGTCAGTAGACTCAGAATTATGCCACAGGATTATTATGCTGAGGTTGTGAACCCAGTCACTAAAAAAAAAATAAAAAATCAGGTTTCTGTTTGGATATTTCTTTTAAAAATAGTCCCTCACCTATACATTTATATAGGCCCCTGCCCTCCATATGAGATTTTGACAACATCAAATTCTAGAAAGTGAAGGCAACCTATACACTGCTTGGCATCACACAGCAATTTCTGAGCAGTTCCTTGTCCTCTGACTCCTCATCTCTTCATTAGGACTGGGCAGTGGCTGTCAAAGCTGCTTATTTGAGAGGTTCTTGAGCTTCCATGTTGAGGAGAGACAGTTTATTTATTGGCCGATAGTTGGACGTCAGGGTGTTTTTAATATCTTAGACTCTTTCTTGGATCTCTCCCACTGTGACGGTTGCTAGATCCTGTTCAGAGAGGCTGCTCTTAGATCCACTGGCCACTGCATCACTGTTGTGTGATGCCTCTTTCCCCCATACCCCTATCCAGTACTGTCCGGGTCTCCAGCCTTAGTGGGTCTGCGCTTTTGTTGTTACCCTGCCATTTAAAGTACACTTTAGCTGGTTGAGTAGAGAACAGCCGCTTCAATAACTCTCATGTTCTGATGGTGAGGTTCTGATGGTACTTCTCTAAGCCTCTATTAGCTGTTATTTTAGCCTTGATCTTATCTCTCAGGTTAGTTGCTGCCTCACTCAGCTTGATTGTGCTAAATGGAGTTTCGTACCAAATCTCTAATGGGGTTGATGTTAACTTCCCTCTGACCTTGCGTTCTGGCTCCCCCTTGCTATAGCATTTGTGTTGTACCTCATCAATCTCTTATCATGATAGCAGCTGCTGTTTGTGGATGTTGGAACACTGAGCCAGTTGAAACACATGATTACTCTTTGCCAGAGGGCTATCTGTGTTCTCTTTCTAGTAATAACAGGTGTCTAGCTATTCTATATGTACAGATAAAGGCTTATGTAACAATATTATGCCATGTTTAGTTTGTTTTTAATACTGAATGTTTTTATTCCTGAATATAGCCAGAACATAGAAAACATATTCTATTGTAGCATCTCCACACTATCAATATACACCATAAGAATATACCATGAAATTACTAAAATGAGACATGATATTGTATTGTGAAATCTCCAGGAACAGCCTCGAGACACACAAAGTCCAGAACAATTGAAAGGCAGATATGCATAAGGAGGACAGCTGGTCTTTTGTTGTGATAAAAACACCCTGGTTACTATTCCAAGCCAGGACCACCCCCTCTTTATGCCCCCTGCTGAAGCCCCGCCCCCAACAGCCTCACAGTCTCTATCCAATTACAGAAAGGACAAGATGTGCTCAGTTGTTTTTATTAACACTGATAAACCATTTGTTCACTCAGATTAGCAGTCAACAGTCAGCTGATGAGAACAGCCAGGACGTCACACTGTGATGACAATGTACACTGGAATACATGACTTCTGGGTTACTATGTACATGTTGTTTACATTAGCTGCACAATAGTATTGTCTTGTCAATAATGCAATAATATCAGTTCAAAAAAGTCAACCCAGATTTTGTTACTTTACTGATTTTCTATTTCTGCCCAGAGAAAACAAACTGAGCACTGCAAAAAGAAGCACACCTTTCATTTTAGCACAAGTTGTTGCAGAAAAATATAAGGCATGATATGACATGGAACTGCAAGCTGCACTGCAAAATCAAAAAGGTCAATATTTAGTCAGGTAACTTCAGGGTTAACCCTACAATGCTGGTTCACTTTCACTGTTGTTCACGTTCTATTAGGGAGGGAAGCAGCACTGCTCTGGAGCATAATAACTAAAAATGAGCTGCTGGTGTAAAGTAGGAGAACTGCACTGTGGACAGGAGTGGACAGCGGGTGGACAGGAGCGGACAGCAAATGTCAGAGACAACATTTTTATCAGGGTGTCCAGACTGAGACCACAGTGGCACAGAAACTGATCTAAATCTTGTTTTGCAGACAATAATTTACATGGAGAAATACACCATAAAGATAAGCTTTAAAGCACATAATGCTTTAATGGGCCAATAATAAAACAATATCAAAAGCATAAAAAGGTTGCATTGTTCCAACAACTTACAGCAGTCTTATTGTGCGGTTGTGTGCTACAGTATGCAAATATTAACATAACAGATGTCATTTCTTGTATTCTGGTAGTCTGGCCTGCCAGACAAACTCTTTTCCTATTGTCTACAAAGAATTTAGTGTGATACCCCTTCGGTAACATTTTGTTTCTGTGGTGGAACAATGACAGGCGGAGTAACCAATCAGAGAAACGATGGGCAATGCTCCACTGATCAAAACAAACATGGATTGTTGCAGCTTTTTCATAAAACACCAGAATATGCCATATTATGAGCAGCTCTGCACTTATTTCTGAACGGGGAGAGGAGCAGAACCCAGTTGTATAAAAAACTGCAGAGAAAGTCGTGTTTTTTTTTTATGTGGTTGTTACATAGAATGTCAACGGGACTTTACTGTTGTTAAAATGATACGGGCTTGCCTTCTGGTGCATTTTGCTATTTGAATATTTTCCCCTGGCTGCAGTAAAGATATGGATGCAGTTTATGGTTTTACTTCTCTAAGATTCAAGGCTAGTACTGCTTATTGGGGAACAACTCTTCCCTAAACCCCACCAGAGCCCCGCTCCCCAAGTGAGCCTTCAGTCTCTTCACACTGGGCTGTGGACAGGTGAGGAAACACTAAAGACTACAAAAACCTTTGTCAGGATGTTTGAACTTAAGTTTGACATGGTCTTCGAACAAAAACCTCTAAACTGTTCCTATGTAGTGTCCATGATGAGTTTTTACTCCCTGACTATCATGTTTTAGATTTTATGCTTTTTTTTTTACTTTAGAGGCTAGGGATGGGAATTGATACGATTTTATCAATGTCAATGCCATTGTCGATTCTGCTTATTAATCTGATTCTTTATCAATTCTCTCATCGATTCCTGATCTATCTGTGAATAAAAATAAAATGGCCATACATTTTATTATGAAGCAGAAATAGAAGCTTATTTTTATTTTCATGTAGAAGTAACATGTATTGAAAGTACAGCTGTTAAATTACTGAAAATGCTTTTTAAATAAACAGGATTGTGGCTTTAAAGTTAATTTAGGGGCACCAGAAGCAGCTTTGCACCTGTCTGTCTGAAAAAAACGCTCATTAGACTTATTAAAGTAAACAGTAGTCTGTTACTGTGGCCACATCAGCGTCAGACAGATGGGACAGGATTCAGCGTTTTCTACGAAGATTTCTCTCTTTCTATCGCTCGCTCCCTTCCATACTGTATTTCTTATGCAGGAGAATGAGCTCCTGCTGTCTAGCGCGCGGACATTTAGCTCCTACCTCCGTGGCTCTCTGGCCTCAGCTCTGGCATGTCCACGCAGTGGGACGTGAGCGCGCCAGGCTCCGTGCGTCTCCACCCCCACACTGCCGTGTCCCGTGAGCGCGTGTGCATAAATTAGAGAGAGGAGAACAACACGCACTGCACGAGTGAAATTAAAAAAGTTAGAGGGGCTGCTCAGGAGCGGGGCGGGTCTCGGAGCAAAACCTGCTCACACAAACACAGCTGCTCAAAGCGGCAGTGATAAGAGGGATCGTTAATGGCGGAGGCAGACAATTTCAATGGATTGGAAAAATTTGAACCAGTTCTCGGGTAGAACCAGGTTTCGATGCCCATTCCTATTAGAGGCTGACCAATATTCAGATGATGCAGCACAGGACAAAATGCACAGTTAAATGCATATTCTGAAAAAAAGTCTGTATTTTTACTGTAACAATATAAAAACTGTCATATTTTAGGGACTGAAAATATCACAGTCTCATCTCATTCATTTGTGTAATGTATGGTAAAGTATGAACGTAAATGCTCACTGCATTCAGTGAGAACTGCAGTTACAGAGAGAGGACTCGGCGTTTTGACCTGTAGTGAAACAAGTGAATGTGCACGTGAAGTCATGTGAATGATATTTGATCGTTTTGATGTAAAAATTGTTTTGATGCAGAACAAAATATTTAAGAAAAAATGTTTTGAGAACCCTAAAACCCACCTTTTTGTTTGGCAAATGAAATTTTTGAATGGAGAAATGTGTTAAAGTGAATGAGGAAAATTGTAATCATGCCAACCTGCTGACAGACTATGTTTAACAAATTCCACTCTATGTGAACTTTGCAGCTAGAGGAGATAAAACACTGGGCCAGGTGTATATCAATGTGGCTAATGCTTACAGAGTGCAGGGATATCTGGGTCTGACTAATCATATCTCACTCATACTTTATCCCCGGTATACAAACCATGAAGACTGCTGAGCCCATAGTGAAGCCAGTTAGAACATGGCCTGAATATGCTGTACTTGAGCAACAGGACTGCTTCCCCTCCACAGAGTTGGATAAATTCAGAGACAAGGGACTAGAGCCCAACCAATATATCGGCCAGCTATTATCGGTTAATATAGCGATTAAGAAAATTATCAGTTATCGGCCAAAATCTGGCCGATATCCACCGATATAAACAGTACTATTTTTACTGTGTGCTGGAAGATCTGTTTATTTGTAAATGACTGCCTTCTGCTATTTGTCCAGCAGAGGGCGCTGGCGCCAACTCAGAGTGATGCAATTCATAGGAAACCCCCCAAATCGCCTTGTCATGGCCTGAAAAGCTCAAAATGGCAATAAAAATATTAAAAAAATTTCTTTGCCATAAAACCTCATAGAACAAAAATTCAAAATGCATTTTGTAGTTCTCCCCATGCTCTACTTGCACAGCAAATTTAAATGCAATTTAAGTTACACAAATTCAGTTAAAGCTAAATAAAATAAATAAATAAATGAATATAATACATAAAATATATAATAATACTCTCCACCCAATGCCCACTACAACCTCAATAACAATCAGCATAAAGAACAATAAGCAGCTTTCTAAAATATTTTAAAAATAAGTTTAGTCTAATAAAGTGCCCTGGGGTGTACACGCCATATTCATGTAAACAAGAGCGGAAAGAAAAATGCTTTAAAAAACTTTTTCCTCATGTATAATGTATCGGCCGATGTATCGGATATCGATAATTATTTGTTACTCAATATTGGTATCGGCCTCAAAAAAATCCATATCGGTCAGGCTCTGTTACTAACACGCCAGGCCCTTGATGCGTACACAACCACAGTTATGGATTATATCCATTTTTATTAACAATGTTAAATCATGTAAGCAGATCCATGACTTTCCTAATGAAAAACCATGGATGACACGTGAGGTACGGCTGCTGATTAAAGCCAGGGATGCAGCCTATAGGTCAGGGAACAGCAGGGCCTACAGCACAGTCAGGAGTGTTTTCAAAAGGGGCAACCTGGATTATAAAAGGTGTACTGACCACTATTAATTATTGTACAAAACCACAAATGAACCAATTGATATTGCTTGCTGAACAAAATTTGGAAAACTCCATGGCTATTGTGTTATTAATTGGAAGCACGTCAGTTGATAAAATGATGCTAGCACTGTCTCTATGCATGTACAGTATTTCTAATGCTGCAGTGTAGTGAGCTTTCCCAGATTTGTCTCTTTATTCTAGGTTTCTCTGTGTTTTAAACGTTTGCTTGAAATGCTATCTCATTAAAATGCACAAATGGTGTTAATTAGTGACATTTAGCACTTGAGATTCCACAGAGCAATATGGAAGATGCCCCCAGGGGCCCCAGGGCCTGTCTGAGTTTACAAGTGTGTTTACTCTGTGCAAATGTTTAACCAGCATACTCACATTTGGAAGAATTACAGGAGAAATACATGTACAGTGAATCCCAGTTGACTGGTTAAGCACAGTGAGTGCTCCAAATGACTGCAACATTACAGGATGTTTAATGCATATAAATAAGTTACTGTCTTTTAGTGGGGCAGTAGGATGCATTCTTGGTCCTTAGAGTCTCTGGAAAGAACCTCATCCTCTAGTTTGGGCCTTGAGGCTAAAACCTTCTGCCTGAGAGACAGGTGTGAACAGTCTGTGTGCTGGGTAGGATGCATCCTTCAGAAGGGATGCTGCTGTTGGTAATTTTTTGAGCAGATTTAACCTTTCTGTGTCAGCAGCAGAACAGACAGTGATGGAGGAGGACACTGTCCACCACACACTGATAAGGACTGTGAGCTGCACTCAATGTTTCTGGATGGTGAGAGGAAGAGGAGAGAATCCACACTAACACAAAGACACAATTCATTGTTTGTATTTACTAACAATGTTGTGGTAGGGAATTGCATTAATAACTGTATTCCCCTTCCTTAATGTACTGAAAAATGAGAAACAGTGAATTGTCGTCAGTGGTATGAAATACTGATTTGCAGTTTTGAATCTGCAACAAAGCAATAATGCCAGCCTCAGTATAATGGAAACCATTTGAACTTCTTGGTCACACACAGTAGGATTTACACAAGGCCCGCACAGAGCAGCTCAGGGACAGTGGAGGAGACAGGGCTGAGCCTGGCTGCGGTGCACAGATTCGGAGGAAACGTGCCTGGCGGAGGCCAGCCAGCATTTGGGAGAGCCTATGTTCCACATGGGGATCAATACGTTTTTTCATGTAGAATGACCAAATTTTGTATAGAGATGCATCATTACAGGACAAAAAATATTATGACGACAGCGCTGTACGACAAACAAGACATTTTAGATTAAAATCTTGAAAGCATAACTCAGCAGTTTTTGTGTCATACTTTTCTGAACTCCTCTTAGGGTGCTTATCCACATGAGCACAAATTTGGTCAAAATCATCTAGAAGCGTGGGGCATCAAAAGTTATCCAAAATTTTGAGGAATAACTAAGAATTTTTTTAATCATTAAGTACCAGGACATTGCTACTGTTTTTACCTGCAAACTATGATTTGGTTCAAATTTGAAACACTTCCTTCATGCTGCAAAACAAAAATGTGTTAAATTTGGCATGTCCTTTGCATCACAACAAACTAAAAAGTCAATGGGACCTATACTCCAACTGTGTCTCCATAGCAACAGCAGATTTTTTTTTTCAGCAAACTTGCACATACTATCACCAATTTGCCTCAAATTGAACAAATGTATTCCTCCAACAAACCTGAACATCTCTAAAAAGAAATCCAGATTTGACCAAATCCTATGAAGACACAGTATATTTTTAAGGAGCCGCATACAATTTGCCAAAAAAACTTTCGGCAAATCTGTCCCAGCACGTGTTTCTCTAGCCAAGGGCCTATTATCACCGCTTTTTTATATTGTGAGTACAGTGAGCTTTAATATATATAAAATTGATTCCTCTTTTTTTTTTCTCTGGCCATGCTCCAGGTGCACATTAGAAGCACACTGTTTTGTTTTCTCTTATCCTTCTATTTTATAAAGCCATTGTGAGTAGTCTACACCAATGACAGTTGTGTGCTGAACGAGCCAGCCGGAGTGTAAAGCAGTGAGGCTGGAATTCCCAGGCAACAGAACCATGTGTAGAACCATCTTACATTCTTCTCAGAGACAGATCAGAACAGTGTGTGGAACCATCTGCTGGTAGGCTATATAAAGCACAACATAAGAAATAATTGGAAAAAATGACGTGTAAGGACAATAGTGTTGTAGTCAAGGCTGTACTAATCGAGACCAAGACCAGTCCAAGTCCACAGTGAACCAAGACCAAGACAAGGCCAACCGAGACTTTCAGGGTTCGAGACTGAGAACGTGTCGAGACCGAGATCAGGGCAAGGTGAGACCAGGTCGAGACCAAACCCTGTGAACTAACACTAAATAAAGGGGAAAAGTAAAAAAATAAAAAATAAAAAAGTTCAAATATGAATTATTGTTTTAATGATCTAATGCAACAGACTCCACAGACAGAGATCATTTACCTGGTTCTTCTAAAGTGGGAAAACTATTTACTCCAAATTTATGAAAAAAAGCATTTTCTTATAATGCCTTATAATAATCTTTCTTATAATTTCTTATAATGAATGATTTTAAAATAAAATCTCAGAAACCGCTACATCCGAGACTGAGACAAGACCGAGTAAATTTAGAGATTAAGACCAAGGCCAAGTAAAACTGTAGCTGAGATCGAGACGAGACCAAGACCATAAAAAAAATTATTGCAAGACTGGTCTTGGACGCTACAACACTCACAACACTAACAACAACTTGTTAGATTTTTATGGTAACTACTGGGATGAATAATTTTGTTATTTTGAGTAATCATTCAATTTATTCAAACCATTATATTGTGCTGTCTAAAACGAATCAGTGCAGAGAGGAGAAGGCTGTTATTGTCACTATTGTCTGTTGAAGCATTTGAATTTGAAGAAATAACCATTTTACATATCCATATAATTGTGCTTTTATAATATTCCAAGGTTCCATGTGAGTGCACAGGCCTTAGCATCATTTCCACTGAGCACTAGGTGTTTAGATGTTATGTACTTTTACCAACGTGAGCTGTGCTTCTCACTCAGTCTCATAGCAACAGGAAGTCTTTTCCTCTCTGCAGGTCTTTGAATGAAGCACTACGTAAAGATAGAACTTTGTCTTCTGAGGCTTAAATTTATCTCCACCCGTCCTCCACATGCATTATGTAAGGTGATATTGGCACTGTGCCTAGATTCGCATGGAAAATGAGGGAGCAAGATATAACTCTGAAAAGCTTAGGGATAGAAACATTCACATTTATCAAAAGGAGTCTGATCAAGATGGCAACAAATAAAACACATCTCCTGCCCTTCCTGCCAGTGTGCCTCAGACCTGACTGAAGGTTTACCCACAATGCCACTAGTGTGACACTGGGCTAAAAGATTAACAGCTGTACTAATTTATATGAAGGTCAAGATTCCATATGGGAGTATAGCTCTTTTTAGTTCTGTAGAATGTGGGCTACAACTAGATGAGTCTGTGGGTTCCAGCTGGGAGCCACTGCTGTAGATGGCACAACAAGCTCCAAAGCAATTTACCATCTAACGACCAGATTAGGACTAAAAACAGGTATCTCTAAACAAACACTGAAGTGCATCGTTGCATACATATTTTGTTTATTAGCTGTATGCTCCAGTGCTTTTAGTGTCTTTTAACATGACTTTCTATGATGTAGTCCTGGTCTTTAGAAGCAGAGACAGAGCTAAAACTAAATGACATTTATTTTTACTGAGGGGAATGCACACTTTCAGTTTCAGTATTGTTTCTTATAGACATTTGGAATATATAAAAATAATGACAATAACAATAATATATAAATATACAATATTCTGACTAAAATGTGTTAAATGGACAGATTCACAGATGTGCATTAAAATGTCTAGATTGAGACTTTCATGCTCTGAGACGGTGATCAACTCTTTGTTGGACAAACTGGCCCTTTCCCGGCCACTGAGTGCTTCTCGTCCTCTATCACTATGTCATTCAGGGACGCCGGTAGGTCACCACCAGCTTTCCCAGGGGGAGCTAAGCTAGGCAGCTGCTAACTGTATAAGATCACTGTTTTCCCTTTGTATTAGCTTTGTCTCTTTCATTTGTTTGTTTTCTTTGCTGGCGTTGCTAGGCCACTGGTTCTGAAAATGCATTGTTATAAAGGTTTACCTTAGTTAACTGCAGGCTAGCTCGACCTTGGAAAGCCAGAATGGAAACTTGTAGTACAGTACAGTAGTTAACTGGTAGCACTAACTGAAAGTTAAGTTAATGGTGACATATTGAGTCAGGAAATGAAAAATCCAGCTTTAAAAGGGTGGTCCCTGGGGTCTGCTCCTCTTCCTCCCCATGGCTGCACTGACACTGCTGCTTTAAACTCACCTAAGAACTCTAACCAGAGTCAGCAGAAACATGCAACTGGAGAAGACAGTCAGCATGTTTTACACTGCTCTTACAGACTGCACAAATAATGAGGAGAGTGAAGCACTGAATTACTGTTGCTAGACAAATTAACAATAAATTAAGGTTTATGCAACATAGATTTGGCTTCTGCTCAAGGAAATAGAAGACTGTAACAGAATTTCCGACCCCGTCATAGTGCTCTCAGGATGCTTCCACACCAAAGACACGACATATGACTAAATCTGTGTTAATCCCACCAAACAAGACTCAAAATTTGAATGAAACATATGTGATTTCCTGTATTCACTTGCATTTTACATGATTAATATTTTAGGCTGGCTACAATTTATGGTTTTATCTCTCCCCAGATAGGGGGGAGGGCCCTTTTAGGAGAATTGCAAGGCAGCGTCACTTCAGTGGTTTGTTTTCCTTTGCTGAAACTCACTATTGTATAAGTAAATGTCTTTGGGGCCCCTCTTCAACTCTGGGCCCGAGGCAATTGCCTACCTTGCCTATCCAATTGCGACAGCTCTGTTAGTCAGATAATGTTTTAAAAGGTTGTAAAACAAGCTGCTGTTCTAGAGGTGGCTAAGCATGGCAAGCCAGACTCTCTCTCTTCCTTTTCGCAAGCATGACAGTCTGGTTCCCCTCTCAGAGCCAATAGTTTCTCCGGTTTGATTTGGAACTGGCCTATCACAGCCATTTATCTGCAGCACCTCTTGCAAAAGTAGATGAGCTAACCACAGTAGCGCCAGCTACCATGCTAATGTCTTCTCTGACCTGATTAACAGCGTTTGATGCTTTCCTTCGTCACCTGTTGATTCTGCTGAAGTCCTCATTATTGTTCAGTAGCGATGTAACCAGGGCTTAATTTGAGCCAGAAACTCCCTTAATTTGACGGTCCGATCCGGCAACTGTTTGCTTGGATCCGGTAATTCGGACACAACTCAGAACGTCAAAAAACTGTATTTTAGAGAAAAAAGTCTGGCACCCAAAGGGTTAAGCCTCTGTGTTTGAACATTTCAAAAACAAGCAAAATATATGTGATTCAGTGGATTTAGGACATACTAATGTTAGAATTTACATCTTGTGTTATCCAACATCAAGTGTTAATATGAGCAAAATACAAAAAGACTTAGGCCTGTTATTATTAGGCCTATTTCTCATTCTTGTGACACTTCAGTGATGTTTTGAAAGTATGGCTGCCTCTTGACATTTTATAGCGGTCCTTTCTAAATGCACGTTATATCTCATAATCCTCTCACTATGGTTATATAATAAACATCTTGATGGAGAAAATAATCCACAACTGCATGTGACAACAAGGTCAGAGAGCACTGCAGCAGCAAAGGCCCAGAGCTTTAGTGCCTCCAAAGACCAAAAGGTGCCCTCATAAAAACAATCAAATGTTAGGTGTGCATATTCACCATTACTGCTTTCAAAAGATATATTGTGATTTCAAAAAGCCATGTTATGGAATCTACTATGTCAATACTGTCACAATTGACCAGAATGTACAAAATTACATATTTTTTTTAGCATTGAGCATGTGCGTATCCTTGGAAACATCACAACAACTACAGCAGCTGTGAAGCAGGTGTGGCAAAATTAGGACTGATTACATATTTTTCCCACATGTATGTTTACAAAATTGGCAAATAAACAAATACAATTTTTGATTTTGGGGGGTCACAGTAGCAGAGCAGTCAGTGTTCTCGCCTCCCAGCAAGGAGATTGTGGGTCCAATCCTCAGCCAGCCAACACACAAACTCTCTGGGTGGAGTCTGCATGTCCTCCCCATGTTACTGTGGGTTCTCTGGCTTCCTCCCACCGTCCAAAGACATGCATGTGTTAGGTGAACTGGTGACACT
Source organism: Bostrychus sinensis (assembly GCA_020698575.1). Classification (NCBI taxonomy): domain Eukaryota; kingdom Metazoa; phylum Chordata; class Actinopteri; order Gobiiformes; family Eleotridae; genus Bostrychus; species Bostrychus sinensis. The sequence goes on from CM036251.1 coordinate 34,351,105, forward strand.
AAACCCTAATCCTAGTGAATGAATGTGAGAGTGAATGGTTCTGTCTGTGTTCGTCTCTGTGTCAGGCCTGCAACAAGCTCTCCCCTGTCCAGGGTGCACCCCGCCTAAGGCCCCAAGTTACTGGCATAGGCTCCAGTCACCCACGACCCCTAACAGGAAAAAGCAGAAGAAGATGAAAGAATGAATTTTAGAATTTAGAAGTCTTGAGCAGAAGTGAGAAGGATTAACAGATTTAAGCAAAAAAAGTTTCAAAAATAGCTATCTGATATATTTTTACTGCAGTTGAAATGAGTGGATGTTTTCATCCCAAAGAGTACATAAGGGTAGTAAATTTGCCCCAAGTCTATTATTGACCTATAGAAATTCTTAAAATCATAATTCCAAATTGTATGTCAAATTAAGGTTTGTCACCAATATTTATTAAATTTTCTGAAATGCAGTGGAAGTCAAAAGAGTCAAAAGATGTCAAAATAAAGAGTGAAAAGTGACCCCTAGTGGTTGAAAACATCCCCAGGAGTACATGAAAGTTAACAGTGAACTGGACTTTTTTTTCATAGGTCCATGATGCATTTCAGAGTGGTGCTTCTGTTTCGTGTCTACAGAACTGGTTTGGAGTGACAGAGTATATTCCCAGATAGCTAGATATAGATCAAATTTCCATGCTTAGCCTTTAAAGCTCTGCCTGAGAGGAAGGATGTTATTCAAAATATTCACTGAGAAATAAAATGTATCTCAAGTTAGAATGCATGTGTGTAGAAAACAGATTTTGACAAGGTGGATAAATTGCTGTATAATGGGCTATTGAAAGCATGTCAGTGGATGAAATAAGAAAGAATGTATGTGGAATTATAATCAAGAGTTCAATGACCACATTTCTGAGGAAAGAAAAGCTCAGACAATTCAAAGGAAAGCAGCCTGGTTTAACAGGGAATGTAATACTGTATATCCCAGAGCTGAGAGGAAGCAGACTGGCTAGCTCTGAATATTTAAGAATCCAATGCAAAGAATACAGGAAAATCAAACATTAAGCTAGAAGAGACTATTTAAAGGTTTAAAATCTAAAAGCCAAAAGCTTTTCTGGAAGAAACTAAATCAATCCCATAAAAAGAAAAAGCATCGCCCAGTCCCCACTGAGGCCTTCTTTGATCACACCAAGTCGGCACATGATTTCAGTCATGCAGATCCAGATGGAGACAAGCCTGGCCGGCCAGACAACCTCTTTTCCTGTTCCATACAAAGACATGTGTTTGTCTGGTTCATTTCCATGGGCAGAACAATCACAGGTGGAGCAACCTATCAGAGAAACGAAGGGCAGGACATAAGCATCACACCACTGACCTGCAACCAAAACAAACATGGATGATTCTTGCCAGTTTTGCCATGAAACACCAGATTACACTGTATTATGAGCAGCTCTGCACTTATTTCTGAACTGGGAAAGCAGCAGAAGCCAGTTGTACAAAGACTTGTGGAGAAAGTGGGTTTGTTTGAATGTGGTTGTTACGTGGGACGTCAGTGGGACTTTACTGTTGTTAAAATGGAAACAAGACGAAGACAACAGAGGACTTCACGAGGACTTCAGCAGACCCAACAGGTGATGAAGGAAAGTACTAAACGCTGTTAATCAGGTCAGAGAAGTTATTAAATTCACTCTGCTTCCATATTCGTAACTCGTGTTGCAGATAAACAGCTGTGATAGGCCACTCCCAAATGGACCAGAGAGAAATGGTTCACTGTGAGAGAGGAACCAGACTGTCCTGCTTTATAAAAGAAAGTAGGAGAGGCTGGCTTGTCTACTTGTGTAGACAAACTGATCAGTGAGTACATTTAGAGTACAGCCTATATACATTCATAGGTAAAAGTTTGGGCACCCTTCTGAGGTTGCATAATAATTTACTCTGTTTTCACAAAAAAAGATCACAAACGTATGTCATTAATTTCTAATGACATCTGAGTTCTAGGGTGTTTTCCAAACAACTTTTTTTTTTTGTGTTGTTATGTAGCAGTATTTAGGTGTATGAAATCAAATGAAATAAGGAAAAAATGTCTTTGCAAATATTTGGGCACCCTTACATGCATTAAAATCAGCAAACTTATAAGGGTGCCCATACATTTGCACATATTTCATATTTAATTTAATTTCATACACCTAAATACCGCTACACTATTGTTAGTGAATTGTTAGTTCTAACACTTATAAGAATAAGTGTTAGAAAAACACCCTAGAACTCAGTGGGCTATTGCTAGAAGCCGGTTTAATTTTAGTTCATGGTAAGTTCAGGTTAACTTTGAGGAAACTCTGAGTTTTCTGTCTCCAGAAAGGTTTGGTTTAGAGCCATGTTAATGGTCATGGTAACAGACTCCACACAGCTACCCTGGTCTGAAGCAGGGTAGGAACTGGTTTAGAGACTGAGAAACCAATGTGGGCCAATCAGCTGTGAGTAAAATGACACGTGACATGTTTTCTCCTAACCTTTTCTTCTGGGCCTCAAGTTTTTTTTTTCACATTAAAAAAATGTGTCAATGTGTATGTTTCAATATATAAGTAAAACTTTTTTTTAAATTAATGACTTTTATAGGCTAAAGGCTTTACTTAAACTCATGAAACGTGGAGTTTTTATATTTAAAGCTGCACTATGTGATTTTGTGACTGTAAAAGTGATGTGTCTAAAAAATGTTGAGTTTGAATGATACACTCCCCTTTCCTAATTCCTCTCCTTCACAACACTATCACAGTCTCACACAAACCTGGAAGTCTGTACACAAGCCAGGAGCTATCACAATAAAACAGCAGAGATCTGGAGTTTGCTTTTAATTCTTTAAAATAAAAAATAAATATACTTTTAATAAGCTATGAATTTTGAAATAAAAATGCTGCAATCAGCTCCACCTGTGTCCTGCTGTGATAGCCCCGCCCCCTTTCCTCTATATTGAATGCTATTGGTTGAACTGTGCCAGTCTCTGCCTGATCAGTGCTGCAGCAGCTGCAGTAATCAGTGCTTCAGGTTTAACTCTGAGTTAACAGAGAAAGCTCATAACCAGCTTCAAGCAACACATGAACCCAGAGTTACTGTGGGTGCCCTGGTTGCGCCAGGGCTGCGCCCTAGGTCACTGAGAAAATGTCCTTGTTGTCATAGACAAGTGCGATTAATTGCGTAAATTTTTTTAATGCGTAAATTTCTCAGTAATTAATTAATCTTAATTAACGCGTTAAAGTCCCAGCCCTATTTTTTTTTACTTCTTTGATATTTAAAAGAAAAAAAGAAGCCAATTTTAAACGTTTTTTAATTATAATTAATTATTTAATTACTCATTTAACAGTTTTTAGTTTAAGTCTGAGGCGACCTGTTGAGAATAAAACTCAGGACTGGCCGCTCTCTCTCTCTCTCTCCATGCAGGCCACAGTGTTGTATGTGAGAGGGAAGTGAGCGACACAGAGCAGCCTTTCTCACCTTTAAGATTCTACTAGTTCCAAACCTCCCTCTCTTCTGTGACAGTGTGGGCAGGTCTGGTCAGTTGGATATTGTGGGCCATTTGTGCTGAATTCATTATGTAAATTAAACAAACAGACATAAGTGCTGCCTTGTTTATATGTTGTTTTCAGGAGACTTCTTTTGTTTGTTCAGTTTCATTTCAAGTAGAAAATACTGCCACCAAGTCTCTATCTGTGGGCACTGCAGGAAAACACACTTTTAAGTCACTGACAGAAGACACAAATCTTCAGTGGGCTATTGCATTTTCAATTGTGCACGTTACTCAATATCAACACTAGGCCATAGACAGCAACTTTCACACAAAGAAAATATTATCTAATGCCAAGTTGTCACACAAATGATCAACAATTATAAAACAATTCAGCCAATGCACAACAGTACCCCACTGTTTTATTTAGAAACGCATCATCTAACAACTTGACAATGGCAAAACAGGCTATCAGTGACAGAAGGTGCAATAAGAAAGCAGTCCTGTTATATTACATGTCATGTTTTGTAATGGAGGTGGAGACGTTTCCTTATTTAAAATGAAGATCACATTTCTATCCTTCCTTTCAGGGACCTTGTCACGCCTTACTTCAGAGAAATTATTTGGGCCTCTTCAGAGTTCAGTAAAGTAAAGGTCTATCGTAAATACTCACAAATCCAGTTGACTCATGTGTCACCCCTCGCAAAGTTCAAAGTACAAAGTACTAAGTTTGTACAAAGTACAAAGTTTTTTCTGCCATTTGGCCGCTCTGCCATGATGGAAATAGAGAAATAAAGCCATCTCTTGCTTGTTGTTTGGCCCCAACCACAATGTGCCGTGTGTTTTGCTTGAAGAGTTTAAAAGCTGGACATAGGTTAATCAGCTATGGGGCAACTCCTGACTGTAGCACAATAAATTTCAATCAAAATATTACCTGAAATTAGTAAAAAAGGCAAAGCTACAAATGTATTTGGCAGAATTTTCAAATTAAAGTTTTTTTTTTATGGTCCTCGGAGTTACCAGCAAGTACCCCAGAGCTGATTGACCTCCGCCAAAGAGAGTGACTTCAGCAGAAGAGTCTGGGGTTGAATCCGAAAAGCCCTAATTGTCAAGGAACTTCCTAGCTCCTTAAGCTCTAACTGGATTTACGCCATCGTCCACCATGATATGGACTGTCCGGATTGCCTTGTTAGCAAGGATGGAGTTAGGGAAAGGAGCTTCATTGCTTCCTTAAATAGCTCCTTTAGCATAGGAACCTCCTATCCTTAAACAGAGCTGTAGCTTCTCTTATATGGAGTGATTTCGAGTTATTTCTGTACAATGTAATGCTAAAAAGATCATTAAAATTAGCGCTGCAGTAGAGGATAAGGTGCGCTTATTATAGTCCATTTTCTGGGTGTTGTAGTTGTAGCATTTGCCTACCAACCAAAGGGTCAGCGTTTCAAACCTCACGCCAAGCACATACTGTGTCCTTGAACACATACTGTGACAACTCCAGTCACAGGATGTGGCTGGTTGCAACAGGAAGGGCATCCAGCATAAAAAAAAATCACTGTCACTGGTTCACTGTAGCCATTCCTAATTAAATAGAAAGTAAGTAAACTCCGAACGTTGAAGGAGCAGGTGTAAACGTTTTGCAGAGGAAAAAAAAAAAAAATGCTGCTGTTTGTGCACAATATATATAATATAATTATACAGTAACTAAATCTGCTAATAAAATCATAAAAAAAATCGTAATCGTGAACATAAAATCGTGAATCGAATCGAATCGTGACTTCAGTGCATCGTTACATCCCTACTATGAACTGCAGAGTCTTAACTGCTTGGGGAAACTGAGGTCCTTTGGTCACATGGTTGCCCGAACATGTGCCTGACCAAAAATCAGCAAAAGTGCAAGAAAAAAAAATGTGAAAAAAATTGTCAAAAAAATTCTAATGGAAAATCCAGATGTTGAGCATGGTCAGTTTCCCATTCGGTGCCATCTGAACTGCTTAGATTGATTCAAATGGACTCTGCCGTTGAAGCCAATAGACTTAGCACTGGTGGACTGACGCCACAGAGGCCGTGAACACTGTGAACTCTGTCAAATACCCGCAGCAACGCGGCACACACTGTGGGTGGGCCTTTTGCACATGCTAAAATCTCATTTACAGATTTGTGGCAGCAATTTTTTGCACAGTTATCATATTAAATAACATGCCTACAAATAATTAACACTATGTTTCAATCTGCACTCACAATTTATCACTGTCTTAGTAAATCTGGCCCTAAATGTCCTTGTGTGCTTTCTAACTGTTACCATCATCTTGTATAAGAAGGATTTGTTTTGAACATTTTAATGTATTTTAAGTATTTTATGGTCCAAGATATTCTATTAAAACATTTTGAGTGAAAACAGTCAAGAATGTTAACCTTCCTGAGATAGATGTAAACCACAATTTGCTTCATTAGCGAAGATGTTTTGGAATTGTCCTTGCATTGCGACATATAGACCCTTCCAGAAATGACATGTTTAATAAAGTTGCACACGCAGCCTGGTACCAAGGTTGTCGTTCTATCCCATTAATTACTACAAGGGAGCAAAATAAAAATATTAGTTTAGACATTTTGGGGCAGCAGGAACAAATGGTTGCTGTTTATACATTTATTAAAAATTACTTTGAATTGATTTGACCCAGATCTAAATGTCAGTACCAGTTGTTTAAGTTAACTTATAAAGAAAGGATTTGTGGTGATTGATGAATTAAATCTGAAAGAACAATGTCAAACTATTGTGGTCCAACACATTTCTGTTACTACTTGTCCTGCGTGACATTGAAATTAAGAAATGTAAATTCTGTAGCCTTTAGATTAAATGCTGATTATAGATGCTCATTGCCATGTTAAATAAAATGGTTAAACGTTGACACACTCCCTAATGTTATCAAACCAGGTTCAGATATTACTCACAAGGTCGAGTGGTTGTCAGTTCCAAACCTGTCTTGATTATTCCTAATTTACAATGTTTGGTGGTTAGCGCAAATTGCTCCATTAAAAATCTATCTATCGTCTTTTTTAACTTCCGGTACCAGTCTTTGGAATGCAAACGTTTATAAACACAAGAACGGTCTATTGGAATAATTGGAATTTTCAAAGTTTGTCAAAAATTCTAAAACTAAAATGCTCCAGCCAGATCCAATTTATTTGGAGTGAAGCTGGTTGGTGTAGAACCATCAGACACCGTGAGTAATGTGCTATGGTTTGTGATGCTGTTGGCATAGTGATAAATTTTGTTAAATTGGAAACAAAAAGCGCCTTCCGCCCAGTCAGTTTTAATACAAGACACTTACAACTGGAAAAAACTAAATTCTTAGTAAGGAGGAAATTGGAAGTATTTCACTTTACTTGGCAACCTTAGACTTTTTTAGTACAACAAAGGTATAACTTACTGACTAACTAACTAACTAACTGAGCTTGATGGCATCAAATTTGAAATAAATTCATTTTGTACATGAAAGTGTAAAATTTTTCAGTGTAACATTTGTTATGTTATCTATGTTCTATGTGTAGTTAATAAAATATTGGCTCATGTGATTTGAAAGTCTTTTAGTTTACATTTTATTCAACTTTAAAAAAATGTCCCAACATTTTTGGATTTCAGATTGTACTAAGATGTATTTTAAAAGGTGGGATTTTGTATAATATCCATGTAGTCATGCTTTACACATGATACTTGCTATCACACTGCAAATGACATTTCATTCCTATATTGTTGGTATGAATGGTGGACAGGTGATTCTGGGTCCTTAAAATCACCATTACTTAAGACAACCTTTCTTAGCTGGTCAATGACACCATCTAAATAGCAAACAAAATGTGAATGTAAAGCATATATGCACAGATGTGCTTGGACAGCTGTCACAGACAAGAACATGTGCTGCCTTCTGATTGGCCCAGACACTCATGTCTTCTGACTTCTGCCAACACATGGCCAAAGGTACAGGCTGCATGCATGGAGACAGGTTAGGCTACTCTTTAGTAGCAAAGCACACAGCAGGCCTAATCTGAATATGATCTGTGATAGACCAAATATGATGCATACAAACAATAATACAATCAGTCACCTGTCGACAAAAGAACTGAAGAGTGGGCGGAAAATGTGACTTTAGTAAATGAAACATTCAAACAAAAAACAAGCTGCCTTTTTGACTCATTTTACTTCCAGAATGCACACCAAGGTTCACCTGCCACTAGAGCCATTTAGCCAAAAAAATTTATTGTGATTTGTCTTTAAATTAATAAATATAAAAATATAGTATTAGCCTTGATAAATCACTACATTCTGCCAGGCCATTCTGCTTTTGTTTTTTAGATATTAGAGGATCTTTTCATATAACCTTTAAACCACAGCAGTGACAGACTTGATGTGCCTCAGTGTATTAATCCTGACAAATCACTGACTAATCAGAGAAATTAACAGTAAACAGTAAATAAAATTAATTGCACAATTCACTGCAATCTGTTGACAGCCAGGAAGAAGCAGAGATAAAGAAAGGTGAGGGAGGAACAGTGAGAGGAGTTTCATTTCAGACATTGTATTTTCAGAACTAAGGGTTTTGTCACATAGTTAGCTGCCTGCTAGCTCCCACTGGGTAAGCTCGTAGTGACCTACTATGCTCCCGAGTCATAGTGATAGAGGACAAGAAACATTCAAGGGCCCAGGGGTACTACTAAAATAATTTTTAGAAACATTATTTTAAGGTCCAAATATTATGTAATGTTTGTTTAAGGACCGTAACCAGCACTGTAGTAAACACAGGCATGATTCTGTGCTGGAAATCACTGCATTGATCAGATCCCAATAAGAAGTTCTTATGTGAACACATGAACTTGTAGAGTATTACAGTTTTTAGTTGTATAGAGAAGAGTGACTTTCACTTTACCCTCTCTGTGTGTTGAATGTGTGGGGCAGCTCTCTTCACTTGGCCTCCACAGCAGATAGCTTTATCATGGGGATGGGTGCTACTTTTTTCTCATGAGAAACCATCTGTTCATACCAACATTTGGATTATCTATTACATTTTAACTAGTGGTGGGACTCGATTAAAAAAAATTTATCTAATTAGTTACAGGCTTTGTAATTAATTAATCGCGATTAATTGCATTATTAACAAATAGCAATATTTATATGTCAGAAAGAAAATATAGGAGCTTATTTGTATGTTCTGGCATATTTCAACTTGATTTCAAACTAACACCGCGGTCAAACAGGGCAGTAGTCAGCGTTTGTGCGTCAATTTCCACTTCCCGTGCAGTAGTAACACGGGCCACGCCTCTCTCTCGTCTCCCCTCCTGTGCTCTGCGTGTGACCTGTCCTTTCTGTCTTTCGCCTCTGAACCCAATGGACTGCTGTCTCCTGTGTGCGTCAGTCAGCTGTGATCATCGGAGAGTTGATGAGCGGCGCCTTGAAGCAGGGCGTTTGAAAGTGAAAGTAAAGATGCGCCTGATGCAAGGAGGCGGCCAATCTCGACCCAGCAGTTACCTGTAGTGCAGTCTGTAGGCACATTATCCAACTGTTCACAGCTGAAATCCACTCACATTTCGTGTTTTGGTCGTGTGGATGTCCAGCCCTGGTTACTGTGTGCCAGAAAGTAGGTCACTGAGAAAAGTTCTATGTTGTCAAAGACAAGTGCGGTTAATTGCGTTCATTTTTTTTTTTCTCTGTAATTAATTAATCGTCATTAACGCGTTCAAGTCCCAGCCCTAATTTTAACATAATGCACTACAACACTATTCTCTGTCTTGTTTCCTCCTGAAAGGCCAGATTATTTCTTAAATAGAAGACAGACACATTTGTATGGAACACGCATCAGTGGGATGAGCAGCAGAGCTCACTGAGGATGTCTCTTGTGCCCAAGAAAGATTTCCCAAATCTGCCAAACCGTTTTTTTGTTAATCATTTTTATTATTTCTATTTCTTTCTATATTGACTCTTGTTTTGAGCGTTTGGTAAATTCTTGAAGAGTTCTTCAGCATGTCTGAACTGAATAAGGCAGGTCCAAGAGGCACCAATGAGGCAGCACCATACCCTGACAACCCTCACAATAACATGTGTCTGATATCCCAGCTAACCCTCCTAATAGCGAGGGAGAGAGCAGCCCCTGTGTGTGGTTCGCTCCAGAGAGAGGAGAGCTGCAGCAGTCATGTAAGCCCTAATCTGAAACGACCATACGCCAAAGTTTAGCCACCAGTGACATTGGTGTGCAGCGATGCTGATAAAACCAAGTGACGCAAGCCAAGGTTCCTCTTCATCTTACATGCACTGCTGAGGTTCCTCTTCATCACACATGCAGCACACATATGAATCTTTCATATAAGAGAGCAACAGTGTGGCAGCTAAGAATCCTCAGAATGTCACAAGTGACATTCAGCAGCAGGTCTTAACATTGCACACTAGGAGTGCAATGATGTTTTTGCAACAATACATATCAATTAGATTTGTTTTGATATGATTCAAGAACAATATTGGCTTATTTAGAATGAAATGATTTGATACGATTCAACACTTTCATATCAATACATTCGATACAGCAACTTTATGCCAAAAATCACAAAAGTATGCTCTAAATCAGGGGTAGGGCCAAACTTGTCCCTTGATGAGGGCCAACTTTATCTGGCCAAATTGTAGATGATATCCACTTTGATTAATTGCTGTTACTTTATAGCATTTAACCCCACGGTGCTGTCAGTGAATGAGGCCGCTGTAAGACCGCAAGCATACAGCTCTCTGTCATGGTTTCATGGTTTTAGTTGCCTCCAACCAATAAATAGCAAGCATTCTATAATGTGACCTCCTTCTGTCATGGTTACCTTTGCCTTTATCCAATAAGTATCCAATGTTTATCTAGTTTGCCCCGTAAAAATGTATTATTATTGTATTGTATGTATTATTATTTATTTATTTTTAAGTTTTTTTTTATTTTTATTGATCTATATATTTTGTATACATCAGTAGCGTGCAGTGACTTTTTCAAGCGGGCAAGCAGACACCTTGACTTCATTAAGTTTTATATGACAACATTTTGATTTAATTTTAATTTAATTAAAAATCACTTAAATGCAATCCCATCAGTGTTTGAGTAGTAGGCTGTTTCAAACTCTCACATTCTACTATATAATTACTATTAGTAACGCTGTCTGTATACAAAAGAATGTCATTACGACATTTTTTTTTCCACAAAGCTGGCCTTCTCTGTCGCCTTATCAAAGAATATACCCTAAGTTTTTGTTTTAACTTTAATTCATAAGCACTAAAACAAGGATGGATAGATGATGAGTGAGGTTCCAGCCTTACAGATGAGGGAGGCCTGTTCATCAGGACTCACACTGAGATCAACACCAGACCAGTGCACTGTTAATGCTGCTTCACTGTAATAAAACCTCAAAAGAAACCTTACACATCACACCACAGACCTCCATTTAAAAACATTGCCTCACTGACACTCACCTCTCTACTCAAGCTGAAAATCCAGTCCATGTTACTTTTTTGAAGAAACGTCCTGTATTTCATACAGCTGAGTTTGTCCAGAATAACCAGAGCCCAGTTCATTCACAGTTCTGTAATATTCACATCCAGTCCCCAGCACGGGTCGCTGGCTCCTCTCCACTCCTCCAGCTCCACTTCTTATGAACACGTCTGACACTTAACAATGTACATGAGGATATCATTTATATGACACGCAGTTTTCTGCAGCAGCATGTTCTCATGAGAAACATGAACAGGGTTTAAGCTACAAACTCTGACTTATCTGTAGAAACGCTGTTAGACACTTTGGCTACTGATACTTGTGGAAAGTTTTGTTGTCTAACGCGGTGCGAATGCACACTATAATGTATGGGGCTATAAGTTGCACAGTGCGCTGCTTGTTGCCTGCTGCTATAAGCCAGAGATCTCTGTCACTGAACCTGAGATTGACCACAGCACGCATGCGCGAGCCTTCAAAAAAAGCTGCTCAGCCCTCAGCTTGACAACCTCCAGGCAGAAACAGTGCACCATGACTCCGCCTCCACAAAGGTGAAAATGACAGAAATGAATGACAGAGAGGCAACCTAGCTTGTCTTGACAGTACCTGGAGTGGCCAGCAGGGCGCAGAAAAGATTTGATTGGTCAAGCACTGGTTGTCTTGCTTGCCCTCATGGCACGCCCATGGTATACGTAATTGAACATGCTAATATATGTTCATTTAAAGCTGCCAAGGATCCATGACAGAGAACTGTATGTTCATTCTTCCCGCCACCTGGTAGTTCAAAAATTATTTGGCCCAACTGCAATAAAAATTGCCTACCCCTGCTCTAAATCTAGGCCAAGGTTGATTATGTCCAGCAGACAGAGAGTGATGCACAGCTGAATAGAACATTTTATTTCTTTAAAAACACAAAAATTACATCCAAAAAGATATATCTAGTTTTATTTTAACATGCAGATTTCTAATTTCGATATTTATGATATTATCAATACATTTTTCATGTAAATCGATATACACTACCTAGAAAACAATACAATTCGATACAAGGTGATGCGTATCAATCAACCCCTCCAGGATTTTGCGGGCAATTTTTGTGATTGTTGTGAGCTAAAATGCCTGATTTTCTTAAAAGTTGCACTAAAAGTTACGTTTTGGTTTTTTTTTGTCTATAATTCACAAGTAAAAAGTACCAGAGATGATAAAAATACACTGTTACTTGAGCTTATTCTTAAAAATATCAGCTAGAACTATAAAAACTAAGAAAATCTGTTTTTAAATATAGGTGAGGTGGTAATAATCTAATTAAAAATACCTGTATTTGAGCAGGCCAAGCGTACCTACTTTTATAAAAGATATTGCTGTGTTAGGCTAATTTTTGGGGGTATTACACTGCTGCTGATTCTGATTCTGTTCCTCTCAGATCTTCTCTGGTGATTCCTGTTGTGTGCTGTAGAACATGCAGTCATTAAAAAACAGAGGAAGTTTGCTGTGCTGTAGGTTTTCAGGAAGGTTATTAGCCTGCAACATTAACGTTTAAAGAACAATGACCTCAAACGTCATTGTTGTCCAAATACGCTGCCCATTCAACTTTTTAGGCAACTATATCACCATGGCAACGCAGACGGGTTTTTCAGAGTGATGCCAGACAAAACTAGAAAGTACCACGTTCGTCTCCTCCTTTAGTCCCATCAACATGCACTGCTGCTGGTGAGCACCTGCAACCTCAGGCCTGTGTGCTCAACCTCCGCGCTGCAGCTCCGCGCTGCTCCTCCATGCCGCTCTGTGTGTAAGCCCTCTGCGCTGTGCTGTTTATGAGTGCACCCGACCTCGGGGCTGCACCTCCACGCCGCTCTGTCTATGAGTGCGCTGCACCTCTGCATCGCACCTCCATGGCGCTTTATCTTTGGCTCAACCTGACCTCCAGCACGCATTACCGGTGCGCTGCTGCTGAGAGAGAGAGAGAAGCTGCTCTGCTCGAAACAGGGGGACAGCCCACAGACAGGGGTAAGTGCAGCAAAATGCAATTATAAAGGAAAATCTTGCCGATAATTGGCTAAAGTTCGGAAAAGTTGCAGAGTTTGGATAAAGTTGCAGGGTCACGCTGAATTCACGGGGTTTGCTTGATTTTGTGTTTATAGTTGCGATCGCAACATCGCAAAATCCTGGAGGGACGGATCGATGTAGTTGTATCGTAGGAATAAAAAAATCGATATATCAATTTAGTTACTGTATTGTTACAACCCTATTGCATACCACTGTGCACAGGGCTGAATGCATCCATGATGAAGTGGCCAACAGAACAAAACTAAGAATAACACACATTGGATCCAATTCTCTGAAGCATCACTCTTACTTACTACTTTACTTTTTGGTTATGGGCTGGACTGAAAGATTTAGAGACATTGTTAATCCTGAGTGGTGTGGTACACGTGGGGCTGGCACAATTTGGTACAGTCTGGCGCATTCTGTTCCTGGTGCTATGTCCTACGGAAACACTGAAACAAATTCAGTAAGGATGTAACGATACAATGAAGTCACGATTCGATTCACGATTTTCTGTTCACGATTATGATTTTTTTTTTTTTTTATTAGCAGACTTAGTTGCAGTAGAATTATGACCAAAAGATTTTTTTACATAGCTTATTTGTGTCTCCTTGTCAAACCTAAAATGTTGTACATTTCTTATTACTGATGTAATAAAAAAGTAGATATTAAAACAATGATGTAAAAATTACAAAAATATATAACATAATTTGTTAGTGGCATTTATTAACACCTTTCTACTCTCCGCCAAAAACAAATACACTTTAGTAGCAAGCAATGCATAGAGGAGCAGCTTGTCAAAAATCTACACCTCAAGAAATATATAATGGGCCTAATATAAGTCAAGTCTTATAAAAATATCAGTGAGGAATGTTACATCCACAATAAAGACTCTGATCTCCATGAAAGATAGATAAACTTTAGCTGTTGTTAGCCCTAACCCTAACCCTAACCCTAACCCTGTCTGTATGAGACGTACCAACAAGACAAAGTACACTCCTGGGCCTCTCCGAGTAATTAACCAATTGTACAGCCTTTTCACGTTCCCGGCATGTCTGGCTAGTGATTTTACGAGTTCTGTAATATAAAACTTTTGCATCAATTTTTAGCCGATTTACGAAAAAGCATTACATCCCTAAAATTCACTTCAAATAATTTCAATGCAATTTCATTCATGCCCAAAGGGAAGATTCATTGTCAATGACTGCACGTCGTTGCAGCACTTTATTGTTTTAACATTCAAAGCTTTAGATTTTAAATATTTATAGTTGGATACTACCTTTGGCGCATTGACCATAATTGTGCATGCGTATCTTTGGACAGTGGGAGGAAATCGGGTGCCTAGGTAGAGCCTACACTTAGATAGGAAAGACATGCACACTTCTGCTGTGAGGTAGGCGTGCTAACCACTCTACCACTGTGTACTCTCAGGGGCCGTTAACACAACAACGCTGGCCAGGAAAACACAACAGCCATGCCGCCTGCAATCCGCATTTACACAAAAGCAATGAGGTGTAAGGAAAATGAGAGTAAACTGTAGTACCTGTTTTTGTCCAGCAAATGGCATTGTGTGCCCAGCAAATGCTCTACACCACACAGTGAGTAAACAGCAGGGGAAATGATAGCTCTGATCTGTAACTGTCCAACTACTTTAAGATCTTGTGGTTTTCTGGAGCAATTCTCATAAAAGTAAGTACTTGTACAGATAGTACTGACAGTTACTGGATTAAATATGAACGTATAAGACATAGAAGCATTGTAGTTTGCGATCACAGGTCAGCTGACATGCCCAACAGAGAGCCAATCACCGTTCAGATTAAGTCTGTTACGTCATCGGTCTCAGTGAGTCTTCTCAGTCTCTCAGTCTTCACAGTTTACATGAGAGCGGAGTGAGGCCAAAACATCTCTTTCAACATTTTCAAAAGACTGCAGATTCAGAAAACAGAAACCCTGTCCTTGTGTAAACAAAAGGACAAACCGCAACCAAACCTTTGCAAATTCTGCAAAATGTGTTGTCGTCTAAACGGCCCCTTACTCTCACATTACTTCTGCTATTTCAGTCTAAAACAAAGCAAGTTTGTGGTTTATTTAAGAAAACCTGGCTCACTATATGTTCAAAAATAACTGTAAACTGTAGATATTGAAGACAGCCAGACTGAGACTTTCTCAGTTTTAGATGGATGTTTTTTAAACTTTTCAACTGGTTGTAAATCTATCCAGTTTAATGTGCAACTCAAAACTGTTTGCATAGGATTAAGATGACCAGGCAAGTCAATAAATGCAGCAGCAACATTTGACTACAATTATAAAAAGTCAACTTCAGTAACATGAACTAAGAACTTCAGACTGCACCAGTCTTTACACCTCAGTATTCTCCAAAAACACTGGAGGCCTTTTCACTCAACTGTGCAGGAGAAACATTTTTACCAGCGCCTTTACAAAGTGAATCTTGAGCTTTTCTCACAGTAACTGTGGAGTCACCGTAGCAACAGCAGGTCCCGCTAAAGAGTCCTAAATACACACACTCACCTTCTCCCAGCACTTTCCCATGCAGGATACAGAAAGACAAGACTGGCCACAAAACCATTTATTGTAAACATTTATGCATACTGAGTTTTAACCAAGACAAACACGAGAAGAAAACAGACTCACACCATGCGCCATGGCACTAAAGCTACTTCCTAGAGCCATACAGTGATCTAAGATCCACACCAGAAATGGCCTTAGTTTTAAGAAATTATAAAAAATCTGCCTGTAACACTGTGAAATACTGTATGTTGCCAACAGTTGGCTCTGGACTCAAAGTGGGGATCCTACTATAAACATATTTCAGGGGCTAATGCTCTCTCTATTGAGCCCTCATAGGTCACAGTGGTACTGACCCCTTGTGGCTGGAATGTTCTGTTATATAATGCTTAATTGCTGGATTTATTTAAAAAGTTATCAGTTGTAAATATGTCTGAATATGTCTGAATATCTCTCATAAGACCTGCTTGACTTGAATAACGCAGTCATCATCCTCATTCTCAAACTTTTTAAAAACACACAAAGCCACTTAAGGAACACACATGACAGGAACACAGCCATAAAAAATAAATGGCACAATAATTAATGCAGAACATTTGTGGCCCAAGCTGAAGGAAGGGCTGTTAAAGACTAAACCTTGGAGTGACATGAATATTTAAAGTATGAACAAAATGAGAGGTTAGTGCTAACTCCTAACTCCTCCTCAAGGCTGGACCTGTTCACAATTAGTGTCCAATGCATTATTTACAGAGGTGCAGCCCTCTCAAAGCCTTCCCTCTGTACATGAGGACTTCCAGAGCTCTGCAGCAGGATCAAGTGTGGCCCTTTACATGAAAGTGAAGTTTGTAGCTCTGAGGTCAGTGTTAGACAGATGTGATCCCTTTGCATCAATACACTGGCCGTGTGTACCCATGTTTAACTTTGCGCTTACCGTATTTTCCGCACTATAAGGCGCAACTAAAAGGCCTTAATTTTCTCAAAAACCGACAGTGCGCCTTATAATCCGATACACCTTATATATGGATCAATGTTGGTAAATTATGACTACCGTATTCAGGGGGCGTCGCCGAAGTGACAGCGGTAAAAACGATAAAGAGGAATTCCAGTCCCTGCTGTTCATGTGTGCCATAGGCGTGTTTATGGATCCTGCCACAAAAGAACAAGGAGGTGCGGCCTTTGCTCCATCTCAGTAGAAGAGTTGTGACATTGAGGGGACAGAAAACTGAGTGCTCGAACGTTGCTCATGTAGCTTTGAACTGTGACAAATGGAGTTGGAAATACATTGTTTTCAACGAGGGAGTTGTAAGAACGCTGGCTTGTATTCTATTAATAAAGTTTGACTGACTTATCTGACTGTTTTATTGACATTCCCTTTAGCGCAGAGCCATCTAGTGGATGTGCCTTATAATGCGGTGCGCCCTCTATATGAAAACAGTTTTAAAATAGGCCATTAATTGAAGGTGCGCCTTATAATCCGATGCGCCTTATAGTGCGGAAAATATGTCCTTTTATGTTTCCTCTGTGCGTGCAGACATATCTAGTCCTGGATTATAGGGATGCACCGGCATGGTATCAGTACCGATACCCGATACTGGTATCAGTACCGATACCATGTCCAAGTACTCGTACTCGTATTCATAAAAGTGGCCCTATACCAACAACCGATACCACTTTACAGCGCTGTCACGTGACATTCCCCTCTCAGCTGAGCAGTGAGAACCGAGGGGAAGGATTTCAAAGTTAACTGTATGGAGATAAAAGCAAAGCTGACTCTACATTCTGCTCAACAAGTCATCCCAAATCATACGTGAGTCCTGAAACTTAAGCAGCTGTCCTTTTGTTGTCCTAGTTGTCCCGAAAATGATATAAGCGCAGAGTGTGAAGCAGTTGTTGTCTGATAAAACATAAGAAGTACCGTTGCTAATTGTGTTAGCTGCTGTATGTCTTGGCGAATCTCCACTGGTTATGCGCAGATGCTCAATCTGTTTTTAAAATGATTTTAGCGACTGGATAGAGGAGAATCTAAGCTTTAAAATGACGTATAACATATAGCAAATTTTAGCCATGGTTAGCTGTATTCAAACCACTTTGTTGTAAAAATAACTTAGCATCGCAGAGCGGGGACAGACGGCACGGTATGGGATGAATGAGATACAGTAGTGTGACTGTATAAACTATAAAGTAACCCCTATTTAAGTACTCGTATCGGTACTCGGTATCGGCGAGTACTCAAATGGAAGTACTCGTACTCGTATCGGTTTGAAAAAAAGTGGTATCGGTGCATCCCTACTGGATTAGACACTAATTCTTTAACATCCTTTATAATAAAGCCTATAGCATCTTAAGGCCATATTCTTTCCAGGACTGTAGTCAACCAAAGTCAGGCATAACCACAAATTGACCAAGGGCATGTTGAGGACTTCCAGAGAGCTACACACAATAAGTGACGTCACATTAATTAGGTAAAAAAAAAAAAGATATGAAAAAAGATGACAGTAAACTATATATTTTACTGTTGTTATCTTGAAAATGAAATATAAAAGTTCTCAAGTAATAAATGAGACCTGTTTTGTTCATGCAAAGAGTGATTACAACAAAACGACCAATAACATTTTAGTTGACTGAGACCTCACTGACTAATGAGTTGACTGAGCAACCAGAGGCTCAGTCCTGGTTCGTTTACAGATGATATTATGTTCCAATGTTTTTCCTCAAATACAAGAACATGCATACCTTCAATGTATTCTGGGCTTTGATTGGGAGAGAAACATTTCTGGTGTACTGACCAGTAGCCTGTACTTGGGTTAAAAATGTTTCAGAACAAAAATATAGGACAGACATGGTTTTTCTAAAATCCCCAGATAAAAACTGAGGAGTGTGTAAAAAGGGAGACACTGAAGAGACAAAGCCAGAGAAAGTGAGCATGACCTAGTTGTAGCTCTGGTCCTAATTTTGTGTCTGTCAGTGGAGCAGTTGGGGGGTGCGCAGTTCGGTGTCATGGCTGCCCAGATGGACCGGGTTCACTTCGGCACACACTGTCCGGTTGTCAGTGTATTAAAATCAGTTTAAAACGTAATAATTATAGTAAAACCATTACTACTGTAAAGTGATGGCAAAAAGTACTATTAACAAGTACTCAAATACTCAGTACTTGAGCCAGTAAATGGATTGTAAGGCACACTTCATAAAAAATAAAATGTTGCCAATCCCTGGCCACACAGCCACACCACTGCACTGGCAGTAGTGCGACCACAAACACAAGCTGAGAATCCTACTGTGAATGGTACATGAAACACCCCTGGCCTGTGCCTAACATTATATTTGTAATCAACCTTCAGATAGTCATATTGTTCTTTACGGCTATCATACACTCATACCTACTGGCATGGGATGTTTCTTGTCCACTCTGGCTGACGTCAGTCGCCCAGACTCCTCCACTCTCACACCTGCTGCCTCCCAGGGCATCTGGCTCAGCTCCATCTCTGGCCCTGCGCCGCCTTCCAGACACAAATGTGTGTGTGTTTGATATCATCCACACCTGTTCCCGTCAGATCACACACCAGAGGAACGACAGACAGCCTGGGTCTGTTTTTCTGTGCCACAGCACAGGTCAGAGGTTGTACCAGTCTGTTGCAGTGCTGCACATGTTGCTGACTAACCACAGGATTCTCTGGGAAATGCTTCTGTTCTACAGCATGAAAATGGCCTTGTAATTGATGTGACAGGCCTTCTTACCTGCTTTTAAGAAAAAAGAATGAAGATAAAACCGGAGAAGCATCAAAGAAAGGCTTGTTGAAGTAGAGAGGCCACGGCAAGAAACTAAAATTCCACAGGGATTTCTCTGCACTTGTCAAGACCAATAGCATTCATTTTTACTCAATATAATGTGGCTCTATACAAATAAACAGTGTTTAGGCCTTAAGCTGTCAACCAAACCCTAATGAACTCCTACCTCACCTGTATACCTGTATAGAATACCTTCTCCTCTACAATGGCAACAAGACACCTGTGTGCAATATTGATAGAAGAGCCTCAAGGAAAACTGTTCAAGCAACAATCAACAACAAGCCGTACTCTTACAGCCTGCTATGAGACAGCTTCATCCATTTCACTAAGTCCCACAGTACAACACTCCTGGAGACTAGATTACACACCTGCTATTATTCAGGTCTGTTAGTCACAGTGTTTTTAAGGTGTACTTGACGTGGAAGTGGACAGCAGCAGGCAGCCTGTCCGACATGTATTAGGCACCGCTGCCCCCCTGCTGGAACACTCGGCTCAGACCCATATGCAGCCGTAACGGTGAGAGTGAACAGACTGGTCGACAGGTGACTAACCTGAATGGTGCATGTGTATTCTGTGTCATCCAAAAGCCTCACGGTGCAGCTGTATTCCCGCTCGAGATTCCTGATGCTGCCGCTTTTAAATCGGCTCAACATCTTCGTTGGAGCGCCACGTCTAGGACCAGAACAATAAACTCAACACCAGTAGCACAGTGGGAGTCACGTTGACCATTATCCACTCTCCTGAAAGACTGGCAGCCACCGATTCAGCCGCCGAGGCCAGCACCATCGTCGTCCCATCAAGTGAGTGCACAGCGCGGCCGCCTTAAAGCACAAGGATGCCCGCATCCAGATCCGAGAGGCTCCGAGCCCCGCCGTGTGCGTCTGACCCAGCCAAGGATTATCTTTCAGCTTTCACCGCCGCCTCCTGAGCGAGGGGCGGGTCCCGGGGAAAATTGACGTCAAAGTGCACCAATGGAGAGAGGGGATCTTCCTGCACACAGCCTAATATTATTTCTTTTGTTCCCCTTGATATAAAGCATCAACTAAATGAGGGTGGCCTCCTGTCCCACTTTTTGTAGTCCTGCACAGCGATCTATGCATCTGCCCTACCGTTATGTCCCCACTTATTAAGATAATGTGCATCTTTTTCATTGGTGCTCAGTGGATCTTATAGAAAGGGGGATTCACGTTAAGAAGTATAAGGTAAAGTCAGTGTAAAAATAATACAATAGATATTTGTGGGCACTCTACCTTGCTGGATTGAATACATGGCTGCTGTGTTGTTGCCTCTGTGTTTCAGGACAGGCCTCTCATGGAGCTGTGAGCTGGTGTTGGTGTTGGATTGTTTTGAGAAATACAGACTGAGAGCATTTATTTTTCTTCTGTTCCACCTTTGTTTTATTCCAATGAATAAAGTCTCAGTAAAGACATTACTTGGCAAATTGTTTATTTTTGGAATGAAAACAGCACATGAAATTTATTAAAAGGCCCTAAACTGAAGCAACTTGTATCTCAGTAAGGTAAGTTTGATTTGTATATCAAAGGATTTATTTCTTGAGCTCATCCCACCTTATATCAGCAAATTGCACAGCTTGTCACCCTAAACTAAATATAAAAACAACTCCCAATAGAGTACTGCACTCAAAAAGTACAAAAGTACAGTTGGAGGTAGAGCCTTTAGTTACCAAGCTCCTGTTTTATGGAATCAGCTTCCAGCTCATGTTAGAGGCAGACACAGTCTCTACATTTAAGGTTAGGCTTAAAACGTTCCTCTTTGGGAAAGCTTATGGTCAGGGCAGCTAGGAACAGGCTTAACTCCACAGCTGAAGATAGGCTGCTCTAGGAGCTAGAAGCTGGGGGAAGTATGGTGCACTGAGCCTCTGTCCTCTGGCTTCATCTGCTGCTCCTCTTCTATCACTGTCATTAATATTATCTAATATTCTATATCTGTAATCAGGTCTAAGGACAGGGGATGATCTGGGACTGTCTATGAACCTGTTTGTTTGTTTGTTTGTTTGTGTCTTTTGATGTAGCTTAAAGTCCTCTAAGGCAGCTGTTGCGATATTGGGCTGTAGAGATATAATTATATTGAAGTAAAGTAGAATTATCTTTTTCTTGTTATAGATTTTTTTGTCGTGATATGCTTTGTTTTTCGACATCGTGAACCTCATGAGTGGCCCTAACCTTCCACTATGTGTGGCTGCCCCCTGCAGGCTATACTCGTGTTGTGCACCCTACACCATGTGGAAGTGTTTCACTGAGATATTCAGCATCAGTACATCAAACATTCACACTGTATATTATTCACCTGAGTGATAAAAACATAAACACATAGACATCATACACTGTTGCAAAAGCTCAGCTCATATTTCACGTCTGCCGTGACCCGGATTCGAACCGGGGTTGCTGCGGCCACAACGCAGAGTACTAACCACTATACGATCACGGCGAGCTACTTGAGCTGAAAATCGGGCCCACTTCCTATGAATTATAAAGGGTCAGACGCATATATATGATCACATATTGGATTTAAAAAAATAATTTCAGAAGATTTAACCCTCCTGCACCCAACTTTTAGTCACACCTTTCGTCTTAAGGCACAAAAATGCAGCAATAAACACTGCCATAGAAAAATGATCTAGTATAGAATAGTTGATAATTAAACATTTTTTACATTGTTATAATGAATAACTTCAGTACTCACCATACATAGCAAAAATCATTCTATTCATGAAATTTAAATATCTTTATAAACCAAACTAACCTCTTTCATTAGTGCTCAAATACCTGCTTAAATCAACTAGGAGTTGAGTGTATGTAGAGAAACTTACTGTGCCACACAAGTAGCCCTCTTGAGGAAATGACTCGGGTTCAAGCTAGCTCGCATTAGCTCGCTCGGTCGCTAATTAGCAACAATTTAGAGCTAATTTGGTCAAACTTTATTACGTGAACCCTCCTGCACCCCTAAGACATGTTTTGATGTTTTGCAACAGTTTTTTGTGGATAACCTTTGCTGTGTTGACTCAAATGGCAATGATTTTGCCTCAGGTGTGTATTTTGGGATGAATTTTCAGATTTCAGGATTTTTTGTAAAAATAAATCCTCTTAAAATGCTGTCTAATAGTCACACCTTTATCCCGATAACATTTTTTGTGCCATTGACTCCCATTCAAACAACATTTTTATAATACACTGTCATTGTGATATAATTTCCCATTTTTATCAAGTATTTCATGGATTCATGATAGTGAGCGATTGGAATTTTAGTTTTTATTGTTTTCTATAGGAGATAGAGGTATTAAATATCTCTACATATAGCTTTACGCATTACCATTAAACTTATATTTCAATATACTATTGCTAAGGTTAATAACAGCTCAGCATTAATAATAATAATAATAATAATAATAATAATAATAATAATACATTAGTCTTATGTAGTGCTTTACCACTAAAAGTCAGTTTACAATTGGGTGCATTGTTCATTCATAAAATTGCACACATTACAAATAGAGCTGCTACAAAAATATCAGAATCATGGCCGCAGGGGTGAATCCCCATGGCCCTGCCTTGCATGGGAGGCTCACAAAGACAAGAAGATAACGCTATGCTGAGCAGAAGATCGTCATACACAATCTAAAAACTTAAGACACTCCTCTCGGTGCCCTCTCTCTATCCTTTCTGCAGAGTCTGTAGCTACTCTGTACCTTACCTGTGAGAACTCATTAAATCTTCTGATTTGACAACACTTCTGAATCATCGTCCTCTTTGATGCTTACACCAGAAAACAAACATTCTTACCGTGTAAATGGGGAAATGGCCCCATTAGTGTTTGTATAAATTATCGTGCCTGCAAGGAAAAAAAACAAAAAAACAAATGATTTGGGTGTGTTTGAGTTGTCATAAATTGGTGTGAAAGTGTGTGTTGATAAATGAGTTTATATGTGGATGCATGGACACACATCAAAAATGTAGTCTTTACTGAGGTCTGCACATCAGTGACCAGACTGAGCAGATGTCTCTGTGTGTGTGGGATGTGTGTATGCACCACAAAATCTGAAATTTAAGGGGTTAGATTTCATGAATAGAGTGCATTTTTGCTATGTATGGTGAGGACTAAAGTTAATCATTGTAACCATGAAAAAAAAGAAAAGAATTATCCATTATTAGATAAGTCAGTGCAGTGCATTTTTTGTCGCCTTAGGAGAAACAGTTACAAAAAAATGTTTTATCTGCCAATACACAAAAATTTTAAATGTGATAGTTAACTAAGATAAAGGTGTAGCCTCCTATATTTGGCTAATCATTTTGCACATGGCACTATATAGCCATCCTGCTGTCAAAGCACAAAACAAAATGCAAAAAGTGATAACGTGTTCTTACCCTATTTTGAGGCTTAGAGGATTCAATTGAGTAGAAACATGACTAATACTTGAATATGTGGGATGTCATCACTTGTTTATTATGGGCTGATTCAGTGTAGCTGCTCAAACATTTCACTTCACTCATTTGTCAGACGAAGATAAAGGCGATCAGGTCCCTTTCAAATGTTGCTTAGGCTTTAATGTAGCTACCAAAAACAACTAAATAATATGACAAATATGAAAGGTATGAAGGAAAAATATGAATAGGGCATACCAACACCTTCAAAATACAACAGTACAGTACAATCTTAACAAGATGACAAAGACACAGGAGCAAAAAAACATTAAGGTCATTAACTGAAAGATGAACTGCTGGCTTCAATAATTTACAGTAAACTATAATAGCAGAAAATGCAGTGAGGGTATCTTGTAAAAGTAATAAAAAAGACAACAACACAATTTACATACTGTATTAACATTATGTATGCATTTAGATAACTACATGTAGGTTATGCCAGTCAGCCAGTTCTAAAGATGAGTGCTTTCAAGTGTAGAGATTTTATCAGTGTTAAAAAAAAGTGAATGATTAATGATCTCATTCTTCACTCACTCAAAGTGGCAGTGAATATGATTAAACATGATTATCACCAAAACAGCAACAGGATCATTCTAGTGCAGATAAATGAAGTTATGCATGTCATTTTCATCGTTTTCTTCTGGTTTGTTACTTCTCACCGCCACCTGAGCCACACACTCTGCCTTTCTTGTAGATGGTCGAATGGGTCCTGCAAGAGTCTGTTGGGATCTGCTGTGTGAAATGTTGCCCGTGCTTTGAGCTTGTGTGCCATGGTTCTTTGAAGAGGAAGCCTTATTCCTCAGTCTACACGACGCCACCAGAGGCTTTCCAATGTTCACCTGGAGGCTTTCTACGTAGCGCAGCTTATTGTCTGTGTGAGTATAGTGTAAATCCACTTTTATAACCAGTGATTCCTGTGGGGAAAGAAAAGAATGAGTAGCAAATGTGTAGTGTATTTACTTATTGTATATTGTGGCACTTAAGTCAACAAGTAAAATACCTCAAGCGTTTGTAGACCACATAGCCGCAAAGTGTAATTGGGATTATTCGCCTGGTCAAACAGGAGGGAGTCTAATTCTTCTGACCTGCTGTGTCCAGAAAATATATCTTGCATTGCCTAAGAAAATATAGAGAAAATGTGAATATACTGTAGGTCCGTGGTTTTATTACACTGGGTCAAAATGTAACAGTGGGTCTCAGGTAATTAGGTAATTAGTAGGTCTGTTGAAAGTGGTTGTTGCCAAGAGCATGCTCACTGGGGAATGTTGTTTTTTCTCAACTCGCACAAAACATATTAAGTTAAGTACAGCACCAGAAAGGAAATTTATTGCCAAAAATTGTGTATAAAGGAAGAGGAATTGGATCACAAATTAAGGAATCTTTGAAAAATTCTGCTGTATCTAACCCCCCCTACAGTCTCCGTCATTCTACCACTAGAGGTCACCAGAATCCACGTGATTATGACAACTTGACATACTGTATGATGCAACCTCAGATTAGTATCACCACTTCCTTCTTTGTGTTTGTCTGTGGTTGGAATAGGCTTAAAACCCATATTTGGGCAGAATTTCCTCAGAGACGTTTTAAAAAAAAACAGTCTATTGATAAACTCGTGGCTCATGGAAACATACAGAATTTTGGTGAGCTAGATGAAATCTATGATGTTATGTAGCAGATAATAGAATGGAATAGACATTACCCTATTACACTGTAATTTGACCTGTAGAGCTGTAGGTGTATAGAGTGATGGGATTCTTACAGGTGTGCTGCTCAGAGTGACTGTGCAGTCCTCAGCCTGAGGGTTTGTCCTTTTGACAGTGGCAAACACCACCATGACATTAGAGAACAAAGCCGAGAAACTGACTTCCACTTCTGCTCCACACGGATACTTCAGACCTTTCTTCTGTGGTAGCTCTGAAATACATATTATATTATATTATATTATATTATATTATATTATATTATATATTATATTATATTATATTATATTATATTATATATCAGAAGATCTATTGACTAGTGCTGTACATAAGTACTTACTTTTACTACTTTATATTTTTTCTACTGCTTCTACTACATTGTACATAAACTTGGGATAACAGAGACATTGCCATCAGTGTACAAAAATACTGTACTTACTCATACATGTAAGTATATTTCAAATATGCTAAAGTTCCATCCTTCCTGTACTCAAGTAAAACTACCCAAAAATTAGTTTTTTTTAGGTACTTAAAGCTGCACTACCTAATTTTGTGACTGTAAAAGTGATGTGTCTAAAAAATGTTGAGTTTGAATGATACACTCCCCTTTCCTAATTCCTCTCCTTCGCGACGTTCTATCACAGTCTCACACAAACCTGGAAGTTTGTACACAAGCCAGGAGCTATCACGATAACACAGCAGAGATCTGGAGTTTGCGTTTAATTCTTTAAAATAAAAAATAAAAATACTGTGAATAAGCTATAAATTTTGAAATAAAACAATAGCTCCTTCACATTATTCCTGATAGATTCTAGTTCTGGATAGATAGAGGATGCATTGACCAATCAGAGTGCTCCTGTCCCATGAAAGGGTGTTCCATAGGGAGTGAGCCCAAACAGACGAGGTCCGGTCCTCCCTAGTCTTGAACTAGAATTGCATTGCATATGCATTACAGCAATCCAATTGTAAATAGATAACCTTTTCTAAATGGGGGTAGGGTTTCAATGACAACTGGTAATTTATTTGTTAATATTAATTTGGTCAACTGTCAGACTATCAGGAATATCCATGTAAACTAAATCCCAGGTTCTTAGTTATGACAAGCAATAAACAGTCTTTTGAATGGTGCAATAATATCACTGTGGAACTGATCACATGATGCAGTGACCATGTGATCAAGAGGAAATGAAAACAGAACAAATGCTTTTGTACATAAACTCTAACATTTGCTTAGCATTGAACTTTACACTCATGGCGCCAACTCACCATTTGCTTGTCTCCAGCAGACGTCCCGTAAGAGCAGTTCTTTGGTGTGGCCAGTGGTTCGGACTGGGTCTGTTAGTGATCGAGCTTCTTTCAGCGTGTGTCTGATCTCCACTGCCTGCTTGCCTTTGACCAAAGGGTCCATGTTCACATCTGTATCAAAGAAAAGAGGGAGAAGGTACATAAGAATCCGTAAACATCACTTTGACCTCTGTTCAAGTCTTTACCAAACTGCCTAAGTTATGCAACAAGTGTTGAAGAAATGTGCGGTTGATCTTGAGGAACTTAAGGAAAATTTGACAAATTCCATTAGCTGGAGGAGATTTTCAAAATCTGTAATCAAATAAAAGTATTGTAATCTTAAAATAATATTATTCAAGTAAAAAGTGTTTAGAATGTGCACACTCACTCTGCCCCTCCCCTCTCAAAGCTTGCACTGTATAAGCCACATGTGCAGAGTTGTTATCAGAAACATGGCAGACAGAACAGAAACGCTTGGTTAGGAAAACAGACAAATTCTGTTGTTTGAGAGCACTTTGGGTTTGAAGAGGAAGACGTTGAGCAAACAACTGAACAGTTTATGATGAGATTATTACAAACTTAGTTAATTTTATATTTTGCAGGTTATTTGTGTGCAAAGAATATATCTTACTATTTTGGAAAAAACAACTAACATTTGAGTTAATGAATAACTGTTGAATAATTGTGATTCAAATTGTGACTAAATTAATCAAGATTATTAATTTCATAATCGAGCAATCCTAACTAAACGTAAGGTAAAGTTTATTGAAATACATGGTAAGGGTGAAATAAAGCTTCCCATTTCCATTACTGCTTCAAACACCAACCCTGGGATTGATTCTGGTTTTAAGGGGGGTATTCTACCCACCTACTTTAAGTAAAAAGTAACATTTTTCTTTTCACAATTTTATAAAGAAAAGTATGTTCTAGAAAACACATTAATTAAGAAGGTACATTTTCTTGAACTGTAAGAACATGTAGTTACTGTCCACTTCTGGCAGTACTAGTATGTTATGATGTGTGAGTGAGTGCTGAATAAAAGGCATTTTGTCAGTACTATTTTCTCCACCCCATCAGAATAAAGAAAACCATAGTCTGTTACATTCACAAACAATGGCTTAAAGTGAACAGTACACAGAATGTCTTTTGTAAGGTTTCCGTAAAATGGTTTTCATTCCTTCTCTAGAATCGGAGCGTTCTGGTATTGCTCATTTGCGTGTGACTCCCTGAGAGTGGAGCCAGGGGGCGTGCAAGCGGCACAGCAGCTGTTTGGCCTCTGCCAATCTCAGGTTTCTGGTTGTTCTCCTGCCAACAGTCTGAATTTCCTGAGAATGAGATCACCTGCTAATCTGGCTCGGAAAAAAATATTCTGCCATCACCTATCTATCAGAAATATAGCACCCAATGTATATTGTCCATGGCTGTCTATCTGTTAAGTGTGTTCAAGAACTGTGTGTAAATGCATGGACTCAAACAAGACTCACTTTAGCTTTGAGCCATAAACACAACAAGGAGACATGTACTCTATATGATATATTCAACTTACCCTCAGACACCTTCTCTAAAACATGTGTGACTTTTTCGGGCAGCAAGATGTACTTGTTCAGGTACTTGGTGAAGATTCCAGTACTTTTTCCACGGTCCTGGACCTCAAAAGCCTCCGCATCTTCTCCTCTGCAATGGACAAAACGGTATTGAACGCATGTTTAGTTACTTTATTTACTAATGTATTTGGTTTAATCTAACTTTGGAGGTCTATAGGCTTTAGGATCATGAAATGTTTCAAATGTCATATACTCACGTGGCATATCCATAAACCTGTGTTGCCAATGGGTCTCAAAGGCTGGATGACAGAGGGTAGACTCTCCTGTCTGTACCTTAAGAGACAGAGGTTTGTAAGATTAAGAATTAACTTTATTAATCTCACAGTGGAGAGATTCACTTGTTCAGGCAGCTTTTTTTGCAGAAAAGTGGAGAAAGCATGAAAATAAAGTGGGCATGCATCAAAAAAAGGTGCAATATACATTATTTACAAGAAAAAGTCTAAAAAAGAAAAAATATGTAACATTATAAATATAAAATTAAGAGTGCAAAAGAACCACACAGGCTATATACATATTTAAATGTTGTAGTTTGACATTTTAGCCATGTAATGAATAAGCCAACTCCAAATTCCACTCACCATTTTCTGCAGGTGTCCAGAAGGATGACGCTCAGTGCAGTCTTACTGTCCTGCATTTTTTGCATGATCCTCTGCACACAGACACAGTTTGAAGTTTGGTATGGTTGTGGAGCATCAATGGCTACCAAGTAATTTCTCCCAGCACGTTCAAAACCATGGCCTGCATAGTAGAAAAGACCTGTGGAGAAGGAAATTTAATGAAACATCAAGTCTTGGACTTGTCATTTTACATTAAATTAAGAGCAATATTATGTGGACAGGGTTCCTGCAGGTATGAGCAAGTCTAATTTAATTAAGTTAAACATATAATTGCGGCAGCTTAGTATTGTAAACTACAGTTCATAAAGCACCAATAATGTTAAAAGTCAAACATCCGGTGTTTGGGTAATTCAGTCCCGCTGGAATCAAACTCATTCTGCTTGTCTGTCATACTAGTGTTGGCTACGAAAATAATAAATTATGTTTTATATAAACATATTTATAATATACACAAATAAAACTAATAATGTCAGCAATTGTACTTCAAAATTATTTTAAATTTTTAATGCCTGTTGGAATCAAATGTAAAATTTTTAAAGCCTTGTGGGAACCCTGGTGGATGTTCTACTACATTGGAAAAATATCTAAGGTTACCGTTTTAACTAAAAGTCCTGTACACCATAAAAGAGAACACATAACCATAACCAATCAAATACAAACAAGATGCATAAATAAAAACTAGGGAAAGTCTAGCCCAACTTTGATGAAGAGTTAGTTCAGAGACATCTCTAGTGGTTCCACAGTTCTATGGCAAAGGCAAACTCAGAGGTATGATAACATTAAGAATACAGAAAAATCACAGGTACCACACCAAGTAAGATCAACTACAGGACCCAAGAGTAGAGCCTACTGTTCTTATGGAAACTAGTAATTTTCCATAAGAACATTTTCAGCATTTCAAGGAGACAAAAAAGTGGACATGAGAATAAATAAAAAGAAAAATATACACACCATAAACTCCTGTGTCCAGAAGCTGAATAAACCTCTCAACAGCAGCCACCATCTCCTCTCTAGTGAGATCCAGCAGAGAGACCACTCTGAAGCCTAGCTGCCGGAGGAGGTTGGCCAGCTCATGTACATCCATGATGGGGGCCGTCAGAGCGGGGTGGTTGGAGTAATTCAAGTTACCAATGAGCAAGGCAACTTTATCAGTGGCTGCAATACATGGAATATTGCAGCATTAAAAAACAGTGGCGTTTGTAGTACACTAAAACTTGAATATGTCATGTACACATTTCATTTTCAACATTACATTAAATTTCATTTCACATTTTCAAACCTGTACCTGTCGGTGCTGCTGGAGGTAGCTGGGTACTTGGTTCTGTTTGCACTGGAGTAAAGCATCAAAACATTAGCAAAACAATGAATTTACTCAACGCCTTTCCACCTATTTGTTACATGGGCCATAAATGGCGCCACTTTAGCTTTATATTGTTGCCAACCAGGAATTGAAATGGATTAGGGCATGGGAGGATTATGTCAGTCACTTTACATCACATGCCAACAACTTTGAAGATGAAAAATACAGTATTTTTTTATTGTAAGCAAACAAGAAATATAACAGAAAAATAGAAAACCTGAGTGTGCAAAAGTATTCATCTCCTTTTTAAAAGAGGCTCCTGAATATGATCTGGTGGCATTTACTCTCAGAAGTCACAAAAACAGTTAAATAAGGTCATACTGCCACATAATACCATTTCATTCAAACCTGCCTAGAGACGACCATCTAAAACTCACAAACAAAAGAGTGCACTCATCAGAGAGGCAACAATAAGACCAAAGGTGACCCCTGAAAGAGCTTAGGTTTTTCATAATTTTTTTTTTTTAATTTTGTATTTGCTTCACAATAAAATATATTTTCATCCTCATAGTTGTAATGTAAAGTAACTGAAATAAACCTCCCAATGACCCATTTCAATTCCTGGGTGTAAGGCAACGTGGCGGCCATTAGACCCCAGCAGACTTTCTTATAAATATAAATGTTGGTGCACATTTTTTATGCAATCCTATATGTAGCATTGTTTACACTTGCATTTAAATAAAGTGCACTGTTTAATCTTCTGACAATTTTCTTTATGAGTAAAAAGGTATTATGAATGGATTATTGTGGTATTCTTAGCAGAGTAATATGGTTATTCTTAGAGGAAAATGGTTATTCTTAGCAGAGGAAAATGGTTATTTTTAGCAGAGGAAAATTGTGTTCTACTTGGAGTGCAATGTAGTTATAGTAACTTTATTACTATAATAAATAAGAGTAGATTATAATTATTTGGAGTTAAATAAAAAACTGAATGAAGTAAAAAAAATACTCTTAATTACTGACTCTGGAGTGAGAGTATATTTTACAAATTTTAGATGGGAACTAAATATAATTTTTTTCAGAGTTAAATTTTCTTCAATGAAGAATAAGCATAAATACTACTTAATGATGTTATGACCCAAGCCCAAAAAACTCATCCTAAAAGACTTGGAGCTGGAATTCCTTCAGAAGGTGGTTCTACAGAGTAGTGACTTCAGGGAATGAATACTACTATTACTACTGCACACTCAGGTTTTTGGTTTCTCTGTCATATTTCTTATTTGCTTCATAATAAAATATATTTTTATCTGTGTCATGTGATGTAAAGTGACTGACATAAACCCTTCAATGACCCATTTCAATTCCTGGTTGCAAGGTGGTGGAACGTGGTATTAATACTTTTGCAAGCCACTGTACATGTCAGACAAAAATAGTTTCATTTCATATCTCTTCCTGTGATGTATGAAGTTTAGAGAGAGTGCTAACTGCAGTCGAACAACTTCCCTTTTACTCTGTAGAAATGGGAAAGTACCCAGAGCTCGTAGTCTAATGGAACAAGTTGTGTAGTTGTAGAGGAATTTAAAAAGTGGAATGCAAAAAAAAAAAAGAAAAAAAAAAAGAAATCTGATTACAGAAATAATCTTCAGATAAAGCCCTGCTGATGAATACAGAGGAGTAAATGAAAATGTTATCACTTACAAATGTCAACATCAACAGGTTGTGTCCACCTCTCACCCGTGACATTGGTGACTGAGCAGAGGTACGTCCCTCCATCTCGAGCGGCTGCGTGTTTGATCTGCACAGACCACACTCAGGCTAGTGACTGTTTTTTTTGGAGAGGACAGTGATGCATACTTGTGACTGAGCGTCTCTCTCTTTACCTGCAGCCTCTCGAGCGTCTGGTCCTTCAGCAGATGCCCGTTTTTGTACCACTGATATTTAGGAGGAGGGATCCCAAAAGCAGCACATCGGAGAGTCAGTTTGGCACCGAGCCGAACTGTCTGGGGTTTAGGGTTAACCGCGACATGAGGCTCCCCCTGCCACTGGAGAGGTAAACCTGAGAGTGTTTTGGGAAAACAAATATGGATATTTAATCCCACAGGAAGTAGATGATCCTAATTATGCACTGTTAATACACAGGTAGTAGAAGCATATTGTGTAGCACTATAAATAAATGTATACACCAGCAAATAGCCCACCTGTTTTATCAATGTCCAACACCAATACTTGTGCCCAGTCACTAAACTTGCAGTTAAAACGACTGTCATTCACACGGCATGAGTAGTTCTGGGTTCTTTGAGCTCGAATGGTCAAATCTGGTTGTGTGGCACCAGGAACCTAAAAGTAATAATAGCAAATGCAGTCTATACATGAAGACACAGTAACAACCAAGAACAGTCAGAAAGTCAGAGTATAAGAGCTCGTACCTCGCACACTTCCCGTTCACCGTCCCTCTGGGCATATGTGAACCACTGGTACTGCAGCGCGCCCGTGCCCTCCGCCCTCACGCTCAGGTCCAACGGGTAGTCCACAGGGACGCACGCATGGACCGGATTACGCACAACAACAATTTCTGAAACAATTCATATAAACCAACCTGAAACCAAACTGTGTGTGTGAAGAGTAGAATTACTCCACGGTGGGGAATATTCTTACCTCTGATCATTATCCAGTAGGTTTATATCCAGTTTTCAGCGCATCTTAGTTGTTTTTTAACATTGTCTGTAGCGGAGAATCATACAAAATCGTCATAAAAAAGAACATTTGTTACAGGCTAAATATACTGTTAGTGCATACCTTCTAATGTGAGTGTCGTGCCGCTGGAGCAGCTGTCCGATAATAAGTCAATGAGTTATTTTGCTTTTCTTCATCCTCAAACTTTTATCACTTCCCTTTTACCGGAACAGCCACGACACGGTCACATTACCAAACAGCAGGCAGACTGCGCGCGAACAAATAGCTTTAATTGTTCACCAACTGTAATAATTCTATAATTCTACACGTGCTATTCATCTGAAGTGAAAACAAAACAACGAAATCAAATGTAAAACGGAAAATATCCAACAAGATATAGCTACTTCAACTTTTTTTAACTTCAACTTCAAGTTTTACAAGATGCGGAGGTAAGACTCTTGTAGATATTACGGTAATAAGCAAACCCGTACACACCACACTCTCTCTCTCTCTTTCTCTCTCTCTCTCTCTCTCTTTCTCTCTTCTCTCTCTCTCTCTCTCTCTCTCTCTCTCTCTCTCTCTCTCTCTCTCTCATGGCCTCTCCAGTCAAACAGGTTGCACAATAGAACACAAATAGCCTACTCTGGTGTCTACAAGTATATAAAAAATAAGTTACTTATTAGCTACTTTTGTATTACAGTATTATATTGTCGTATTATGCCATAAATAAGCTGTTCAGTATCTGTTAAAGTAGGATTAATATCAATTTAACTCATAAAGTGACATTAATGTAAGGTGTGAACAAGTGGGACACAGTGTTTTGACTGCTATGTGTTGCAATGCAAAGGAAAACTCCAGAGCAAAGCATTTTCCAAAATTATGTTGAGTTAGGTCAGTTCTTTTGTAAATGGTTCGATAATATTTTGTGAGTTTAGACTTAGACTTTACAGGTCTAACATCTAGTTTCAGAAAGTCTGATGTGCTTTGGCACCTATTTGTAGAGCTGCTATTAATAGGCCCAGGCTGGCACACATGCTTGTCTATGAGAGGCAGCTGGAGAGATTCTCTTCACAGGCTCAGACTGCCAGTGCAACACTCAGGGCTACTTCATGGTGAGTTTGAAAAATATTTTGTAACTCATGAAATGTGTACTGTACTGTAACTACTATACATAACATATATTAGTAAGTGTGTGTCTGACCACTAACGGCCCTCCACAGCTCATCCTATTTATAACTTCCTCCCATGCAAGTGTGGGGCTTGTTGGGAAAGGACAAGCGTGGCTTCAAAGCTGTTTTTGACTTTGGTGTGATTGAACCTTGTATCCAGCAATCATCTGTTTTTGTCTCTTATAGGGGCCTCTTTTAGGATAATACAAAACTCTGAAGTGGCACTGACGACCTTCACCATTTTGTTTCTTTGGATAATATATTTTGCCTCAGCTGACAATGACGTCTAGAAGGCCTATGACTCGATCTTTTTCTGGCAATGGAAGGACAAGCAGCTTCAGTGAAGAAGAGGGCAGCTCTTCCAATGGGCGCTCAGAAAGCCGCAACACTTACCTGTCCAGTGTTAGGCCTGAAAACAGGTAAGAACTTATGTTTAATACCAATGGCACTTTTACAGAACAGGACAATGTAACCATGTGTTTTCTATTAAGTATTTTCAGAGGAGAAATAAATATGTCTATGTATGTATAAATCAACAAATCAATCAGTGACTGATGAGTTCATTTTATGTACCTCCTCTCTGAATAGCTATTCAAGGTATTCTCACTACAGGCCAACGAGGTAATCTATACTTTTGAGACATTCCTCCCAACTAACATCTTAACTTTCAAACCAGCTCACCCAATGACTGATTCCTCCAAAGTTTAACAGTGATGTCCCGTTTACCCAGTGTTCAGTGTTCAGAAAGTCTCTCCTTGAACTGACATTTCTTTGTTTTGCCTGATGTCTCTGGCATCCTTTTGACTCTTTTTAAGTGTACTTGCACAGATTTTTATTAACCTCCGTTTCTCTTCATGAAGCCACTTATTGGAATGCACTGCACCAAAATGGAGAGGTTACTGTTGACACAGGGGAAAATAGAACCACATTGTGATTACAGTGACACAAGGACCTTGTGATGCACTACTGTCTGTTTGTAGGAGCACACTGTGCACCGTCATGGCTCAGCTGACCGAAGACATACAGCCCTCCTTTGAGACCACACTAAAATCCAAGGCAGTGTCCGAAAACTGTAATGCGAAGTTCACCTGTGTGGTGACAGGTATGTATCATTTCAATATTGTGAGGGAGTGGACCACAGCTGTTGCTCTCTCCATGTCTGATTTACTATTTACTTATTTCTTTTACTTATTTACTTATGTGGGGATTGACAATTTTGAATGTTGGTGTATCTTCAGGATACCCAGCCCCTGAACTGAAATGGTACAAAGACGATATGGAAATGGATCGATACTGTGGTCTTCCAAAATATGAGATTCGACGCAATGGAAAAACCCACACCCTCCACATTTACAAGTAAGTGACAAACAGGATTTGACTTCTTCAGTGTTCACCTACACATTTTATTAATCCACACTTAGTGGTTAGAAGTTGTTATTGGAGATGAGAAAGGACACAGTACACATGTTTTTTAGATAAAATTTTCTAGATTTTTTAATAAATGTACTCATACAATCCTGGAGGAGAAGTAATGTTTTTCTCTATTTTTAGCTGTACATTGGAAGACGCAGCCATATACCAGGTCTCAGCCAGCAACAGTAAAGGAATTGTCTCCTGCTCCGGGGTTCTGGAGGTGGGCACCATGAACGAGTATCAAATCCACCAGAGGTTCTTCGCCAAACTGAAGGAGAAAGCTGAGAAGAAGAGGCAAGACCTAGAGCAGCAGACCAAGAAAGACAAAGACAACAAGGAAAACATTCAGGAAGAAAAACCATCGAAAAGCCCCGAGCGGCCTCCGAGAAAACGGCCCATTCCACAACCAAAACCGAGTGCAGAGGTGCTGGGACCCGAGGAACAGCTGGGGGGTGCTGCAGAGAATAAACACAAATGTGAGGCCCAAGAAACTGTCCTGGCCCCATCTGTAAACACTGAGGTGCAGGACAGTGAACAAGCTCTGGCCAAAAAGAAAATCAAAATCTCTAATGGTGTTGACGCAGAGTGTGAACAGTCCGGGACACAAAACAGTCCCAGTGTTCGAAACCTAATGATGGGCAGCGGGGGTGACAACCAATATGATGGAGGAATGAGTTTGGCACAGTTTCTAGCCGAGACGCAGAAACAGGCCTCAAACAAAGAAGAGAAAGCCAAAGGTATGGAGAGCGCTAAAGAAAAGGACAATGAGGAGGAAAGCAAACACAAAGTGGAAGAGGAGGTCGAAGAACAAGAGAAGTTACAGGACAGATCAGGCAAAGAGAAAAGCAGAGAGAACACTTCACACCCCAAACGACATGAGGCCAAACAGCACAGCAAAAGTCTGAAGGAACATAAAGATCATCACATCCAGGCTTCTCTCTCCTCCATGCTCCACTCTGTCAAAGACTTTTTCTTTGGGAAGAACAAGAAAGATTCTCATGAGCACCCTGAGCACAAACAGAGAGATGTATCTGATTTGTCCAGCCCAGCAGTCCAAACACCGCCATCTTTTTATTTTCAACCTGAAACTAAGGCTAAACCAGACAATGCTACACCCATGGAGGTCGAGCAACTGCAGGAAGCTACAGTGGAGAGCTCCCAAGTCTTAGAGCGGCAGGAGGATGTGTACAAAGCTGAGAGCGCGGTGGACGTCACAGAAGGGGCTGGTGCAGATGAGCCCATGGAGGTGATGGCGGGGGCAGATCCAGGAGCACCATTGTCCAGTCTTCAGCTCCTCACTGAGGTATGTGGTGGACTTCAGGGCAGCTGCCACACACTTGAGAGTTATATTTAGGCAGCATTTGTGACTAGATAGAGCAGAAGAAGTAGGTTTAAGATAAGAAGACTGCATTACTGTTGGTTGCACAATAGTTGGAAAACATGCAATGTGCAGTCACTACAGTATTTAAAATAGTCTTGGAATGGTATGGCCTGTCATAGTTCAATGAAGCTGCTATTTAAAGAAAGGTATGAGATAAACAGTCAATATCATTTCTAATAACAATCAAGTTTTTACTTTGCTCCCTGTAAAACCTTCATGCACATTTTAGACGTCACTTGGTAAAGGGTAAGAATAATTATACTAATTTTAAAAGTACTGTTAGGACTCAGGAGTCCCACATCACAAGGAACCACGACTCAATGTAGAAGTGGAGGTAACAGTAAGCCCTTTTGAAGCTTCTGATACTTTCCTTTGAGAGACAAGTTTTTGGAAGGATGACTTAAAAGATCATGTAAAGCCAGAGAGATGATAATACTGTCAATATTTTTCATGAAAGTTTTGAAGCATTTTGTAC
The DNA here is from genome assembly GCA_020698575.1 of Bostrychus sinensis. Lineage (NCBI taxonomy): Eukaryota > Metazoa > Chordata > Actinopteri > Gobiiformes > Eleotridae > Bostrychus > Bostrychus sinensis. The sequence continues at coordinate 34,388,482 of CM036251.1, forward strand.
TTCTTTTTTTTTTTTTTTTCCAAATTAATGTGGTGGACATGTTAAGATGATTAGATTAGATTAGAATGCATGCTCTTTTCAGGCAAAGACCATGGCAGACTGCGGGCCATTTCCGTAGTATATAACCCTAAGCTCTATTTTTTATTTGGACCCACCACACTTTAGTTTCAGATATTTTTACAGCAAAAAAATAAATATTGGTCACATGGAGGGCCATAACATATTACAATATATTACGAAGTGTGGTCGCTTATCTGCTTGTCAGTTTGGGTGAATACCTTACCTAACCTTTATAGAGCCACACGGTGAATCACCAGGAGATGCTGTCAGTAGCCTATATCAGCGGCAGTAAGCATATATCAGTGGGAACAGAGCCATGGTTGTGTCTCTCTGCGCTAGTGCACCAGGCCTCCACATGAAAGAAACTCCACACATTCCTCCGGCCTCCTGATCCCAACCCCATATAAACTCATTCTGGTGCGCAGACCAGCGGAGGGGCTTAGCACATAGCTCAGTGTGTGACTAGCTGTCTTCTCTATTTATATTTTTCTTTTTTCCACTGTTTGTCTGAGGATTTATCCAGAGCTGGAATATACACATTTTCAATTTTTTTTTGGCTGCAGCACAAAATGTGTCAGTTGAGGCATTTAATTTAGAAAATAATGCTTTATAAAAAGTCTAGAGCAATAAAGTCACAATGTCAGAAAGCTTCAAATGGACACTAAAGGGATCCAGCTTTAAATGTGTGGAATGAAAATAATTTATTTCACAGTAGAAAATTGACACCACACCATTAAACCAGTCTCTATTCTTTAGGTATTTTGATTTTTGCATCCCATTAATTAGTTGTGGACACCTTTGCATTAGTATTACACATGATGGTAACAGGTTGATAAATGAGCTGACTACTGTGTTTTCAGTTCATGAGAAGGGGAAGGCCTCAGCATACAGGATTAATCAAACATGTGTGAATGAAACAAAATACTACTTCAGGTGTTTTTATAGCAGGGAACTACATTATAACATGGTAAAAAAAAAAAGGGGGGGGGGGGGGGGGCAATTTAGCAGAACAGGGGATCTTTAAAAAGTTAGTAAATGTAGTATATTTAGAGATGCTTGTTGAAACATTTTGTGAAGTGTAATGTTAGTGTTGAGAGCATTAGTGCATATTGTGGGTGTGTTTTTCCATATCCTTTTATTGGTTTATATTTCTGTTTTACTGTTGCTCTGGTGGTATATTTGGCTTTATGAATGACGAACTGTGTGAATTGGGACTAGCTATATTCATAGTGTTTTACCACGTGCGTATGTACTGTCTGTAGGTGCATGATAACCACAACTTCTTTTTACATGTAATGTGACTCTAGTTCCCTTCCACTAAAGCAGGAACTACTGTTTCTCACAGCTCACTTCAGGTTTAACATTACCAGGCATGCCCAACTTTTATTTTGTGCTTTTAGATTTGAGCTAAGTATTCTATATTTTGAATGAAGTACTATTAAATACCATAATGGTTAGTGATGCAAGGTAAGTAGATAATAGAACTTTGAAAACAGTGATTCTCAGCTACTGTGAGAAAGTTATCCCTGGTCATTTTGTTGTGACCCATTTCCTACTGAACCAAACTGATTATCCCTAAATTATTGTACTGCCGCATTTATAGCGAATGTTAGAAAATAATGACCTTGTTATAAATAAATAAGTAATATCTACACTTTTACTCAGTTTTTACATTCATGACTTTTACACAAGTAAATTGTTGTATTGTTTACTACAGTTTGAGTAATATTATTTTCATATTCATAGTACTTTTCATAGTGATATTACTTTTTCAAAGTACAGATTTGATATGTCCCTCTGAAACATTGTAGAGGTGAATAATAACCGCCCACTGCCTGTTTCACCTTTCGCTCTTTGGTGCACATGGGAGTCCCTTATCTACCAGCTATTACTCACATGCATCCAGCATATTATATTTATAATATTGTCTGTATTTGCAAATGCTGCTTAGTGCTGGTGGATGACTCACTGAGCCCAGTGAAGTCAGTGTGTCACTGTTGAGAGAAGGGCCAGCACACCTCTCTGAAATATGTGGGATTTTCCCATCCTTACCTCAACACAGCCAGAGGCACCTTTTCACTTCACTTATCCTTGATGTTTTTAAGAACGACAATGTGTCTTAGCCATGTACTCTAAGCCTGATTTATGTTTTCATGGAAAGCTGTAAACATTGAGACACCATGCACATGACACAAGCAGATGTTCCAGAAATAGGTTGACATGCCATAAAACATAAGGAAAATATAGGGATTTCCATATTTTAACAAGTGGCTTATCACTTATCTGCAAATGAGTATAGTTTAATTTCAGTTTCTATGATAATATATTGTCAGCGTCTGTCCTTGTTTTTCAGTGTGTTGATTTATGTTAAATATGTCTCCAACTAATGCCACAGTGTCAAAGGTCACTGCGCTAAGACTGAGCTGTAAAAAGATTCTTCAAAATATCTGAATGGTTTCAGAGTATGGATGAAAAACAATTTGTATGTTTTTCACAAAAAGTAATTATGTTGATAACTCATAGACTAATAGAAATCGAAAGAAACATGTATTATTATTATAATCGTTGTTGTTGTTATTGTTATTTCGAGGCCTCACCATTGTCCTTTCAAAGACTAACTGACCCCTAAACCACTTTTTTAGGTGATAAGCTTTGCTGATACAGCTCATTGTTTGTGGTCCCCTTATCTTTGACTTTTTAGTAAAAAACTTAAAATTTCACGAACAGTGAATTCTTCTGCTCAGTAGTTCCTGATAGAAAATGTGTCATAGTTGTTGACAGCATTACCACACACCTGTGCCTCATGTGACCCCCACCAACATGAATACCTCTCCAGTTTAATCAGAGTACACTGTATACATGCAGCAGTAGTCCCACACTGAACCACATTATCCAGGGGCTCCTCTCCAATTAAGGACCCCCATGGGAGTCTAGGATTAACATGCAGTGTAAAAAGTCCTGTTATAATCGGAGTAAAGGAATAATTCACCATTTACTTGACCTGCATGTAAACGGAATTACTAGGGTTTCCATATGAAGCTAAACACATCAGTCTTAGAGTGTACTAAACATGTCAAAAGGTCAAGTGTAATGTGCAAATCAGTTTCCTCCACCCACAGACTGTGGGGCTTTGTGACAGACACAGTGCAATAGAATATTTTTCTGAGCACAGAAGGTTAGTTCCTCTTGTTCCTATCTGTAATAGGCTTATTTGGCAGACTAAGGAGGAGGGATACTGAATCAAGACCAAGGTTAATTTTGAGCATGTTCTTGATTTCAAAGAGGATAGACTCCCACTAGCCCTGAGTCTTGGGGCGTGACCAGAGACAATGTCCGCGGCTGCCCTCATGCAAGGGCGTACCTTTGGGTGTAATATTGGGGGGCGGGTCTATTTTTTTTTTTTTTTTTTTTTTGCACATTGAATCATGTACTTTTGTAAAAGGAGTATGCTAATTTAGAGTTTCTGTATTAGAAATGCATTATGATACTTTTACTGTTTTTTACTTGTACTTTTACTTGAGACTTGTACTTGGACTTATGTAGTAGGCTAGTGTCAGTGTTAGCACAACAGCAGGGCTGATTATTAAAAAATGCCTTCCCTCCAAACTTAAATTAGCATTCAGTGGTCAATTGACATTAGTCCTGCACACAGCACATATTCTGTGGCAGCCTCCTTAGCTTTATCTTACACTGGCAATTTAGTCAAATCATCAACTAATTTGACAATACGACTGTTTACCTCCTCAGAAACAGAAAAACATTTGTAGTATAACATATTTATATATACTAATAAAGTTTATAAAGCTTTTCTTACTGTGTTTCTGTTTATGCTTTGTGCCACGTATAAAAAGAAAAGCTACCTACTGATTAAATTAGTAAGCCATTTTGTAGTACTTATGTTACGCCACTTGGTGGCAGTAATGTCCATTTCAGTTGAGTAAGAAAAGTTTTATAAACTTTATTAGTATATTTAAATATGTTATACTACAAATGTTTTTTTGTTTATTTTGCTGACAAACTGAGTGTACAGTATGTTTGTGTCAATTAGACAATAAAACAATTTGGCACAGGCTTTAACTTTGAAAATCAAGCTGACCGGATGTCCGGATTTTTTTTTTTTAGATAAAGTATTACTGCGCTCTCTCAAGTCTTAGTGCTTAGAGGCTGCAAAAACACACTGAGATAGAGAGAGAGCATGCAAGCTCCACAAGAAAAACAAAAAAAACAAGAGAAACAAGCGCGTGCTGACAGAGTCTGCTCACTCAGTCCTGTACCTGCTTGCACAAATCCGAACCTGCTCGCTCTCAACTGGGTTTGTGCGCTCTCAATATTTTTGGCGCGACTGCTAAAACACACCGAGAGAAATACAGAGAGCAGACACAGAAACGAGCACAAGCTAGCAGAAGGGAGCGCGAGCTAACACAGAAACGAGCGCGCGCTGACAGATTCTGCTCTCTCAGTCCTGTACCTGCTTGCACAAATCTGAACCTGCTCGCTCTCAACTGGGTTTGTGCGGGCGCAATACATTTGGCGCGATTATACTTCCATACATGCCCTGCAAACTATACATGCTGCTTGCCGCGGAGCAGAGTAGGAATGGTTTAGGATTCGGCTCTGTCAGAAATGAGAGTCGGCCCGTCTCGTTCATTACATTCTCGTTCTGTTTTAAATTGTAAACCCCCAGTTACAAATAGTTGTTTTTTGCCAGCATTTCAAGTCATACCCTACAGATCTTCTGTAATCTCTACACCCAGTTCACTCCCTCAGGTCCAAGCCCAAACATGAAGTAGTCTTAACGTGTCGCTTAAGTATTCTGTAACACATCCCCTGCAGAGCTTAAAAGCAGTCTTTTAATATCAGAGACCTCAATAGAAATATTTATTTTTTAATTAAATCTTGTATCTGATAAAAGCAAAAAAGTTTTCTGTCTGTTTTAAAGTCTTGTACCACCTGACCAAAAGACATGCGGATTCCCTCCTTAAAAAGAAAGTTGAAATATCGTTATATGCCCAGTACTTAAACCTGAATCCAGTACACTTGGAAGAAAGTCTGTGTTGTTCACAGTTAGACTGTTTTCCCAGTTCTCCCTTCAATGTGCCATCCCGCCCTCCAAACCCTATCTGTATTAACTTGCATTGCAAGAGCATTTCTTTACAGTTTTCATGTCTTTTAGAAAGAGTAGGCTTTGTAGATGGCATTTACATTGTGATGATTTTATGTCCAACCACACTGTGGAAGAACAAACCCAATCTCGCACATATAGCAAAGGGAACTCGAAACAGATCCAAACATCTCATATGACTGGGAAGCTGTATAGTAGACATTTTTTTTGCTCTTTTTTGCTCTATATAAAGGAGCTAAACCAGCCCTTTGGTTTTTGAATCAGCCTATGAGTGAACAAAATGGAAATCATTCCCAGTGAACGAAGTAGATCATTTTAAAAGTGAGATCCTGTCTAGCCATGACACAGGAAGGCAGTTCCAACACTCGAGGTCCTGCTTTATCTATCAAGTAATGGAACAAAGTTATCCTTCAACATTTGGTCAAAACAGGGTGTAACAAATATACCCAGGTATACAAAGTCTGCTGGCGACCACTTAAAGGGAGAACTGGGAATCTCATGTTGTTTTCCCAAGAGAACAACTGGAACTGTTGGATTGAATATAAACAACAAAACATCTTTTTGTGTATGTGTGTGTGTGTGTGTTTTAGGCAGCTTGGTGCAAGAATGGTTCAAAAAATACTCACTGATGTTAACATATCCAGTTAGGATTGATATATGGGTTTATAATAGACTGATAATTTAATTTGCTCAAATATGAATATTGTGGTGTGCAGCTCAGCATAGTTGACCATTTGCTACGCCGCCATCTTGAAAAGAACCACATGACTTTGTTTCAACAAATTTTTATTTCATTTTTATGAGAAGGCCATTTTATTAGTATTAGTTTTATATAGACACTGATTAGTATGAGTATGAGTTTTTTCTGGGACTTGGCAAAACTGTGTGAATGACCTCCATAGCAGTGCTCTGACAGCTGACAACAGTTTTTATTATTGCTTTATCTATTATTGCTTTTGTAGTTTTAAAGAGTAGTTTTTTTATTCACATTGTTGTGCCTTGTAAAGCATTTTTGATTTTTTTTTTATCTGTGAAAGGTGCTATATAAATAACGTTTATTTACTTACTTTCTTACTTGCCACTGAGGTCAAAAGGACACATTTACATTTGTTCATACATTTTTTATCAAAAGTAAAAGTTTAGGTAAAAGTTTAAAAGTAAAACTTTAATATTACCCAGTAAGACCAGAGAAGGTGGTTTGAGATTTAAGCTTCAATCTATTTACAAATGTGTCTTTTCACTCTTGCTGTGTTTGAATATCCATATACTTTACATTTTTATAGTGAATTGAGTTTGCCCATAGTCTTTTAATTTTTTTTATTTAATTCTCTTTGGCCAGGCTGGTCTTTTATCCTCTTTTGTGCTCTTATTTCATGCCACTTGTTTGCTACTATTTAATGCTAACGCTGCTCTAACTGTAGCTATGCTGTTGCAACAATGCACTTTCCCCACTGAGAGACTAATAAAGGTTTTCTTATTAATATCTAGATCTAGTGATGGGCAAATGATGCCTCATGGAGCATGTGGCACATTCCCCTAATTGTGTTGACACTGTGTTGTATAATCTCTTAATAATGACATTTGGTAGATGTAAAGAAATCATTTCAGCAAACCCAAATAAAAAGTATAAACCCAAACTGAACTAGATTCTTTATGTACCCTGGCTCAGGGGAGCCTCATGAGCAGTAAAAATTAATAATATTGATGTTGATATAATTGTTTTTGCATGGTAATTTGTGTTATTGGGGCTTAATAAATATATATTGTTAAATTGGTAATAAGCCTGGGTTCCAACAGTAAGCTCAGATAAAGAAGTAGCACTGAAGCTCACTTGGTTAAATGTTTGCGGGAGACCCGGGTACGAGACACACTGGCGTCATCGTTTTTCTTCAATTTAGTGCGATTCTCTCATAGGAAAACAAAGTAATCATGCACGTGACTAAAATCAAATGCATTAGTTATTATTATTAGTGTGTAAAGGAAACTCAGCTCACTGTCAGAGTGCAGACTGCTGCATTTGTGTTTTATTGAGGATATATGGAAATGTGACTGAAACAGCGTGCTTGACCACACGTCACTGATTCACTTTGATATGTGGACACCAAATTGGTAAATAAATGTTTTTTATACATTTATGTACTTCAGCTGGTTCCATATAAGGCTGATGCCTACACAATACACAGCACCAAACTTCTTGCCCCCTTTTGGCACAGCTGCAAATGAGTTATAAGTTGCGCTTCCTTATACATAGGTGGCTCAGGAGCATGATACCATATGACACAGTAGCTGTGTCAGTCACGTGATTTGTCTTTAAGTAATACACACATCAACACTGATTGACACTGGGATTTGCCCTCTGTGCTCAATACATGTGTCAATGTATCGACTCCTCACTAAACATCTACTAAACAGTTTCACTCAGGCCACAACTGAAGGAGCAGATTATGCTGATGGCCCTAAGGTTGTTTAACGACTCTCCCACTCACTCCAGTAAAGGTCACATAACAGCTAACAATTCTCCCACTCACTCCAGCAGAGTGCACATGACAGCTAACGACTCTCCCACTCACTCCAGGAGAGAACACATGACTGCTAAGCACGCTCCCAGTGCTACCAAGTCAAACTAATCTCATTTTTCCATCAACTCTAAACCATTAGCATTAGGTTTCAGGTCAAAACGCCTCCCTCCTAAAGTATAAAGTATAAAACTCAGCTCTCTGACCAGTTTAATTCAGAACTGAGTTGATACAGTCTCAGACCAGGATCAGGTGGTTCTTAAAGAGCTCAATATTTCATCAGGTTCTCATTGTGTCAACTGTTTGCAGTGGTTACAACCTATTTATCATGATCCGGTTTCATAAGTTAAGACCAATAGTATAATTTCTGCACCTTTTCATCTCTGTCGCTCCACAAGACAAGGCTGTCTGTTGTCCCCAGTATTGTTTATCCTAGCACTGGAACCTTTGGCATGTATGATTCTAATGGATAAGGAGATTACAGGAATAATAATTGGTAATCACAAATTCAAATTTGGTATGTATGCAGATGATGTCTTATTGATACTTGCTAAACCTTCTCAGTCTATTTCTAAAATAAAAAAAATATATTGAATAATTTGGAAGTTTATTAGGTTATAAAATCAATCGGAGTAAGAGTGAAGCAATACCCCTAAATCATTACTCATTTGAAACAGATTTGGGATCAGCCCCCCTTATTTGGGAAAAAGGATGAAATGAAGTATTTAGGAATTACAATTGGACTGCCTATTAACAAAATAATTTTGTGAAATTCGCAACCACTATTTAATTCCATAATGGAAGACCCTAAAAATGGTCATCCCTGCCTATGTCTTTATGGGGCACAGCAGAAGTCCTTAAGATGAATGTTCTCCCAAGAATTATCTCTTTAATCTCCTCTGTACCTTTAAACATACCAATGTCATGGTTTAATGAAGTAAAGAAAATGTTCTCTTCTTTTTTGTGGAAGGACAAAAAAACATAAAATTTGTTTTAAAAAAATAACATTACGGAAGGATCAAGGGGGTCTTGGAATACCAGACATATATTTATATTATATCACATTTAATGTTAGATATGCTTTGATTTGGGGATACAAAAGTATAAAGGAGAAAGGTAGCTGGGATTGGCTGGAGGAACATTAGCTGAGGGAAAATAATCTATCTATCACATTATCATCATTATGGTATCACCCCTATCCACCTGCTAAGCTAAATGATAATATTATACAATTAACTTGTAAATCTGTAAAAAACAAAAAACTACATGACAAAATAGGCAATAAAAATTGTGTTTGCCTCATGTCCAATATGGCACAACCTGGCTTTTATAGCTGCAGGAAGCCCTGTGTGGCAACAACATAATATATTGCATAATATAGTGCAAATTATTGAGGAAGAGCTTTTGTTAGCTTATGAGGATCTAGGTAGGAAATATAGTCTAAAGGCAAATGCCTTTTTACAATATGCTCAATTAGCATCCATATTCTCTAAACTTCCCAAGGAATATCATAATTATAGCAATAAAATGGATAATACATTTAGATTATTAGCTATACACAAAGGGACTGTGTCTGAATTATATAAAATGCTCATTAGTTTAGGAGGAATTTTAAATAATCAAATTCCAGTGAGAAAAGGATCTAGGTCACCAAACTTCTATGTTAGAATGGAAACAAATATGTAAACACAACAAAAGCCTCCAAATCCGTTAGACTTAGAATAATACAACCTAAAATCTTGCATAGAGCATATATAACTCCAGCCAAACTTAAACAAATAGACCCTCGATCCTCTGACCTTTGTTGGAGTGGCTGTGGTCAAAGTGGAACGTTATTCCATATGTTATGGCACTGTTCAGATGTTAAGTGTTTTTGGACTCAAATTGTTAAAGTTGTCTCTGAATTACTAATACTGTGAGTCTTACTTGTTGCCCAGCTATGTGTTTAGTGGGATATAGGGCTGCTCAATTTCAAACTAAAATTGACTAACCTTGCAGCAAAAAGAACAATATTGATAAATTGGAAACATCACAAAAAAAATAGCTTTTCAATTGAAAAATGGTTACAAGAATTCTCAGATATTTTGGGTATGGAATAGGCCATACATGGCACTAGGGATAATATTTTAAAATATTAATTTTGAGCAGCTCTGGAACCATGTTTGTAATCAAACACAGTGGATGTAACCCTTAGACTCTTATCAAAGGTTTGCTGCACGCTAATTGAAAAGGTCATGCAAAAAGTGGAGCAAATCCAGGCACAGCTGAGGTTTGTGTCTCTCACAGGAGCGTGGCGCAGATTTTGCTCCAATTTTGTGCAAAAGTTTTGCGGAAGAAAGAGTGCCGCTTTTAGTGCATAGATGGGGCATTGAAAATAAGTTATAATGCTTTAAAAGGGCTCATTTACAAAGGTACAACAGTAAAGTGTTGATTTGAAGTCGGAGGAAACAAAGAGACAGACTTTACCTGCAACACTTTTTCCTTTCCCCTGAACTTCAGCCTTACTTGCGCACTTTCTCTTTGTATATGACACGCAACACGCCCACAAATAGCAAATGCTATTTTTTAATCTGCACTGCAATTTAGCACCAGTCTTACTAAATCTGGCCCTTGGTTCTCTGGCCTTATTACACCAAGTACCATTTCTCAGTGTCATTATTGAATAACAATGCTTAAGAACAATATAAGGACAAATCACAGTAACAGTAAATGAGCATTGGATTTGGAATGGACCAAGTTTTTGTCAGTGAATGGGTTGCTTTCATGTTCTGGAATATGGGGATTTCAGGCCCTTAGATGGAGGGCAAGAGCCTGTTTAGATGTATAAGGGAGGCACAACATTTGATAGATTTGGGTCATTGGTGTTAACATGTAGGATTTTTAGCTTTGTGCTGGTTTTTGCGGTTGTGCGGATGGGCCCAGTAACTGCAGGGATGTGCACCATGGACCACACCGGGACATCTGTATTTTGGGTCTTGGGCAGCCAATTCTGCCATGGAGTTCTAGCCAGCCTCCATCTTGGCTTTGTATCGTGGGCCTTTTAGAGTTCTGTGACATCACGTCACCAATTCTATCTGTGCTGTACAATACCCCCCACCGCACCCCCTTCCCCCTTTTCCCCCTTTTTGTCATTGTGTTTTCATGTGTCTGTTTTGATTTGTTGTGTTGGAGTATGTGATATTCTGTGGAGTTGTTATTAACCCTCTCCAGGCAGGCGTTGCAGATTTGCAACAGCTAAATGCTCATTACCTAATTACAAAAAAAAAAAAGTCTAGAAGTCTAAAAGTATAGAATTGTTTATTACTACCCCATATGATAATGTCCCCCAAATATCAGATTTTTCCTGTTACTAAAACTTAATTTGAGCCTGAGAGGGTTAATGTCATGTCTGCAATAAAAATTAAAAATAAAAATAAAAAAAGTCTTTGTTGTCAAACCTCTGCTCTATCTTTTTCTCTTAGATGTTGGGGAATGAAGCTCAGCCGCTTAACATTAATCAGTCAGACAACAGTTTAGATATTACAGAGCATCTAACAAAGGAAGCAGAGTCTTTGCTACAAACGCCTTCTGAACCGCCAGCTGTGGTTACGCCCACCGAGGTAGAGCTGGTCCAGCCTCCCCCTTTCAGCGGCACACCTATTTACAGCTACTGCACAAGCAAAGACACCACTGAAAGTTCAGTCAGAGAAGACGAGATGAGTGTCCATAAGCCAGCCTCAGAATGTCATCCACAACCCACTCAGGCTTTTGTACGGCTACAGAAAGCACAAGTCAAAACCCACATGAGTGAACTGGCTTCACCTTTGCAAGCAGATGAAAGAGTGTCACATGAATCAAGTCAGGTAGTACTAGTTCCTGACGGACAAGCAAACAATGAACGGAATATAAAACAAGAGACTGTGTGTAGCTCTGAGAATCAGGAAATGAATGTAGCACAAGACACTTATGAAAACAGTGACCTACTAATGCACCGCGGGCGTGCCACATCTTTGGAGAAAGAAAGTACTGGGTGTCTCAGAGCTCAGAGTTCACAAAGCGGCCAAGATGTAGAAAGAGAAGAGAAACATTTAGCCCCGCTGCTATCAAAAGAGGAAGCATCAGAATGTCAGAATGCTGAAGTGGAGGAACAAAACACACAGTGGCAACCACCAACAATAAAAGAGCCAGCTGAGTGGAAATTATCTGTAAGTATAAAGAATCCCGATGAAAAACAGATTAATGTCGGACGTCAGGAGGCCAGAGAGACACAACTGCCCATAGAAGCAGTTCCTCAAATTCAAATATCTACTGTAGAAAATACACCAGATATTAAACCAGTCCCTCAAATTCATATTTCTTTCACTGAAGACACTGAAGATGAAACAGAAAACCTTAATGCTGTCATGGTGCATGATATTAAACCACTTCCACAATTTAAAATATATACTACTGAAGATATTCCAGAAATCAAAGCAGCTGTACCAATTATATGTGTAGAAGAAGATATACCTACTCCAACTATAGAAATATCAGATCCAGAGGTCCAAGAGTGTCCTTCCCCAGTTACTAATTGTATACGTAACCAGGAGAAGGAATTGAACAATGAGTCAAAGGTGATAATAGAAAATCTCAATGTATCAGAACCTTGCATGCAGAATGATTTAGAAAGAGCAGAGGATGTGTCTCCAGCAGATCAGCCCCCAATGTTCGAGCAGCCCCCCCAAAGCGATTATTCAATTCCTATCATAAATGTGTCATGTACAGAGGAAGTGAACGGAGAGCTTTTCAGTTGGAACCTTTCTGCTCAAACTGTCACGCAGCCACTGTTTGAGATCCCGTCAGTCGCTGGGACCTTTCACCAAAGCGAGCCTGAATCTAGAGTAGCCAGTACTCCAAGAGAACAAAGAGAAACTACAGTAGACAGTATTTTGAGTGATCAAAGAGAAACTACAGTTGCCAGTACTCCAAGAGAACAAAGAGAAACTACAGTAGACAGTACTTTGAGTGGTCAAAGACTAACTACAGTAGCCAGTTCTCCGAGTGATCCAAGAGAAACTACAATAGTTAGTACTCTGAGTGATCCAAGAGAAACTACAGTAGTCAGTACTCCGACCGATCAAAGAGTAACTACAACAGTCAGTATTCCGACCAATCAAAGAGAAACTACAATAGTCAGTACTCCGACCGATCAAAGAGAAACTACAATAGTCAGTACTCCGACCAATCAAAGAGAAACTATAATTGGCAGTATTCTGACCGATCAAAGAGAAACTGAGGCCACGCAAACACAACAAAGCGCTGACAAGCAGAACCAAGATGAGCTGGCAGAACAGAAGACACAAGAAAACAAGCCTCCAGTGGAGTATGAAGCACCAAAGACTGATGTGCTGGCATTAAGTAAAACGGTAGAAGACAGCATTGAAAGTGAAATCACCAAGTCTCTAAAAGAGGCTCGGATAGAGAGCTTTATGTCTGTGGAGAGACTCAGTTTTAAGCCCCCACTCTATCCGTCTCTAAGTCCTGCCAGTCTGCGCAAGTTCATGTCCAAAGCGAACGCAGATTCTGATGCTGCAGGAGACCGGCAGAGCGACAAGGCTGAGGATGACCTGAGTGGAGGGTCCACGCCAACCTCCTCACTGTCCTGTGAAAGCAGCCCGCGCCTCAAACGCAGGGACAGTCTCTCGCTCATCCGTTCTGCCACCCCTGAGGAGCTGGCATCAGGAGCCAGGCGGAAGATCTTCATCCCCAAAACTAAAGAGGACAGTGAAGACAGCAGCAGCAAAAAGGAAAGTCCCTACATGTCTCCAGGGCAGGCGCGCAGGACGGCCTTTCTGCAGGCTCCCAGTGGCCAGAACACCCCCCCGATGGAGAGGCGCTCCCCACTGCTCAACCGCAGAAAGGCCACTCTGGAGGTCCCAAAATTGGTGGAGGAAATACCTGCACCAGAGCCACTGAGCACCAAACAAGAGGAGAAACCTGGAGACAAGAAGCCAGACCCACTGAAAGGTAACATTCTGTGACATATTTAATGTTCTTTTTTTATTTTATTTTTATTATTATTTCACAGATGTAAACTATAAAGCAGTGTTTCCAGTCAGTCAAGACTTAAAGTTGGGTCATAAAAAGTATTTGGGTTCTTGGCCTGTTTTTTTCAGGAGTCGCCGTAGCAAATCCTCTGCTTCCATCTAACCTTGTCCTCTGCATCCTCTGCACACCAACGTCTTGTCCTCTTTCACTACATCCATAAATCTCTTCTTTGTTCTTCCTCACTTTACTGGCCTGTGAGGGCGACTGTAAACCGAGAGTGCCTGAAGGCGTAACTACAGTGAATGTTAAATGTTAAATAAATAACAAAAAATTAAGAAACATTTCAAAGATATGTATTTTTATTGTCTTGCTTGTTAAAATCAAGTACAGCTTATTTAAATAAGTAAAAACACAATTAATAACAAAAATACTTTGCTGAAAACATTTCTATATGTGCATGCGCACATGAATGGCAACTAGTGCTTCCAGTACAAATGGGGCAATTATCATGGACTCTTCATGCACATTTTTTGACAGAACATTTTAGACTGAATTTGGCCAATACAATTTGAGGACTCGAAAATATATGCATCCAATTTTTAAAAGGCAATTTTTTCATTGTAAAATTTTGAAAAAAATATTGTGAAAGTTAGGTACTGAAATTGCAATGACTGAAATTCAGAGACAAAAAAGACTCAAAAAAGACTTTTCAGTGATAAAGTAGTAAAAATTCAAAGGCATTTAAAATTCAAGATATAATGTACCTCTGTAAATAAACTCTGCAACACTTAGGTGGTTCACTTAAGTATTTATCATTAAATAATAATCTTATATACAGCATTAAACACATCTTATCACATTAATGAATAAAAGGACTGGATTATTGCAGCTGTTTGCCTCAGTGGAGGAATATATTTTCCTCTGCCCCACATTAGTAGGGGCATTAGATGTAGGAAACATAATAGTTTTTGAACAATCCCTTATAGCTTAATGATAATATGGAGCTGTATGACACATTGTGAAAGGGACACACAGCCAATCAGAGGGCTTGCTTGAGGCTGTTGCCAGACGCCAGTTCAACAAGGTAAATTGGCCAAAATTAAGTCTCCCATTATGTCTGATGGTGCAGAACACACCAAACAGACTCACGTCGCTGACCACATCAAACTGTCTCACCAATGTCAGACGACCAATAATCAGCTCAGTGTGTCCCAGCCCTGACATGACTCTGATGGATTCCTAATATGATCCTATCCATTCTCATCATGAACAAAGAACAGGAACATTTTCTGCTTTTAAATAATTGTTTTGAAAATCAATTTTATGGAAACGAAAAAATTATAATCAAGAAAGTAACGTTCAGAAGTTCTTTGAGCAAAAAACTTTACAAAGCATTTTATTCTAGAGACAAAAAAACTAGATAACAAAAAGACCAAGCCACCCCACAGAAGTTCTGAATTGTTCCAATAGTGGAATCCATTTTTACTTCTCATTATTTTATTGTGAAATTATTTTTCTACATTTTTCTCCCACGTGTATTTTAAAACCTGTTTTACCATTTCATATTATTAAAACAGAATTTAGCCTTTATGGAATCTAAAAATGTTACACCTCCCTATGGCCCACTGTTCAGTCCTGTACCACCAGCTGAGAATCATGGTTTGAAAGATTTTGGAAACACTGTTCTAAATAACAGCTGTGTATGTGATGCCTTGTGTCCTGTGCAGCTCCTCAGGTCATCCGTAAAATCAGAGGAGAGCCGTTCCCAGACGCCTCGGGACACCTCAAGCTCTGGTGCCAGTTCTTCAATGTACTGAGTGACTCTACCATCAAGTGGTACAAGGATGAGGAAGAGATACTAGAGGTGCAGAGGAGGTACGTCCAGCCTGCTCCTGTCATCTTACTGTAAAGGCACACTACACACCCCTCCCAACATGGGTGGTTGACATCACGGCTACTTTTTCCGTAATCAATTGAAAAGTTTTGCAAAATAATGTTTTCCCCCTCCCAAATTCTGACAGCAATGCAACATAGGGTCTACTACGAAACACTCTTGAAGTTTTAGAAAGAAGATGTGTGTTATGTCTTTGTATTTTAATGTAAAAGCTTAAAATGTCCTGCAGTGTGAATATAACGTTTTTGGTATAATGTCATATATTTGTGGTTTACTAAAAACACCCCTTTTAACTGCACTTGAATCCTACAGTAATAATAATTTAAAAAGCTTAATCTTGTAATAAAAATGGTGTCCTGCAGTTTGACATGAAAAATATGTCAAATGGTCAAAAGGAACCAATTTTAATAATTCATTTTTAGTAAAGATTTTCTCTAAAATTGTGTGTCTGTTTGGTGTCCCGCAGTATGACAGCGATATTTAAAAAAAAAAAAAAAAAAATACTCTTAATGTTAAAAATATATTTTTAGGATGGGACAGGGATCAATGTGTTAAGAGACACAGACAGGTTGAATAATTTATGACAATAAATTAAATTAATTCAAAATGGCCTAACTGTAGTGAATGTCCTGTGGTGTGACAGTTACAGAATTAAAGATTTTAATATTCTCTGCATTCAGCTTCAAAGTTGTGTCACACCACAGGACAAAATAAAGGTGTTACACCTCCAAACATCAACCACCCATGATTTTTAATTTCAAATGTCAAACTGGACCAAATGACCACATCTTAATACAAATACCTCTGAGCGTGCTAACCCCTTCCTCAGAGTTTAGGATTAGATTATGCCAACACACAATGAGCTCTAATTACTATCTCAGACATTTAGGGATTCAACAGTTTTCCCTAAATAGAAAGAAACTTTCACTTTAAAGTTACTGCCACAGTTCTGTATTGTTCTATTACTTCAGAACCATTGGAAGCACTAGAGGTTGATTTGATGAAACAGTAATAGTAAAAGAATAAACAGCGTTAAAATTGGGACACAGGGGCATTCTTGTGTTATTCTGACAACTGGGATGAATGCTTTATATTAGTAGCTGCTCACAGCCTGTAACCTATAGGAACATAGGAATAGTCATGACCTACTGTCTCACAGTGACACCTTGTGGCTGTGTGGTGTTTTCTGTGGTTGTTTAGTGGAGGAGATGAGAGTCAAGTGGCACTGGCTATCGTTCTAGCCTCCAGCCCAGACTGTGGAGTATACGGCTGTACCATAAAGAATGAATATGGGACTGACACCACTGACTTCTTGCTTAGTGAAGATGGTAAGTGTACATCTGAAAAGGATCTACAAATACAGTTCAAGTGAAAATGGTAACTTTTGTCTCTTTCATGTCAGTCATGTCGGAGATTCTGCTCAAAGATGATTTTGAAGGTATGAGTTGTATTTGATTATACTTTTTTCTACTTTACGCTTTGTGAATTTGTTTGTTTGTTGTTGTTTTGTTTGTTTGTTTTTGTTTTGTTTTTTTGATTGAATAGGTTGTGTTCATGTTCTAGAATTTGACAATGTCCAAATCTCAGATGGAAGGCTGGGGCCAGTATTGCTTTATGGCTTAGAAACTACAAATGTTGAACCTGACAATTTTTTGTTCGCAACTGAGTCCACAATCTCACTATCTCATTAATCTTGTGGCATAATGCCAACTGACAACAAGCACACCTGTGTGAATGAATATCAACACCACTTTAGTAAATTTATGCTGAGAGAGAAGACATTAAACTTTGTGCCAGCTTTTGTTTGTGGCTGGGATATTAACCATAAACCAGGCTAAGATATCTGCATTTTCAATCTTTTAGCAGAAAAGTCTGCCATAGAAGGCTTACCTGCCCTCCTTTAGAATGTCATGACATCACATGAACACAACCTGTTGCCTTGTTACAAATTCTGTTCTGTGTATGTTGCAACTGCCTTCACTCAGTGTGTTTACATTTCCACTAAATGTCTATCAATTTAATCTGCGTGCATTTGTTCTGTTTCATGGAAATCAAACTGGAATAGACAGAGAGCACAGTCATTAGCCTGGTCAGGCTAATAATAATATTAATAATGGTCCTGCACGTCTCTGGATATTCCCAGTCATTCAGGTTATAATAAGGTCTGAAACAACTAACCAGAATAATTGATTATTAAAAAAAATTGTCAACTAATTTTGTAATTGATTAACTGCTATCTAGGTTATTCATTGTCTTTGAAACATGCCATTTGCTGAGAGAGAGGTTTTATTACCAAGAACAGTAAAACCACAAAAACAATAAAATAGATTGTCAGTTAGTTTTTTATGATGAAAAACCAGCCTCAAGTAACATTCTTGCAGCTTTGTTGTGTTAAACTTTTGTAAAAGTCCAGCTTGGCCAGTAGGTCATCGTGGATTTACGTATGCTTCAATATCTAATTATTAATCGATTCATTGTAAAAATAATCAACAGATAAATGAATTATCTAAATAATCATTAGTTGCAGCCCTACTCTGGGTTCCACGAACCTTCACCTATTCCAGGAAGCACTGACCCTCTACATCCAATCTGCTCTCATTCATTTATCCAAAAAACAGTGTACAGCTCATTCCTCACAGACATTTTTCATTTTGTAGTAAAATGGCATCATACAAAAAGTTTAAGGAAATAAAAAGCTCTTTTTCTTTCTCTTGTTCCGTTCAAAATAGCTAACAGCTGTGCACTCTGCTGCCCCCTGCTGGTTTATTCGCCTCTTTCTCTGTGGCAGTAGTAAAGAAATTATTGGAAAAGCTTTCTTTCAGTCAGATAATGTTTTTAAAGGTTGTAGAATATGCTGCTGTAGAGGTGACCAAGATTGGTTTAAAACTAAGAATAAAAGCACAATATAGACATTTTGGAATAAGACATTTTGTCCCTCATCCAAGAGACAATTCTACAGCAACAGATGAAAGAGCTGAACGTCTAATACAATGCTCATACTCAACATAACACCATGTCCCAGAGGCTTTTACTGAACCGTTGTCATATGCTGCAACTCTTTATGTCCTTCAGTGGGAGAGGAGATAGAGATGACTCCGCTGCTGTTCAACAGAGGTCTGGCGGACTCTGGTAGCTGGGGAGGCAAGTTTTTTGGCCGGATCATGACTGAGACGGTGCACCTGGGAGAGGGCTGGGCTCACAAAACCAGCAGGGCAAAGGTCATTTACGGTCTAGACCCCATCTTCGAGTCAGGGAGCTCCTGCATCATGAAGGTCCAAAACCCCATCCCTTATGGGACTAAACTGGAGAGCAATTTGGCTGAGAGAAACCAAGAAATCACCAAACAAGTGAGTGGGAATGGATTAGTATAATGATTTGGTATACTATCTGAAATGTTCTTCATCTGTCCTTCATAAAAACAGCACACCTACATTTCATGCTTTCATTTCAATAAGAGAAAAAAACTCGACCAACTGACCACAGCAAAATACTAAATGACATCCAAAAAGAAGAGTTACCTTCTTAACCTTAACTTCTAGCTCTCGAGTTAGGACTTACACTCCTATTTATCCATGTTTCTTTTTGCTTCTCTTTCTCTATTGGTGTTTTTCTTTTTGTGCTGTTTCTCAGTGTAACTACATGTACTGTGGATGGTTCTGTGTGACAGAAAGTGGCTTATAGAAAGTGACAGACATTCATTCATTTTTGCTTAGAGATATAGACTAAGGAAAAGGAGCTTGACATCTAACATGAAAGTAAAAATATAAAGTTTTTGTACAATACACTGTTAGATGAATAAAACAGAAAAAACACTAACTCCAACTTTAATGAACTCAAATTCAGTCCATTGATCAAATAAGACTATTCATATCCATTTTTTTTGTGTCCCAGGTCTGCAAAGTCATGATTTCATACATACAGCTGCTAGCCAATAAATTAGAATATCGTGTAAAAATGCATTTTTCTCTCAGAGGTTTTCTGTAACTGAGCTATAATTATCAAATTAAAAAAAAAAAAAAAAAAAAAAACAATTCTTGAAATGTTTCACTCTGTCTGTACTGAAACTATAAATATATGTATTTGACTTTTTGAACTGAACCTCAGAGAGAAAAATGCACTTTTACAGGATATTCTCATTTATTGGCTAGCACCTGTACTTTGTGTCCCAGGACTGCAGAGTAATGATTTCATAAATGTTTTGTGTCCCAGGAATGCAGAGTTCAGAACATGATTCGGGAATACTGCAAAATCTTCACAGCTGAAGCCAGAGTTAATGAAAACTTTGGTTCTGCACCAGAGTAAGTCACATAAACATGTTCAATACTGGACCCTGGAGCTGTTATACCTGATCATGTACTGTATGACTTTGACAGAGTGATATCTCAGTATTTGATGTACCGGCCTGCCAACTCTGTGCCGTACGCCACAGTAGAGCCTGACCTCCAGGGACACTTCCTGACCTACTGCTGCCTGGACCTTAAAGGCAAGCTGATAACAAACAGCGTCTCTGAGGTGGAGCAGAAGTGCTGCACTTTCCAGCACTGGATCCACGAATGGACTCATGGCAACCTGCTGGTCACCCGACTAGAAGGTATGTGACTGAGCTGATGAGACACAAGGACAGGCCAGCGTCATTTCACTATTTCTAGATATTCTAGACTAAATATCCTAATAAAATTACCAGAAAAAACAACCCATGCTAAGAATAAAAGGAGTAATATAAGAGTTATTCTCAACTGGTGTGTCAGGGCGCAAAGGTGGGTTATAGGGAGGTCAAATATAGTTGCCCAAAAAAATTATGATTTTTAGGAACAACCTTATACTTATTCTTTAATGAGATGCAGGTGGCTAGTGCCTTTCTCTGCTACTTTGGGCCTTGAATGAGACAGTCACAGACAGGCAACTATTCACACTTGGCTGGCCAGCCCCTCCTACTCCCCCTTCTTTCTGTTTGAAAGCAGTCAAGTTCCTCAGCCACAGCGAACTGTTTCTCCTCAGTTAATCTGGATCCAACCTATGACAGCTGTCGCGTATTCCATATGTGGAAGCTAATCTTCTATCAAAATTAATTTCCTATTGAATATAATAACTTTTTTCACTCAATTAACAGTGTTTAGTGCTTTCCTTCATCACCTTTTGGTTCTACTGAAGTCCTCATTGTTGTTCAGTCCTCTGTGTGTTTTTTTTTTTTTTTTTTGTCATTTTAACAACAGTAAAGTACCACTTTTTTCACAAGTTTTTGTACAATTGGCTTCTGCTGCTGTCTCCATTCAGAAATAAGTACAGAGCTGCAGATAATATTCCATATTCTGGTGTTTTATGGCAAAACTGTAAAGAATCCACCATGTTTGCTTTGGTTTCAGCGGCGCGCTGCTTACCTGCCCACCTTAGCCGTTTCTCTGACTCTATCTGTGATTGTTCTGCCCATAGAAATGAAACTGAAGCAAAGTGAGATCAGACTAACTTCTTTGTATTGAATAGAAAAAGAGTGAGTTTGGTTGGTCAGGCTAATTCATACTTACATTCCCTTACTGTGGGACATTTAGTTTCTCCAGTTGACCTGTACATGCATGTCTCTGGATGGTGGGAGGAAGAGGAGAGAACCCACAATGTCCCACTGAGAGGCAGGAGCACTAACTGTGGGTGAAACAATGCATTTACTATAACCTCTGTATTCTATGTTGGCAGGTGTTGATTTTAAACTTACCAACATAAGAGTTGTGACCAAGTCAAAAGGGTTTGTATTTGCAGCATAACAACATGTTATGAAATAATCTATCATTCATTTGTCAGAATTATCATCTTTTTATTTCTGCGTTCCAGATACCAAGGACTATCAGAAAACAGTTCTCCGGAGGTATTTGACCAGTTCATCACTCACCATCAGTGTAATTATTTCTGCGGACTCCTGGGACTGCGGCCTCTCAAATCCATGGACAGTAAGATCAAGGGGTCCCGAAGCCCCCTGCTCAACCGCAAACTGAGCATCGGGTCCGGAAGCCCACATGTGCAGAAGAAAGGCTCACTCAGTCCGCATTCACAGAGAAAGGCTGCTACAAGCCCCAAGGTCCCCAGGAAGAGTCAGGAGACAGAGGACAGTAACAGCAATGGTAAAGACAGGGCTGCAGAGAGCACTGCAGAGAGCAGGTAGGACAGTCCCAGCAGCACTTGGCACATTTTTAGACTCAAGTTCATGTGTATTTATTTTCTAAATCTAGCAATTATATTCAGGATTTGACCAGAGAACAAGGAATCGAACACTTTTATTAAAACAAACTGTGAATGTATTCTTTGTCTTATGATGTTATTATAGACTTATATATTATAGTAGTTATTTTTGACTGATGCCAGACTGTAGCACCTCACTGGTATTGATGTCAACATTTATGTGTACATTTAGATTTACTGCTGAAAACCTGATGGTGCCTTATAGTGCCAAATGTAGAAAGTGTGTAAAGTGACCACAACCACAGAGCTAATGTTTCATTTGCATTTTGTTTTATATTTGCAAACCACACATAAGAGGAGCTCATGCTGTGTACCAACTACACCAGCTTAGTGTTTGTCTCCTCTCACAATAATCAGGATGAATGCCACAGACACAGCTTACACTCAAACTCTTGTGGGTACACCTCATACCTGCTCTTGGGAATGAACTGACAGACCTGCTCTTCAGACAGACCTAACAAACCTGATCTGTGGACAGACCTGCTCTTTGGATAGACCTGTTTTTTGGACAAACTTGCTCTTCGGAGTGACCTGCTCTTTGGACAGACCTGCTCTTCAGATAGACCTGTTTTTTGGACAGACCTGCTCTTTGGACTGTGGGACTAAAACAAAATCCAAAGGAGTATACAGCTAATAATTAATTGAACAAGTTGTGTCCAGCCCCATCCTCAAACAGAAACACAATCAGAGGCTTCAGTTTGAGTAAATCATCTGTTACTAAACTGATGCGTGTCCTTGTCAGATCCTGTGTTAATCAGTAAGTTAGTGTAACTAACCTAAATTCTTTAGAATACAGCCAGCTTCTTTATCTCACTCTTCACTTCACTGCATGAAACAAAAAACACATCTGGGGATGGTGTTTAAAGACTGCTGATGATGACACATGTACTGTGTGGCACTGAGTAATCTGCAGCATAAGGACTAAAGATGTGATAAAACACAAATGAATGTGTGAATGAGTGCCCTGTTTTATGTCAGCTCATGTTTTTTTTAATAAATGTGACATCTTATTCCATTATATGCTTGACTTTATATTCATTCTTTACATTTTGTCTTAAATGTAAACTTTTATCTTATCTATGAATGAAAAAGAGGTATTCAGAGGGATCAATGATATTTGACTTCACAGGTAGCTTTCAGAATTATTCTCAAGGACAACAAAACATAATAGGAAAATATAAAAAGCACATAAAACATTTTTGAGCCATATAGCTCAGTGGTAGAGCTGCGGCGCATATACTGGGCAACTACAGCCTGCCTCGGTGTCATGGGTTAAGAGTCCAGACTCTGACAGTTTGCTGAATGTTTCTCCCTGATTTCCTGCTATACTGTCCTATCAATAAAAAGCCTAAAATGGCCAAAAATATCTTTTAAAAAAACAAAACAAAAAACGTTCTAGTAATGAATGTGGTTGTATTAAAATGTACATCTTCATCAGTTGTGGCATAAATATATATTGACACATTTCTTCTACTTACAAAGGGACTCAAAGGAAACACCACAACACTGACAACATTTGGAAAAGTAGAGCGTGGCGTTTTCCACTTTGTTCCAGATGCCCTCGAATATGATTGTGCCATTGTTCAAAGTGCTGCAGAAGAGAAGGCAGACTGTGTGAGAGGCTCTTAGTGGACACTGGAAACATTCTTGTTCATCTCTTACCTTCCAAAGAGGTTTTCACAGCATTTGTTTATGTTTGGGTCTGTGGTATTGAAATTGGCCTTTTTAAACAGTTCCACGCAGTCCAGAGGAGGCACAAAGAGGATTCCTGCGAAACAATGACACAATCATTTAGTGTTGTCCACATACTCCAGGGCCAGGTCACTCATCATTACTCTACCTGCTATGCATGCATTGACCAGAGACACGCAGGTTCCTGTGATCATAGCTCTCAAAACTATGGCGGAAATGTCACTTCTTCTGGATGGGCAAATAGAGGCTTTAATAAAAAGAAATGTCGTCAGAAAATCTAAATATCTGCAGTGGTATTCTGATGTACTACAGAGAAAGGATACCTACATAGGCCTCCAATGACAATACCCAGAGAGCTAAAGTTGGCAAATCCACAAAGGGCATATGTGGTTATTGTTTCTGATCGAACCTATAAAATAATAAATCATAATCATTCCATTACAGCAGTGTCCCTGAAAATAGCAGAACATATGCTTACAGAAATCCATTGTCTCTCTCCATTGATAATTTCATCCAGTCCGTTCTGCCTGTTGGTCTTCAGTTCAGATAATTTCTCATAGGCCACAAACTCGTTGAGAAAGAGCTTTGTGCCTAATAGTTCAGCAACGGTGAAGCTTTCGCTATACGGCACTCCCATCATGAAGGCCACAGGCATAAAGATGTACGAGCAGATGAGCTATAGGCAGAGGCACACGTTATTCCTGCTCATCTTCATTAGAGACACACAAATCATACAACAGGAGCACCCAGAGTGACTGTACTGGCTGGCAGTAGATCAGTAGGTAGAGACGTTCACCTACTAACCAAAAGGTTGGGAGATGGATCCCCACTACCAACATTGCATACTGCTGTTGTGTTCTTGGGCAAATCACTTCAAACGTTCACTTTTGTGGTAGGGAATAAGAATGTAGCGTGGCCAGCCCAACCAGATTCTTTTTTGTTATGCCAGGGTTCCTGCAGGTATTAGCAAGTCTAATTTAATGCTTTTTAATGTCATTTTAAAAAATTTTAATGCCACAAACATACAATCGCAACAAAATTAATTTGCAGATCCGTTCCACTGGCTATTACACTAGTGTAGGCTACGAAAAAGGTAAATTATTATTTATAAATACATATTGACAAATAAAACAAATTTTTATTTAATATTTATTTAATTTAAAAATAATAATTCAAATAAAAATGTATTTAAATTTGAAAAATTTTATTAAAATTTGAATGCCTGTTGGAATCAAATTTTATGCTTTTTAATGCCATTTAAGGCCTTAATTTTTGCAAAATTAATTTAATGACTTGACCCACGGGAACCTTGTATACTGCCTCTGGACCAATGAAATATGGAAAATATACAGCCAATAAGAAAAACAAAATAGTGCTTGGTTGTTGTGAGGATAGCTTGAATAGGGGAGGTCACAAACCTACTTCATTCTGCTAAGAAAGTGAATGGGTCTGACTGGACAGGTTTACAAAAGTGATCGTTGCTTGGTTTATGGGCCATTGGGGAGTTGGCAGCTCAAATGTTAATAAAAAACACCAGTAAATTTCCAAGAGTAAACTTGTAAACGTTACTACTTCTTGTATGTCACTTTAAGGAACATGGCATTGCTGCTGTCATACTAAAAACCTATTCACACAAAAAATACTTATATAATTATTAATTCAAATTAAATCCCCAAATTTTTAAGCATTGTGTTCCAGAAAGTAAATTTTGAAAAAATATTCAGCTGTGCTCAAAACTCCATAACATAGCCTAGACACATCAGTCATGAGCCAACCATGACTCAGAGTAACAGTGACACACACATAATGCCTGCATTAACTAAAATGTTCCTTTTTAAAACATATATACCCAATTTCTGACATATTGAAGTCCTTCATGGTCTCTGAATCTCTCAACCAAAATTGTGACACTAAATTCAACACTATATAGATAGGACCATATACACATACACACATACTTACTGCATACAATAAGAAATATAAACATTTGTTATAATATGTAATAAAACAAACCTCGAATGTGATTGAGGGATATCCAACCATACCTCCGAGCCAACTCAGGGCTTGGTTTATGAAGGCCAGAATAGCCAGAAAGGCGATCAAATTTGCTGCAATGTTGGCACACAGACTTATGGAAGCTGACGCTCCACTGCTGGCAGCCTCCAGGATATTCTGTTCATTACTGGGTAAACAAAAAGTTATTCAAATTTTCTTAACATATGAAAACAGTGCTATGGTGAACATACCCACAATCCACTTGAATGTTCTTGTCAGATTTGAAAGCACTCTCCTCTGTCTCAGGGTATGACAATTTGGAGATGGCCAGTGCACAAGGTGCAGCCATTACAGAAGCTGATATCAGTGAAGAGGCATCGATCTGGAAAGAGTCACATATAATAAAGAATGCAATCATGTTTTGTACACTTTGATTGTCATATGAAAAAACTCAGTCCAAACTGGGACAAAACCAATGATTAAACCAGAAATATGCATAAGATTAAACCGGGAGTAAACCTTGTCTTGACAAGTTTTAAACCAGTGTCCAAACTCTGACAAGTGAAGTGAAGTGAAGAATCTGGCAGGAAATGATTTTTTCCACATATAGAGTAGTTGTCCATCCATAACATTACTGCTAGTCAATATTGTCATTGTTTATATAGTCAGGGTAGTGCCAGGTTTTGTCTTGTGAAATTTAAGACCTTTTTAAGACTTTTTAATGCCACTTAAAGTGAAATTTAATGCCAGCATCGTAAACAACAGAACAATAATCTGCATGAATTTTACACTAAGGAATTATCCGTACTATTCTCTGAAACTCCAGGGTCAAATACAAATACAAAAAATCTAATACAGATAAAAGAACTCCTGTGCTGCATTAACAATCATGAAAAATGAAACATGCATTTCAAAGAAAACATTTCTTTAGCAAATATGTTTTGTTATTGTGGCGAGTCTACTTTTTTGTAATATTAACATAATGTTTTGACAAATTTTAAGATAAAAAATGTACTAAAATTAAATACCCACTCATAATATTTAATACGTTCAAGGCCTTAATTTTTACGAGATCAAATTGAATACCTATTTATTGCTTTTAAAACCTTGGGCCAACCTTGTATAGTGACATATTGTGCAGCCCACATTGATGCTAAATGTATTGCATGGTCATAAAGTTCTGATCCTCACCCCAAATGAAATAAATGCCCCCATGACACTTCCTGCTATTGTGGCAAATCCCCCAACCATCACAGCATGGATCTCAGATTTGGTCATGTCTTTCAAATACGGGCGGATCAGCAGAGGAGCCTCGGTCTGAAAAACAGTCACATGATCATTCATAAAGCACCAAATGTTATGCTATAAGTAATCATAAAAGTATGGTACAAAGTACACAGAAGGATCATGAAATCACATGGTGAGTGTGTAAGACAGTACCTGCCCAACAAATATATTTCCAGCCACGCTCAAGGTCTCTGTGGGAGATGTCCCCATGGTTATCTGCATCACCCAGGAGATCTGTGAGCACAAAACATACAGCACCACACTGAGGGCCAGATTTACTAAGATTTACTAAATTGCGAGTACAGATTTAAAGTAGTAGTAGTAGTATAGTGTCAGTTATTTGTGTGTGTTGCGCATGTCGTACAATCCTGAGAAATCTGATATGTAAATGAGAATTTGATGTGTCAGAAAACACCTGCAGCTACTCGATAGAGTCCAGCCAGTACATGGGTAAAATGCTTGATAGAGAAACATTAACAGTGACGCACTGTATCAGGAAAGGAGAGAGGGAAAGGAGAGCTTTTTGTGTTTTCTATAGAAGTGGGACAGCGTAAGTGGCCATTGTTGCCAGATTGGGCTGGTTTCCACCCAATTGGGCTTCTTTTGAATACCTTGGGCTGGAAAAAAATAGTATTGGGCTGGTTTAAAAAAAATTGGGCTGTTTTTCACAACATTTGTCTGGTTTTTAGAAAATATTCTGGAGAAAATACCAAGCAATACATAGCAAACAATAAACTGCTGTGTGCTTGCACTCTTATCATCAGTTTATTTGTTTAAAAATGAGTAAGTGATTTAATTCATGTTGATATTTCATACTTTTTTTTTTTTTTTTGGTTTCTATTAAGGGTGCTCAGGATTTTTGAGGCGGATCACCAGTCAGCCTGTGATGGCCATACAGATTACGTGGTCTTTATTGTAGTATTGTAATGTATGAAGGCTATAAATATTTCCACTAGAAAAATACTGTTGCTTATGTAAACGTAAAAGTACAACAAAATTCAACTTGCTTTTGTTTTAGAAGAGTTTTTGTTGCATTATTGGTCTTTAATGTGTGCCCAGTGTCTGTGTGGCTTTGTTTGAATGCTCCGCTGATGTAAAAATCAGCTGTTCTTAATCAATGCCTTTAATGCGAGTCCACGGGTGCAGGGGCCGTATATCGCGCAGCCAAACCTGTTAAAAACACAGTGGACCTAACAGCAGACAGCTCCTGTAGAAGCACGGACATATGGGCTCCCTTTTTACTTTCTCTGTCCATGAGCAGCCATTTGGTGCGGTGTGAGTCACAAAACGCAGTTTTCTCTGCATAACGAGACACAGGCATGTTTCACGGGCCCCTGGTCCTTATCCTTCAGAACACTTTTGAAATTAATTCATTTAGCGTGTTATCTCAAGCTCGTACATAGCCTACATAAACGTCTGGGAGTGAAGTGGGAAATACGCACAACCAGAGCGTGTCGCGTCTTTTTCTCTCCACGTAAGCACAGGGGCACACTTTTAATGCTTTTACCATAATTTTTAGCGGGTTGGCTGTAGCTCCATTTGCATTGGCGTTTGCAAATAAACATATAGCTGCGCCAGTTCTGTCCCATGTGCTCCAGGAGCAGGCGGGGACACAATAGAGACATCAAGTCCTTCTCCAGGGCAGGTGTTTGTTAGTTATAACCAGGGCTTAACTTTAAAAAAAAAAAAAAAAAAAAACACTGCTAGAATAACCCTACTGCTGTTTAATCAAACCAGAGTTGCAGGACAGTAGATATGAGAACATGTCTGATGTAATTCGATCGGCCCTTCTGATCGGTCGATTACCTGTCACCATCACTCTATTTTAACCATGATCTGCGGATCACGATCACATGCACGATCACATGCAGATTTCTAATATTGATATTGCTGATATCCATTTTTTCCCATGTATATCAATACACACCTCCTAGATAATGATATGATTCGATTCAAGGTAGTGCATATCAATATAGTTGTATCATAGGAATAATAAAATTGATACAATGATATAGTAACTGTATCGTTACACATTGAATTATTAGTGAGTCTTGGTAAATGAGCTCTTTAGTGTTTTATCTTATATAATGCGCCATCTGTGCACAAACTGCAGCACTCTTTCCTCCACAACAGTTTTGCACTTGTTCCTCCAACATGCTAATTTTACACTCAGTTTTAGCTCCGTACACATGATAAATCAAACAGCAATCACTAAATGATTTAATTTGCATTTTCTCTGCCTTGAATTTTGCACGTTCTGGCGAAATTGTTTTACAGATTAATTGAGTCACAGGAGTAAAATCTGCACTGCGCTCATTCAACATCTTACTCATTTATGGTGCAGCAAACCTTTGAAAAAGCTGTCCCTGAGTGTTGTGGTCAATAGCCCTTGGATCAAGGCATGACTCAGCGGTTTCACCAGGCCAGTGCAAGCACAATCATCATTTTATGAAAAATGATTATCCACATCACAAGAATTTGTCTGATATAACAAGAGTCCAATACAAAACTGAGCCCTTTAGAAAGTGCTCTTGACACACTTCCACACAGAGACATGTTAGTGCTCACCTTGAGAATCAACCACTGCATGATGCCAAGAAAGTACAGGATGGACATGACACTGCTGAAGAATATGATGATGGGTAAAGCCTGTGCAGAAATCACCGACACGTCAAAGAGATATATCTGATTTACACTCCCTGAGATCCACACATTTACTCACTTGAAAGGCAAAAATATCTGCAATCAGATCTCCAAAAACAAATGATGATCCTGCTTTGGTATAGTCCAGGAATATCTGAAAGAATAAAAAT
Source organism: Bostrychus sinensis (assembly GCA_020698575.1). NCBI lineage: Eukaryota > Metazoa > Chordata > Actinopteri > Gobiiformes > Eleotridae > Bostrychus > Bostrychus sinensis. The sequence continues at coordinate 34,418,095 of CM036251.1, forward strand.
AAGACATTTCCACATTTCTGACATATGTACTTATATCTTATCATATCATTATGTTTTTGTCACAGGGACTGGGAGTACTTAACCACTGACAGACAAGCAGCTGGAAAATGTGAATCATGCAAAATTTGAAGCGAAACTAACATCATTCTGGTGGACTTGTCAAACTAAAAATGAATTCTTTAGTACCTGAACTTGTTTTCCAAGCCATTCGAAAGCATCAAGTCCAGGCTGAGTTCTTATGACGAACAGCCCAATACAGAACTGCATCCCCAGACCCCAGAACACTGGCCGCCATGACACCTACAAAGAATTAAGGGTTACATTTGAGTTAATAACAATTAAATATAAATTTTACATAATGCCCAAACTGTTTTTGTTTACATTTTTAGTTTTGGTTCTAAAACTGCATTGCTGAGTGTCCAATCAGAAAACAGACCATTGTTTTGATTTAGACTGCAGTACCATTTTCAAACCAGTAGGAGTACATGCTGCTTACAGTACCTTTAATTAAAATATTGTTAATTTTATTACAGCTTAATAGTGGTGAGTTATTCGAAAGTGTTACCAAATTAAGCTTTATGAATGGATCATTTTATCTAAATGTAAATGTAAAATGATGTTTTGGTACTGTGTTTTCTGTAAACACAGTGTAGCTATATCTGAGGTAAAGCAATCAAATTTGGGGTAACTGTTGCATAAATGCTGTGCAGTTAATTTTTTTACTTTTGAAAACATATCTACCTTGGGCACTAGTCACGTCTGATTGAAATGTTAGGTCATAAATGACAGGAGCGCCATGTTTGATACAAACCCAATTCCAACACTGGGCCACTGTGATAAATGTAAATAAAAAAAGAAAGCAGCTGTCTGCAAAATATTTACCATTTTATGTAAAATCAAAACAAAAACACTGGGACAGGGGCAGCAAATGTTAGAAAAGTAAGCGAAAACAAAACAGATCATCATTTTGAAACTAATTAGTAAAACATTCCAGTGATGACTGGGCCACGTGGGTTTGTATTTTCACATTTTGATCCATTTGCTTTTCCAGCATTTTGTTGCCCCATCTCAACTTTTTTGAAATGTGTTGCTGCAGTCAAGTCTCTGATTGGTGCACCTGCTTCTAATGAGTTCAGGAGTTCTCTGTGAAAGTGGTCTTCAAGTTTGAACTGTCTGAAGTGAGTTTTTTTGTTTGTTTGTTTAGTTTTTTTGTCTTGTGATTACTGTTCTTCTCTGGTGTGTCTCATGCTGCTGCCTCTTGACCAGTTCGTCGTTGGAAATTATAATTTACTTATTTGGTTAAATAGAGGTTAAATAAAAAAAGAAAGATTAGCTATTATTTGTCATGAAATAGATACAAAGTTTATGTTCTACTGGGAATATAGAATATATAATAAATATAATAATATAATAAATAATATAATATATAAAATCATATAATAATATAATAAAATATAGCTTTGCTGTGTCCTAACTTATTTATTTTGCTCTTATAGTTGTATATTAATGATCTTTTACTCCCCATTCTTGATATATGCTGTTTGATTCGTGATTGTGCTGGATGGATGCTTTTAGCCAGACAGCAATCAAAAATTTAGGTTTTCATGACTGGTTTATAGTGTATTTTGAACATATCAGGAAGTCACACTGTTGTTATTCCAAGGCATCACTTCAGCTAACCCTTATGATGACAGAGGCCCAAGGCCAAGTGATATGCACATGGTCAGCAGTGCTCACACAGATAAGGCCTGATAAGAAACATCTGTGACAGTGGTTTCTGAGGTAATTCAGTTTAATATTCCACTTACCGCCGTCCTGTGAGCTGAGAAGATGAATATGAGTATGATGAACATGCACACACCCCCAAAAGAGATAAGCTGCTGTGGACGTTTGCTGGTGTCTACAGCAAGCCATGTAACCAACAGCACCACCACCAACAAAATGAAAACCCTGGAAAACAGCAATTATCTCACATATGACACACATACTGGATTCTCTGTGCTGGTTAGAATACTCTTTAAATGTCCTATATTCATCTTTTTTCAGTCTTTCTGACATAGTGTTGGACTCATTTGCATTAGTATTTCAGGTTTTAGTGCTGAAATAAAACAAGCGTTTTCAGCTCTTGAGAAGGGCAGCGCCTCAGCATACAGGATTACTCAAATGTGCATAAAACAAAATACTACTCCAGTAGGGGTCTGACAAGACACAAATCTCATGAGAGGAGACAAGACACAGGACTGGGTTAACGAGAACAAGACAAGATTTTTACACTATTGAACTATGTATTTTACAAATATGTATGAGCACTGTAATTTATTCACATGAAAATCATAAAATGCAAAACTATATGGGTGCATTTTTAAAATCGATTTGTAATGACTGGTATTTACTTCTATTATTTGAATTATATGCAGCAGCAGAACATATGTACTGCCAAATGTTAAGCCACAAACTCAACTGACAAACTTCTCTCCTGTAAAAAGTGCAAACAGAACCTGATCCTAAGAGTACGAGACTTTTACCTTCACAAGAATCTTGTGACATTTTGATCTCGCGAGATCATGAGATTGCGAGCTCTTGTCACACCCCTATACTCGAAGTATGTTTTTGAGGAGGAAACAACATTATAACATGATTAAAAGAGAAGGAAATCAATTTAGTCAATTTAGCAGAATAAGGGACCTTTAAAATTATTCTTCTCAAATAATTATGCAGCATCCAGGGCATCCCAATAAGCCAACAGTGCCTTATCATCCAACATGAACCTCATGTATGCTCCCTAGATTTATACGTAATACGTATTATAATCTTACCACTTTAGCCACTTTAAGTTGGACTTGAAGCAGCTCAGTGCAGGGCTGAAGCACCGTCTGATACTCTCCCCTTTGTATTCGTGCAGAAGCTCGAGGAACTTGGTGACCACAGCCAGACACGTTAGCACCACCAGAGCTGTGGCCCTCTGGAAGTCCAGCACACATGCTGCAATGAAGTACGCCACATAACCTACAGAAAAATATCATATTCACACACCACATAAACACCAGGTTATCAACATGTGATATTACAATATGACTAATATTACCTGCTCCAAGTATGCCTAGAACTATGTATTTGAAGGTTTGGGAGTGAGCCTTGACATAATCCTCAGTAGCAATAAGCGGCTTGGCGACTTTGCTGCAGAACAAAGAAATAAGTTCCCACTGAGCACATTTTTATGGTTGTGTGGTTTATGTGTGAGTGAAGTAGTTTTTATTGAACCAAGTTGAAGTTATTTTTCAGAATTATGTTAATGATCTATTATTACCGATTATTATTTCATTAATACAATATTTAAACTTCAAATGTTTCAAATGTACATTGAAATTATATTCCATCTCCCCATGACTCACCTTTGGGGACTGACCCACTATTTGGGAATCACTGCTAAAATGGACTAAAAAGCGCAGTAAAAATGCAGTATGCAATAATTATGTTGAAGCATTTGACAAAAATTTAGCAATAACTGAGTGCAGACTAGGGCTGGGTACTGTTAAGAGATACGTTTGTGGTATTGAAAGAAAAGTCACAATACTACAGGTAACAAAAAAATATAAATATATTCAATACTGTTTCAATACCTAGTGGGACCTTTAATGTTCCTTTGTATGTATGAATCAAACACATAACACAGAATAAATCATATAAGCTACTGGTTTTAACTTACAGCTAAGTATTTTGTTCCAAAAAATGGTCTTTTAGTCAATATTATTGTGTTTTATGATTGTAAAAGATGTAAAAGTATCGCTCAGGTACCAGTATCGAAAACCAGGTATTGTTTAAGTACTGGTATCAAAAAAAAATTGAACGATACCCAGCCCTAGTGCAGACCTTTGTATAATTCAAACTTAACATAAATCAACACTTTTTATTATGTTTGTGAATTCAGTCAAACATACAGAATAGTCAGTGATATTACTCCATACAGTAAAAGTGTAAATGCTTTCATTGTAACTGACCCACCTTACATGGGACCACACAGATTTTTTGGGCTTCTTTGCGTCCGCCTGGTTTTTGTCATCAGTGGAGAAAGTCTCATAGTCCTCCTATAGCAACAACATGTTTACAGTAGCACCTAACATAAAGTGCAGCTTCAATTAAGAGTAAAGGTCACCTCTGATTCAAAAGCCTGGTTTTCAATGCCATTTCCATTGGGATGGCTTACACCTTTGAGCTGGTAACTGTTGGTTTCCACTGGAAGAGGGAAAAATGGTCAACGCCTTCAGAGCAGCTTTAACTCACAAACAAGTTACAAGCGTGTATCCATTTGCAAAATATCAAAAAAGCCTAAGTCCCAAGGATTTGGCAGCTTATCATGTGCCTGGAAAAAGCTGTGCAAATAGGTGTTGAAAAGAAAAGAGAGCTAATGGCTTACTCATTGTGTGTCCTCCTCCACCGGTCTGCTGTGAAATTCTGAGCCACACTCACTTAGATCTGATCATTAACTAACAGAAACGTACAGCACCGTCCCACTCTGTCCTGGGACGCCCATAACGCACGTGCTGTAATGTATCAGAAATGTATTAATGAGCTCTTATAAACCAGGCCAGCCCAGAGATAAGGCATCAGCTGGTGCCAGATAGGAGCTGACCTGTGGTACCAGGCGTAACGGAAGTCATAAATGAGAAGAGTCACTCAACGATTATTTTTATAGAGAGATACATTGTGGCTTCATGAAGTACACCTTGTACCTAACACATTGACCTCAGTGTGGTCTTCTGCTGCCACAGGCACAGCAATGTAGTCTATGCATGGGATGGCCGACCCACTACTGCTCTGAACCGCCATGTGATGACCCCACTACACCTTCCTCTCCTGTCTGCTCCTCCAAACCGCTATCTGAACACTGCCAAAAAAAATCAATATTTACTTTAGTTAAAATGATTTTAATTCAGGTTATGTTGATTTGACCTATTTTCACTAGATTGGATTTATATACTTATTAGGTTACTTATTACTAGATTATTTTGATCCAAAATAAGCAAAATAATCTGTCCATGGGGTAAGTGTATTTTCTTATCCCATGGATAGAAAATTTAGCTTGAAATAAGTAAAAAAAATAGCTTGAAACAGGAAAGAAAGTCAAATAATCTAGATTAATATGCAAGAATGCAAGTCATTTTGACTAATGTAGATGTGATGTTTGGCAGCAAATGACACAGATGACACCTTTGAGGACGGCCATGTCAAAATCTTAGCCAGAGATCAGATGGTTTGAGAGAGTAGAAGTCAAATTAAAGCAACCTGTGCTGTGATACAGCTCAGTTGGTTGAACTGGGGCACATATGCATATGCCTTGGTGTTGTGGGTTCAAATCAAGGCCTTGACACTTTGCTGAATGTCTGTCCCTTCTCTCTCCCCCTAAATTTCCTGTCACATCTTGGCCGCACTGTCTACTAAAGCCAAAAAGGCCTAAAAAAAATCAACAAGCAACTTTTTTCAAACAGAGGGGGTGGACTGAAACACAGTCTTTAATCTATTCACAGAGGCCACAGAACAGAATTAAGGAGAAAAAGTGTTTATCAATGGACCTGAGACAAAGGGGACTGACCATGGCAAGAGTGAACCAAACTTTAAGAGCTTTAAACTTTTGACCATCACACACTGAGCTGGGACGGTTTGGCGCAGAGGATGTCAGGCCTTATTGTGTTGAATGCTAAGGTAAAGTTCACAAACAGGATCCCTGCGTAGGTCGGCCCCTGGGTGGTCCTGGTGTTTCAGAGCGGGGTGGTTGTGGATGTGATGCTGCAGAGTTGGCTGGTTTCAGTCTGTTTTCATCTGTAACAAATAAAACATATTCACGACTCACACTATGATCACAGCACAAAAATAATAATAATAAACAAACAATACATGTAAAAAACAAACAAGACACACGTAGTTTATGTAGAAATAGAGGAATAGACAGATATCATAACTCATTGTGGTTAATTATTACCATGATAAATATATTAGTACACACCCAATTAGATTATGAGAGGATAAAACCAATATTGTGGTTGTGATGCTGTAGAGTGTGGTTGTGTTGAGAGAGTATATTAAAGGAGCCATATTATACTTTATCAGGCTTTTTTTTATTTTATATTTTAAAATAATGTATATGAAAAATAGACTGGGTACTGTTCAATTTTTTATATGCCAGTACCAAATAGATACTTATTATATTTTAATTCATCTTTTATAGCCATAAATGTTACAGTACAGTACAGTACACTGTTTGTAACTGGGAATTCCAGTTACATTGCTTGTAGTGTGTAATATTGCTCAACAACATTGCTCTGTTTGTAACAAGGACAAAATTCCCAGTTACAAACAGAGCAATGTTGTGTACTCCATCCACTGCAGTGAGAACTGTAATGAACAGTACATTGGAGAAACCAAACAACCTCTGCACAAGCGATTATACCAACACCACAGGGCCAACTCCAGTGGACCAGAATCTGCAGTACACCTCCACCTGAAGGCCACTAACCACTCCTCTGAGGACAGTGAGGTCCAAATCTTAGCCAGAGAGAAAGGATGGTTTGAGCGAGGAGTGAAAGAAGCAATCTTTGTCAAAAAAGATAAACCTTCTTTAAACAGAAATGGTGGTCTCAGATACAACCTTCCTTCTGTCTACAACAGTCTCCTGAAACCCAAACAAAACAAACCAGTTTCACTCAGGTCATTAACATCTGAAGGAGCTGCCCAGGCTGGGGAGGGTTAACGACTCTCACTCCAGCTGAGGACAAAGGACTCCTAACGACCCGAAACCACTCAGGCTATTCATGGTCACAGTGACCAATAGGATTTAGTTTCAGGTCTAAACTCCTCCTTCCTAGAAGAATATAAACCAGCTCTCACCAGTTCATTTCAGAATTGAGAAAGCCTCTTGGATAAGAGGTGAAACATCTTCAACTTGAAAAATCCAATCCAGATGACTGCTTTTTTTAACTTTTGTTGCGATGTGTCATAGTGACTAAATATGGCAGGGGGTATAGTGACAGGTAACATCATTAAAGTATAGTTAAACTGTGGTGACACCACCATTTTAATTACATTCACATTCCCCCACAGTGTTAATTTGATTTTTTCCCACTTGTCCAGATTAATCTTTATTTTTTGTAAAATTGGCTCAAAATTTAACACAGGCATTTCTTCTATTCCCCTGCTTATTTTAAATCCTAAATATTTCATTCCCCTGGGGATCCATTCGAAGCCAAATTTTGTCATTGTAAATTGACTACAAAACCCTGTAATTGGCATAGCCTCGGATTTCGTCCAATTAATTTTGTAACCTGAGACATTTGAATACGATTGTATTGTATCCATTCAGTTTGGTGTTGAGTAACCTGGGTCTTTTAACAGGACCAGTATGTCTTCAGCACAAAGTAGCAGTTTATGTTGTTCGCCGCCTCCCTCTATGCCCCTTATGTCTGCATTCTTTCTTCTAGCAACAGACAGTGGTTCCAATGAGATATTAAAAACCAGAGGCGAGAGAGGGCAGCCCTGCCTCGTACCCCTTTTAAGACTGAAAGAGGGCGACATCACACCGTTGGTTATAACTGACACCTTAGGGCTGTTATATGCATTTTGCTCCATGTGATAAAAGAGGCATTAAACCCAAAATTTGAGAGTGCCGGAAAAAAAGAAATCCACTAAACACGGTCAAATGCCTTCTCCGCATCAAGGGAGAGGGCAACAACTGGACTGTTTTTTTCTCTGTTAAGGCTAATTAGATGTAACAATCTTCTCATGCTGTCTGTTGATGATCTATTTTTCATAAAGCCCACTTGGTCTGAGTGTATGATAACCGGTAATACTTTCTCTAAGCGGGTTGCTAAAATTTTAGTAAGAATCTTACAGTCTACATTGAGTAAGGTCGATAGTTAGAGGGTTGCAAAGGGTCCCTATCTTTCTTTGGCAATACTGTTATTAAGGCTTCATCAAAAGTAGAAGGGAGAGACTGTAAAGTATATGCTTTGTTATATACCTCTTTTAGCACTGGTACTAGGACGTCTATAAACTGCTTGTAATACTCAACGGGAAGTCCGTCTAATCCAGGCGATTTCCCATTTTTCATGCTGGATATGGATTTCCTAATTTCAGTCTCTGTCATAGGACCACCCAATAGGTCTGCCTTGAATTAAGTAAATTCAAGTTGTTAAAAAAGTCTGCCATTTCTTCCTGTTTGGGATTTATATCTGGGGTATACAGTGCCTCATAATATTGTTGTAAAGCCTTATTGATTTCTTTGGTTGCAGTCATTGTTGTATTCCCTTTTTTAATAGCCGCTATTAAGTTAGATGGAATTATGTTGCTTAAATTGTCTGGCCAACATTTTACCCGTTTTTTCCCCCTTCTTCATAAAAGGATGTCCCCAACCTAAATAAGGCATATTCTACCTTCTTATTGTATATTTCCTGAAGTTCAAATTTAAGTTTACAAATGTTCTGATATATCTGATCCTTTCGTGCATTCTAATTTTAGTCTCTAATTCCTTGATTATACCTATATCCTCCTTCTTCTTTTTAGATGCATATGCTATAATTTTACTCCTAATATATGCTTTTGACGCTTCCCATTCAGTCGACCTTCTGTCGACACTGCCAATATTTATGTCCAAAAAGGACAGTAGCTCTTCTTTTAAAAATACAGTAAATGCCTCATTACACAGCAGTAACGTATTCAGTCTCCAGCTCCCTTTTCTCTCTGTATCATTATTTATATCAATCTGTCTGACCAATAGCAGCATGGTCAGACAGAGCTATTGCATTAATTTTACAATATGCAACTTGTTTAGTTATGTTGTTCGATATCAAAAACATATTAATTCTCGAGTAGGATTTATGACAGTGTGAAAAGAAAGTATACTCTCTTACATGTGGATTTGTCAACCGCCAAATATCTATAAGACCATTATCCTCACTTCACATATGGATTTGCAGCCCTGTCTTTAGGCACTGATGGGCCAGAAAATGTGCTTCGATCAATAAAGGCATCCCAAACTTGATTAAAATCCCCTGCAAAGATAATATCACCCTCCATGTCACCCAGTGTTTTATTTACTCCATGAAAGAAATTGGGGTTCCCGATAGTTGGTGCGTAAATATTACATAGTATGATATTGCTACCATTTATGTTGGCCTGTAAACAAATCACTCTGCCCTCACTATCTTTTATTTGTTTAACTAAGGTAAAGTTGAGATTCTTGTGTATCAGTATAACAACCCCATTGCGTTTTTTTGGAAAAGGAGCTATGAAAAACATGCCCTACCCATCCAAATTTCAGTTTTATAGCTTCTTCTGCGACAAAATAAATTATTAAAATATCTATTTTAATAAAACACTAACCTCTAGGTAACAAAGAGTATAGTGTTATCAGTTACTTGTTTGATTCATAGCAGGGACATTATATATATATAATGTATGAAAGTGGAATAATTACTGTATTTAATAACGCTTTAGGCTACTGTGGTGTCTTTCATTTAAAGACATATGTTCAAAAGATAAGTAACTTAAATAAGTTAATAAATTTGTTCATAGTTGATAAATAAATACATTAAATTTATGGTAAAAGCTGTTTAAAAAATAGTCAGAGTGAGATGTCTGTACTTTGAAAGATCTTTGTACAGTATTTGAAGTTAACATAGATGCAAAGTGAACGCTCTTTCAATAGTTTCTCGTTCCTACAAAACAAACTGCTGTTCTCGTAAACTGAGGACTGAGGTCGAGAGTAGGGCCGCTGAGCCAGAGACACACTCTGCAGCCTGTGTGTGAGTCTGCCCCCTGTGCTCTGGATGTAAATGATGTCCTGTCTCTTTTTATAACTGATGCTTAATGTTGTGTAAAAACTGGATGTTTTAAGTAAAGCAGATTGTCAGGCCGTAATAGTACTCAAAAGTTAATTTATTCACGCACACACACAAAAAAAGAACTTTAAGACAACAAAAACATCCTAGGACTTAACTTAAGACCAACAGAAATGAACTGGTGCAGCCCCACAGTGAACTGCTCTTTTTGTTTACTCAGTTCTCCTCACACATGATTTCAAGGCCTCACCTGCCTGGAACCATTAGCCTCCAGGGAAGGGAGGAAGGTGAAACTGGGCCCTAACAAAACAAAACCTAAAACAACTGTAATAATCAATAAAGAATTCAAAAACACAATTAAACTATATTTAAAGCAATACAATTTATGCATCAATACAATACTGAAAATACCCCCTTAAAAGAAACACAAATCTAACTCTCCTCTAAAATTCTCAGCTGACAGCACCCAAAACATAAACAAAACAGTTAGTTACTCAAAAAAAGTAACTAGTTACAGATTACTAGTTACTCTTTTAAAAAGTAATATATTACTTTACTTAGTTACTGACTCACGAAAGTAACTTAGTTACTTTACTTTTGGATTACTTCCTAACACGAAGGCCTAAATGAACCCCATTCTAAATGGAAGAAGCCTATAGCCTCACCGTTGCCCTGGCCAACACTGTTATTACATTCTTATTACAGGCGTTCAAGCAGAGTTTTTTTTTTTTTTAGCTGCATTCATTTCAGCAGCAGGGCAGCCTGACACAGCAAATACTGCCCTTTAAGTTCACCTCCCTCTGCTCCTGTGCAGCGTTCAAGTCCCGTGGACACAGTTTTATTTCACTACATTGAAGCTAAAATGAACTTGTTGTTAGCGCCAAAGCGGTGCATGTCTCTTCTTTCCCCGCTGTCCCCGCTGCCAGCAGCAGCAGCCGCATGCACCCCGACGCACGCGGAGAGGGATCAGGGCGTGGGCAGGACGAGTGGCCGCTGTGTGCATAAAGAGGAGCAGAGAAAGGAACGGATGAAAATAAGTTAGGAAACGTATTAGCGCTGCTCCTTTAATACACTTTTATTCCGTGTCCGTGCGGTAAACTGCAGGTAAATGAAACTGACTGTAGTGACTGTAACGCGAGTAACTAATTGGGTATTTTGTTAGTAACTGTAATATTATTACTGGGGGTTCAAAAGTAGCGCGTTACCCGCTGCGTTCTCCTATAATCTCGTTACTGTAACTCGTTACTTTGTAACGCGTTACTCCCAGCACTGAAGCCAACTCAACTAAGCAATAAGAAAACAATAGCAAACATAATCAATATAATCAAACTAACATACTGCAAACATATAGGGCTCAGTGAAAAAGGAAAATATAACCCTTTCACACTTAAGTTGAAAACTCTGCTCAAAACATCTGCTTAAAGTGACGCCGTTGCTTTCTGTTTGCTCTCCCTGGACCCGCCAGGTATTGAAACTTGGTACCGAAGGAAAATTTCGATACCACTCAGTACTGTTGTTCCTTACCCAGCCTTAACTGAAAACCTCTTCATTTTAGGAGCTGTTACTTTGACTTAGCAGAGAATGCTTGGATTAGGTGTCTGTTGCCTCCTGCTGGCAACAGTGGGGACTGAACAGAGCGGTTAAGTGTTTTAATGATCAGAATGAGTCCGGTGACGGTGTATAGGCTTTAAAGCTCTTGAAAAGGAGGTGGCCTCAGCATACAGGATTACTCAAATAAGCGTGAATGAAATAAAATACTACTCCAGAGGAAACAACATTATACCATGGTTAAAATAAAAAATAAAAAAAAGTGATTTAGCAGAATAGGGGACCTTTAAGGTTTAACATGAAAAAATGTCTATGAAGACTCTCAGTCATCCAGGCAAACTGAATCACAACAAATTTGGTTTGGCAGGGACATACCATGGTAACTGACTCGAATTTAGATGAATTTCTGTGAAACGGAAAACTCTTTCCAGGGTTAACTGTAGCCTAACTAAAACTGCTTCATGTCGCTTGAAGTCAAAATGAATAAACCACAGCCAGATAACTGTGTTTTGTGATACACTGCATGACTGAGAATATCCACAGACAGTAAAATGTATTGTTTATGTGGAACAAGACATTTATAATGCTGATAAAAGATAATACAGAGCTAATAACAATACTAAGAGCATTAATGCATTTACAATTAACATTAATAAGCTCTTATAAGTGCTTCCAACCATACTCATGTAATCAAATACACTAGTGTATAAATAATAGATATATTTTTAAAATATGTGCTGATATGCTGTAAACTCTTTCCATATTAGTGTGTGTACCTCAGCTTCTGGTGGTGACATCCACAGCAGGCCAGACGAAGTGCACCGTCCTGGAGGTGCCATTATTATTTCCCATTGCTGTGATGACACATAAGAGATTCAATTATATTCTCCAAATCATGAAAACATCCTTCATTAAGCAAACCCTAAAAATCACTTCACCATTTTTGTTTGCTTCATTAAATAAACTTCAATGGGCCGCACTGACCGCTGCCTTCAGAAGGAATGGCTTTAATGAAAGATAATTTTCCACTTATGGCTCATCAAAGCCTTTTCAGACCAAATAAAGCTTATAAGCAAGATGTTTCACAGTCCATAAGAGGCAGTTGAAAATGTGTTGTCATTTTCAATATCCACTGATTCATCACGTTATTGACACTAAAAATGTAATGACATGTTGTTCAGTGTCTGGCGCAAGAAATGACCACGCCTGTTGGGTCATATTACAATCATTTCATTTTATCATCTGTGATCACATGCATGCCCATACATATTTTTATGAACTAGATTAACATTTTAAGTGAGGCCAAAACACAGACTGAAGAGCATTCTAGTCCTATATAATTTCTTTCAAGACATTAACAAAGCATACTTCATTTTCTGTCTAGTAATAAAAGTGTTTCCAGAGGTGGACTGATTCTTGTTAAAGAGGGAAAACAGATAATAGTTATTTGTAACTGATAGATATTTATGAGGCTAATGCTGGCTTGGACTTTGGTAAATGAAAACAATTATTCACAAAAGCTTTGCTAATAACTAACTATTAATATGTATCTTCTGTTTGAAATAAGAGCACACTGTTAACCAAACAGTACAGAACAGTTCCTACCAGTCATGTTCTGACTCTGACTGGCACTAAAAGGTTACTTTGTTGAGCTGCCAAATGCGTCAACCTCGAGTGAATCTCAGTCATGTAATGTCACAAGTTGGGAGGAGGAATATGTACAATCAAACAAACCTGGTAAAATAACAAAGCTAACACAAAATCTGAAGGCTTTAATTCTTAATTGTCTTATTTTCATTCAGCCTTTCCCTGTCAGGGCCACCACAGCAAATTATCTGCCTCATAGTGCAGTGAGTTGCATATTAATTTGACACAGGTCTTTACGCCAGATGCCAGAAGTACTTCATTAACTGAAAATAAACAATATGATACAACTGCTGCCCTGGTGGAAATCACACGTTTCTGGACAAACATCAGGATGTGTTGTATGACTTCTTCCAGAGATGCAAAATAGCAGTTGTATTACCAGTAAGTGCAAGTTTTAATCTCTAGACTAAATAAGTAGCCTATTATTTATTGACCATTACAACTGAGAGTAATCTATCAAGTTTTTCTTTACGCAGTATTGAATATAAATGTACTAAAGCTTTAGCTCTGGTCATGTGTGAGGCGTTTTGGTTAATAACATGTTAACTGTTGCATTCTCATGTAATGGACAAAGCTGCCGTTTTAGACCTTGGCACATTTTAAAAAATGACTTTAACCTGTTTTTTAAGTAACAAAATAGTGCTTTTTCAATTATCCTATTTTGTTCAACCCAGGGGCGTAACATCAGGGAGTGCAGTCAGTGCAGCTGCACTGGGGGGCATTGAGAGACCTTAATTATTGTCCGTTTTAGTGAATTATTTTCATTCTGGACTATAAATTGTACTGCAAGCATGACTCAAATTAAAATTGTATGATTTGCATAATAGAGGGTGACTGTAGTTCAGTTGGTAGAGACGCTTGTCCACTATCCCAAAGGTTGGCAATCCCTGCTTCCACCGCTGCATACTGTTGTTGTATCCTTGGGTAAGACACTTAACCCTCCTTGCCTCCAGTGGCGTATGAATGTGTGAGTGCTTGTAAGTGTGAATGGGTGAATGGTTCAATGATGTAAAGCGCTTTTAGTGCCCATAGAGGTGGAAAGGCACTATATAAAAATGTGACCATTTACCTTAATACTGTCACACAATATTTAGCCTACTGAATGCTTACAAAGTTTAGTTACAAACAAAAATACACATCAAAATGTTTTGTAGCACCAATATGTTTGAATATTATTTTTAAACTATTAGTAGGCTTTAAAAAATTTCTGTGCACTTTTTCCAACTTACAGCATGATATGTGGACGTGTAGTGAATGTGCTTCATAACTTCAGGGTCCATTCTAAAAACCTGCACTGGGGCCCCTCAGTAGCTCCTTACGCCAGTGGTTCAAACGTTAGCAGTGGATAGTCTTTTGTATTAATCCGGTCGCAACCAATAAAATTTTCCATTGATCCATCCACCCATGATGTTTTCTCTAGATCCGCATACAATATTTTGTAACAGTGATTCATAATGTGAAATTTTATTTTATTTTATTTTATTTTATTTTATTTTATTTTATTTTATTTTATTTTATTTTATTTTATTATGTAGTAACCTTACAGATCACTTACCAGAGCTGAACAGGACCGCAGCTCGTTTTCCCGCCTGTCGCCTGTCAGACAGCGCCGAGGGCAGCAACCACTGTCACTTCAGGAAAAGGAAAACAAGTTAATGCTAGTAGCTTCTCCTAGCTAGCTATAGATGAGTCACAGTAAGAGTAAGGGGTAAAAGGTGTTCAGGGCGTATAAGTCGGTCAGTGAATACAATTAGCCTATATATTTTAAGGACAGTGGGGTCAAATGGTAAGTCCATGCATGCGTTGAGAACAAAATGCAATTGGTTAAAGAGGGCGGCTAACACGAAGCTTGCATTAGCATCTTACTAAGCTAACGTATTGGCTTGGTATTGACGGTGAAGCTAATAACAGCTGTCACATACTCTAGTTTTTATTAGTGCGTACATTTTTATCTTTAATCAAACTAAAAATGTACTACACATTGGACACCACAAGGAACGTCGTCTGTTTTTTAATAAACGGCGCGCTCTTGTAAAGCATGCGTGGTTTTACTCGTTGATATAGTACAAAACTCCAGAAGTATGAACCAAAGCAGCTGCTGAATGCTAACCGTCTTAGGTAGAGCGAATGTAAACACAGTGCATGTTTAGGGTGATCAGGCATCCCTTTTTACCCGGGACAGTCCCAGTTTTATGCTCCATGTCCCATACCTAGTCAAATAACGTTACTCCTATTAGATTTTACCATTTCCTATTAGAAACGTATTAAATTCCAATAAGAATGACACAATTCTATAGGAATCCCATACGAATCTCGTAGGACTACTATGATATTTTTATTTTTTACTATTAGGGTTTTCAGTTCTATTGGACAATTCTATAGGATTGTGAGATTTTCTAATAGATTCCTATAAGATTCCAATGCACTTAGCAAAATCCTATAAGACATGTTATATGTGTCTTACAGGATTTTGCAAGCTGTATATGAATTTTAATGTCTTAAAACTTAATCAAATAGTTTTTTCAAAATCACTTTCCTACTAGATATTGGGTGAAAAAGCTATTAAATATTTTAGACATATTTGAAATATTCTTTTTGCAAAAACGTCCCGAACCATATCTGTAAAAACACTGATATGTCCGAGTTGTTTCCATTTTAACCAAAGGAGAAGCATAGGACACCTAAAAATCATTTGCTTTTGTCACTACATTTAATTGTGATGTCATTAGTTTTAGGAAACTTGAAAACATGAATCTAAAGACTTTTGTCAATAAATGTATTTCCAATGTCATCATTTTTATCCATAAATTGCCATTATATTCAAAACTTAAGCCCCAGCATCCTGTATTTTGAATCAGAGAGAAAAATTGTATGAATTAGGGCTGCACAAAATGGAGAAAACCTGCAATATTTGATAACTATGTTGATAATTGCGATAACGATATTATTGCGATGTTTGAAAATAGAGCCTACTTTTCGAACTTAGTAAGTTAAATTCACTACATTTCACAAAAATGTAAGTTCCTGTAATTACAAGTCAAAACAGCAACAAAATCAAAACTTAACACAGACTAAACCAGGAATAAAATAAGGCTAAGCTGTGATTAAATTAATTAAATTACCACTAAAACTGGACTTTTTAAACATTTTTATTTAGTTACAACACATGTTCTTTTAAGGCTCTCTTGGAAAATTATTTTTCAGTATAAATCTCTGTCAGATGGAAGACCATAGCGTTATTGCGACACAGTTAGATTCTTGCGATACGGATATTGCGTTTGCTGATATTGCGATAACGATAATTTGGCAATGTATTGTGCAGCCCTAGTATCAATCTTTTTTTTTTTTTCTTGGTGTGTTGAAATGCACTGTGAAAACTATCTGTAAAAATAAAGGTGTTCCAGTTTTTGGGTCTAGAAATCCCACTTCCATAGACTCTTCCCGTTGACAGCACTTTTGAAGACAGAGATGCATTGTTGTCGTTAGTAATAGAACCTTGCATGTCTTTCCACAGGTTTACAGAAGTCTTCAGCCATGGGTGACATGAAGACCCCAGATTTTGATGACCTCCTTGCAGCCTTTGACATCCCAGATGCCACAGGTCTGGACGCCAAAGAGACAATTCAAGAAAATCAGGAGTCAGACAGCCATCTGAAACACACAGGGATCTCTTTAGAGGACAGCTTGCAACAGACTATCACTACAGATGTTCCAGTTGTTAGTGTGATTGTGAAAAACACAAGTCGACATGAGTCATTGGTGGACAGCCTGGTGGAAAGTTCTCACTCTGGAACTTTGCAAAATGGATTTAGAGGACAAGAAACATTGTCTGATGTAGCTGAAGACAATAGTAGTGGCTTTTCTAAACCCTTTGTTTCTCCATTGAATGGGGATGGCTCTGGTGAGCTTCTGGGTAAGGCACCGCTTCAACGGAAGCCAGATGGAACATTTTCTGAGTCACTGTCTGATTTTTGTCCAGCTTCTTGTCCTGAAGCTGAAGTTGCAAAATTTAAGGGCAATGAAACCCTGAACTCTTTGATTGAACATACAAATTTAGACACTCCTATAATAGATGTATCTGATAAATCGTCAAAAGACACTCACATAGGTCACACATGTATTGATGCAGAAATTAGTCAGTTCCAAGAATCAGTTGATAATGGAACAGATAAAACACCTAATTCACACAGTGACTACAATAATGAGCCCAATTGTTTTGAGGCCAACAGTAAGTCTGCAAATATTCCCAACATATATTCTAAATCTCAGTCTAAACTCTCCTCCTGTCTTGAAGCCCTGGCTGCCTTGAATGCTCAAAGAGATCCCAGTGAGTCAGCAGCTGTTCAGAATGAGTGTGTGAAGGCTAGCCCCAAGGTGCCTATTTCCCCTGGCAGTCCCTGCAGCCCTCTGGACGCTGTGAAGAGGCTGAGGAAGCCTTCGGACAGCCCTGTGAGTGTTTGTAGTGACAACAGCGGGAAGGCCTCTCCGGCAGTAGTGTCTGCTTCACCTCAGGCCATTCCCCGTGTTAGGATCAAGACCATCAAGACCACATCTGGACACATCAAACGCACCGTCACCAGTGTGCTGCCGGATTCTGAGACAGATGAGGTTCACTCTGCTTATGAATCCTCTCCGTGTCAGAGTATGATCAGTGAAGACTCCTACAATATGTCTCCTTCTCAACATGTAGCTGTTGATGGTGCAAGAGGTGCCACAGTTGGTAAATTCTCACCAAAAATTGTACTTAATAAATCAGAAGCCATATCCCGAAGGTTACAGTCTGCAGCAGTTTTGAACAACAAAAGACGAGCCACTGTGCGTAAGGGGCAAAAACCAAAGATATCTCCAGCGAGCAGTTTTTCTCATACAAACTTTGTTCCCAAAGCCATGCACTTAGCCAGTTTGAACCTGGTTCCTCACAGTGTAGCTGCATCTGTAGCTACCCGGTCTACATGTAACCAGCCTAGCACACAGACTCTCTCCACTGTCTACAGCAGCGTCCCTTTAGTGCATCAGGTCAAAACAGCCAGTCCCCACCCTCCTAATACTGCAGCGGGAACCTTAAACAGACTGTTGAACCACGCTAACCCTGTGCCCACATATGTGCCTGACCTTAACCCCCCTCCGGAGACCAACATCAGCCTCCCCCCGCATGGTTACTGCTGCCTGGAGTGTGGGGACTCCTTTGGGGTGGAGAGGAGTCTGATGTACCACTACAGCCGAAGGAGTGTTCACATTGAGGTGACCTGCACTCACTGTAGGAAGACTTTGGTGTTTTTTAACAGGTGTGCATTATTAGCACATGCACGGGAGCACAAGAACAATGGCACGGTGATGCAGTGCACACAGCTCTACATGAAACCCATAGCAGAAGAACAGATGTTTGTTCCCTTGAGTGCAGAACCTCCCAGTGTAGAATCCTGCTTCTGCAAGTCATTATCACAGAAGAACCAGCCTGTCATGCCTTTGTATGCAGACAATGTCATCCGCCAGCGCCTGTGTTGTATGGAGTGTAACAAACAGCTACCAGACCTGAAAACACTGGCAGGACATTATCAGAGAGTATCAGAGGATACAGACGGACTGGTGAGGAGAGGAGCAAAACCTAAATAAAAGGGCTGGAAGTGATATTTTGGGTTAAACTGAAAAATAAACATGTTTTTAAATAATCCTTACACAAAATCAGATCAATATACAATGTTGGTTCTGATGTATATCACTTAAGCCCTTTTGGTTCTTGAAAATTCTAAGACCAGTATTTTATCGTGAGCACTGATATACATGTTTACTTAACTGCCAACATTTTTGTTTTTCTCCGCAGATGTGTAAGGTGTGCTCGATGATTCTCCCAAATAAGTGCAGCTTCAGAGCGCACCAGCGCATCCACGCTCACAAGTCTCCGTACTGCTGCCCTGAGTGTGGAGTCCTGAGTCGATCTGCAGATATACAGAACCATGTCAAGGAGAACTGTCTGCACTATGCTCGCAAAGCATGGTACAAGTAAGTACATTTAGGTGAACAGCAGTGAATTCTCCTAAATGAGTCCATCTCTCTGTGACAACTTTGGACATCAAACAGAAGAGTTTTTTTTCCTGACAACCCTCTCCATTTAGCAAGGCTTGGGACCATACACTGGTTTGTGACCCCTATTGGCTGGTTTGCTCACATAAATTCTAAGTAATAGATGTAAATGCATATAGTACTACATAAATAGATAGATTTGAGAAGTTACAAATTTCCACTTTTAGTGATTGTATGCATCAACTAAATACATCAGTTAGTTTGAGCACTGATTAATGAACCAGTGTCCATAGCTGAGGTATATAGTAAATCTATTAAAGGGGGCATAAACAGGCACAGCTAACCCCTCCATTGGTTGCATTGGTAAAAATACCCCAAAGTTTTCCCATTGTTTTGTCAGGACCCACTTACATTTTGTAGTCTTGTATTCAACTTAACCTTCTCATAACCAAAAAAAACAACATTGTAATTTGATTTAATTTTTTATTTTATTTTTTTTGCAGATGCCTTCACTGTGATCTGGTGTTTAAGTCACTACAAGGACAGAAATCACACATTGATGAGAAACACTGCGAGATGTTCTTTAAGTGCTCTGTTTGCCCAGTTGCCTTCAAGACGTCTGACCGCTGTGTAGTGCATTTAAAAAATAAACACAATGCCAGCAACATATCACCTCAGTAAGTGGACATTACATGGACTGGCCTGTAACAGTTAAAAGTCTGGCTTTACAGTTCATTTTACAATTTTCTTTTCACAGGTTAATCTTTAAGTGCTCATGTGAGACGATTTTCAAGAAGAAACATCTACTATATCAGCATTTCCACGAGAACGCCTACAAACGTGTGACATGTGTGTTCAAGTGTCCCAAATGTCACTCTGTGTTTGCATTAAAACAGCAGTTAATGCAGCACTTCAAGGTAACTGTATATTTTTAGAATATGTTGTACTGAATGCAGTAAGTTGTAACCCTAACAGCATGTTGACATTTTTTGATTAGAGTCACAATGAGGGAAAAAAAAAAACACTTAAACCTGTGTTTAAAAATAAACATGAAAAGTTAGCTACACTACCTGTTTTATCTGTGCTGGGTCAATCCCACCAACCAACAACATGGCTACCTCTCCTTTCTTCAAAAAGTCATGTGTATGTAATCCTTTCTTTTGGCTTATGAGGATGGCACAGAGAGCAGTGACTGCTGCAAGTGTTCCTAGGAAGGGCCCTAAGCGTTTAGCATGCTGACCAGAGATTTTGGCAGATTCTCTTGTCTTGTTAATCTTTTCATAATTTGAAGTTCTGTAGATGGCAGAATTTTTATTGTTATCATTTTTTTTTACATTGAAGATTTTATTTCTGGAAATTTCACAATTTTTAAATACATTTTTGTGCATTTGCACATAGATGTAAACTGCCCAGCTTTACTCCTGAGACTTCAGATTTTCTGTTTTTATTTATGTTTAACACATTGCCAAGTTTTACAGAATTCTGTTGTGGAATTGTACAAAAATGGCAAACACATTTCTTTCTGTGAAATCTTTGTTTAGGCTGCCCATACAGGTGTCGCAGAGAAAAGCTGGCAACAAATACCTGATCAAGATGAGGATCACAAGTGGGTCCAGGAAAAAGAAAGTGTGAGCACAGTGAAACACACAGCTGGTCCCAGGAGAAAGTCAGAACTAAGAGCTGGGGCCAAACCCAGCAGCTGGACATGTGCACACTGTCTGCAGTGGTTTTCTGAACGAGAGGCTTATGTCTCCCATGTCAAGAGCAGCCATGGCAAGGTAAGTTACTTAGAGTATTAGAATTTAAAAAAATAGAAAAAAAATTGGTCTGGCCTGCAAGACCTTTTTAACCTCACAAAGTAAAATTAGCTGGTACCTGTTCCATTAACCAACATTTCCTCTGGAGGAATTCGGTTTGACAAATCCTAACTGTTAATAGGGGCAAGCTTCATAAAATGCTTTGTTAACATGATTGGTTGTATGTCCAGAGGCAGTGTTTTGTGTGTTTTGGCAATGCCCATCTTTTGTCATTGGTTGTATGTCTGTCCATTTTCATCTAGATGTAGTTTAATCTGTGTCTGTTAGCCTTTGCCTAGAAGAAAAAAAAAAAAAAGACCTCAAGGCCTTTTTTATCCTTTAATTTAATTATAAAATTACCAAGTTAAAATTAGGACATTGTATAAATTATTTCATACCAAAGTCATATACATTTATCATTTGTTTTTATTATAGCCAGTAAATCGCTATCCATGTCGGCACTGTGACCTGTCCTTCAACTTCACCTCCAGTCTAAGAAAACACATTCGCAAAGACCATGATGGGAAACATAAAAGCTATGTTTGTTGGTAAGATTTCATCATCTAAAAATACGAAACATCATTTTAAAAGATGTTACTGACATGAATCTTTTGCAGGTATTGCTCTGATGCAAAGACAACATTCACATCAAGTGTAATGCTGAAGAACCACATCAGTCTGATGCATGGGATCAAAAACCCTGATTTGGCTCAGATACCAAAAACATTAAGTCCGGAATCCAACAAGTCCTCAAGGAAGGTAGGTTTTGGACATGTACCCCTTAACTACCTCCACTGTAGATAAGTAAGAGCACTGCTTTTGTTATTGTCAGGGGCTTGGATCAGAAGCACCTGTTTTTGGGACAAAGATGGCGAAAGAAGATCAGCCTGGAGATGGGGAGGCTCCAGCAGCAAAGCGGCTGAAAACAAGCCTCCGCTGTGCAAAATGCGGTTTTATTACGGATGATAATCAGGAGTTTGAACACCATATACCTCAACATAAGAGTAAGGAGAGCACCCCTCAGTGTCCTTACTGCGGCCTGTGCTTCACCTCCGCACTGGCCCTAAACAGGCATCTGTATATTGTCCACAAAATCAGAGAGGCTGAGGAGGAGGCTGCTGCCCCATCACAGAGCAGAGGACAGAGAGCCTGAGGAGGAGGCGGAGGACGAAGAGGACAGAGAGCCTGAGGAGGACGAAGAGGACAGAGAGCCTGAGGAGGATGAAGAGGACAGAGAGCCTGAGGAGGACGAAGAGGACAGAGAGCCTGAGGAGGACGAAGAGGACAGAGAGCCTGAGGAGGACGAAGAGGACAGAGAGCCTGAGGAGGACGAAGAGGACAGAGAGCCTGAGGAGGACGAAGAGGACAGAGAGCCTGAGGAGGACGAAGAGGACAGAGAGCCTGAGGAGGACGAAGAGGACAGAGAGCCTGAGGAGGACGAAGAGGACAGAGAGCCTGAGGAGGACGAAGAGGCCGCGGACCCATCACAGAGCAGAGGATAGAGAGCCTGAGGAGGAGGTTGTGAAAGACAGACCTAAGCCTCTCATGAGAAATTTTAACCAACCTTAAATATGAGCTTCTATTCTTATATTATCATGGCTTTTTCATAAAGCGTCTCAGCAACAGTGCATTGAACACACACTTAGACCTGTATGTTGCTAATAAAGGGACAAAGATACTTGCCTTACTCACAAGTAGCTTCTGTTCTATGATAACATGTAACACAATTCTATAACAGTCCATCCCCCGCACAGGGGACTCAGGAATGTGTGCTCTGCTTTAGTTAGCATATACAGATGGATGATCATTTTTATAAACAGCAGTTGTAAAGGCTGCTCATTTTTACATTTCCTGTAACCATTAGATAATGAATACATTCCATGATCCGTGTGATTTCTTTCTTTCAAATGCAGAAGTAATTGTTCTTATCAAATCAGCTAATCTTGGGTTATTCCAATATTATTAGCCAGTTATGGTTTTGAAGCTTCAGCCTTATGAATGCTTGTGCCAGGTCATTCCTCTTTGTAGGGTTACATGTTTGATCAAACTGTTTTTCTAATTTGCATGATATGATATCATACATAGAAAGGTATTGGTGCAACAGCAATATACCTCAATTTGCCAGATATGCAGTTTTGGATTTGTGTGGAACCAGGGTACTTGGACATAGTCTTTGAAGCGAGTGACGTGAAGCATGTGCACTCCTGAATACTGTTGATATTCTGTCATACAGATGTGGACAAAAGTGTTGGTCCCCGTCATAAAACTAAGACAAACCCAGTGTTTACTGAAATAACTTGAAACTTGACTAAAGTCATAATAAATGCTCATTTACTGAATATCACACACTGCTTTTGAACTCAGAACTCTTTAAAAAACAGACTATTGGTACAGGCCAGGACAAAAATGATGGACCCTTAACTTAGTATTAAGGTGAATAGACCAGGGCTCTATCCTCTTCAGAAGAGTCCTGTGTTTTGTTCTTAGTGTCTTGTGTGTTTTAGATGTGTGTTTTGGGCCATTGTCCTGTTAGAGGACCCTCAATCTGTGACTAGAACTGAGCTGTCTGACACTGGGCAGGACATTTCACTTCAGAACCTCTTCATAGTTTTCAGTTCATTTTACCGTGCACAGATTTAAAACACCCTGTACCACATGCAGCAAAGCAGCCCCAGAACATCACGAGCCTTCTCTATGCTTCACTTTAGGAACAGTTTTTGTATCTGGACCTCAGAGTTCACCTCTGGTCTTTTAGACACCGATGGACCTGAACCTTGGAGTTCACCTCGGGTCTTAGAGCCTTCATGTGCTTTGCATCTTTCTAATCTCCTCAAACATCTTTGTTCTCTTTCTCTGGTTCATGTTCAGTGTAGTGCACACCTGGCACCAATCAGCACAGTGAGCACTTTTCACCTGTACAGAGGCAGACTGATCACAGACTGAAGAGACCCGTGGAGGTGATTACCATATTTAAAAGCAGTGTCTGATTTACTGTTTATTTCATTTTCATAAAATAATGATTTATTATGACGTGTCAGTTTCAGGTTTTTCAGTGAACACTGGGGTTTTCTCAGTTTTATGATTGAGACCAACACTTTAATCCATGTGATGTCTGTAATGGAAGGAATGGAGTGAGTGGATAATTTTGTCTTTAAGTGTTAGCTGTTAGGCATGGCTTGTGTTTTTATTGATTGTCCTACCTCTGGGAAACCGCGGTGATTGTTCATTGTTGAAGGGCTTGGAGAAGTTTCAGATAATCTCAGTGCAATGTATGATTTGTTTAAAAGTGTATTATCCCATATTAAATTTTATAAATTGTTCTGGGAAAAATATCGCTGTCATATGGTCATATTGACCTGATGTGCTTTCTCTGTGACTTCAGCATCAGTCTTTAATCACTACGCAGCAGCTCTTGAGCAGTAAAAACATATTTTTAAAGCTATACAATGTTTATTCTTGATATGGTGCATAATAAGAGCTTGTATTCTGTATACACAAATGAACCAGTACATCCTTTTATAAGTCAGTATTCAGCATGCGGTGGCCCCGTGCCTTACTGTCATATTAACATGAGGTACTTCAAATAAATCATTGCATTTAATTTCACTTAGTGTCATGTGGGCTTCATTCTTCAGACACTCTGGTGACAGAGCTGGAATTATTAATGATGTGATCATTATTTCTTCAAACAGCAGTTGTGTGTAATGATGAGTTTTCTTGAGGTCATTTGGTCGTCACAGCAGCACAAAGGTCCATAACATCAGCCAGCCAATGAGAAGCCAGCGCAGATGACCTCATTACTCCAATAAAAGCAGATGCCCGTACCTCTGTGGATCTGCCCGAGACGCTGACGAGCACACATCTGAATTAAACCACATCAGACTGGACGAGAGACCACTGAGGAATGAAAGGCGCTGTGTTAAAGATCTGCAGGGCGGGCTTTCTGTGGTCATTCATACTTGTATCTTTTATTACAATGACTTCTTCTATGACACTTGATTTAACCGAGCTGAGAAATAAAGTTTCAAAGATTAAAGTGAATCCAAGAGGAAACCTTTGGGCAACAGGTAAGACATTCTATCTTCTCTTTTCAGTGTGCTGCTTCATTTTTCTTGACTTTACAGTATGTTTTATTTGGTAAGGGCATTTCATGGGGAAGAAAAGCGTGGTGGACAGTTCCTCTATGGAGTCTTCTCTTGAGGATGATGGTCCTGCTGATGATGTGGCTCTCCACTCTCTGCACAGTACACAAGACCTGGAAACTGTGCTTCTTCAGCTGCTGAAAAGCCCAAGACAGGCTCAACAGAAACGCCCAGTTCACACGTCAGTCACTTTAACTTCCAAATGCTTTTGTCTTCAGTTTGAGTAGCCTACTGTCAAACTAATGCTATCAATATTTTTTATCTGTTTAGGGGAGGGGACCCAGCCTGAGCAGCATTTCCACACAGCTGTAACATGAACATACTGTATTTTTGGCACTTGTAAAAGGCAGTAGTATAAATGTGTTTAATGTCAACCTGCACATCACCATTCTACTGACTGTGTAGTTGCAAATAAACTACTACTAAATAACATTGCTATTTTATTAATTTGAATGTTTGTGATGAACAAATGACAATAAACAGGAACCATCTTTTGGATTTTACAATATCTGCTTTTACTTTACTACATTTTAGAGCAAGTATCTGTACTTTTATTCCACTACATTTTTTGTTTTTGTTTTGTTTTAGTTGCAATTAATTTGTTTTTGCTGTGTCCTCACTGCAGACACACAGTACCTAAATATAAAAGATGTAAAAAGTAGTATTCCTTAAGAGACATTAAAAATATAAAAATAGAAGAGACCACAGACAGATTCAGTGTCTACTGTGCTGGTTCATGTCATCAGTAATCAGCAAAATTCCTCATCATTATCCATTTAAAGGTGCTATGAGCAGTATATATTTCATAAAAATTACCCAAGATAATGTCCCAAGATATGATGTTAAATCAAATATTAGTTTTACTGATAACACTGGTACAGCTGAGTTATTAACAATTATAAATATATTTTACATCATGCCCAAGTTGTTTATATTTACATTGTTTTGGTTCTAAAACCCTCGCATTGTTGATCGTCCAATCAGAAAAGCAGAAAGACTGGCAACCCACAGACCACTGAAAATTCTTCATCATTATTCCTCACATACACATTACACATTAATTGATTGTTGAATCTGTGTGAAATACTTTAAAAATACTTTTTAACTTATAAGTACATGTGAAAGCTAGTACTTTAATACTTTAACTTAAGTCAAAATTTCCATGTGATACTTTTACTTAAAGGTACTGTAAGCAGCATGTGCTCGTAGTGGTTTAAAAATGGTACTGCAGTCTAAATCAAAGACTGTGGGTTGCCAGTCTTTCTGCTTTTCTGATTGGACGATAGACAATGCAGGAAGTAGAACCAAAACAATAAACATAAACAACTTGGACATTATGTAAAATGTTTTTTGATTGTGAATAAATTAGCTGGACCTCTGTATTTTACTAGACTAAATCAGATCCAAACCAGGAATGAACCAGAGCTAAACCAGAAAAAAAGAGGTCTAAACAAGGACTAAACCAACACCAAACCAGGTCTTAACAAGGACTAAACCACGATTAAACAAAAACCAAACCAGGTCTTAACCAAGACTAAAAAACAGTCTAAACCAGGACTTATTTAGGAAAAAGACAGGACTAAACCAAGTCAAAGCAAGGACTAAACAAAGTCTAAACAAGGACCAAACCAGGTTTAAACCAGGTCTAAACCAGGTCTAAACAGGGACCAAACTCAGTATTTCTAAAATCCTGTGTACGGCCCTTATCAGAAAAACTAATATTTGATTTAAACACGTTTACCTCATATCTTGGCACATGTGGGTCATTTTTATGAAATATGAAAATATATAAATATATACTTCTCATAGCACCTTAATCCGCCACTAATGGTACAATACCCTGTAGTATCCATGTCCAGCGACAGAGGGCGCTCCTAAGCAATTTCTGCAACTGAACCACACGGTGTTTTGAATAACATCCGGGTGAAGAGCACAGCAGCCTCCCTTTAATCAGGGGTGGGAACGCTTTAAGTGAAAATATGCCTCTTATAATCATGTGTGGTTACCCGTGTAGCGGAAAGACACGAAGAACAAAAGAACTGGAGCTTTATTTGGAACAAAACTCCGAACGGAAGGTCCACGTTGTGGGAGACGCAGCGCTCGCTCTTGACAGAAACACAGTGTACGCAGGCAAGTGCACGCTCAAACCGGGATTTCTGGCTGTTATAAGTTCATGTGAATGTATAATTGTCAATTAGCATTTGCTTTGCCTGAGTTGTGTTAAAGATGTGGATAAACCTACATTAACACTAGCCAACCGGCCAAATGCAGATAGATTTTAATTTTGGCCACTATAAATATAATGTTTAGTCTCACTAGCCACTTTGGGTGATTAGATTTTATTCATGTATCTTAACCTCAGAGGTCTCAAAGGCTACGTTCATGCTGCAGGTCATAATGCTCTTTTTTGCGTGGTTGTATACAGCAGATTTGTAATGTGACTTCCATCAGTCTAATGTGTGAACCCTACATGGCCCTGAAAAAGAAAAATCCATGATGGAGCCTGGAGTGGTGGGATTGTGATGTGAGGCTTCACTGACAGTTTATCCATAATTCCAGGATATTGTGGAAGATGTATGAATACATCTATCAGCAATACTCCTCAGTCCTAATTTCTTAATAGTTCTCAATTTATTTCTCTTCTCATTTCTCCTCAACATAGTTACAACACAGTTACGATACAGTCCCTCAAGTTTAGCTTCAACAGGATTGTCACCTAAACACGAATAAGTTCGAAACCTCACTTTTTTTCACAGACCAGCTCCATCAGCTCTGTCTGCCAGGCTTGTTATCATCTGATCTGTCCAGTTCCCGCCTCTTCCAGCTCAGAATTGTGTCGTCTGTTGCATTTCAGTGTCATAAAAGTCAGATAAAATGTGACTTGGCTGTTCAGACTGAAGTCACATTGTAAAAGATTCAATGCGTATCAGATTTAGGAGCACATATGAAAGTGGCCTGGGTCACATTTGAAAAAAATCTGATTTGTGCTGTTCACACTGTCATGAAAAAAAATCAGATACAGGTCATATATGGACAAAAAAAAAGTCCAGTTTGGGTCACTTTTGCCTGCAGTGTGAATGTAGCCTAATTCTTGTTGCCATGTTTGGGTGTACACATAATTTAGTATGCAGAAATGCATCATGATCAGCTTGACATTAACACTAGCAAACTGGCAAAATATGGGTACAATTTCATTTTGGCTATTAACACAAATACTCCCTGAAGGCACTTTTGGCCGGTAAAATTTTTAGAGTTTATGTTGCTTGAGTGTTCACCTTTTAGTATAGAGTAATTCATCATCATTTGAGATTTTTTTTTTTTTTTTTTTGGCTAGTGAAAACACTAATTGGCTTGTAACTTTTGAAAAGGACCTGCCACAGTGGCCAGTGAGCAAAAAATGTGATGTCAAGCAGTGATGGTGCATCTGCTGACCTGTGTTTTTGTTGTGCTATATACGTCTAGATTCCCAAAAGGAGAAGGATGCCAGAGGAGCTCTTAAAGCTGAAGTAGAGAGGTTGGTGTCTGTCATAAATAATAATAATAATGTCTCGATTCAGTAATAAACATGTATTCTTTTTATCATAGGAAAGTCAACAAGGATGATATTGTTATTTTGGATTCACTAAATTATATTAAAGGTAACAAGCTTTTAAAAATGACAAAATATTATGGAGTTATCACCCTATTAAGTGAAATGATTTTCAGGCTACCGGTATGAACTGTACTGCCTCATCAAACACGCCCAGACTCCACACTGCCTGGTAAACACATCATACTGTCAAATATCCATGTGCTACGTTCATGAGCTATACTTATCACTTCTGCAAACAGATTTGGAATCATTTCTTTTCTAAAGGTGTATTGCCTGACGTCACCTGAGGTCAGCTCCAAGTGGAACAGTCAGAGGGATGTGACTGAGCAGTACAGCCAAGAAATGTGAGTGAACTGAGAACTTCCCCATGTCCTTAGTAAGTACTGGATTATAATCTGTTCGTTTGATTGTTTTTTTTTTTTGTGTGTCTCTTATAGATTTGATGCATTAGTCCTGAGATATGAAGATCCCGACTCCAGAAATCGCTGGGACAGCCCTTTGTTCACTGTCCAGCAGGATGACGATCTTCCGTTTGAGGCCATTTCTGATGCACTTTTGAAAAGAAAAGCACCGCCCCCAAACCAGTCCACACAGAGTGTAGGTCACACTCACTCTTCACTACTGCCTGTATCTCAGAACTCTAACTCCTTTATTTCATTTTCAGCAACCTCTGTCATCTGCCAACTTCCTTTATGAGCTGGACAAGGTCACACAGGACGTGTTAATGGTAGGTTTCATTTACCATGAGCAGTATGTCATTAGAGTACATAAGTACATGCAATATTTTAATCCAAGAATAAGAAAAGACTACATTTCCAAGAAAAAGCTCAATTGGATGAATATAAACGCTGCAAAACGTGTTAACTGCTTGTTACTTATTTAGTCCCACAACATTCTGATTCTCAGCTCTAATCATCATGTTTGGTATTGCAAAGGTCTTCTGTATTGAATGTCATAACGTTTTTGCAATACAGTGCTCCGCCAAAAGTCTTCGCCTCCCTGAGCAGCGCTCCTTTATTATTGCCTCACAACCAGGAATTGAAATGGATCATTGGGAGGTTTATGTCCGTCACTTTACATCACATGACAACAAATATAAAGATGATAAATACTTTTTTTAATGTGAAGCAAATAAGAAATATGACAGAAAAACAGTAAACTTGAACATGTATCAGTATTATCCCCTTTTTTAAAGAGGCCCCTAAATAAGATCAGAACCTCAGAAGTCACAGAAACAGTTGTATAAGGTCGGTCTGTCTGCAATTCAACTGTCAGAATTCCACAAAGCATAATTTAATTCATCATTACAGCATGTAAATGTTAATAATATAGGCATAGGGAAAATAGGGGACCACACCAAACCTGCCTAGACAGAACCACTGTTGTATTTGTCCACAGGACCAATCTGAACCATACACTCCAAGCCAAAAACAAGCCACTGCTTGGAGAAAATAATGTTTTCTGTTTGCCAAAAGGCACATGGGAGATTCCAGCGAGGATCTTTGCTTTGGGTACAAGGCATCCAACTTCAGGGAGCTGGAGCTGTTTTTAGATGAAGAATGAGCACAAATCCTAGTGATTTTATGAACTAGGCTCATAAAAACTCATCCTAAAAGACTTAACGTTTACTGACTTCAGGGGATGAATACTTCTGCACACTAAGGTTTTCTGTTTTTCTCAATTTTTTTTTCTTTTTTGTTCGCTTCACAATCAAAAATAGTTGTTGTCCTGTGAAGTAAAGTGATTGACATAAACCTCCCAATGATCCATTACAATTCCTGGCTGTAAGGCAACATTAAAAACGAAAAACGGAAAAACACTCAGGGGGATTAATACTTTTGCAAGCCACGATTGTATGGGCAGCTCTTCGTGATGTGACTATTGCACCTGTTACTACAATTTTAACTTTTATTAACACTATAATTCTTCAAAAATGGGACAATAGAGAGCCCAATATTGAAGAAAAAACAAAACAAAATTCAAGTTCACAAATATTTAACTAATTGAATGTGTTTGATTTTTGCTAAATATATTTACTTAACTAAATATTTTGAAGTATTTTCTTTGGTTGACCACGTGGACAGTCATGGGTGTGACATATGAAATATTAACAATAGCATTAAAATACTGAACAACTATACAACTTGTTTTGAATTTGCTAGATTTGGATACATGTAACAGTATCTCTATATTACCAGTATCTTGCTACAATTGCTACTTTTACTAAAATAACAAGATTTTATCGCATTTTCATAAATGTCTGACGGAGTTGACAAAAACCAAGGACACAACTATAAAACTTAGAAACATGATGAATCAGTAAAAAACAACTTTCCTTGAAAATGAGACGATAGGGGATTTTAGCATCAATAGGAAATTTTTATTCAGGTAATTGTTCATTACCTGACAACTTGTCTGAGGTTAGGCTTATTTTGGTGTAATATAGAGCCAAAAACACAGAATTACAAATCTGATTATCAATTTAGTAAATGTAATGGTTTAATTGTGTTGACTTATTTTATTATTATAATCCCTCAACCAAAGATATTTAAAAATAAATCAATTTAGGAGGTGTTACAGCTGCAGGACATGTTTTGCCCCATTTCTCAAGAATTAACACTCACTGGCCACATACTCATATCCACCTGTTCTAAATGTGAGTTTATTCTCATGAGCCAGCAGCAGCAGCAGCTCAGTGCAGTTGGTCCTAACACACAAGTTCAAATTTAGCATCAACTGTGATTTTTACACAGAATGATCCTATAAAGAGAAAATTTCTAGTTGGTACCAGAGGTCTGACTGGTTCCAGATGAAGGCAACACTAACTGAAACAGCCACAGATTGTTACAACCAAGGTCTGGAGTTGCTGCCATGTGCTTGGTTGATTAGATATTCAGAAGAGGTGAATCAAACAGTGTGATGGTGAGTGCTCCTCTGTACTTTTCTCTTCATATGTCACACAGCAGACGTCAGGTTTACTCCAGTATTGATGTCTGACCATCCGAGCTGTTCTATAAACCTTTTGCAGCAGATTAAATGCTGTTTGCGTAGTAGATGTATTTTCTAATTGCTACAGAAAATCACTGTCTTGAGTGTCTATTCACTAGATAGTAGTTTGATGGATTGATCATGTTTCTACTGTGCTTTCAGGCCATTTTCAACGCACAGAAGACCAGTGTCTCAGGTGATCTTATAACCATCCCAGGAGCTACAGAGAAAATATCCTTTTGTCCTCAGTTTTTAAGAAAATGGCTTTGGCAGCTTTCATTTAGTGCTAACTTATGCTCGACTCGCTTTTCTTTACTGGCCATCCAAAGTAAATCATATTCTCATAGCAGTGGAAGACTCTGAATCCCAGTGAGAGAAGTTAGATGGAGTAAGCTGAAGAATGTATTCCCATCAAAGAACATACATGAAAGAAGGGCTTCCAAAACCATTTCAGAAGCAAACACTAATTGATTTCTTTGAACCTGTTGCTCTGGGTTAAACTGCCAAACATGAGAATGCAGAGATAAAATGGAATTATCAATATCAAACAGCAAAAAGAATCTTCGAATAGTTTTGCTTGCAAAACATAAATTGTAAATGAAATAGAAATAAAGATATAACACAGTACAACGCAGCAAAATATTATGCAACATAATTATGACGTAGTATTAATATTAAAATGATCAATGTACAATATTATAGTGGTGTGATTTATAAGAAAAGGTGTAGAAAGAAAGGGAAAGCCTATTTAAGTTGATGTAGATGATGTAAGTTTGTTGATTTTTTTTTTGGTTGAATTATTCTAACATGACTTTATTTATGAACTGTGAATTTATTTGTTTCTTATTCGGTCTATGGCAGATGCTGTACTAAATTTTCTGGACTTTGGAATGTGGCTTTTAGGAAAAGCCCTTATAGGTTTCTGCCACACACCGTCACTTTTTTTTCCTTCTTTCATATATTTAGTTTGTTTCTTTCATGTTTTCTTAAGGTGAAAATAGAAATAATTTTAAAAAAGGCCACCCAGCACATTGGTTGAAACAGAGGTCTGGTGAAGACATCTTATCATTTATACAGGTAGTTGTTTAGACATGGGACGGTCTACATTAAACAGTGGGTACAGTGTACAGCTCCTGAAAGACCTTAACATTGTTCAAACATAGAACTTTGGAGAAGCATCAACATGGCAGAGCTCCGGAAACTGCGACGCCAGTTCATCAGCTACACTAAGATGCACCCCACGGAGCACAGCGGGCACATCGCCAACATGTTTGTGCAGTATTTAAATAAGAGCCTACACTGAGGTTTCTTTGCATCTGTTGTATTTGCCTTATTAATAAATCATTATTTTAATATGTTAATGTTTTATTAAACAGTCTTCTGTTGTATAGAGCTGCCACTCCAAGCCTGAATTCCTCTGTGCTGCTCTTGACCTTGAGGTGACAAACGGTACTCAGACTTTCTGTTTCAAGCCGCTTATTGCTTAGTGGAATTTGTAAGCAAATAATTGCCGCGTAATGTTCTTTGACAGTGTTATATAAGAGGATTGTGATGGCAAGACCAGGGACACTATAAAATGACAGCATTTATTGGCTTTATAAGTACACCTGGATAGGCCACATGTAGGAGGTCTGTCATAGACAGTGATACTGGGTTGGCAGGCGAGCAAATACATCTTTAGAAGTAATGAAACTATAAAGACTTAATGGTCAGAAAAAGCTCTTAGTAGTGCTAAATCGGTAGTGCCAAATGGAGTAAATATTGCTAACTGAATTACCTAAGGTGAGAAAGGAAAGACCCCTGGACAATGAGAAGTAATGTCCTGAGGGGCACCTGGAGGAGTAGGACCCATCACTGCCTTATTGCTGTGTCCTTTCTTCAGCAATGTTAAAAGAATCTTTATGTATCTAAAGATAAAAGTAATAGTAGTAATTAGCAATATAATGATATCCAAACCTTATGTTACAGTATTATCTAGGGGTGTAACGATACGGTAACTGTATTGATTTTTTATTTATTTTTTTAGTTACAACATACATCGATACACATGACCTTGTATCGAATCGTATCATTTTCTAGGAAGTGAATATCGATACACATGAAGTATCGATCGATAATATTGGAAATATCAAAATTAGAAATTTATATGTTAAAATAAAACCAGATATGGCTTTTTGGAGATACATTTTGTTTTTAATTAAATAAAATGTCATATTCAACTTTTCTTCACTCTCTGTCTGCTGGACATCAACTCGCGGTGCTATGTTTGAGAGTAAACGTAAAAAGTAAAGTAAAATTAAAGTGTGTAGCATGAGATTCACCTTTTCACACATGCATCTCTCTGGACAGGAAAAAAGTATATGAAAATGTACATTCATAACATTAGGCTACTTTCATCCAACAAAGAAGTTAATTACAAGAAATTCACTAAAGCAGGTCCCATTTCATCTTCTTCCTCAGCGGGACAGCCGTGCCAAAGATTCTGTCCCAGTGGCTGAAGAAGGGAGCGTAGTTGCTGTTGGGTTTCTGGTGATGCATGTCATGAGCTGGCGCACCTCCGAGAAGACCGTAAGGCACCAAATGGTTGAGCGTCCATGGCAGGTCGTAGCCAATGTGATCCTCTACGGACATCCAAATACTGAATACGGTCACGCACCATGTTGTTATGGGATGGCAGCGTAAAATAAGGGGATCCTGGTTGCTCCACAGTCCCACAGTCATCAGTTCAGGGATGCTGAGCTGTTCGGTTGACCAAGAGAAGGGAGCCATGTATTCATGGTGAATGGCATGGATCCATTTGTACAGCTGTGAATGTTTATGATGGATAAAATGCCAAATGTAATATTGAGTGTCAAACAGAAGAAGTGCAGCAAGTCCATCAACAAACACTTCATAGATAGATGGAGCTTCTTGTGGCAGCGTTGGTGATGGTAGGATGAAAACTCCAATTATTACAGCTGGCAAAACAAAAAATATATGGTTATAAAGTGCTATTGTGAGGCTCTTAGCCATCATCTGTAAAGTTGGCTTTTTGTCTTGCTGGATCTTGTACTGGAAGAAATAAGGCATCCTGTCCCCCATGATGTCTAGAACTGCAAATGGAAGACTGAAGAGGACATAACTGGAGAAGGCCAGGATAACGGGGAAGAATGGAGACGTGATGAGCGGCCTGTGGGAGAGCAGGAGATGGTCCCACAGAGGCTGGAGGAGCCTGCTGCTGCTGCTGCTGTTGAACATGTTGGAGGAAGGCAAGCTGCTAACAACTGCTGAAAACACAGGCTTTATACACAGCACTACAGCTCAAGGAGATTTGCCTCAATCATTAGCAGCTAAACAAAGAAGATTAAACAAACTGCCCAGGAACACGCATTTGTACAAGTACTGCACAGAATACCTGACTACAGATATGTCCCAAGATATTATGTAAACATGTTTAAATCAAATATTACTTTTACTGATAACAATGGTACAACTGATTTATTCACAATAAAAAACATTTTTTGTTTTGGTTCTAAACCTGCATTGCTGATTGTCCAGTCAGAAAAGCGAAAAAACTGGTAACCCACAGACCATTGTTTTGATTTAGACTGCAGTATCATTTTCAAACCAGTACGAGCACATATTGCTTTAAGACTTTTATTTTTGTAGCAATAACATGGTCAGTAAGTGACATGATTTTATTTTGAAAGTGCACTTTGATTGAAGTGATCTAGGACTTTAACCGTTGTTCTTCTCCTCACACACTATTAAAACAGTTCATTTTTTGAATCAGTTCTTGTCGCTCGCTGCCTTCCGTGAAACTGTCTTGTTGGTGTTGGCATATTTTTGTCGATCATTTCTAAAAGCAGACATAATTGACAAAGACATTAGGAGTTCAGTACGAAACTCTCCAGTTTTTAATACAGTGGAAAGGTGTAAAAAAAATGTATACCTGCTCATTTTGACCTGATTGCGGCAGCCCAGGCCTCCCTCCCAGTGACTGGTGCCAGAGCCTCGGGTCATCATGCTCCCACAGCTGACGCAGGGCTTCCCATTCCCATAGCTCTGACAACACAAGCATCAAACACTGTCTAAACAGAAGCACATTTAATGCATCTTTTACTTTCATATTTAGTTTATTGTATTGGGGGTGTATTGGGGGAAGTTTTTTTTTTTAAAGTGATTCCAAAATTCTCACAGATATAAATATATAGCCTTTATCAATGCTCCTGGCCTATTAAGCTCCTTTGTAAAGAGCCCAAACTCACAGCCAGTTGGTTCTAAGTCCTTAAAGTGTGAAAATTTCATTTCTTTTAAGCTAGGGACACACTACATGGCTTTTCCAGTTGTTATACTGTAGATTCAGAGAAGACCAGAAGCACACACTAGCAACTGGTTTCAGCAGATTATGTTCTGATGACTGAAAGACTGGGGCTCACACATTCAACAACTGCTCTAGTGGCTGTGTACGAATGCTCTCCCTGTTTCCTGTCTACAGCACTACTGGTCAGGCTGTGAGTTTTTAAACTGTACACCGTGTGAATTAAAACTCTTTTTTCGTGGCGTAATAATGAATAAACTGTTACTAATTAAGCCACTGTAATAGCGCAAAATGTTAGCTTCTACAGATGATGGCTTCCCTGTAACGTTAAGACAAAAAGAGCTGCAATAATCGAGTCTGTTTTATTCATTAACATCATAATTCATGTTAAACACAATGCAGATTATTATTTTTTATCTAGCCTATAAGCAGTGGTGGACAGTAACATGTAGAACATACTTTTACTTGAGTAAATTTTAGATATTTTAATTTTTACTGGGGTAAAACGTTAAGTTATCTGAAGAGTTAAAAGTAGTTTTTGTCCCCTGTGGTTTAGTGGTTAGCAGAAGAAGGAAAAAAGATTTTGCAACAACATTCAAATGTACTTTCAAGTGTAATTTACTATTTAGTACTATTACTATTTTAAGTAAATTTTATACTCTGTACTTTTTTACTTTTACTAAAGTGAAATGTTTGTTGGGTACTTTTATTTCTACTGAAGTAATAATATTTTTAAAGTAACTATACATTTACTTGAGTACAGCTTTTGAGTACTTTGTCCACCACTGCCGATAAGTACTTAAATAAAACCCAGGTCTGATAGGGCTTTATTACAGAAGTTCACAATCAGCTGAGTTCTGCAAACTTTTTCTTTTTACACATATGTCAGAGTCACATGACCAAAGGCGAGAGTCAGCTTTAAAACTCAAACATGTTTGATTGACTGTGACTAAGGTCTGATCCAGTCTCTGTGCTACCAATTCAAGAAAGCCTACCATACTTACTGATATCTGGGCTGACGACTCCATGCAACTAGAGCTGACTGGGACAGACTCAGCACAACTGGGAATCGTTGTAAAATTGGGCAAATAATTGTGTAGTGTGTCCCCAGCTTTAGTCTACCTGTTCTTTGGCGCAGAAGCCACAGATCATTCTGGTGGCCAGTTCCATTGGGTGGTCCTGGTTCTCGTCATGGCACACATCACAGGGGAAAGCTCTGCCACAGCAGGGAAACCTAACGACAGGAACACACAACTGTTCTAAGTAAAACAGCCTTCTTATTCAAACCATCATGTGGGTCATCATCAGGTACCTCAGCCAGCGATGACTCTGTTTGTAATGTTTGCAGGCTCCTCTGTCTGGCAGTGGTTTCCCCTTTTGCACAGCGGGGTCTCTTACGTTCTTAGGAGGAACAGCGTGGGCATTGGGACCTGCACAAAAGGCAAACGTGCCCAGGATGAAGTAGGGATGGGCAAAACAAAAAGGACAAAGACCAAGGGCAAATAAAGGACAATAACAGACAAACAGAACAAGAGCAGAGACAAAAAAACTAAAAAAAAAGGAAGTGAATTGTTGGTCGGTAGTGTGTATATGGAGAGTGTGAGAGTGTGTGGGGTGTGTGAATGTGGAAAGGGATTGAGGAGAAAATGTTAGGCTGTATGTAAAGTAAGTAAAAAGGACAGATAATGATAGTTAAATAATAAGCAACAAGTAGTATGAAATAATAAATATAATACAGACACATCAGAATATTCACATTTTGTTACAGAACATAAATAAAAATAACACAGCAACAATAATAATGTTTATTATTCTCATCTTTTATACCAAAAGTATAAAAATAATATATATATTTAGCTATGTAGTAGGGATGTAATGAATCTTCGTAAATCGGCTAAAAAACGATGCAAAAAGAGAGAAATTTTGAATCGGTGCGGAAAAAAAATGTATCATGATGTCCCTTTTAAACTGCATATAGGTCACCAAAGTAGGGATGCACGATAATGCATTTTTGAACCGATGCCTATAATTTGAAGCTTCTTGCAACCGATACCGAACCCGATAATTCCTACATAAGATTTTGTATCTAATTCTTACCTTACGCAACCTGATTTTGAGAGAAGTACAATTTAATTTAACAGTATAGCGCTTACCAAACTTCATTAACCCTGATCTTACTTATAAAACCTGAAATACATTTGACAAATGTATGAATATAGAGTAAAATTATTTGATCTGACTCAGTATGGATAACCAGCCTTCTCATAAGCACAGTAACACACACTTACACTGTTGGCTGTATCCAGGGCTTAATTTGTAAATCAAACGATGCCTGAACAAAAATTGTGCTTTGACACCGGGGTCCACAAGGCCAACACTGATACTGGAACGTACACACAACACAATGCTTAGGCGCACACACACATCCCAAAATACCAAGCAACTGCTTATTTATACTCAGTTTTAAATTATATTTTAACATATTTGTTAACATTATTATACATTATAGCGTTTCACTTCAGTGTAATGTGTCAGTGTACGTTTGTGTGATTGCTCAGCTGATCAAGAAATCAGCTGCTATGCATAATTACTGCTCTCTGTCATAGACCTACTGTGTGGTCACCAGTCTGAAGCAAGAACACAGACTCATGCAGCTGTGGTCAGAAACAAAGTCTAGACTAGGAAAGGGAGCACACAGCAGCAGTAAGCTTTCAGCCTAATCATGTCTCTCCTTTTGCTTTCACTTCTTTTTAGTGACTGCTGTGGAGCGCAGTCTTCTCAGTGTAATGGCGTTTCATGGCTCCAGGCTCTGTGAGCCTCAGCGCGTTAGCTCGAGCTTACAGATGCATTTGAACAAACAAAAAATAAAACAAATTGCTGTGGATCTATGTCCCGTGCGCACAGGGGATATAATGGAGGAATAAAAAGCGCACATCAAGGGCGCGTGGCGTAAGGTTTCTCTGCGTAACTATGGCCATGTAACAGTGACACTGGCGTTTAACTGGCCCCAGGTCTCATCCTGTGACCCACAGTCAGTGCGTTAGCTCCAGCTTCCATATGCATTTGAGTAAAAGAACAAACTGATGTGGCACTGCCATGTCCCGTGCGCTCTCGGGCACAGTGGGGAAATAACACGGCACGTCCAAAGAGCATCACGTAGGTCCACTCCGCGTAACCAAAGTCAGGACAAACCTCAACAGATTTACTGTCTTCTGGCTGTTAGCAAACACATCACTTTTGACTTAAAGAGCAGCAGTCAGCTGTAGCTCCACTCACGTTTGTAAAAACACACAACCTACTATGGCTCTGTGAGCTCTGTGGATGCAGCAGGGATTGGGCGGGGTCGGGGGACATCTCAAGGTACTCACAGTGTGTACTGCTGTACACCTGCAGACACCACTGATGTTAACAGTGGTGACCAGATCTTTCAGTTTGACGTGAAGGTCTTTTCCACCGGATGCCCTGTCCACTCTATAGACACGAATTACAGCGCGGGGACAGTCTATGTTGAAGCGCTCACGCGGAAATGAAGCGTGGCTTTTATGTTTAAAACATTGCATTTCTGTGTAATTACATCTCCCACCTTCAACACAGGTTTAGGAGGTCAAAAGAGTCAAATGTAGTCAACACTTTGTTCTGAGTTGTGCCTGAGTTACTGGATCCAAGCAAACAGTTGCCGGATCCAACGGCGTCAAAATAAGTGAGTTTCCGGATCCTGTTCCGGCAAGATCCTGCTGAAATTAAGCCCTGCTCTTATCAATACCGCTTTGGGCAGTTGTGTATGTGTGAACTGGGGGACTTGATCTGAGACCCGGCCCGCCCCTGACCAGCACCTCAATTTGTTTGCTTTCACTTTGTTGCATAAAGTTGTCTTTGATAAGTAGCCTACAAAGCACGCCGCACAGTGCAAGTCGTTCTAGCCTCTTTAACACACACGTTCTCATGGGTGGAGGTGAAGAAGCGGGCCTGCGTCCCACGGCGTTGACCCGCCAGAGCTGAGTCCAGAGTGCAACTAGGAACTAAATGTGTCGTGCACAGTGGCAGCAGGGGCTCATTGTGCATAAGAAATACAGTCTGTAACGTAGTAAGAGACAAAAAGAGAGAGATCGCCATAGAAAACGCTGAATATAGAGTGACCACCTGTCCCTATTTGATTGTACTGCACAGCCATTTAGGCCTCTATCCCAGTTATTAGGATAATGTTCCTTTTTTTTTTTTAATTCAAAAAATTGTGAGCAACCTATTTGATAGTTTGGTGTGTTGCTGCCCGTGTTTCAGAAAATGTCTTTCCGTTTAGCTATGAGTTGGTTTTGGTACTTAATTGTTTTGGGAAAATACAGACAGCTTTGATATTTGAGAGCTTTGATTTTTTTTTTTTTTATTCCAATGAATGAAGTCTCAGTAAATACATTACATTTCAAAAAGTGTGCTTTTGGGATGAAATCAGCACATCAAATGTCCTATAGGCCCTAAACTGAAGCAACTCTCTCGCGTATCTCAAAAAGCTGGCAAGTTAGATTTGTATAT
This sequence comes from Bostrychus sinensis, assembly GCA_020698575.1. Classification (NCBI taxonomy): domain Eukaryota; kingdom Metazoa; phylum Chordata; class Actinopteri; order Gobiiformes; family Eleotridae; genus Bostrychus; species Bostrychus sinensis. The sequence continues at coordinate 34,458,486 of CM036251.1, forward strand.
CAAAAGATATATTTCTAGAGTCCATCCCACCTTGTCTCAGCAATCACACAACATGTGCCAATTTTAGTACTATTTGAGGTGGTCACCCTAGCTGAATACTGCCCCCACCTGTCTGACAGTTTAATGACAGTTTAGTGAGCTGTTTAAGTCAGACAAACTGGTGCAGACCTACTTTCTCTTAAATTGACAATCTCTACAATCCTATTTATCTAAAAAGCACTAATGTTCTAATGATTTCACAGCTGTAGATTCAGTACATTTTACTTCTGTCTAGTTCGGCCCAGTTTATGAATGAAAATTGCATGAAAATACAAAATAAGTCTCTATATTTTATTTTTGCTTCATAATAAACTGTACGGTCACAAATCTATCAAAGCTCGTAGTGGTAGCCACGTCCTTAAGTCATGTAAAATTACATTTTATAGAAAGACTTATTGGGAATTGATAAGATAATCAATAAAGAAGTGGACTGATAACAGGGTTTCTGTGGGGTCTTAAAAAGTTAAGTTAAAAAAATCTGAATTTGAGGCCTTAAAAAGTCTTACATTTGCAGAGATGCAGAAAGTTAAATCTGTCACGTACGTTTGATGTAACTACTTGCGTTCACTAGTTTATTCTAAAATGCCCCCTTAAATGCTCAAAGGCATATTACAATTGCTGATACGAAAGCTGAGATCTTTTCTTACCAAGACCAGAATGCTTTGCGGCACTCATCGTTGCAAATGGTCGCAGTTTAGGACTTAGCTTTCTGCACCGTGTATGCTTATTAAATAGGTCTTATTATTCTTGAACGATGTTCTTAAAAAGGTCTTAAATTCTACTTGTTGAACCCTGCAGAAACCCTGGATAAGCAGAATTGTCAATGGCAATGATGTTGATAAAATCGTATAAATTCCCATCCTAGAGCCGGGTGTGTGAGCCTGAACAGTCTTCAGGTGGAGGTGAGCTCTGACCTGTTTTGCTGCTGTGAGGCTGAATGAAGTGAAACCTGGCGCCCTCGACCTCGATGCTCAGCTTACTGTGGCAGTGCTCGCAGTTAAAGTCCTTTGTTTGGCCGTAGGAGAGGTTCTGATGAAAAGGAGAAGTTATTGCCTATTTACATTTTTATATGCATTTTAGGACTGCGCAATATGAAAAAAACATGCCATATTTAATCACTGTTTAATATTGCAATAATATTTTTGTGTTATTTAAAAACAAGGCCTACTATTCTGACACAGTAAGTTAATTTCACTTATAACAAAAATGTAAGTCCCTGTATTCATGAGTCAAAAATTAACACAGATTAACCAGGAATAAAACAAAGCTAAATTGTGACTACATTAAGGAAAATGATTCAGGCCGTGTGAAATAGGGCTGAACAATTTTGAGAAAATATCTAATTGCTATTTTTTTTTGACAGATATTGCAGTTGCAGTTAGAATTGCAATATATTTTTTAAAAGCAATATTCAGTTCACAGTTTACATTTTAAGCACAGGATAGAGCACTGACAAAAAATATTAACTGCTCAAATAACACAAGGCCTTTCAGATCATGTCTGTAGAGGTCTAAACTACAGCTCTAGCATGATTTATACATACAGTATTAAGACCCTATGGAGACGGGATATTTTGTTCTCTGCAGTGGACATTAATCACATAAATTGCAGCCTTTGTGATTTGATAATTGCGACAATTAAAATTGCAATTTCAATTTGATTTTGATTAATTGTGCAGCCCTAGTCAGTAAATCTCTGTCACATGGAAGAACATAGCGTTATTGCAATATATTTAGATTCTTGAGATATGGATATTGCATTTGCTGATATTGCGATAATGATAATTTTGCGTTATATTGTGCAGCCCTAATGCATTTGAGTTTTATTCATGAGCACATGTCCTCACGTCCATAGGGGTCTCCTGGGAGCAGCTCAGACAGCCCACAGAAAAGTGGCAGTCCTTGAGAAGCAGGTCACAGGCGGATGTGCTGTGGAGCTGCAGGTAGCCCAGCACGTGGCTGTAGTGGTGTAAGACGCAGGGAGTGAAGGCAGCCGAGATCTCTGCGCTGCACTTCTCACACTGAGCGGCACAGGGGGCGCCCCCAGACAGGCTCAGCTCTGCACTCACTTTACACCTGCACACAAGAGTTTCACATCTGACTTTTGACAGATAGGCAGTATAACCACATGGGATAAACACAAGGGGACCAAACAAGCCCAAAATGAGAGTCAAACCAAGCTGCTCAAATTAACTGTGGTCTGTCCAGATACCACTGGTGGTACATGGTGATACTAAGGAGTCTTTTGCAGTTTAATTTACTTTTATAGCTGTTTTTGTCCTTCAGTAAGGGCTAGTCCTGGTTTAGTCCTGGTTTAGTCCTGGTTTAGTCCTGGTTTAGTCCTGGTTTAGTCCTGGTTTAGTCCTGGTTTAGTCCTGGTTTAGTCCTGGTTTAGTCCTGGTTTAGTCCTGGTTTAGATATGGTTTTGTCCTGGTTTAGTCCTGGTTTAGTCTTGGTTTAGTCCTGGTTTAGTCCTGGTTTAGATATGGTTTAGTCCTGGTTTAGTCCTGGTTTAGTCCTGGTTTAGTCCTGGTTTAGTCCTGGTTTAGTCTTGGTTTAGTCCTGGTTTAGTCCTGGTTTAGTCCTGGTTTAGATATGGTTTTGTCCTAGACCAGTCTTGGTTTAGTCCTGGTTGAAGTCCAACAACACACACACATATTTATCTTGTACATCATAGCTTATAATAAGATGGAAAAGTTCTTGTTTCATCTTGGATGTTTTGTCAGTTTTGCTATATTCCCACGTGTTCAGTTGTCTTTGTATTTCACAGTAGCCACTGCCATTTTTTTTTGAGTATGTTTTTTTTTATGGTTTTGTCATTTGGAGGCTTTTTTTGCCCTGTGATATTGGATAAATTCCTGGTCATATGTGTTGTTCTGTTATAAAACCTAAAAATCTCCTAAATAAATCAAATGTAAAAAGAAAAGCTCGTTATAACAAACTCGGCATTTATTGTTTATGTTACCTATTGCAGCAAAGGCAGACAGTGATTTTCTGAGCCATGACTGTCGCTGTGTTCTGTCCAAGCCTCAGCCCGAGCAGCTGCACCTCAGTTCCCCTGGGGCGGTTTCGGAGCGAAATGTTCTCCACTAAACGTGTGGCTCTGTCATCTTCCTCCTCCTCACAGTCTCTGCTCACAGCCTCGTCTCCACCCAACTCCACCTCATTGTTCTCTTCTGCTGTTCCCGCCTCGGCACCATCAGGTCCCATCTCAGCCCGATCCATGGTACCATCCCATTTCTCACACACTGTCACCTGCAGCTCCTGGTATGGTATGAACTGAAGTCCAGCTTTTTCCAAATCTAAGTCCTTCTTCAGCTGAATAAGAAAAAATATAACAGTCAGTGAATGTTTAAACTCCTTATTTATAATTTCGGTTCAGGGTTTGGACAAACTTCTTTGGCTCCTTCGATAAAAAGCCGCTCCAGACTGCGATCCAGCCAGCGCAGAAAGGACCGGAAGAGCAGCTCCACTTTTCCCAGCAGCTGATTGGTCGCGTGTTTAGCCTGAAGCCACTGCACCGACGCTTGTTGGACGTGTCTAAATAACAAAGCAGAATCAGAAACGCAGTTGGATTGCAGATAAACAATCCCTCAACAGTCATTTCGGTGGAGCCATACCTTGCCATTACTGATGGCAGCTGCTGATCCAGTGGGATTTCCAATGTAAAAATCTATGTAAATAATATGAGTGTTATTGAAAAGAGAATATCCTTTAAAAGAACATTAGCAGTTGTCTTTACCTCCACAGGATAGTTTTCTGGAAAGCTCACCATAACAGCAATCTCCTTCAGATCAAACGGCTATAAAAAAAAAAAAAAAGAAAAAAGTATGGTTTATAAATAAATATTACTTAAACAAAGCACAACAAAGAAATTAGTGTTTGGCAGATTATTTCTTTGTTGTGACAATATGTCTTGGCAACAAGTCTTATACTGTAAAATCTGCCAGATCTTCTCTGCTAATGCTACCTCAAAGGAGTGGTTTGAGGACAAAAGGACTGCCACCTGCTGGTCCGGAGTATTTTTAGATAAAAACATGTCCTTCAGAGATTGCCTCTTGTTAAGCTCCCCTGAGGGTTTTTTGGCAATCACCTACACATCTGTTCATGAACTGTTGTATTACTGTGTAAATAAATAAATAAATCATCCCAATGATGCATGTTACTCAGAAATGTGGCACCATTTATTTAAGATGTATTTATGAATAATAATTAGAGTGTTATAGCGATAAAAAGTGTAATAAGAGTATACAGTATATGTAATAACAGATGGATCATTACTAGAGCTGTTTTGTGGTGACTTGAGTACAGACTAACCCAGTCTGGATCAGTGGCCTCTACAGTGGCTCTGTAGTAAGTCACTTTTCCGTCCTCTCGCTCCTGTACGATCAGTTGATCTTTAGGGAAGCGTTTCTTCAGCTGCTGGATCTCCGTCTGTCGCAGCTTTTGGACAATGTCCTCCGTCAGCTCACTCAGTTTCAGATCCTGGACCAGGCCTGGACCACGAGCCGGGGCCAGGCCGTGCGCTCGAGCGGGGGGATCGTTCACTGGAGGGGTGTGAGCTGGGTGCCAGAACCGACAGCGGTCCTCCATACTGCAGAAGCCTGACAGAAAGTATCGGCACGGCCTCGGGTTCGCTGCTGTCGTCCTGGAGGGATCTGGCCCAGGGCCATGGGGCTGTGGGGGGCTGACATCAGGCAGCCTGGGTGCCTCATCCCTGACATGTAGAAACCTGCATTTCCTCCCAAAGTGGCAGTACTTTCCCTGAGAAAAGAAGCGGCACAGTGGTCGTGTCTGAGGGGCTGACTCTGGGACTGCGCTCCTCTCTTCCTCCACATCGGCCATCATCATTCACACCTGAATGAATGATGAAGAATGAATGAATTAATCAATGTTCATACTATACTTATTTATAAGGTCAGGTGCGTTAGCATCAGCCACAGACTGTTCCTATTTGTACTTAAGGCATAATGAATTACAAACCATTTGGGCTTGTATTTCATCAGTTTGTGTTATTCACAATAAAAGGTTTTCATGTTCACTTGAGACCCGTTGTCATGGAAACAAGTATGGCGGTCAACTGACAGTTATCACGTGACGTTTAACTTTGGAGCGTTTGCGTGTGAACAACTGAGGCCGTACCGACATGTGACGAGTGAAAACAAAATTAATTTGTTCCAATCAAGCTGCAAACAACCAGCCTGCCACTTTAAGTATTACCCTTGATAAAGCAGTACTGAAGTATTTAATAAAGTACAGTAGAGCAGAAGCGATACTCACTATAGCCTCAGTAACATTCGTCAGAACGCGCGCCCTCACTCTTTTTTCCGACCACAGTTCTTCCTCCAAGACGATGGTTCCCCACTATCCTTCCAGTTTTTAATCATGCGTTGGACAGCTCTTATGCCAATTTAAGTTGTTTCTGCAATCTCCTTGGATGTTTTCTCTGCTTGATGCATGCCAATGGTTTGACCCTTCTCAAATATACTGACATCTTTTCCACGACCACGGGATTTGTCTTTAGACATTGTAGTTTCAGACAGCCACTCACTGTGTCAGTTGGTTTTAAATACCGTGTTGCCAGCTGAAAGATCACCCATGCAGCAGTTATCCAACGTACCTACTTGCTTAGTTAAATCCAGGTGGCGACTTTTTTTGGGTCAGGCAGTGTACTTTGACTTTTCCATAAAATGACACTTTCATGTGCCACCTGGCCAGCCATGGGCCAGAGTCACGTGAACACGTCCTCTGGATCTTCTTCTTTTTGTTTAACGGCGGTTGGCCACCAGCTTGAAGGTGCATTACTGCCACCTGCTGGTCCGGAGTATGGGTCAGACAGTAAGCTCTGAATGCTATTGGCTGAACTGTGCCAGTGTCTGCCTGATCTGTGCTGCAGCAGCTGCAGTAATCAGTGCTTCAGGTTTAACTCTGAGTTAACAGAGAAAGTTCATAACCAGCTTCAAGCATGAACACATGAACCCAGAGTTACTCAGTTTGGATTGTTTTTTATCAACTCAGAGGTTACTCCACAACTCTGAGTTTGTTCAACTGGCTTCCAGCAATAGGCCTCTGATGTGATCTGTAGCCCCTACGCTGTAGAACCACGTGATCAACTAACTCCTCCTCCTGGCAAACCTCTGTGCCTCACACAGTGGTGTAACTTGGTAATGTGGGGCCCCAGTGCAGGAGTTCAGAATGGGCCCTAAAGTTCTAAAGCACATTCAGTCCTACAGGTTCATGCATTAAGCTTTATAATTTATAAAATGTTGCTGTTTGACTGGAGTTTGATACCAAAGACAGTCGCTTTATTTATTAATATTTGATTTTTAGATAGTGAAATTTTTTATTATAATTTGTGTATTTATCTTAAAAAAATGAACTTCTTTATGCTATGAGTTTAACAGGATTTAAAGTTAAATGTATGTGTAAAAACTCTTTTCTGTAATTATTATGAATATTTTAAACACAGACCTGACCATAGATTCTATGGACCATAGAATCTATGGTCAGGTCTGTGTTTAAAATATTCATAATCTTCATCTATGGCATAGATGAACAAAGGCCTACTCTAATGGGCCCCTAAACCTCCTGGGCCCCAGTGCACTGCCTGCACTGCCTGATGTTACGCCCCTGGCCTCACACAACCCTGTCCCGTGTTTTCCTATCAAGTGAAGAGTCCTGTTAAGCAAGCAATGTCCCAGTCTGTCTTGTGATTAGCGTTTCTTCCCTCCTCCTAATTTACACTTGTGCAAAAAAAAACAAAAAAACATTAACTTATAAGAATAAAAATTTACTTATAGGAATTAAAAGAGTCTAAATGTTCCACCTGGTACTGCATTTTGTACAAACTATGTTCATCAGGTGCTGTACTACAGCTGCCCACTGCTCCTGACAGGTTGTCCCAGCAGCATTGCAGGATGGGTCAAATGCAGAGAACAAATTTTCCTACGGGACAGTAAAGTATACCTTAACCTTGAGCTTAGATGTGTAACTCATGGGGTGCTGTGGTGACAATTCTTCACTAATGATTACCGTTGACATCTGAACTGACTCTCAGAAATGAATGTTGGTTTATCCATTTTGGCTGCAATGACTCAGTGCAGTGAAATAGGTTAATATCTAAATGTTTTAAGGTTAGGCTATTCACTGAGAGCTATATGATCAGCACAGAAGCAACTGACAGTGTCATAAACAGCAGACAACAAAACCATTTAATAATAATAATGCACAAATGCATCTGCTCTTTGTCAAAAAAATGAAGAAAATGATTTTATGATTTGTAAAAGTGACTAAAGGATTTGAAGACTGAATTGAGAATGTACCAAAGCCTGTGAGATGTCACAGATTACTGTTTGACTGCCATTTTGTCGTCTGCTTTTATATTTGAAGAAATCTCCAATGACCTTTTAAAAACTCTGTCCATTAAAAGTTTGAAGGCCTGATGAAAATTAATCATCAGTGGGATAGGCCCTAACCCATGACCATGACGCATTTTATTTAGATAAAAAATGACTTGAAACCTGGAAAAAAAGTTAGTACCTTTGCCTTTAACAAGTTTGGGATAATTTGTGTGAACAAAAGTTGAGTGTGAGTATTGGGACAGGGCCTGGTATGGGGCTATTATTGTGCATGTGTAATGAGAATGACCTTCTTTTTAATGAATTCTCCATGACTGGGAACCTAAACAGATGCCTGTGTTACACTTTCTCATTCACTTTAACACATTTTTCCATTCAACATTGTCATTGGTAAACCTGATCACACAGAAAACCCCAACAGGGTTTCAGGTTTTTCTTTGCAAAATGCTGTTTTGTAAAAGATCAAATGTCAGTCTCATGATTGATGTGCACACTCATCATTTCTGTAAAGTGTGGCTCAGGACTCAAAAGCACAAAGCAGAAGAGGTTTTAAAGTTTAACTTTACTCAGAAAATGTCAAGACAGGTAGGAGTGGTGGCAGGGGGCGTTGGTGAGCAGGCAGACCTGGATGAGCTGGGCTAGTGTGAACCTGAGGTCTGGTTTCTGTAGCGCTGGGCCGAGAGCTGGAGCCGAGAGCTGGGGTCGAGTGGTGGATGCATGCTGGAGAACCTGGAGCCAAGCTGGAGAACATGGGGCACAACTTGAGTCTGCAGAGGGTAACAGATTCAAATTTTATATTTTTGGGAACAATTGGCTCTTTGGACCTGGAAGATTGCAAAAAAGTAAAAAAAGTGTGAGTGTGAGGTGTAGAATGGCTATCTGCACTCACCATCAGATGACCAGTAGTGATGGGCAATACTTATGATTTCTTATGGGTGAAATTTGTTTAATTCTAAAAATTGTTACCCTTGAAAACAAATTCCATGACAAATACTGGTCATTTAACAATGTTAATGTTAAATGCTGACTTCTTGTCATGGATGACATGGATGGACCAGACTGAAATCCTGCTGTTTGGGGATGTTTTGGCACAAAACACAAGAGTAAGTTACCCTCAAGGGATGCATGTGCTTTTATATTAATTAGTATCGATATTTTATTCACGTACTTGATATCCAAATGAGTATTGTGTGAGTACTGATGTAGCAATACGGCAGTATCGATACTCTCATCACTAATCACCAGAAAGCCCCCAAACACCTCGCTGTTAAAGGGCTTAACACCATGCATATTTTCGTTTGAAATGAAAAAAGTGCTAATTTTTGAGTTTTACATTGTGCATTTGTATAACAGACCACAGATCGAGAAATCGGTGTAGGTATGAAGAACTCGACTAACTGTCCTTGTGCAGGGATAGCCTGTGTTACCTGTGCTGTTGATGGTATTAATAATTTGTTAGTCACTTGATCAGCCTGTACCACAGAGAGCCACAGCCTGCTGGACACAGTCTAACTTCAGCTTTTGCTCAGCCTTCTGCTCCACCATGATGGCTCTTCCACTCCCTCGTGACATTTGGATCCAATATTTTCCCCATGAATCCTTGCTGCAGCCTCTTTGGGACACCCTCAGACTCCATTATAGGGACTATTTAAGATCACCACTTTTTCCCATTGTTCTAACAGTATCTTCATATTTTATTTTTTGCATTCCAGTATGTCATCTGTGACCTCATGGGCGATAGATGGCCATGGGTCCAGAAATTTAAATTACAGCCAAGCCGACGGCCGACATATTCCACGATGCTACATTGTGCTGGGGTGACCCTGTACAACCATTTGTTTTTGGTCTTCCCAGCTTCAGTGGCACAGTGGGCTTGGAGACCTCCGGTGGATCTGCCTGAAGTGGCTCCAACTTTGCCTGGAGTTTGTTGCTGGAGTTATTGGCAATCTTCTTCTATTTGACTTCCAGTACTACATCTGGCACTTGCTCCATCACCATTTCCGCTGGCTGTATGTGACATTCCATGCCATCCACCATAAATACTCGTCCCCCTTCGCCCTGGCCACCCAGTGTCTTGGAGGATGGGAGCTGCTCACTGTTGGGTTTTGGACCACTCTGAATCCTATCATCTTACAATGCCATCTTCTCACGACGTGGGCCTTCATGGTCGTGCACGTCTACGTTTCCGTGGAAGATCATTGTGGGTATGATTTCCCATGGAGCTCGTCGCGCATCATCCCTTTTGGCATCTATGGAGGTCCCAGCATGCATGACGTCCACCATCAGAAACCAAACAGCAACTTTGCACCTCACTTCAGCCACTGGGATAAAATATTTGGCACACACGCTGAGTTCTGCTTTGCTAACAAGAACAGGAAGTAGATTGGTAGCTGTTTAGTGTTCCGTGAGCACTCTTAAAGTTAGAATAATACTGTGAAAGTGTTTCTGTAAACCAGCTTATCTCTGTTATCTCTGTTTGTTTTTCTGTTTGAATCCTGGGAGTGGCTAGCTCTCATCTAATCACCGCTCAAATACATCATCAGTATGTGATTGCAAAGAGTCAGTGGTGGAATGTAACAATATAAAAGCTACTTTACATAAGTAATTTTTATGTATCTGCACTTCACTTGAGTAAATTTTACAAAGTAAGTACTTTTGCTTTTCCTTCACTACATTTTAGGGCAAGTCTCTGGATTACTACCAAGCACTAAACAGGTCATGAAGAAGTCAGATTTGTGTTGTGTATACCTTTACCTAACTGCTTCATCACTACCAGCAAGTTATATAAAATACTATATATATGGCAACAACAGACTATATTAGCAATAAACAAAGAAAAGTGGCAATAAAAGTGTGAAAAAGTAGTGTGTGTCTGACTTTAGTTCTGTCTCTTTGGGAGATGTGCATTCATAATTTAGGCCTAGTGGCCTCCAAGTGTGTTTCCACTCATCAATTATAGACTCACATCGTGGAATCATGTTTCAATTAACAGAACTTGACTTTGAATCAGAATAGATTGCAAGGAATGTAAGGACTGGCCAGCAATCAGCCAGAGGTCAGCCAGCAGTCACCCAGGGGTCGGAACGATATTTTTCCACTAATTATACCCTAGCTAATACTCAGTCATTAGGTACAATTAGTACCTGCAAGGTAGTCAGAAGATTCACCTAATAACCAGGATATGTGTACAGATGTGGACAAAAGTGTTGGTCTCCTTCATAAAACCCAGTGTTCACTGAAATAACTTGACTAAACATATAATAAATCATCCTTTACTGAATATCAGACTCTGCTTTTGAATGTGCCTTCAACAGAACTGTTTAAGAAACAAACTAATGAAAAAGACCAGAACACATGAGTTTGTCCCTGAATAAATGTAAAATAATTCTCCCACTGTGACATGTTAAACTAGAGTTGTGTGTAATCGCATAACTGCAGATGTACAAGCCACACAGCTTCTGGGATAATGTCCTTGGACACATGAGACAAAACTGGAGCTTTTGGCAGATCATGTCAGCTCTGTGTTCACAGATGCAAAAATTAGGGATTAAAAAGAGAACACTGTACCTAGAGCAAAGCATAGAGAAGGCTCGTGATGTTCTGGGGCTGCTCTGCTGCATGTGGTACAGGGTGTTTTAAATCTGTGCACGGTAAAATGAACTGAAAACTATGAAGAGGTTCTGGAGTGAAATGTCCTGCCCAGTGTCAGACAGCTCAGTTCTAGTCACAGATTGAGGGTCCTCTAACAGGACAATGGCCCAAAACACTCATCTAAAACACACAAGACACTAAGAACAAAACACAGGACTCTTCTGAAGAGGATAGCGCCCTGGTCTATTCACTAAGTATAGGTCCCATCATTTTTGTCCAGGCCTGTGTCATTAGTTTGTTTTTTAAAGAGTTCTGTTGAACCACATTCAAAAGCAGTGTCTGATATTCAGTAAATGATGACTTCAGTTCAGGGATGGATCTAGAGAAATATCACAGGGTGGCAAGAGGATTCTTATATTATAACTACTGCTAACATTTGAACTACTGTTTATTACAGGAACTACAGAGAATGTGGATGAAAAACTAGGAAAATTGGGCTATAAAAGAAATTAGGAAAGCATTTCTTTTATAACAGACAAACTTGTCCAGAATTAATGTTTTACTGCATTTATATTCAATATGGAGTAAAGCCAAACTGGATAAACTCCTCTTTGTCATAGTGGAGTATAAACAATACTTAATTATTGAAGAGGTTATAGTATTGACTGGACTGAAGTTGTAGTACTTGCTGGTAATACTACAACAGCTATTTCGTATAACCAAAAAACTTAACTGATATTGCTCCAAAAACTGCATCCATCAGGGTAGCAGGTGTATATTTGCTGTTTATTCGCAGTATCCTGTCTCCAGGTGGGGAGGCAAGAGCTGTTTTAGCAGCTGCCACCTTATGCCGCCCCTCTAGGTCCACTCCTGAGTAAGTTACCAGTTATTTCAGTGAATTCTGGTTTTTTCTTTGTTTTGTGAAGGGGTCCTACACTTTTGTCCAGGTCTGTATGTGAGAGAGTGCATTACTGAAATAAATCAACATACATAACTGTTACACTCTGGTATTGTTTGTGTAGAGCACGGTGTGGCTACATCTTAATCACAGTAACAGCAGGGACCACAGCCTGCTTCAATAAACAGAACAAAACCATAGTATTGGGCGCCCTCTTCTGGTGAATATAGATTAGTGTTAACAAGACTTGAACAATTAACTACATATACACATTGCTCATTATGTAACACTGTGTTATTTCACATATTCTCACAGATATTGTATTAATATCTTAGCAGTAAACATGAATAAATCTTTTTAAAAATGGCAATAATCTAATCTAATCTAATCTACCCTAAAACGTCTTCTTCTTATAGCTGGGCCTAAAGAGTGGCAGTTGTTAGCAGTCATGGGTTCTCTGCTGGAGTGAGTGGGAGAGTCGTTAGCAGTAATATATCCTCTGTGAGTCACATTTGTTACAGAACTGATCATTTAGTAGTGAGAGATTTTCTTGTAGTCATTCAGTGAGCAGTCTTCAGTTTGCTGTGTTTTAGCCCAAGCTATTTATGGTGAAGAACTAGATTTCTTTCTGAAAGAAACTCAAGTAAATAAAGTTTAAGAGAATAATAAATCCATATTTTGTGTTTTATTCTCTGATAAATGTTGCCAGTGTATATTGTCTATGTAGTAAATCTGCTAACAGTGGCCCTGGCCTGCTGCTGCTTGGAGCCCATCTGAGAGTTCAGAGATGTTCTCCTGCAGACCTTGGTTGTAATCTGTGGATATTTGAGTTACTGTTGCCTTTCCTTTTGGTTATTTAAGTTACTTGATTGGCTGATTACCTGTTTGAATTAGCAAGCTGTTTTAGAAGGGAGCCTAAAGAACACCGGTTTGGCAACCACAAAGTAACCAGTAACCAGGTTGGATCCAAAGACCTGAGGAAGACCATGAGACCACTGAAGCTCATTTCAGTTTTATTAGCGTTGGTCATGTGTTTGCACTAAGGCAATTTCATACATTTTTCCCCCCGATCAAATAGTTTACACAACAAATATTTATAAATATTTTCTGATTTAAAATATGTTTGCAGTATGTGCAGAGGAATGTAACATTATCTACATCTAGACTAGTCTAACATACAGTCATATGTAAAAGTTTGGGCTTCACAAAAAAAAGATCACAGAGGTATGTCATTCATTTTCTAATGACACCTGAGTTCTAGGGTGTTTTCCTAACAACAATTTTTAAAGCAGCAGTATTTAGGTGTATAAAATTAAATGAAATATGAAAAAAATGTCTGTGCAAATATGTGTGCACCCTTATAAGTTGATCTGAATGCATGTAACTTCTCAAAATTGATTACAAAACTTGTTAGTTAGTTAGTTAAACCTTGAACTTCATAGACAGGTGTATTCAATAATGAGAAAAGGTATTTAAGGTGGTAATCAGGAAATGGAAGGACACAGGCAAAGTTGATGTTAAAATAAAAGAGAGACACAGGCAAGGAATGGTGAGAATGGTTAAAGACAACCCACAGATGACCTCCAAACACCTACAACATCATCCTGCTGCAGATGTTTCTGTACATTGTTCAACAATTCAGCAATTGTGTGGCTAGTTCAGGGACTGGGGCCCTTGGTAAAGTTGAGAGTTGGATGGATTCCACCTAATTTCAACAGATTCTTGAAGACAATGTTCAAGCATCAGTCACAAAGTTGAAGTTACGTTGGGGTTGGGTATTCCAACAAGACAATGACCCCAAACACAGCTCAAAATTCACAAAGGCATTCATGCAGAGAAAGAAGTATAAAGTTATGGAGTGGCCATAACAGTCCCCAGACTTGAATATCTTTGAAAATCTATGGGTTGACTTAAAGAGGGCTGTCCATGCTTGGAAGCCATCAAATCTAAGTGAACTGGAGATGTTTAGCAGGAGAAATGGTCCAAAATACCTCCACCCAGAATCCAGACACTCCAGGAGTGTCTGGATTCTGGAGGAGTTGTCTAGTGACTGTTATTTTTGCTAAAGGAGGCTCAACTAAAAATTGATTTAATGTTTCTGTTAGGCTGCCCAAAATTTTGCACCTGTCTAATTTTATTATGATGCATATTGCACATTTTATGTTATTCCAATAATCCTAATTTCACAAATGAAATATTATATTATCTACAACAACTTATTAATAATTTCAATAAATTAAAATAATTATAATTATCAGTGGTGCAAAAACCTTTACATATGACTGTATATTACATGCGGACAAAAAGGGACTATGAACTATTTTGTTATTCTATGGCAGTGCCACACATTGTGTGTTTGCTGATCATAGCCACTAGAGAGTGGTGGTTGCTGTTTTCAAGTGTATGCAGATTATCTTTAAAGTAATGTACAAATAATATTTCAGAATAAAGAGTTAAAGGTCCCACATGTTAGCTACTTCATTCCTGTGTGAGGTAGGAGCCTGGAACCAAGCCTTTGTTTCCGTTGCTCTGCACCAGCCACCAGCCGTCTTCTCCACGCTCTGTGACCAGAACCACCTCCCCCACAGACACCGACAGCTCATCATCCCCCTGATCACAAAAAACACAGTCCTCACTCATATCAGCCACCTGTGTGCGGTACCACAACCACAGTGTGTGTGTCCACTAACCATGAGATCTAACCCCGTAAACTAACCCTGTGAACTAACCCTGTGAACTAACCATGTGAACTAACCCTGTGAACTAACCCTGTGAACTAACCCTGTGAGCTAACCCTGTGAACTAACCCTGTGAACTAACCATGTGAACTAACCCTGTGAGCTAACCCTGTGAACTAACCCTGTGAACTAACCCTGTGAACTAACCCTGTGAACTAACCCTGTGAACTAACCATGTGCACTAACCGTGTGAACTAACCTTGAGATCTAACCCCATGAACTAACCGTGTGAACTAACCCTATGAACTAACCATGAGATCTAACCCCGTGAACTAACCCTGTGAACTAACCCTGTGAACTAACCGTGTGAACTAACCCTGTGAACTAACCCTGTGAACTAACCCTGTGAACTAACCATGTGCACTAACCGTGTGAACTAACCCTGTGAACTAACCCTGTGAACTAACCCTGTGAACTAACCCTGTGAACTAACCATGTGAACTAACCATGCGAACTAACCATGTGAACTAACCTGGGCCATGTAGTCGTACATGACTTTGAACTCTGCGCTGCCTTGTCCTGGACATCCGGGTATAGAAGCGTATATTCCATCTGAAGTCACAGCTGAAGGAGAGAATTTCTAAAATTATTAAAAACCTGATTCCAAATTAAGGCAGAACACTGTAAAATGTAAACAAAAAATTATATTTTTGAATCTCGTAAAACCATAAGTTATTCCTAATATAACATAAACACTGAAGGAGTATGACGCACATACAGCCACTCTATCAAAAATTGAGACAGGGGCAACAGAAGGCTGCAAAAATAAGCAGTACTAATACTTAAACAGCTGGAGGAGCATTTTGCAGTCAATTAGTTTAACTGGCAACATTTCAGTGAGATGTCTGGGCATCAGCGAAGCAATTAAAAAAAAACTCTGTATTATTTGTTTTGGACTGTTTGTGTCCCACTGTAAAACAAAGGAAATTGGGTGTTACTGTTTCACACTTCGTGACTGATATTCAGATGTTTGTTGTGAGACTTTGATAAAATAAGACATGTCAACATTAAAACAGCTGGACAAACCCTTGTGTCTAGCTCTAAAGGTGCTGTTTGAAGAAGCAGGTTTATACCCAACTCAGAGTTTGTTAACCTTGAAAAGAGGAAAACTCAGAGTTTTCTGTTTCTCAGAGAGTTGACTTAAACTCTGAGTCAGTTACCATGGTAACTCACTCTGTGAACCTAACCTGGTCTGAAGCAGAATTTCTTCCTCTAACCCTGAGTTTTAACACACAGTCTCTGATTGACCTGATTGGTCTCTGATTGGACAGTTCACCTTATTCACATGAATACTGGGAACACTTGATTCATTAGAGTTTAAAAGATAATGATCCTTTTATCAACTTCTGTCAGCTAATATGTTGATGTCGTGCAGATAGATAAATGAATTAATTATAGCCTCACTTTATACAATTTTATCAGTGTCAGGTTTTAAAAAAAATAGTCAGATGACAATGAAATACACTACACCTAAAATAGCTAAAATAGAGAGTATTTTTATGCTTACTATATACTGTGAGTACAATATCAATACTATATTGTGTTCATTTGATTGTATTCTAGTAACTGTTTATTAAAACATTAGCTGTGCTCTTCATCACTTCTTTGACGTTAGACCTGAATATAACTGCTCCACAGTCACATGACTTCCTTTCCTCTCAAACCTCAAATTAACCACCTCCTCAGGTTTACCCTGGTCATGGTGAATCCTCTTTTGTTGTCTCCTTTGATAATGGCTTCTCCCCTCAGCTAAGCCTTCTCTAACTCAAGTCCAAACCTAAAACAGAAAACTCTAGGTTGGCCCATATGTAAGATAACTCTGAGTTAAGAATAAACTCAGAGTTAGTTCAACATCTTTTATGAAACAGGAAGAAAAGGAAGCTAAGCAGTGACGTAAATTACACACTGCTAATGCATACAGACGAAACCGAGAGTATAGTTGACAGCTCTGCAGTGTGGAGCTAAAGTCAGTCCCATGTTTTTGTCGGGGCAAAGAGATTCAGTCAGACCTTTTTCTAGAAGCAGCTAACTGGTGATGTATTTGGGGATGTGCGGTAAAAGTGTTCCGCTGATGTCCCTCATGATGCAACAGGGGCCTTCACAGTTTGTCCCCACAGTGGGACTTTTCACTCTTACTTAAATACATTACCAGTGGGCTGTGTGCCAGGTTCATTGAGGTTGAGTTTGGAGCCCATTCCTGTGTTTCCTTGCAGGAGATTTGAAAACCTGCACATTGGAAAAAAAAAACAAAAAACAGAATTGTCCAAAACAGTAATATATTTTTTGTTGTGTTCAGGCTTTGACCTCGGCTGACCTTTTCATCACTCCTCCAACAAATCCACTGCTCCCATTTCTCTCTGTTTCAATGTTCCTTTCGTAGTAATTTTGAAAGCCAATTGGAGCTGTGGTAGTAGTTGTCAAAACAAAAAAGTGAAGTTAATGACACAATTCACGCTTGTCTCACATGTCATTGTTTGAGCAGCTGTAACAGATAGTATTCAAATGTTTATGAGAGCACAATGAACATATTCAAATCTAAAATGAGGAAGTGGGATCTCTGACCTGCAGGACTGGAGCCGGTGCTCTTCATTTCCACAAAGCCATTGTTGTCCTCTGTGATGTCACACTTTTCTAGAATTTTCCTTATGTTCTCATAACACTGTGTCAATATGAGTAGATGCAAAAAAAAAAAAAAAAAAAAAAAGATACAAACAAACAAAAACTAACTAACTAATTTCTATGCTGATGGATAACTGGGGATGTGTACATTGCAAAACCAACTGACCTCGTCATCTTTCACACACTGAATAGATAAATGGTTACAATGAACCCACATAGCGTTTCGGAGAATGTTGATGCGGTCTTCTTCCTGTTGCTGAAACATCTGCCACACAACAAAATAAAAAAATTAAGTATGTTTAGGAAGTATTGCACTGCCTTAAACTCTAAAACAGAAGTCTATTTCACACTTGTCATTCAAAAAAGAAAAAAAAAACAACAGAGGAACTTTGCTAATAAAGTCTGATTTTTACATAAGTTGCAGTTTTCCATTTTGATATAACTGAAGTGGCCTTTCCTTGTTGAAATGTGTCAGCAGTTAGCTGCAAACGTGTGAGTAGATTAGTCACTCATTTGGAAAATGTTAAAGGCAGTAGCACATTCTCAGTGATAACACCTACATTCATCTGCACCAGGCGCAACATGAAGCAGCGGTTTTCACTCTTTAACACCAACTAGCACTTCTAGAAAAACCTGGCTCTGCATGTGTTAATAATAGCACCACAAAACACTACAATACAGTACAGAACACTACAATAGACTACAGTACACTACAGTACAGTACACTACAGTAGACTACAATACACTGCAGTACAGAACTACAATAGACTACAGTACACTACAGTACAGTACACTACAGTAGACTACAGTACACTGCAGTACAGTACACTACAGTAGACTAGAGTACACTACAGTACAGTACACTGCAGTAGACTACAATACACTGCAGTACAGTACACTACAGTAGACTACAGTACACCACAGTACACTGCAGTAGACTACGGTACAGTACAGTACACTGCAGTAGACTACGGTACAGTACAGTACAGTACAGTCTTGCAGGGAAGGATTGTTGTAGTTTAACTCCAAGATGAACGAGCTGAGCAGTACCAGTGGTCTAAAGGCTCTACAGTACTTAAGGCCCACAGGGTCAGGCATAGTACAATATCATTTAAATATCAAATGGCACAGATGTACCTCACAGGTGCTGATGTGCGTGGACTCCCATTCTTGACGAATCCTGTCAAGTTGTTCAACATTTGCCATGTACTGTTTTTCTGGCAAAAAAGTGGAAGAGGGACCATATTAAAAACATTTTCTTTATAAGCAGATCATGTAAGCTCTATGGCCTGTTGGTTTCGTTTATGAGATGAATGTTAATCAGACCATTTCCTATTTCAAAACAATAGAAAAGGCGAGTCAGGGTGAACCACAGTGGTTTTCCTATAGTTAATATTTTCTCTCACTTCTTCTTATCAACTTTATATAAATCTTAGATAAACTCACCAGCTTCATCTGCCACTTCTCTGCACTGTTTTGACTTGGTTTTCATCTAGAATAAAGCAAGTTATGATTAAAAGACATACAGAGAATCATAACCTGCCATAAAATGTGCAGTTGTGTGTTTCACAAGAGCCTACAATGATAATGCATTTTATATATGGTACAGTATTGAGTGTTGCAATGTGCTGCTCAATGTGTTACAATTAAAATGCTTGTTTGGAACTCATCTTAGTCTATTACAGTATTCGCTGATGCAGATTACCTTCTCGATTATTTTGGGAGTAGCTGTGGGTGCATTGGCCATCTTCTCCGCGGTTTGCTCAGCCTCATCTGCATCTCTACAGCGCTGTTCATAGGATCTTTTAGCCTGAAAGGAGAACACAACATGAAACTTCAACCTCTGTACTGTAAACTTCTGACAAGGAAGAGCACAAAAAATGGATGTAAATGCACTAACTTCCTTCTTTTGAGCAGCTCTGTCTTAAATAAATATGCTTTACATTCAAGGCAAAACCATTTTTCCTATATCTGAACACAATACCAGCATACAGCATAAAGCCTGTTATGCAATGATCCGTGGTGACTAAAATAGCAACTGAAATTGAAACCTGATAAGGCAGTGTGCTCTAATGGTTCTTACATCTATAGTCTTCTTAAATAGGGAGACTTTTGTTTTCTGAACCTTCTCCATAACACTTTCAAACTGCAAAGAAATGGCAAAAGATGATTAAAATAGATTGGCAGGTCCCTTTTTGATGCAAATGAAACTGATAAATGGGCACCTTTCTCCTCTGTTCTTTCTGCCGCTCTCGAAACTGCTCCATCTTCTTCACCTCTTCTCTGAGCAGCACTGACAGCTGCATGTGCAGGTTCCCTACATTCTCTATTTCTGATGAACATAAACAAAATGCATTAATCATAATCATTTAAGAAGGTCACTAAGAAACAACATACAAGTATACCAGTGGTTATCAACTGGTGGTCAGGACCCAAAAGTGGGTTGAGGTATTTTCAGAGTTCACCTTATTGTGTTATACTGTAGCGAGAATTAAAATGATCATAGATAAAATTAGGTCCCACACTCGCACTAGTTGAAGACCACTGCAGTAAATGTATTAATGGTATACGCTTACGCATTTTCATTTCGTCAAGCGATGCTCTGAGTGTGCTGGGGACAATAAAAGTCATGAATATAAATAAAACTGCATACTTTCAGCTGTCTCCAAAGCACATAAACAGACACACAAGTAAATCTACCATATCTCATAAAGGCCTCCAGCTTTGCGTGCAATGGTCACCAGCTCTTTGCCATATTTCTCTTCCGCTGAGGCCCTGAGTGAACAAAATTACACAGTAACCACAGGTAGTGACAGGTAGGTCCAGAAATACAACGTGTCAGGTTAATATGCCACCTCAGTTTTAATAAGTCCTCCAGGTCTTTGCATGTCCGGCGTCCATCACTGAGCCTCTGAATCACTGCCTCATAGCCGGCATTACTGATAAAATCTGCACTCTAAAAATGTAAATATTCATATTCATATCCTTTCATTCTTGTCCACAATAACATATGTAACACATCTTGCTCTATCTCAATGTTGTATTATAAGATTAGCATCAAAAACATCAAAACTGATCCCCTAACTCAAAAGTGGGCTCCAAAGAGGTTGTGGTCAAATAATAATAATAAAAAATTTGTTGGGGTTAGTATTAAAGACAACTGCTCTAAAGAAACCTGTTGAATATGTTTTCTGACATTTTACTTCCCAGTGCTCAACAATACCACATACATCTGTCAGTGCAAAATAAAGAACTATTTTAATGTGAGACACTGCAGGTGAATAGGGAGTTTTCAGATGTAAACAGAAATTAATGAAACTTTTCCTGTAGATTACTGACATAAATATAGGAAAAATGTGTAGCAAAATTTGAGTCATTTACTTTTTTCATATTGGTAAAAATGTGCAAATTTGCCTAAAAAAATAATAAAAATAAATCTGAATATTAGAGCCAGGTTAAAATTCATTTTGTCAACATGTTCCATAAAAAGGCTTTTACAGAGGGGATAATGGAGATGTTACTTTGTCTTTCGGCAAATCATAAACTACTGACAATAGCCTTAAAAATAAATATCAGAGAAATATGCTTAATTCTTTATTTCAGACACATAATTTTGGTCCATAACATTAATTAAAACACACAAAAAGGCATTTAGTCCATTAAGTATCCATTAAGTGTGAATAAAGTCTCTTAACCCAAAATCAGGCTAGACATTATATATAACAAATCCTTCTGTAAAAGCCATAGTCAGTTACAAGGCTGGAAAATCTGGTGTTCGTATGTTTAATTGAAGTGGATATATCCGACTCAGAGTGAGAGAAAAACTTATTTTGAAAAAACTGCCTTTGAAACTAATATTTACAGTTAATGAACACAAGTTGACTAAAGGTAATACACTAAAACATCTTGTGTATGTGTAAATGGGACGTTTTCTTAATTTCACTGTTAAAGCCACATGTTAAGGAAGCAAACCTCAAAACCTCAAAATTGAAAACAATTCATTTTGCCCATAATATCTTCTATTAAACAAACATACAAAACAGTCACCAGAAACTCACCCAAAAAGAGTCCTTAAATTGTAAGGTCATGTCGATTTAGCTCAAAGTATTTCCTGAGTTGGGTTAAGCTTTGTCTCTTTGTAACGGCAGCTGGTTGCAAATGCTTTGTGCAAGTACCAGATCACATTCAGGAAATCCAACAGTGACTGATTTGATGTAAATGAGGAAGAGACAGTAGCGACAGATAGTTACAGCAACCGTTTGGACCTCAGGTTGAGACACTTCTGATTTTCTCCTTAAACATGCGTTTAAAGAGTCCTTAAACTGCCCTTTATGCAGCATATTCTAAATAATCTTTATTACTTTAATCTTATTTACAGATATCAAAAACAAAGAGCAATGACAACAGTGGCAAGAATTTAGATCCCTTTACTCATTTTTTGAAGTGGAAATTATATTTTATATTTTGAAAACGCAACAAAAGACAAAAGACAAAGACAAAATTATTCTTTTTTTTACCTTGGTGGAAAGGTGGGTAGCATGCTTCCTAGTTGTAGCAGTAGTAGTAGATTTTTTTCGTTTAATGCATTTTTTCAGAGAGGTACATTGTACTTATGTTGCCTTATACACTGTGCCAACACAGTGCCCACTGCTCCGTAATCCTAGTGGCACTCCCTCAAAAGTGATGGATAACTATTGGTTAATAGAAAACACATCAATTCGTACTGTGTAACACGTTATAGTAAGTATTGTCGGGACCACAAAAGGGCAGAAAAAGAAGCACAGGTGCTGCAAAGTTTTCAGCTGTTTTTTACTGTTTCTATTGCCTTATTGTGTAACTTTATGTGGAATATTGTATAGGCTGTAAGTGTGACAGTAAATAAAGGACTGGCTCTAACTGTGCCAGTAAATAAAGTGAACACAGTGTGTTTGGTTGAGACACATCTCCCAGAAACCATTAAACCTTAGAAGACAGAAGGCAAGCAGTACAGAACCACTTTGCCTCTACAAGTAGTTATAATTCATCGTGGGATATGTGCAACTGGCGACCATAGTCTGTTACTTCACTGTTCATAAATGTATCCTGGTTTTTCAGTACTTCAGCCACTGAGATCTGACTGTCCTGATCATGGTCCATTTCCTTGATCAGGTGAAGCGCCTGTTGATCACAGGAGAGATATCAGGTATGAAGCTGATTGCGATCAAAACTTGTTATAAAGTTAAAGGTAAACAAATGCAAACACTGGTTTTTAACTGTTCTGGTCATGGTTTAATCTTTGAAATGATGGATTATTTATTGTCTATCTCAACAACAGCAACAGCATGTGTGCAAAATATGACCTTTGTATCTTCTTAAAGTCTAAATAATTTTTGCTAAATAAATAACAAAGTCTACACCAGAAAAGGTCAGATTTTATGTCAACCTGTTAAACAATTTGTAAGTTTGTATTTGTAGTGTGAAAATGTCTTCACACCTCTCAGTTCCGGTAAAAGCTCATACCTCTTCTCTCGCTGAACCATAACTATTTGGTGCGATCCATCGTAACTGTTCTTCTCTGTTTAACTTCCCGTCTTTATCTTGATCATACAGGTCTTTAAAACGCACAGTCTCTTCAACTTCCCATTGTGAAGGAGAATCAGCTGGCAAGATGAAAAAGGATAAACAAAAAATAAATAATTTTTTTGTACTAGATGTTTTTTTGTGTGTGTGTATAGTAAGGCCTTACCATCACTACGGATATCTCCAATAAATTCACTCAGACTGATGAATCCATCTTTATCTGAGTCATATTCATTTAACACATCTTCAATAGCAAAGTCCTAAGAGACAAAAATGGCTTTTAACATTTTAGCATAAAAGGAAGTAATGAGGTGTGAAATCTTACAGCCATGTGTTCAACTTCAGACGGGTGAGTGAAGGCCAAGAACTCGGTCACGTTGAGCCCTGGTTTACCGTCTATGTCTGCAAAGTCAAAGCGCTTCTTCTCCCTCCTGTGAAGCTAGAAATAATTTTAAAAAGTAGTTATGTTAACATTTAAACATCCAGTGTGGTGAAATAATGACAACAGAATGCATGCAGACATGTCTAAGAGACTCCTGCTCTGGGTCGTCCAGAACGTTGTCATCCAAAGAGATGAGCTGCTCATGTGTCACCCTGTTGTATTCTTCCCAGGAAACAACCCCATCTTCATCAAGGTCGAAGTCAGGAAACCGCTCCTCAGCATCGTCCAGAGCATACTTCCTGTACACTTGCTGGATCCATAAAGTTATCTCCTCTGAGGAAACAACGCCATGCATAAAATTAAAAACATCTTTTAAGTTCAATGAAGGTTAGAAATAATACAACATAGAACAATCGGTTTCAGCGTATACTGGGGTTTCAAAATGGCATGGTATAAAAACTACCAGTGGTGGACAGTAAATACTTTTACTTAAGTAGTTTACTTAAGAAGAAGAATCTGCAAAACATTCAAATGTACTTTCTAATTAAGTTAATGTTATACTTTTATATACTTTTTTACTTTTACTGAAGTAAAATTTTTGTTGGCTACTTTTACTTCTACCTAAGTATTATTATTTTTGAAGAAACTTTACTGACAGAATAGAAATAATACCCCAATAAAGTAATATAACAATTAAAGCAATAATGAAGAAGACAACAAACAAACACGGAAACAAACAAAACAGAAGAACCTATGGACACAAAAACAGTTAGGTCTATAAGCATTTGGACACTGACAAGTTTGATTATTTTAGCCTTTTTACCAAAACATATTCAAAATACAGTTACTATACAAGTAAAATGTGCTTAAAGTGTAGACTCTCAGCTGTAATTTGAGAGTATTCAATTCCAAAGGAAGGGTTTAGGAGTTACAGCTCTTTTTTCAAGGGCTTATAAGTAACTGGACAATTGCGTCACGGGTACTGGAGCCTATCTCAGTAACTTTGGGCCTAAGGCGGGGTACACCCTGGTCAGGTAGTCGCAGGGGTGACACAGAGACATACATAGATAACTATTCATTCTCACATTCATGCACTAGCAGTCAATGTTAAATTCACAAATTCACCTAAGACATGCATGTCTTTGGACGATGAAAGGAAGCTGGAGTACCAGGAGAGGACCCACTGTAACACGGGGAGGACATGCTGAGTCCACCCAGAGTCCATTCAGAGAGATTGAGAGTTGGCTGACATGAGGGTCAAACCCACGATCTCCTTTCGGCCATTAATCCATCATAAACTGAGCAGGTAAAAGGTCTGGACTTGATTCCAGGTGTTACATTTGTATTTGAATGCTGTTGATGAACCCACAACATGCAGTTGTCTGGTATGGGACAGCATTCTTTGGACAGATGAGACTCAGACCAACCTGTACCAGAATGATGGCAGAGAAAAGTCTGGAGAAGGCTGGGAATGGCTCATGATCCAAAGCACATCACATCTTCTGTAAAACATGGTGGAGCAGTGTGAAGCATGAGCTGCAGAACTTCCAGTGGCACTGGGTCACTGGTGTTTACTGATGATGTGACAGTAGACAGAAGCAGCCGGATGAATTCTGAAGGACAGATGGACAATGACCCAAAATACACTTCAAAAGCAACCCAGGACTTCTTTCAGCTGCAGTAAAGGCCTGGGAGAGCATCACAAAGGAGGAAACCCAGTGTTTGGTGATGTCCATGAGCTCCAGACTTCTGTCAGTCACTGTCTGCAAAGGATTCTCAACAAAGTATTAAAAATGAACATTTTATTTATGGTAATGTTCATGTATCCAATTACTTTTGAGCACTTGAAAAAGAGCTGGCTGCACATTTAAAAGCTGTAATTACTAAACCCTTGACCCACTTGGACTTGAATACTCTCAAATTACAGCTGAGAGTCTGCACTTTAAGCACATATGACTTATATTACTGTATTTTGAATATGTTTTGGTTAATGGCTCAAAAACCAAAACTTGTGTCGGTGTCCACATAGTTATGGACCTAACTGTAGATGGTCTCTTTCCAGATGCGTCACATCTGCAATGGGACAACCTTCATGTCATCATTGTCACATCCTATCCCTTTACAAACTACACATTAAGTCTTGTAGTAAATGGCATGTCTGAGCCCAGTTAATAGTTGCAATAACTGAAGCAACTACAATTCATAAAAAGTAAAATAATTTCTGCTTTTGGATTAAGTGAAGCTTGGTCAGATTAACTTGATGTTACAGATTTAATTAGAAAGGTTACTGTCCCAGGTCTAAAAACAGGAGAAATGCAACTTTACCAGCACTTAAGAGACCATCTCCATTCGTATCAATCCTCTTCACTATTTCCAATATTTGTTTCTTCTGCTCTGCTGGGCTCAGCTTCTTCATTTCATCTGTGTCCTTTGAATGCACCATTTAACTGTGAATATTAAGAGTAGTAAGTTGTCTTCAAAGAGTAATAAGAATACAGTACCTCATCTCCCAGCAGGACGTTCATGCCATGCTGAGGATTGTGCTGGTGTCCAACATAATGCTCCTCATGTTTGAATGAGGCGTGACCCAGACCAAACTGCAGCAATAGCACTAATGTCAAGACACTGAGCAACATCTGTAAAACACACATTGTCAAATATGAAAATGGAGGTTGCTTTCAACTCAAAATTAAAGTTAGCTAACGGCGATTTGATGTGAACATGATGAGTTCAAAGACATCCATACATTTGGGTGGTTGATGTGGCGCCCAATTTTTCCGTAATCAGTTGAAAGGTTTTGCTAAATGATGTTTTTCCTCCTCCAAAATCCTGTCAGGAGTGCAACATAGGGCCTACTATGAAACGTTAAAGTTTCAAAAATAAGGTGTGTGTGTATTTTAATGTTAAACAGCAAAATGTCCAGCAGTGTGACTGTAACATTTTCAAAATACAAAATACAAACATTTCCAGAATAAGCCTCTAGCGTCTGGGACAGTTCATAAAGTTTTTTGCATAATGTCACATATTTATACTTTTACAACACTTTTAACTGTACCTGAATCTTACTATAAAAATTAAAATAAGTTTCATCTTGTAAACAAAATGGTGTCCTGTAGTGTGATATAAAAAATCAGTTTTTCAAACAGGCAGCAACAAAACCTACAGGACACCTTCTGTCATTTATAGACCAGACAGAGCTCTGGAGTTAAAGGTACTGTAAGCAGCATGTGCTCGTACTGGTTTGAAAACAGTACTGCAGTCTTAATCAAAATAATGGTCTGTGGGTTACCAGTCTTTCTGCTTTTCTGATTGCACAATCAACAATGCAATTTTAGAACCAAAACAAAAAATGTCAACATAAACAACTTGGACATTATGTTCAGTATGTTTTTAATTGTGAGTAAATCAACAGTACCATTGTTATCAGTAAAACTAATATTTGATTTAAACATGTTTGCCTCATATCTTGGGACACATGTGGGTAATTTTTATGAAATATAAAAATATATACTGCTCCTTTAAGGCTGTGAGCTAAAGATAAAAAACAACTGCTATTTTATTTTTAATTTTAGTAAAATCCTCATTGTCTCAAAAACATTAAACGTGTCTGTTTAGTGTCCTGCGGTGTACTGTATTTTTCACAAAATAAAATTCTGAATGCCAAAAATATTTTTTTAGGATTGGACAAGGATATAGTATGTATAAAGTTAGGACAGTGGACATGTTGAATAATTAATGACAAGCATTAAAATGGCCAAATTGTAGTGAATGTCCTGCTGTTGTGAGTGTGACAGAAAAAGTCAGACTGCAGGACATTGTTAAAACATGTAGAAAACAGAGTTACGCTTCAGATTATGAACTGCTTATGTAAAACTCTCTTTACACTTTTTATACCACTGATATTTGACTTTATATTTTTTAAATTATTATTCAATATTCTTTGCATTCAGCTTCAAAGTTGAAATCAAAGGAGTTACACCTCCAAACGCCAACCACCCATTTGTAGAATGTAGTGTAGTACAGTACAGTAGTTCGCATTAAAAAGCTTAACACAGACTGCAAAACGCACAGAGGGATAAACAGAACAAGGCAAAAAGAAGCAAAGTATAAAGTTTGTTAACTTGAGACAGGTAGAACATAAAGAGAAGAACGCTACACATAAAAACAATAACTGCAGGGCAATTAATAAACAATCATAAAATACGTGGATTATACGGTATTAGCTATAAAGGTAAAGTAATAACATTGCAGACATAAAAATGTCACACACACAAAAAACTAACTTACGTCGATGTTTACACTGGGTTCTCCTGCGTGCACTGGTTTCCGGTTAAAGATTTCACAATAAGAGTCTAGTATGATAACGTTATCATGAGAGCTCTGTCCGCCAAAATAAGTCAGCAGCTGTGATTAACAGTTTGTATGTTACATATAAACACAGAAGTGCACCATAATGAACCATAGTGTCAGATGGATTTCCTATAACAATTATGAATTTACGCTAAAATGCCCCACAACAGCAAACTCTATGTTGAAAAGTAATTTTAAGGTTATTATTTTTTCTCCTTTCTTTTGTAGTCATTGGGGTTGTCCCGTTGTTCGTACATAATTTGACGTTTATTGCAAAATATCCCGCTCGTTCTTAATCGTTGCCATGGTAGACAGCAGGAAGTCCCGCCCTTTGACCCATATAGCCTGTACCTCACTGGTCCGTGCTGGACTTGTTTGGCTGTTGGGTCAAATGTATTGGCTGAGATGGTCGCCCGTCAAACTGTACACTCAAACGCTTCCTACATGGCCCATGGATGCTAGGTTGTCTTTAGCCAACATTTGTCTGACATGTTCTGGTGTCAGCTCTGATAAGAAGGCGGCTCTTCACGTTTGTGGATGGTTTTTAAAAGCTACGCTGGAGCAGTAAGAGGGTAGATGTCCAAAGATGTGCGGCGGCGGGGCGCGGGGCAGTATCGCCCCGGCCCCAGAGCGAGCCAAGGGGCGGACGCCAGGGACAGGTCTGGAAGTAACAGCTCTGGATCCTCTCACTGGAGGTGGCAAAAGCAAGAATACATCCGTAAATTCTCTGAAGGTAAGCTTTCGAACCGCTGGGTAACTATCACCGTGCTCTTTGATAAAGCACGTGCATAAACTCAGTGACTAGCAGTAAACAGGACAGGTACAGGTGTGTTCTGAATACAATACACATGTTCAGAAGCATCACTAATGGTTATGTTTTTGTCATACTTTCCAAGTGTGGTGTTATGATTAAAGATGTTTAAGCGGAGGAAGTATTAAGAGATGTTTTTCATCCAATGTAGGCTTGGGATGTAAGCACATTATGATAAATGTTGGCTTTACAAAATCTTGGACAGGTTCTTAATTTCAGGATGTATCACAAATGCAACATGCCTAAGGTGATAATTACATTGTTTTTTTATCTTTAAACTGACTTAACTTTAAGGTTGTTTTTTACCCTCTGTATCCCATTGTTCAGCAGCGTGTGTGTGTAAAGTGTGTGCTCTGTGTTAGTCTCCAGCTGTGTGTCAATCATCAGAGTCATGTCCAATGAGATGTGAGGGTCAGAGCAGGGGCAGAGCGGAGATGAAGAGGAGCACCCATATGCACATGATTGTGCAGCTCGGAGGCAGAAACAGAGCTCTCGATGCAGAGCTGAGTGCTGTAAATATAGGAGTCTAGAGCCCGGTGCCAGGCAGATAGACAGCAGCAGGCTGCTGCCTCAGCACAATGCTCAGCACTGGACTAGATTACAGCAGAGCAGCAAGAATAGTCAGAGACTGACCACGTATCTGTCGGGTTTGAAGAGGACTGACACCACAGCCATGTTGCTATAACAGAGAGGAACACAGTGGAAGTCTATTTTGGTCTGCTCTCAGACAACCATGTCACCTTGCACAAGTGTCAGAGGTGCTGGGGGGGCACAGCTTTCCTGAAGTAGCCTCAAAAGTATGTCCGATGTGGATAAGGAACCTACTTACAGCCTCTACTTTTATTCTGTATGTATGCTCTTCTTTGCTCTCTGTTATAATAGCTGGCAGTACCTCTCGGTAGTATTTAAAAACTATGCTAGAAACGCTATACTTGGTCTTACCCAGGACAGAATACATCTCAGGCTGAAATGGTTATCACACTCAGGTGCATTGACAGGAAGGCTGACCAGGGACATGCCTGAAGTGATGCTCAGTGTTGTTTATGTTGATTGGATTGAGAGAAGTACTTTAAGGCAATGCTGAATTTTTGGATTGAGCTGTTGGCAGAGTCATGCTTGACACACCTCTGACCAACAAAAGGCTACCAGCTCAGTCAGTGCTGAGTATAAGCTGGTGCAGTGATGCTGTTGATGATGCTTCACTTATTCATGGCCTGTGTTATTTAAAGTTCTTTTCAGATTTTTTTTTTTTTTGCAACCAGAGGTCAGCTTTGTAACTCACTGAGGAACAGAGAGAGTCAGAACATTACTGTATGTTATGTGTGTAAAGGCTTGAACACACCAGGCTATTTGGTATGTTCTGCCTCACTGGATGTAGTAGGAGACAGTTGGGTCTAGTTTTGATTGAACATGTTGAATCAGCGTCAGGCGTCGGCGTCGAAGAAGCCCTCTGATTGGGTGTGTGCACCATTCTCAAACTATCATACAGCTCCATATTATTATTAAATTATAAGAGTCTTGTGTTAGGAAAAATATTCATTATGTTTCTGTGACCCTAATGTGCGGCAGTTAGCTTACCTTAGCTTGTAGCCTTTTGCATATGAAGATATAATGGTCTTCCTCTAAAGGCTGGATAGAGGTTGACCGATATGGATTTTTCTATGGCTGATGCCGATCTTTTAAAATTTATAGCAGCTGATGACCGAAAAATGCTGGTGTCCTTCATTCACATGGTTGTCTGGACAAGTGCCTGCACAAAATTGCATTAATCGGCTGATGGCTGATTGTCTTAAAAAGTAAAAATAAAATAAAATATTGGCCTTATACATCAGTCAACCTCTATAAATGGCCTTTGTTTGTATGAGGTCTTCTGGGGATTCAGAGAGATGATGATGATGATCTTTAACTTGACTGTCCCTCTGATGAATCCTTGCCTAGTGTGATTACACATACTCAATGTGTGGGTGAACCGTGATACTCTCTCTGCCTTGTCACACATTGTGGCAACTGTTTATGTGTATTTAAGTCTCACCATCACAGATGACAAACTAATAAAACATCTTTTCAGCCTTACACATGTTTAAGGCAAGGCACAGTTTCCTTTTGGTTTTGGTTATAAAATCCTACAGAATCCTGTCTTGCTCATGCAGGCTTCCTTCCAGCGCTCCAACAGCCATGACAAAGTAAGAAAGATTGTTGCAGAAGAAGGACGAGCAGCTCGAAACCTCATAGCCTGGAGTGTTCCCCTGGAAAACAAAGAGGAGGAAGGTAAAACAACATGTGCACATGTACAGTAATCATGTACTCATGCAAAGTAAATGTGTACAGTATGTACCCATGTACACTAAAAATGTACAGTATGCTTTTGGTTTCAAGAGGCAGAGAAAACTGAATATTTTGTTTATTATAATGCCACAACTGCAAAAAAGAGGATTTTAAATTGACAAAACGTCTATGACATAAATGATTGAGACTATTTTTGTGAAGTTGTCGATGCCTTATTAAACTAGCCTGGCAAACCATATTTGCACCAAATCAATCTTTCCGACTAATTGTAAATGGGTTGGCATATTATGCTTTGCATGTCTGATTACATCGATCTACAGACATCTTATTCTGCTATGTATTGGGAGTGCCCTCTGAATTCTGAAAGGCTGTATGTCTATGCTTTTGCATTCAGAGCCCATTTCCTTTTTGCCATGTAATCAAAAACTTTTATCAGGGCTGCTCAGGCTTACTGTTTGACATGTCTTTTGTGGGGACAGTGCTTGGTTGTTTTTTTTTGGTATAGTCCTTGGTATGATGGTGCAATTCTACATCAGGCTTCTACTCTATCAATATGTGAGTGGGAGCACTTTATGATTCCATCCCATACTAGCACCCATTTTCATACTCTGCCTATTTACATGTATAGTTTTTTGTTCTTGATGCAGATACACAACATAGTTTTGATAGATGACATACAGTGCCTGTACAGTACATAAAGTACAGTATATAAAAAGTATTCACTCCTCTTAGCATTTTTTTTTTATTGTTGCCTTACAACCAGGAATTTAAATGGATCATTGAAGGTTTATGTCAATCACTTTACATCACATTACAACAACTATAAAGATGAAAAATATTTTTTAATGTGCAGCAAATAAGAAATATGACAGAAAAATAGAAATCCTGAGAGTGCAGAAGTATTCATCCCTTGAAGTCACTACTTTGTAGAACCACCTTCTAAACTCCAAGTCTTTTAGGGTGAGTTTTTGAAAGAGCTTTGCTTATAAAATTAGAAGAATTTGTGCTCATTCTTCATCCTTAAACAACCTGAGCTCCTTAAGGTGGATGCATTGTACAGCATTGTTTAAGTCGTTTTTTTCTAGAATTTTCCTGTCTTTAGCTCCATCCTTCATTCCTTCAGTTCTGACCCAGTTCCAGTCCTTACCAATGACAAATATCCCCACAGCAGGACACCGCCATCACCAGGCTTAATTTTAAAGAGGGGCACAGTCAGGTGTTGGGTTTGTGCTAGACATAGCATTTTTTATTGATGGCTAATTTAATAGTATCTGGCCTTTTGGAATACACAAAACATGCATATTATTTTCTCCAAGCAATGACTTTTTCTCTGTCCACTCCTCCACACAGCCCAGCTCTGTGGAGTGTATGGTTCAGAGTGGGCCTGTCAAATACAACAGTCTCTGCTGTGGAGCTCTCCAGCTCTTTCGGGGTCACCTTTGGTCTGCTGAGTGCACTCCTTGCCTAGTTTGTGTTTTAGATGGTCTTCTCTAGGCAGGTTTAATGTGGATTTCTATTTTTTCCATGTTGTAATGATGAATTAAACTGTTTTTTGTGGCATAATGGCAGTTGAATTACAGTCAGGCCAACCTTATCTAACTATTTCTGTAACTGCTTTCTTCATTCTTGTACCCAGCAAAAACTGTATTTTTAAACATTTTCTTGTACTTATGAACATTAGAACATTGCTTTAGGTCCCCATTCAAGTTATTCCATAATCTAACCCCGCAAACAGACAAACAAAAACTCCTCCTTGTGGTTCGTACAACCTTGGTTTTGAAATTCATACTTCCCCTTAGATTAGGGGCCCCCTCATGCACAGTGAACTGTTTTTGGATACTGGCTGGTAATAAATTATTTTTTGCTTTAAACATTATTATTGCGGTATGGTAGTTGACTAAATCCTTGAATTGAAGTAATTTTGACTGTAAGAAAAGTGGATTGGTGTGGTCCCTGTAACCAGCATTATGTATGATGCGTATTGCTCTTTTTTGTAGAATGATGAGTGAATTTATGGTACTATGATAATTGTTACCCCAGACCTCTATGCAATAGATTAAATGTGGCAAAACTAGTGAGCAATAAAGAGCGTGAAGTGATTTCTGATCCAGTAAATGTTTATCTTTGTTTATAATTGAGATGCTTTTGGCTATTTTAGTTTGAATGAATTTGATGTGTGGTTTCCAATTTAATTTACTGTCGATCAAAACCCCCAGAAATTTCATTTCAAAGACTCTTTCAATAGTTACACCATTAATTTGTAATTCTGCGTCAATATTTGATTTACAGTTACCAAATAACATATATTTTGTTTTGTTCAAGTTAAGTGATAATTTGTTCTCATCAAACCATTGTTTTAATTTGTACATTTCTGTTGATGAAATTGCAAATAGTTTTTCAACATTTTCTTCAGTACAAAAAACATTTGTGTCCTCAGCAAATTGTACCAATCTTAAAATTTTGGACACTTTGCACACATCATTTAAATAAGATAAATAATTTTGGGCCCAATACTGACCCCTGTGGGACACCAAAATTAATATTTAGACAATCGGAATTACACTCACCAATATTCACAAATTGTTTTCTGCTATTTAAATAGCTTTTTATCCATTCAAGTACCACCCCCCTGATTCCATACCTCTCCAATTTGTTAATTAATATTGCATGGTTGATAGTATCAAAAGCCTTTTTGAGATCTATAAATAAACCCATGCCAATTTTTTAATTATCTGTTGACATAGTAATGTCTTTGATTGCTTCAGTTATTGCCAAGGCTGTAGATCTGTTAGATCTGAATCCATACTGGTTTTCTATGAGTAGGTTGTGTTTATCTATACATTTTCCCAGTCTGTCACTGAACAGCTTTTCTAATATTTTTGAAAATTGAGGAAGTACAGATACCGGTCTGTAATTTGTAAAGAGATGTCTGTTTCCACTTTTAAACAGTGGTAGAACTTTCGCTATTTTCATTGAATCAGGAACTGTGCCAGTTTGGAATGACAAATTAAAAATAGTATTGTATTGATTATGGTCCATATCATTAATTAAAACACCCCAAAAAAACACACAAAAAGATAAAAAGATTCAGTCTGTTAAGTGTGAATAAAGTCTCTTAACCCAGTGTTTCCTCAGAGCAGATGTATATCTATAACAGCTCAGTGCAGGGTTAGTTAGAGTCTCTATGACTGAGTTTTCAGACTCCTCTAGTCGTTGCATATATTTATATATTAATTGTCTCAACAGTGCCTCACATGAGGGGATGTAAGAGTCCACAAACAATTGACTAGCACTGTGCCACCTGGGAACCTTCAGTAAGAGTCTAAAAGCATCACTGTAGGCCACAGTGAATGTACGAAGACTACTTCTTTTATAATTCCACCAGAGGTGTACAGAAAGCTCGAAACAAAAAGCACTTCACAGGAATCAAGCACATAACTAAATTTACGCATCAACATGTTTGCCTGTGCATAAAGTTTACAACACTGTCTGTGGATATCTCTGTCATCACACCAATCATCCATTACAAAATGTCCAAGGTATTTAACCTCTCTGCAGGCTGTAAGGGGCCTGTCACATAAATAAAACAGGGTAGTTTAAATTTTTATTTTTATCCTCTCTGCTTCTAACAATCATGATATTACTCATAGAAGGATTGTATTTAATGTCAAACTCACTGCCATATTCTGAGCAGGCCTTTAATAACTGCTGCATCCTAGCACTGCATGGGCTGATAATAACCAGACCGTCAGTGTACATGAGATGGTTAACAGCAGAGGATCCCACAACACAGCCTGTATTACAACAGTTTAGTTCTCTTGATAACTGATCAGTGTACACATTAAATAGAACTGGGGAGAGAATTCCACCTTGTTGAACACCATTACTAACATGAAAAGGGGTTGACAAGACACCGTCCCATTTAACTTGAAGCAACTGATTTGAATACCAGAAGATTAGAATTCGTACTAGATATTTTGGCACACCTCTACTCATTAATTTCATAAAAAGCTTTTTATGATTGACTCTATCAAATGCCTTAGTAGCATCAATGAAGCACAAAAATACAGTGTAATTCAAATTATGGTATTTTCCAACTATTTCTTTTAATGCATAGATACACATGTCTGTACCGTGCTTCTTTTTAAAGCCAAACTGATTGCTACAGACAATTCTAACCTTGTATACAATATACTCTTTCGACTTTCGAGAGTATACTGGATAAAGAAATGGGCCTGTAATTTTGTAAACTGTTTAACTTTGCCGATTTGTCCTTAATAACAGGAACCAAAACAACAGAGGTTATTGAATCAGGAAGGATACCATAAGTTAAGAAACCAGTCAAACACATCGAGAGCAAAGGGCACAGTCTAAGCTTGAGAATTTAAGGTGCTCAGCCGTTATATTATCTGCTCCACAGGCTTTGTTAAAAAACAAGTTTTAAAATGGCATCATAGACTTCGCTGACACGCACAACCACGCTGTCAATCAAATCAACATTATCAATCACAAATGTATCACTTTTCACAGAGTTAAACAAGTCACAATAATGAATACACCACGATTCTGCTATCTTTTCAGGGCCACATACACCTTCAATGTCGGATGGCAACGGAGTTTTAGCATTGTTCATGACTTTAACCTCATTCCAGAATTCATAGTGACTATTACATTGAAGTCTCCTTGCAAGTGCATCTGCTCTCATCATGCTCTCTTGTGAATACTTCTGCACACTCAAGTTTTCAGTTTTTTCTGTAATATTTCTTATTTGCTGCACAATAAAAATATTTTGCATCTGCATAGTTGTTGTCTTGTGATGTAAAGTGACTGACATAAACCTTCCAATGATCCATTTCAATTCCTGGTTGTAAGGCAAAAATAAAAGAAAAATGCTTAAGAGGGGTAAATATTTTTATAGGCACTGTACATCCATACATGACATATATATCAGTGATATACTACTTTTATAGATTTTTATTGGTTGTTTAACTTGTTGCTAATTTTGCTTTTCACTCAGCAAAGTCCAAAAGCAGCTCAAAAACCCAGAGGACTGGTTCTGGACAACAGCGGAGCAAGAAGGTTGGTACTTACTGTGCTCCACTAGAGGGCACCAATTACCAAGTAAAAACGGTCTCATTAGAGACAAAACTTACAAAGCTGAAATTCCATGTACAAAGTGATTCGAAAGTGTGTGGCACTATATGGCATGGGGGCCCTCCCCTTGCAAAATTAGGACATACTTTGGAGTATTTTAGAGAATATAATAATATAGATATTCACCAACTTAGTAGTAAAAATATGGGTACATATTGTGGATTTACTTCTCTCCAAAATTAATACTCAAAGAGCAGTCAATAACTGGGAGATCCAGGGAGATTACTAGAGACAGTCCTGCCTCCTATGGTGTCCCAGGCATATGTATATATGCAGGAACTTTAGCCCCTGCATATATTCAAACACCTATAAATCTGAATGACACAAATGTGACTGGTCCATGGTTTCCTTTCATGTGTATGGTGACAGAATGCTGGTGTTGCCCTGCTGGACAAGGGTGTGGAGAAGAGCCCTACGAAAAGCAGACAGCCTCGGAAAGTGGACCTGCGTGCTCGATACTGGGCTTTTCTCTTTGAGAACCTGAGGCGGGCTGTGGATGAGATATACGTCACCTGTGAATCAGACCAGAGTGTGGTCGAGTGCAAGGTAGGTGATCTGTGCTTTTATTGCTATAATGTATTATTTTAGATTAACTTAACAAACATTCACAAGCACAAAAAAAACAATTTTTTTTATTTTGTGGTGCATTGTAGCTAATTATGAGGGTGGCAACACCATCAAGGATCTGAATGGTCATCTTTTGTTGGTGTTTTTGCCAAACAGAGGACTGAAGTCCCTGATAGATGGTGTACTTTGGAATAGACCTTTGGCAGAGGATGAGTCTCTAATTCCTATTTCTCCACTGGAGGGAGCACCTCACTTGTTCTCATTGAGCCATGCTTTTGTATGGGTTCTGTCTGAGGGCTGCTGCTGACAGAGTTATCACAGAGAAGGCTAACTGGAAAGAATTTCAGTGACAGGCTGTAAACAGTATTGTGTATGTCTTGTATTTGTATATAAACATTTACCGTCCGTTCGTTCTGTTTTGAAATTCATCTTGGGCTGTTTTGAGAAGTGCATATAGCTCTCTTGTTTGGTGTTGGTTCTTTCTCATGTTGATGTTTTGCCATTCCTTGTTGAACCAAGCATGGTTCTGTGGTCAGTTTTGGAGCCCGGTTCTGGTTGTTGACCTGTGTAGGCTGGCCTCATTTCTCGTGTCTCTGCACTTGTAGTTGGCTAATTGCTTGGAGCAGAGTGTTGTTCCCCAGTGTTGTGTTTAATGGACAGTGATCGATGGCACGGAATAAAGTGTTCTCATAGCTTCCACCCACAATTCCTCTCCCTGTCTATATCTATGCCACTGCCATCGCCGGGGGGCATGGTGGTCTAAACATGAGGTGTGCCTGGCTCGACAAGAGGCGACCTGGTCTAACACTAGAGCTTGGTGTGGGCCTAGACTCTACTGTCTTTATTAATTTATATTCTGACAGCATTGTTTGCTCCTTTTGTCAGTTTAATTCTTTAAGTCTTGTTGTTCAGCTGTTCAGCTCCAGCTTCTTTGTAATTTTTCTTCTTTTAAGTCCCTAAATCAGAGGCTGTTAACTACACTTGTCCACGGAGCAGAGATTTTCTTGGCAGACACTGTGAGGGCCAGATGCTTTCATAAAAAAAAAAAAAAAAACTAAATAATGTTGCATCCTAAGTGGCATATTATTTCATATATGAATTTTCTCAGCTGCCCTACTGCTCTCTACTTCAGACTTCAGTTTACCATGAACAGCAGTTTGTTTTGTAGAAACAAGAAACTATTGAAAGAGCGCCCACTTTGCATCTAACTATCTTTAACTGCAAACACCGTACAAAGATCTTTCAAAGTATCGACATCTCACTCTGACTATTTTTAAAATATTAAACACAATACTTTTTAACCACTTTCACCATGAATGTAACTTTTTAACTATCAACTTTGAACTAATTTATTAACTTATTTCAGTGACTAATCTAAACTAAAGACATTGCGGTGGCTTAAAGCATAAATCAATACAGAAATGAATCAATATCATAAATCATATTTGTTCTTCCTGCTATAAATCAGTCATTTGTTTGTTATGCACTGTATAAAAGGCTCATTGGAAATTGTTCAAAACCATAACTCTATGGAAACAAGAAATAAAAACGTTCCAACCAAATAGATAATGTATGTAATAACACTGAACCATGTGGCCATTTCTTCTGTACAGTTTGTATACGTTATATGTTTGTCACTCATCTGTAGTAGTAGTCTCTTCTCCTGTTCTAGGAGCAAATCCAGGAGAAAGTCAAGTTGATGAAGAAGTTGAAGATGAAGTTATGTTGAAGTCAGGAAAGAGAACCATCTTTATGTCAAACAAGACTAAACATACAGGAAGAAGCTGATTTATTTCAAATATGTGTGTAATGTGGTTACAAACAGTGGGCTGGAAGTAGATAAAAACTGCCTGCAGTTATTATCTGTATTTAATCTGATAATAGTAATAATAGTAACAATGTCAGCGTCCTAAAATTGTAACTTCACAAACTCTCAAATAACCTTAGCATGTAGTAAAAGTATTGTAACAATTTGAAGTACTTTGACTACAATGGCAGTGCACATACAAAGTGTGCAAATGGTGAATTAAAAGACACTGAGCACTATCAGACACACATTTGTACCATACTCTCCTACTGTAACTGTACAGTGTCGCCCATTTTTTTTTCCCTTTTCACTCGTGGCCGGTGTTGTAAACACATGCGTGCTGGCAGCATGCTGCAAAGCCCAGGACAGTGCAGTTATACACTCACCTGCTACTTTATTAGGCACACCTTTCCAACTGCTCGTTAACGCAAATTTCTAGTGAGCGGCAGTTCTGTGAGCGAAAATGCCTTGTTGATGCTAGAGGTCAGAGGAGAATGGCCAGACTGGTTCGAGCTGATAGAAAGGCAACAGTAACTCAAATAACCACTTGTTACAAACGAGGTATGCAGAAGAGCATCTCTGAACGCACAACACGTCCAACCTTGAGGAAGATGGGCTACAGCAGCAGAAGACCACACCAGGTGCCACTCCTGTCAGCTAAGAACAGGAAACTAAGGCTACAATTCGCACAGGCTTACCAAAATTGGACGATAGAAGATTGGAAAAAAGTTGTGGTCTGATGAGTCTCGTTTTTTGCTGCGACATTCAAATGGTAGGGTCAGGCTGGTGGTGGTGGTGTAATGGTGTGGGAGATATTTTCTTGGCATACTTTGGGCCCCTTAGTGCCAATTGAGCATCATGTCAGTATGGACAAAACTCTGAGGAATGTTTCCAGTACCTTGTTGAATCTATGCCACGAAGGATTAAGGCAGTTCTGAAGGCAAAAGGGGGTCCAACCCGGTACCAGCAAGGTGTACCTAATAAAGTGGCCGGTGAGTGTATATATACACTGCTCAAAAAAAATAAAAATAAATAAATAAATACATATAAAAAAATATATATATATATATATATATATATATATATATATATAATATAATATAATATAATCCTAGATCTGAATGAAGAGCACAGGGCACCTGTGGCGAATTTGCCAATCTTGGTGTTCTCTGGCAAATGCCCAACATACCACCCTCATGGAGTCTGTTTCTGACCGTTTGAGCAGACACATGCACATTTGTGGCCTGCTGGAGGTCATTTTGCAGGGATCTGGCAGTGCTCCTCCTGTTTCTCCTTGCATAAAGGAGGAGGTAGCGGTCCTGCTGCTAGGTTGTTGACCTCCTACGGCTTCCTCCACGTCTCCTGATGTACTGGCCTGTCTCCTGGTAGCGCCTCCATGCTCTGGACACTACGCTGACAGACACAGCAAACCTTCTTGCCACAGCTCGCATTGATGTTCCATCCTGAATGAGCTGCACTACCTGAGCCACCTGTGTGGGTTGTAGACCCCGTCTCATGCTACCACTAGAGTGAAAGCACCGCCAGCATTCAAAAGTGACCAAAACATCAGCCAGAAAGCATAGGAACTGAGAAGTGGTCTGTGGTCACCTCCTGCAGAACCACTCCTTTATTGGGGGTGTCTTGCTAATTGCCTATAATTTCCACCTGTTGTCTGTTCCATTTGTACAACAGCAGTGAAACTGATGTCAATCAGTGTTGCTTCCTAAGTGGACAGTTTGATTTCACAGAAGTGTGATTGACTTGGAGTTACATTGTGTTGTTTAAGTGTTCCCTTTGTTTTTTTGAGCAGTGTATATACTATAGCTTATCATTATCATCTTTTATTGTTATTGCAAAATAGCTGTTTTTTCGAATACTGTGCAGTCTTAATTACTAAATAGTTGTACATCTATACAATTTACCTGCTTATTGCCTTGTTATATTTTTTTAGGAAGTGCTGATGATGTTGGACAACTATGTTCGGGATTTCAAAGCCCTCATTGATTGGATCCAACTCCAAGAGAAGTTAGAGAACACAGATGTTCAGAACAGGTGTTTGTCAAAGACAACCCCAAACTTTTATATTCCTCATTTATTCCACAAATTAAGTAAATCTGTTATTAAAGTCTGCTATTTGCAGACACAAGAGACAAAGTATTGTGTGTTTGGTGACTTTTACAATGTTCACATTTTCCTTTTTGTTTAGGCCCACTTCTTTGGCCTGGGAGGTACGGAAGATGTCCCCTGGGCGTCATGTGATGGCGAGCCCCTCAGCAGATAGAATGGTCCCTTCACCAGGGGCTCGACGCACACTCAACTTTGGGTAAGCTTTTTTTGAATGGACTGAGGGAAAATGGTAAACTGTGGACAGGTGAATCAGAATTTTAAAAAGACAAACCCAACTGGCCCAGAGAAGATGGCAATTTTTCTTATATGGCTGTAACTTGCATAAACACCTTTTGTGCTAACTGTGTTCAGAGACAGTGACTTCTGAAAGTCTTTCTGATCCATGCAGTGATTTCCAGTATAGAATAAACGTGGTTATTAATGCAGAGTTGCTTGTGGACTTCAAGATTAAATAAATGGTAACTGGTCACATTTATATAGAGCTTTTCTACCTCCATGGGTACTCAAAGCACTTTACATCAAGGAACCATTCACCCATTCACCACCAGTGAGCGCAGACACTGGAGGCAAGGTGGGTTAAGTGTCTTTCCCAAGGACACAATGACAGTATGCAACAGTGGGAGTGAGGTTTGAACCGCCAACCTTCTGGTTGTTGGACAAGCAGCTCTAACAACTGAGCTACTGCCGCCCTATGAGTGTCCAATACATTCAGTACCAACAATACTAGTGCTGGGTTTACCACAAATCCAAGAATATTCAGTGTTATCAGTGTCTTCCTATTAGTTTCTAAACAAAGACAGCAGCAGCTCAAACAGTTGTGTAAGGTTTGTGTAAATGGCTGTGTCCGAACGTCACCCCTAGCCCCTAACCCCTCAATCACTATATAGTCCAGCACTATATAGCGGACTATAGTGCACTCATTTTGTGAATGATTCGGACACTCGCACACTATTTTTCTCTCACCGGTGATCACGTGACTCAGGCGTCTGTGTAAAAACAATTTCGGCGAAACTCCACTGATAATGTTCTTCTCTGGTAAAGCCTGACTAGACTCACTTGATGTTTTAGTATTTATAGATACATAATAGTCATACGTGTGATATTTAACATGAATTATCGCTATAATGAATAAAACGGACTGGATAATTGCATCTCTGTGCCTTTCGTGGGGAGGCTGAATGCTGGCTAAGCTAACGTTAGCAATTTACACTGCAACGGTTTATATAAGAGCTTTTTATTTCTAATTACGACGTGACAGAAGTAAAAAAAAAAAAAAAAAAAGGGCGTCTCTAACTGGTTTCATTCAGACGTGTTGCGTACAGTTTAAAGATAGTGGTCCCGCTGTTCTCCTCCACAACTCGCAAAGCATTCTGGTCTATATTGACTGTCTAGTGACCATCGCTGTCCACTACTTTTCAAAATGCATTGTGGGAAATTTTGATTGCACTATTTTTTATCTATTAGACATTCGGACACCATTACAAAATGGCGTGACCACTATATAGTGCACTATATAGGGATTAGGGATGACCTTTGGACACAGCCAATGTGTTTACTCAGACTTTACTGTGAATAATATCACAACAAGACAAAGCAGATTCATAAAGGAATTATGTACAACACAGCAAGCTTCAGCAGAGTCAATGGGTGATAAAAGTCATCGATCATTAAATAAGCGGTGCCATAGCCCTGCCAAGTGTCTAAGACCACTGTTAAGCATTAATTAAATAATGAATTACTATGAATCTAACCTTATTTTTAATGAGGCTAAACCTTATTGCCACACAAATCAGTTCTGAAAGCTACAGTAAATGAATTGTGCCAATTGATGAAAAATAAGAGACAGGAGAAACATTTGGATAACTTTCATCCAAAAAAGTATAATAGCCCTGTTGTCCTTTTAGGAACTAATGTAGCGCAAAACAGTGTGTTGAGGTCCCTAGCCACTATACAGTAGGTCTATAAATCTCTCTGCTGTAATTTGAGGGTATGCACATCCGAATGGGAGGATGGGTTTATGAATTACAGCTCTTTAATATTCTGAAAAGTAATTGGACAGTTGCTTCAAAAGTTTTTTCATGGGCTGCATGGGCTTTGCCCTTATTAATCCTTCATAAATTAAACAGGTAAAAGGTCTGGATTTGATTCCAGGTGTGGAATTTGCATTTGAAAGCTGTTGCTGTGAACTCGCAACATGAAATTTCTCAATGAAAGTGAACCGGACCATCCCTATTTATTCAGAGAAAACAATAAGATCCAGGCACTTTCTTGGTTTGAAAAATGTAAAAGATCAATATACAATGATGCACTCTGGCTGTTTTTGAGAACCCTGACTGTGTTATCTCACATTATGGCCATTGATTGCTGATGTCAAAGCATTTGTTTAATGTAATTTGTTGAGCCTTTCTCCTGTTGGCTGCAGAGTGAGTTGCAGGTGTAGATAAAAGTGTGGGATAAAGACTGCTGAAGCATTAGTTCGATACATGCTCTCCTCTGTAATCGGATACAGCAGGAAATGGATATTGATCATGACAGATGCCTGTTGCCCACTGCACTCACACTATCTCTTGAGTGGAGAGCAATGGTATATTATAGAACACTGAAATGTCCTGAAAAGCACATAAAAATTGTGGGAATATTGTTTTTGGTACAAAGTGGCATCAGTTTATGTGACCCTCACAGTGAAAACAAAACACACCTGATGAGCTGTTGGTGTTCATTTCAAACTCCTGCCATTAACTAAACCAAAGCATTACAGAGGTGAGTCTTCTGGTTAGATGTTGGTGCAGGTTCTCAGTCATCCAGGAAAAATTCAGTAAGTTGTTAAAACTCATCTCTGGTTAATTATGTCTTAAGCGTCTGCAGTCACTATGGTGATTCAAGTGCTTTCTGATATAGCTTAGTTAAGATTATTGTTTGCTGACTTCTAGCCATGAATTGTCCTTTTGTCTTATCTAGGGGCCCTCCACCTTCGCTGGCTGCAGCCCGCCTCTCTCACACTGGCCCCAGTTGGGCAGACAGAGTCAAGTGTTCACAGTCCGTGTCAAATGCCAGTCAAACTGTGGCCTCCCAGGTCGAAAAACCAGGTAGGAAACACAGCAGTCATTACACAGTCTGCTTCTTTTAGCCCAGGTCCCTCTTGTTCATTTAGCTCCTGGTTAGGTCAGCTTTCATTGTGACACTTTGCAATATTTGTAGCTACTGTATGACACAACTCGCAGGGCAACATCCTGAGGATGGTGTGGCAATAAGCACCTAACCTGATTGGACTTAACAATGTGATAGAATCAATAGAATCAATTTGGTTTTAACTTAGGTTGGTTTAGTTCAGCAAGATGGGACTGGACAATTTCTTAGCATTTTAAGATTCATTTGATACCAAGGAAATAAAAAAAAAATATATATATATATTTTATATTTAAAATTTTGAAAGTTGAAAAAGAGGGACTGAGTTCATAAGATGACCATCTGCTGCCAGATGGTAATCAGTGTAATTCACTGTTGACAAGAGGCATAGACCAACCAGTAAGAGCTTGCTTGATAATAAAGCAGATGATTCTTTTACCATATGCTCATTGGTGATCAATAACATCTCATACTTTCACAATATTGTTAAGACTGATTAAAAAAAAAAACACCTTCTTATTTTCAGCTAAAAAAGATGCAGAGGGTTGGGAGACAGTGCAGCGAGGACGACCTGCCAAACCACGCTCTGCCACTATCATAGCCAAGGTCAGTCCAGTCCTGGCTCAGGCCCCTCCCAAACCGGATAACACCAGGAGTAAAGCGCCCCATCTGCTGCTACCGGAAACCACAGCCCCCCAGCGCCAGTGTCACCCCGACAAAGACAACCCCCCGGCAGCCTTCCAACAGGTCCCTGCGGAGCATGACCTTCTCAGTGAGGGTCCAAAGAGCAG
Organism: Bostrychus sinensis; assembly: GCA_020698575.1. Classification (NCBI taxonomy): domain Eukaryota; kingdom Metazoa; phylum Chordata; class Actinopteri; order Gobiiformes; family Eleotridae; genus Bostrychus; species Bostrychus sinensis. The sequence continues at coordinate 34,502,688 of CM036251.1, forward strand.
GGATGCACTGGAGGTACTGCGGTTGGGGCGCCTTGTGATGGCTGTTCCCTCGAGCGCTCTTTGTTTATCAATTATTCACCAAGAGTACAGTAACACTAGACCAATTTATCAGCCGCATGTTTTTGTTTTGGGCTCCTCAGAATATACAGACAGACTGTCCAGACAGGCAGATCAGCTTTAAGGCCATTGATTGAATTCTGACATTTCAGAGGTAGAAAAGCTGTTTCCACTCTATTGAAATAAAAACTCTCTCAATGCCTCAAGACACCCATGGAAAAGGAGGAATATTAGAATTGGTTTATTTGAGTTAGTTGAAATAAGAGTGGAAGTATAGTAAGTAGAAAATTGTGGGCCCTGTTTCATGGACCAAATCTTAATACACACACAAACCTTAATATACACACATAAATCGCAGTATACACTCACAAATCTTAATACAGACACAGATCCTAATACACAAACCTTAATACACACATAAATCTTAACACACACACAAATCCTAATACAGACAAATATTAACACGCACACACATTTTAGTACACATAAATCCCAGTACAGACAGAAACTGTAATACACACACACAAAATTTAAAATGCACACAAACCTTAATACGCTCATGGTATTACAGACAAATCTTAATACACACGCACAAACATTTTGGTTAGTAAGTTAGTTTCTTTATTAGTCTCCCATGCGAGAAAGTTGTCCTGGAACAGGGAAACTGCTCAACCACACCACACAACAATAAACACATCCAGCCACTATCAAAAACTGATGTTGGATAGGTGATGGTGGATTGTTCAAACGCCTGCTGGGGGGATAGGATGGACACTCCTATTATTTTCCCTGTTGCTACATTAATAGCCCCATAGCTAACACCTGATGGAATGAGCCGCAGTAATGCAATGCATGTGCAGCCCATTGAAGTGAAGACACAAGAAGACACCCATCTCCAGACCTTCAGAACATCTCTCTAACACACAAGGAAATGCCCACCTCCACCAACATCTTTTTCATACATGAGAAATTGCCCACCCCTACAAACACACGAGGTAAACAGTCCATGGAAGAGCAACTAAAGTAAAGCAGAAATACACCGCCTTTCCCCTCAGTTTCATCATTGGACAAATGTGTATTTTCCTAAGTAAAGTTAATTAATCCGAGCAAACATTTAAGGGGCGGTTGTAAAATCATCCCTTAACAAAATAAGCTAGACTTATCCAAGTAAACCTAGCTTACCAAGATAGTTAGTTTGATGGTACAGCCCTCTGAGGCCTGTTGCTTGAAGCCAGTTTAGGTTCAGTTCTGGTTTACTTTGAGTAAACTCAGAGTTTTCTATATCCAGAGAGAGGTTTGGTTTAGAGTAGTGTTAATGCCATGGTAACGTACCCCACACAGCGATCCTGGTCCAGAGCAGCAAAATAAGTACATTTTAATTTTGTACATTACAACACTTACTTTAAGCTGTGTTCAATGAAATTAGTACAAAATGTGGTAGTTATGATTATTTATATCAGTCCTTTCTTCATAAAAATAGTCTATAAAAATAACTATTATTTTTTTCCTTCTGAATGTTCATGCCTATAATCTTGTCACTTCCTGTTCTTGAGCTGAGACATGGCCCCGCCTCCTTTCCCTCCAGTTTGAATCCTTTTGGCTGTGTCATGAGGAACTCTGCCTGATCTGTGTCACTGCAGCTGCAGTAATAAGTGGCTCAAGATTTAACTTTGAGCTGAGAGAGAAAGTTGATAACCAGCTTCAAACAACACATCAGCCCAAAATAACTCAGTTTGGATTTTTTTGGATTTGACAACTCAAAAGTGACTTTACCACTTTGAGTTTGTTCAACTGGCTTCTAGCAACAGGCCACTGGTCAATATCCGCCAAGAAAATAATAATAAAAATAATAATAATGTCTTTCATCCTTGGCTAAACGTTCACTCTGCTTTGTGAAACAGGGCCAAGGTCATCCATGTGCTATTCGATCAACATGAGTTATGATAACTGGATACTCAGGGCATGAAATCACAGCTTCCCTGCATGTGTGTGTGTTCTCAACTGTGTGTTGTATTGATTTGTTTTGAATTTTGCCATTGCTTTCATGAAATGCTTGAAATATGCATGTGATAATTAAGTTTGCATCTTTTTTGTGTGTGATTGTTGGTGCAGCCCCCAGCAAAATGTGTACAAGACTCGAGGCAGTCTGTCAGCAGTGTTACCCAAGAAGAAGCACCTGCCCAAATATCACTGCCCCCCACCTCTGTCCAAGCCCCCGAGTCCACCCCAACCCCAGACATTACCATATCAGCCCCTACTCTGGCCCTCGCCCCTGAGTTGCCTGAGACGGACAGAGTGGGTGCGCTGTTGGCCCTGGGGGGCAGTGGGGTGGTGGGGGCCACATCTGCTGCGGGACAGGCCAAGACTCCCATGGCAGTGGTGAAACTGGAGAGTGCGCTGGACCCCACAGAGCTTTCTACTGTGAGTGCTGAGAGATGGAGGAGCAGAGGGGGGTTCAGGCAAAGTGTGGTGGTGGGGGGCTGTATGGAGGCCCCATGAGTACTTATCTGCCTAAACACGAAGAAAGCAAAACTGTATAGCTGTGGGTGGTGTTGTAATGGCACTGTTCACTGAAAAAAAGCTGAAGTAGAAGGATGTTGTTGAGAAGCCAGTGTCTGGAGAAAGTTTATTTTTTAACATGTTGTTATATAATGATAATATGTATATAGTTTTTAAACATTACTGTATTAGGTATTATGGAGCGCAACATTGCTCGCCCCCCTCTGGTGCCAGAAGTGAATTTTCCATAGATTTTTCCCCGTAGACTTTTCGAAAAATGTGTCTATTAATAGTTTAAAACCTTGACAGCGGCTAATCAGCTATGTGGTAACTCATGACCTTAGAGCAATTAATTTCAATTCAAAAAAATATCTTAAACTTGAATAATTGGCGAAATACATTTGGAGCTTTGCCCTTTTACAAGATTCAAATTTGTATATATTTTTTTTACTAAATTAATTACACTATGGTCATGAGTTACCACAGAGCTGATTAGCCCCCGTCGAGCTTTTAAACTCTTAATATACACATTTTTCAAAATGTCTAGCGGAAAATGAATGAAAAATTTACTTCCAGCATCAGAGGGGGGTAGACACTGTTTCCCTCCATTATGCAGCATATGTAACAGAACTTAGACTGGCCAGTCTACCAATAATTTGCCCTGTCCATGTGAAGTTGAGTTGAAGGGGAAGGAAAGTTGATCTATAATCCAAAAGACACAACCAAACAGAAAATGCCGTCCCATTTCAGATAAACGGCTATAATAGCTGAGATTGGAATCATCTCAAGATGTGTTTAAATGGGAGGGATTGCAGACTTATTTTGAAATTGAAAGACTTGTAATGTAAAACATTTCTGATACTAAACGTAAGCCATTTAAAAGGCAGTATACCAGTGTAGTCAAGCAATCCATGGGATTCCTCCTTCCACCATCTCTTCATCCTCACAGTAAACATGCATGACTCCTGAATGCTTCATCACCTCTGATTCTTGTCATTACTGTGTAATGACTGTGTGCTCCATTTGTAATTGGGTTGATAGGATGTTTAGTCCCAACACTTGACCTATTGGTGGAGGTTATACACTTGTTTGCTGTGCTTCCAGCCACAGTCAATGGCGGAAGTCTTGGCAAAGAAGGAGGAATTAGCTGACCGTCTAGAGAAAGCCAATGAGGAGGCAATCGCCAGTGCCATCGCTGAAGAGGAACAACTGACGAGGGAAATTCAGGCTGAAAACAATGATCTAGAGACTGACAACGAAAGTGACTTCTCTGTAAGAAGAATTCCCTTGATTCATAAGTTTACATTAGTTTATGTTTATGTGAAAAGTTGACATTTTTCTCTTATTGGTATGGAATATAAAACAATTTTTATTACCACAGGTTAGCATTGGAAATGGAGGTGTTGGAGCTAATATTGACTGGAGTGACATGCTAGCAGACTATGATGGTAAGATTATATCATTTATTGGATATCATTATAACCATGATTTCATAACAGTAATGATTTCAAATGCAGTTTTCATAGCAATATCATATGACCTGTGTGATAGTAGTGGTATATTATTATAAAGTGTCATCTCATGGTATTAACAATATATCAAAAGGAATAAATCTGTTTCACACTAACACGGAAACATCACTTCAGCAGGCTCAAACAGAAATGTGTGTCCCATGTTATTTTATTCCATGAAATGGGACATGGGACACACATTTATGTCAATAAAATAATATGTAGGCATCCAGTAAGGTCAACATGAAGCCAGTGTTTCCCCCAGCACTTGATATTCTGCAAATACTCTTTACAGTAAATGATGACAGTAGCAGAAGAAAACTTGATTTTAAAGATCCCTTTAGTAAAACTACACTCAAACAAATGTGCATTTCTGTGGCTGGTGTAAAAGAAAATGGAATGTTTTTCAATTTAAGTGTACGTATAAACAAAAAATACTGAAGTTGTGCAGTAAAAGTGAAAATAACTAGAATGAATTTATGTATTTATTGATGATTATTTGTTTAAATAATCAGTCTGTGGTTGGAGCCATCTGTGTTTGTTAAATAGTGAAATGAAAAGGGGGTAGGTTTAATAAGAATTGTTCTTTGTCCTACTCCTGTTCTTACATGGAATGTATTGTATTGAATTTATATGATCTGGCATTTGTTTTCTTAAGAATGCAAAAGAACAAATAAAAATGAAATGAAGCGAAGACCTTGGCTATAAGCGCCTACCAACCTTGACTACCATTTATTATAGGCTATTTAAAGTACTATATAAACTTTGTTCATTCCGCCAAAAACAAATTTTAATATTTATTCATTTAGACTTTATGTAAAATTAACTAGTTGTGGCATTTAGGAGTTGCAAGTGGGGCGTAAAATGACATTAATTTGTAGGATCACAGTTTGGAGGTAGTATGAGTTGGGTACCACCTTAGCACTGACACATTTTCTGCGGGACACTGATGAAGCTATACAAGTTTTAGGACGTGACCCACCAATTAAGAATCACTGCTCTATGAGAGGTGTCGGTGATGGTGCTGATCTGCACCTTGATTTGGAAAGTTAAAAACGAGACTGCCAGAATGCCTTATGTTATACCATTGTTTATGATTATTTTAATTTTAAATGATATATCTTGATTTATTTTTTCACACAATATTGCTCACCTCTAATGTCCAAATACTGTATGTTTAAATTTTTTCAATGTAGCAAGAGAGACATGGCGTCAAAGTACATCCTGGGGTGATATGGTGGAGGAGGAACCTGCTCGGCCTCCCGGACATGGAATCCACATGCATGAAAAACTGTCCTCTCCGTCACGCAAAAGGTAGAGAGCCATGTCTTTGTTCCACTCTGCCTTTCTGAAGAGGCCATGTTCGATTGACAAGGATTTAACCACCCTGTAATTCATCTGACTCTGCCGTTTTATGGTGCCACCCAGAATTCCCAAACAGTTCCAAGTGCCTCAGAGTCTATTGCTGCCATGTGCATTGTTGATAGGCCCATTAAGACAAGTGATTTGTTTCCATATTTTTGGCAGAACCATTGCGGAGTCTAAGAAGAAACATGAGGAGAAACAGCTGAAGGCGCAGCAGCTGAGGGACAAACTCCGAGAGGAAAAGACGCTTAAAGTTCAGAAGCTCTTGGAGAGGGTAAGGAGATGTCCCATGCAAGTACAGTCCTACAAGGCTTACAGTGAGAGCTGCTGTCAGCACTCTGCCTGATAGCATCACTAAATATTCAGGCCCCTTTCACTTTGAGGACAGCTGGGCCCAGACAGTCGTGAGAGAGCCCTGTCCAAAAATGAACAGGCGCCACAAAGAGGAGAGAGAATGGTAAAATAAATCAGGAGCAGTCACAATATACACAAGTTGTGTGCATTCACAAAAATCCTTACTTGAATTTGTGCTAACAGGTTGATGTTCATGTGCACAGGCATTGAGGGTGGGATTTAGACTAAGCCAACACAAATGTGCCAAAGGCTTCTGCTTTACTGGTATTCTCTACTTAACATTCTGTATTTCTTTGTCAGGAGAAAGAGGTAAGAAAATGGAAAGAAGAGCTGCTTGAGCAACGTCGAAGGATGATGGAAGAAAAACTGCTGCATGCTGAGTTTAAGAGAGAGCTGCAGCTACAAGCAATTGTAAAAAAGGCACAAGAAGAAGAAGCCAAGGTATAAAAATCAGCTTTGTTACTTATAGGCTACAAAACGAGTGTTAGGCGGGAATATCTGCTCTACCTTTCTTTCAGTCTTTTACTTGTGAATGTGCTCTCATGTATGGTCATGTGAATTTATTAGCCCATTCACAATTTTAGTTGTGATATGCATAAGCATGTTACAGAGATGCTTAAGGCCTTAGCTGATGAGCATTACAGATCATACAGAAATGTTGTACATGAAACAAACCACATATATATGTGTATGTCCTTACAGGTTAATGAAATAGCATTCATCAACACTTTGGAAGCCCAAAACAAGAGGCACGATGCCCTGGCCAAATTAAATGAGTATGAACAGCGTCTTAATGAGCTCCAAGAAGAGAGACAGAGAAGACAGGAGGAGAAGCAGGCCCGAGACGAGGCTGTGCAGGTGACACCATCAGTGACCTGTGTTATGATTGGTTGCTATAGTGTTTTCACTTATTTATCTTTTTAGGAGCGAAAGCGGGTTCTAGAAGCGGAGCGGCAGGCGAGGGTGGAAGAACTGCTCATAAAGAGGAAGGAACAGGAAGCCCGTATAGAACAACAGCGACAAGAGAAGGAAAAGGCCAGGGAAGATGCTGCAAGAGAACGGGCCAGGTTTGTTATAGAAACATTCTTGGCTGTGTCAATCCTATTGTCTATAGTCATGAAAAACCTTAAAAATGTTCTTTTTCAACAATATTTTATTGTTTTCACAAAGCAAACAAAAATCGCCAAAAAACTAAATGTATTTAAAAATAAAAATACCTGTGGGTATATATAATCAAACAGAAGTTGCCCCTTTGAGATGGCACTGAGGCGGTCCATGGGTAACACTCTCTGTACCGCTGTGTGATAGAGGGGGCTTAATTCCCCAACAAAATGTATCACATCTCCAGATGTAAAAGCTTCACAATAACACCCGCTGGAAAGTTTTACACTTTAGGCTATACTCACTAAAGTTTTGCATATGATTTTTTATGTTTTGGAGATGTCGTGGGCTTTGCAGTCAGTTGCCCAGCAGGCCATCATGTCACGCAGGCCGTGCTGAGTGGTTAATGTTGCGTCATTACCAGATCCGAGCACAGAAATCAGCAGTCGTGTGATTACATTTAAAATAAATACAAGTTACAGCTGTATCATACAAATAGGAACCGTATACTGTATGAACATGAACTAGAAACACAACTGTCTTCTCTTGACCAAAGCTTATTTAAAATGAACTCAGGTGAAGTGATTAACTGTTCTATGGTCAGATGAACCAAAATATGAAGAGTACAAGCTCCCTTGGTCCAGAGAAGACAGCAGTTTTTTCTAGATTATGTTCATACAGTACATGGTTGTTCTCTCCATGATACAGCTGTAACTTGCATTTGTGAGAACTTTGTGAGAACAAATTAAAAATTAGGTATTATTTTTAATGAAATATCACAGTTTTGACTCCATATGTTTATGTGTTGTTTTTATTTACATTTGACACAGTGGCCCTTTTGGGTCAGAATTGGGGTTGGAATAATCAGTTGACAGTCATTAAAAATTTTTATGAATTTGCTGAAAGGTTTACAAATATCATGGAAGATTATTGGCTGGGTGTATGATCCTAGTAATAAAAATGGTGTTTTCTGTGTGAAGAGATCGAGAGGAGCGCCTAGCTGCTCTAAGTGCGGCCCAACAGGAGGCCATGGAGGAACTGCAGAAGAAAATTCAGATGAAGGTATTTTTGACCCACTTTCCCACTAGACACCATACAGTTGTTTAGTCATGTGACCAGTGTTTTATTTTTTATTTTTTTTAGCACGATGAAAGCAGCAGAAGGCACATGGAGCAGATTGAGCAGAGGAAAGAGAAGGCTGCTGAGCTGAGCAGTGGGCGACATGCCAACACAGACTACGCACCCAAATTAACACCGTACGAGCGCAAGAAGCACTGCTCCCTGTGCTCGGTGGTGGTGAGTACCAGGAAAATGGTCACATACAGCGTTTTTCTACCCCCATGGACACTTTATATCAAAGAACCATTCACCCATTCACACGCCCACATTCATACACCAGTGTTGCAGAGACAGGAGGCAAGGTGGGTGAGGTGTCTTGCCCAAGGACACAACTGCAGTATGCAATCGTGTCATTCCCTGCCAAATCACCCGGATTCTGAATACTTCCCCAGGTCATCTGAGAAAAAAGATTCTCACATGTGGTACTACCAAAGTTAAACAAGTGTGCAAAATTTCAGGTCTGTACTGACAATGCTTACTGAGATATGTGCATTTTTTATGTTTTTCAAAGATGTGCTTTCGTCTGATTTTGAAGAAGCGTAATAGGCGACTTGATGCAGATACAAGCCTGATTTTTTTTTTTTTTTTTTTTTTTTTTTTTACATGGCAAACCGAACCTATATTTTCAGTTTCTGGTGTCAGATGTGAAATATCACTGACACACAATTTATTATAAACTGGTAAAAATGGCCAAAAGCCAAAACTTTATGGCAACTTTATGGCTGAGCTGTGGGGAACTGGCTGGTCATATTGTACTGAATTTTGTTTTACAGTTTGATCTGATGTATTAGGACAGCCCTAACCACTAAAAATCAACAAATTATTAACAGCCAGGTTTCATAATTTTCACAAACTTTGCTTTATTTGATGCTGAAGTTGACAATTAATAAAAAAATTCAAATTTTTACCAGTGTTACATATACCGTAGATGATCATTTGTGGAAAGTTTCATCTTTGGTTTACAATTATTTCTATTTTAAAAGTAGCAAAAAACCTACAGACATTTTCACATAAAAGCAAATCCTTTCTAATAGAAAATTATACAATTTGTGACCCAAAACATTGAATACAATATCCAGAATACTACAGTTCTTATGGACAATGGATGAAAATTGAGCTGAACAATACTCATGGTTTATCATCTAGTAGATGATACCAGTAGATAGGTGAAAAGCCATGAGTATTGTTCAGCTAAATTTTGCCCAGGCATCATTGCATTGTTTGTTTTTCTCTTTGCCTTCTCTATCTCTCTTTTCCTTTTTTCTACTGTCTACTGTGTCTACTGTCACTGTGAAAGTGGACAAAGTAAATGTTAGAGTAGACACTTTCAGTAGGATTTTTTTGTCCATTACTTTAATGTTTACAGGACGAGCAGACCAAAACTATTGTCAACCATCATCCCTTACACCAATCCTGAACTAGACAAGCAGATCTGACTATCTGTAAATCTGTGTTCCATCCATCCATCTTCTTCCTCTTTATCTGGGGCTGGGTCACAGGGGCAGCAGTCTAAGCAGAGATGCCCAGATTTCCCTCTCCACAGACACTTCCACCAGCTCAAGGCATTCTCTGACCACCCGAGAGATATAGTCCTAGATTTTCCCCGGGGTCTCTGCTCAGTGGAACATGCCTGGAACACCTCCCCAGGTAGGCGTCCAGGAGGCATCCGGAACAGATGCACAGAACCTCATTTCGGCCGTTTGTATCCAGGATCTTGTCCTTTCAGTCAAGACCCAAAGCTCATGACCATAGGAGAGAGTAGGAATGTAGATTGACCTGTAAATCAAGAGCTTTGCCTTTTGGTTCAGCTCCTTCTCTACCACAAAAGACCAATAAAACGACCGCATTACTGCAGACATTGCACCAATCCACCTGTCAATCTCACGCTCCATTCTTCCCTCATTCGTCAACAAGAAAGATACTAGAACTCCTCCACTTGAGGCAGGAGCTCTCCACCGACCTGGAGAGGGCAAGCCACCCTTTTCCAGTCGAGAACCATGGCTTCGGATTTGGAGGTGTCCTCCGGCCTAGGCTGTCCTGATGCCACATGCACTGATGGACACCCTTGTGCTTGAACATGGTATTCATTGTGGACAAGCTGTGGCTAGCACATAAGTCCAACAACAGTACACCACTCGCGTTCAGATCAGGGAGGCCATTCCTCCCAAACACACCACTCCAGGTATCACTGTCATTGCCCATGTGAACGTTGAAATCACCCAGTAGAACAATGGTGTCCCCAGTCAGAGCACCTTCCAGCACCCCTTGAAGGTACTCCTAGAAGGCCCAGTACTCTGCAGAGCTTTTTGGCCTGTAAGCCGAAACCACAGTGAGAGACCTGTCCCCGACCCAACAACGCAGGGACGTGACCCTCTTATCCACTGGGGTGAACTCCAACACATGCTCAATGGCTAAATTCTGTTTCCGTGGGTTGGGAAACAGAAGTCAAGGCACCCGCCTCACACAGCACCAGCCCCTTATCATCCTTCCTGCGTGTGGTGGATCTATGGGAAAGTGATCCCACGTAGCCTTTTCGGGCTTGGCCCGCTCGCAGGCTACCAGGCGCTCGCCTGCGAGCCCCAACCCCGGGCCTGTCTCCAGAGTGGGGCCCCGGTGATGCCAATCCAGGCAACATAATGGACCTTGTCGTTCTTTTTGTCATATAGGGCTTCGGAGCTGCTCTTAGTCTAGCTTGTCACCAAATCTGTGTTATTTGAGTAATACTCATTTTGATCACTTCTATCTCCAAGCCTGCTATTATCTCACTGTTATGTGACAGTTGGCACTAATCGTAAGGAGTTAGTTTAGAGTAGAGACACCCCACTGGTGCACTATTTTCACACTTGCCCTCCTTCAGGGCTCCTTGCCATTTCTCTTTTCACTCTTGTTTAAATAAAGGTTCATTCAAGCCGCTGATGTTTAGTTGAGCGGTGTATCCTCTTCCAGCACCCGCTGGGGATTCTGTTGACCTTTTCTCCTTTGTGTCTGCTCCACTGACCTCTGACCTCTTTGTGTTTACAGATCACCTCGGAGGTACACCTGTTCAGCCACACCAAGGGCAGGAGGCACCAGCAGGCAGTGCGGGACAGCAGCAGCATCCAGGGCCGGGAGCTCTCGGATGAGGAAGTGGTGCGTATGCAATAGTGCTATAGTCAGGGTGGTTAGGGGGCAAGCCCAAGACCAGGGTGGGTCTAAACCTCATAATGGCTAGGGAGGCAAAGCAAAAACATGCCCCACTCTCTTGTATCTTTCCATTTATGGCTAATGAGTTCAATATATTTGATAGTAGGTTTGATAAAATAAAGTTTAGTCCAGAGCCTGATGAAGTTTGTACATTGATTTCAGAATATCTTCCAATTATTGCACTTCCATCTTTGGCAATTGTATGGAGAGACATATAGCAGACATATAGACATATAATGTCCACTGTATCCAACTGCTTGGACTACTTACAGTTTGCATGTAGTCAGTGAAGTACAGAGTATGCGGCTATTACTTTGTTTAACATCTTAGCCAAGCATCTCTAGAGATTTGACAACTATGTTAGAGTTTACATCAGCCTTCAGTTCAATCCAAATACATATTTTGCTGCTAAGACGTGTGGACCAAGGTGTAAATGGAGATATAATCAAATGATCAGAGCCTTCCCTGTCCAATTGCCCTCAAAGAGTGACCTCAGATCAGCCTGTGTTAAATACAGCGGCACCTCAAGGGACAATTTTATCACCTTTGCTTTTTTCTATTTTGCATTTCAAATCCATGATTGAAGTATATTAGCATACTTTAATATATCAATAGGGTGCTGGTTGCCTTCTTACATAAAGAGAAGGAGAGAGAGCGTTTCTATGTCAGTTTCTTGTCAGTGCTACAACATTGGTGTCTGACATGTTTTTTGAAATTAATGCAACTATGACAAAGGATCTTATCTTACAAAATAATGAGTCTATGCAACATGAGCAGTGAGACGGTTGAAGGTTTTAAATATATTGGCACAAAAATCATAGGGAAGCCATTGAGACATTTGAACAGTTATTTATGAAGAGTGCATGGGGAGGAAGGCTGTGAACATCTTTAATGACACTTCCCATCCTTTACACAGGGAATTTGAATTTTTACCATCAGAAAGGAGATACAGAATAATATTGGGAAACAGAAATATTGTGAACTCTTTTGTCTCCCATTTATGAACTGTATTGACATGGGTGCTGACATATTTAATTGCTGGGTTTCAGATGACGTCAAAAACGCCTTTTTAAAGACATCTTCACTGTTCCTATTCCAGTTTAATTTATGGCCCAGATGCACTCCCAGATACTAACTGTCAACCATTTCAACAGCCTGGCCTTTGATGATCACTGGAGAGACTGTTTCCTTTTTCTTTCTAAAATCAATAATAAGCTCTAATGTTTTGTTAACATTTAGCTGTAAGAAACTTTCATCACACCAGCTAACAAAAGAGTCAATTTCATCCCTGTAGACCATCTCATCATCCCGGGAAATTAGGCCTAACAAGGCAGTGTCATCCGAAAATTTCTACATCCGACAGGATGCATGAGTGTGCCTATAGTCGGCTGTGCACAAAGTGAATTAAAAAGGAGATCGATCATTTCAGAATATTTGTCACCCAGTCTCATAAACTGAGGACGGTTTAAAAGGTAGTGTAAAACCCAGGCAACAGCTGTATTGTGCAAATTAAAATTGAATAATTTAGTAAGCTAAAATATTTGGTTGTATTGTATTAAAAGCACTAGAAAAATCAAAAAACATTATATGAACAGAGCTGCCAGTTTTCCCAAGGTGCTGATAAACAGTGTGGAGCATATACAGTAAAGCATCATCCACACTCACGCCCTTACTGTACACAAACTGTAATGGGTCTTGAAAAAATGCTATCTGTCCTCTCAGGTGCCCAAGAACAACCCTCTCAAAGCACTTCATTATGTGTGATGTCAATGCTATAGGCCTAAGATTAGACAAAGTACAGCTCACATTTGCTTCCTTTGGGATGGGCACAAGACAAGAGGTTTTCCACATAGTCGGTATTTTAGCTGTAGACATGGACAGCATGAAAATAAAATGAAAAACAGACCCAAGTGGCTCTGCACAGACTTTCAGGGCACGCAGGTGAACACCATCCTGGCCTACTGCCTTATTAGGTTTCAGATGCCTTAGCTGCTGTTGGACATCAATATTACTAAACCTAATTTCTGGACAGGAGTTTTCCAAATTTTGTGCAGCAAGCGATGATATCAGATGGTTGTGTTTATGTGTGAAATCAGTATGATCAAATTTAGCAAAGTACTGATTCATCTCAATCACATTCAACCCCATCGCGTCCAGGGTGGACTTACTAACTGGGACTAAGTAATAGTCCCAGTAATGTCCCAGGGACATTTGGCGTTACAGTCATTCACTGTTGCTGGGTGTAGGCTCCAGTCACCCGCGACCCCTAATGGAAAAAGCGGGAGAAGATAAAAAAATGAATGAGTGATTGAAGTCAAATTAAAGTTTTGAGACCAAGACCAATACTAAAAGTAAAAGTAAAAAGGTAATATTTATATAGCGCTTTTCTACCTCCATGGGTACTCTGTGCTTTACATCAAGGAACCATTCACCCATTCACACTCACATTCATATGTCAGTGTGCACAGACACTGGAGGCAAGGTGGGGTAAGTGTCTTGCCCAAGGATACAACAGTGGGAGTGGGGTTTGAACTGCCAACCTTCTGGTTAGTGGACAGGCAGCTCTACCAACTGAGCTACTGCCGCCCTTGCCGCCCTTGCCGCCTAGTACTACAACCTTGGTATACAAATCAGCCCACACCTGCCAGGAGCAAACACACAGTGATCCTGTCATAGACCCTAACCACAGAACGTGTGTCATGTGAAAACACAAAGATATTGAGCAGTTGTTGTAACACAACCACTATTATTGTTTATGAATGCACGTATACATCGCCAGGCCTGTGTTGTTATCTTTGTGGCTTTACAAATGGAGCTTGAAGTGTACACAGTTGCGGTTCAGTGTTAGACTGAAGAGGAGAGGTGACATCACCTGCTTGTCTCCGGGCCCTTCCTGCCATGGGAAGGCAACTCGCTCCTGCACGCCCACCAGTAAGAGCTGCAATGTGAGACTGGCTTTTCAGCTCCTCTCATTGTGAAGTTGACAAGTGTTGTCCTATGACCCCAGCTCCTGTGCCTCAGCATCTCTTGTACCCCAGCTCCTGTACTAGAGGTCAATTGATATATCAGGCCGATTTCTGCATTTTTAGTCAATATGCAATCAGCCAATTCTTGGACTTCAGTGCCCCAACCATCTTGTAGCAGTTTGGGGTCTTACTCTGCAGTTCATAGGAAACATCCAAAATCATTTTGTCAGCCTGAAAAGTGCAAAATGGAATAAAAAGATTTTGCTTATTTCTCTGGAATAGAATCTCGTAGAACAAAAATTCAAATGCATTTTGTAGCACTCCACAAGCTCTACCTGCACAACAAGTTGATTGAGATTGCTTTATTGGGTTTCTCAAAAAAAAAAAAAACTCATCTTCAACTGTTCTGTCACATTCTAACACATTTGTTTGCGTTTTAATAAGCATTACTAAAACAAATAGCTATTTTCAATTAATTTCTTTAAAAAAAGAAAAGAAAAAAAAAACATTTTCTCCAAATTGACATGTTCATTTCAAATATGTAGAGGTGTAGTAGGGGGGTACAGGTATCATTGCTGATACTCCCTTCAGTGGTACGCAGTCTATAAAACAGCATGATATTACAAACTGAGGGCCCAGTTGCTGTGAAAATAACTATAATCTCTATACTAAACTTCACTGCCCTACTACACTCACTGTTTGGAGCCTTATATGGGAAGACTCGTAATTGTTAGCCTCATGAAAAATGTCTTTACATATATCTGAAATGTACTTTGTAGAATATGAAGTTGCCGTGTAACTCCTAAAGGTAACTCAATCCAGTGTAGTGTCAAACATGATGTGCAGCTGTCTGTGGCCAAACGGGAGGGGTTTGTGTGCGACAAAAGGCCTGCCTTTGACACAGATGGCTGCAGATAGTGGGTTTGTTTGTCCTGGTGTTGTGTTACTGCTGCCAGAGGATGTCTGCCATTGTACCTTTTATAGGGGCCGTATGCACTGCTTTGGCATGATTCACTTAGACACCTGTCTGTCATCAAACACGACTATCTCAAATCGGCTATTTAGAGCTTCCTGGAAATGGAAAGTAAGTCTTCATTGTCTTTGTTTGCAGAAGGATAACTCTCTTACCATTTTTGAGGATGTATATTCTGAAATCAATATAATTAGCGGTAAATATGTAGTATAGTCTCTGGTCTTGAGTCCTGCTTAGCTACATTTTAAGATGACATAAAAACTGCAATGGTAATAGCAGTGATACTGTGATAATCCATTAAAAAGACATATTTTAAAGCGGTCTACAAGTTCTTAAACAGAACTTTTCAAACCATTAATGCTTATATAACTCTTAAAGTCTTATTAGTTCAAAGTTATGCATACCTTTATGTGGCCAAGAAATAGAGCGGTACTATGTAAATATGATTCTCACTATAACTACAACACATTTACTTTGTATTTAAAAGCATATCAGCTGTAAAAGAATACTGTGATGGCATCATACCATGATATTTCTCCTCAAGGTCATTGTACCAGAATCTCTTGGCCCCCGTATGGCCTGGACAGCAGTTTAAGTTAATAAATGTGTCATATTCAGAAGCAATGTTAATTATTATTATCAGCTTTGGAGAAGGGGGGATTCAGATGTGTAGTTATGACTATATTAAATATAGTAATCACATTTTTATAACATTGTGCAGCTCTACATTTAAGCATCATCCCACTACTCTTATCAGTACCAAGTCAGAGTCTCTTTGTCAGTGGAGGCAGCAGGTGCACTGGCCACAATTGTGTCCAGGGATCATGCATTGAAAAGCGTGACAAAACAGTATTATGGTTTTCATATGGGTGATACAGCAGGTAAAGTCAGTATTGAACAAGTAATACACACATACAGAGAAATCAGAACAGATACATTCAGAAAGTCACGAAAATCTGAAAATGTCATTAATGCTTGAAGAAATGGAGGTGGAAAAAGGTGCCATCTGAAATCTAACACTGATCAGAAAACACTGCCTCTGGTCTAATCTATAAAAGGTGTCTTTTTACCTATCTCGTGATAAACTCCTGAATGGTCCAGTGAGCTCTGTTGGGGCCAGAATCTGGAAGTGGAGAGAACGTCATTCCATCAGACACTAGCCATGTCACAGATATATCTGTTCATAAACAAGTTGAAGTGGTCAATATTAACTTTACCAGCTGTATATACCTATAAAATGTTAAAGTTGTCCAATCAGAACCCTAAATCAAACAAATGTAAAAATGAGGATTCTCATTGTGATCGGCTGAAGCCCAAAGCCTTCTTCACATCTTAGAGTAATTTTTTTTTAAGAAGAAGCAAGCATTTTATATTTAGAGACAACACAAATGAATGAATACGGTGGAATGAATCTTACTTTCATTTAGTAGCACACATATAACAATGAATTCTAGAATTATTGCTGCTGGCTAGCTTCTGTAATGTGTGTCTGTGGTTACTTTTCAGCATAGGATATACTCGCAAACCAGACAATCTCAAATGTATTATTGCAAAATCAGGAAAATGTCAATAATTAGAGTTTCCCTGTGACTAACTGGCCATTGTCTAGAGTGTACCCCACCTCAGGCCCATAGCTGCTGGGATATTACACCGTGGTAATAGCTAGGTAAGGCCAACTAGACAGTGTGCACCTACCACAATGGCTGCAATTTTCTGTAGTAGCAAATACTCATAGTAAATAAACAGTGTAAACATCTATGAGGGAGGCATTTGAGAGTAAAAGTTTATATACTACATGTTTATACAGCCCAAAGGTGGATAGAGCTCAATGATTTGAGTCTTGTAGTTGCTATCTAAAGATGTGGAGTGGTTCTCTAAGATTGGGCTGGGATCCAAAAGTAAGTGTTAGGGGCTGTATGCAGGTCAGCCCAAATAATCTAGGAAAAATATTTTTGAATGTTGACTGAACTATAATGAAAATTCTGTTTGCCTTTGGAAATTGGTAATAAGCCTTAAAATATAGCAAGTGGGTAGTACACTAAGAATACTTGATAAAACTATGATAAAATGTATTCTAGCATGTGGCTCAAAAAGACAATGGGTAAGCTGAAAATACAAATGATCAGAATGGTGCTGAAACAAACCAGCAAATAGTGGTAATATATATTTTTTGGTCTTTGTTTTAGGAGCATCTTTCTTTAAAAAAGTACATCGTGGACATAGTGACGGATGGCTCTGTGTCTTCAGAGAACGTGAAGGATGGAGAGGAACGGCAGAAGGCACGGAAGAAGGCCAAGAAGCTGCGCGCCAGAATGAATTCCAGGTTAATGTTCACTTTTCTACTTTTTTCTCTCAGATATTATGAGCTTTCAGCCTGTCCAGCAGATATCAAGGAAAAGACTGGGCAGTCTAATGTAAAGGGAACAACATGACAATTACAAAATGTGGCCATAAATGAGGGAAGACCCTGAAATTCTCTATCAGAGACAACTTTACTGTGATTGGACAGTTGTGCACCAAACATACAGCATATTCAAGTATGCATGCCTGTTTTTTCAAATGAATATTGAAAGAGGTAGAAGTCTTTTAGTGTGAGTAAAAAGATAAGGGTAAAAGGAATGGACTGTGACATGACATTGTTTATCAGAATGAGGCGGGTTACATCAATATTAAGGCACCTGTCTGTCTGAGAAGAAGATAGAAGATTTATCTTGTTTTAGTATTGTGTGATTAGTGGCTCCCCCCAAACAGGTCACTGTAGCAGCTAGTGCAGCAATGAATTGTATCATTTCATTTTTTTTTTTTTTTTTACAAAGTATAGAATATGCAAAGCACAATTCATATTCGTAATTTTTTTGTAAGATGGGACTCCCCAGAAGCTTCAGAGCTTATAAACAGGGGCCCAAACATTTTATAAACATACAATAAACATACAATTAAATACAATATAACAATTACCTAACACCTAACTCTATCTCAGACCCAAGACCCTACACATTAATTCATAGTTTCTAAGGTAAAATTTGACCCATCAGATTCAAGTTTAAAATTAATACACACATCTATATATATATATATATATATATATATATATATATATATATATATATATATATATATATATATATATATATATATATATATATATATATATATATATATATACGTGCGAGGTTTATAATTTTACATAATTTAATAGCAGTTTTTGTTTTAATCTCCTTTTAAAAATAGACAGAGGTGATGATTCTCTTATAGTGATATCAGTCTTATTCCAAATTTGTGGACCTTTACATGTTACACTAAAGCTTGTGCATTTCAATTTCCGTTTTTTGCCTTTTAGAAGTTGTTTTCTCCTTGTGTTGTGTCTATGAGTAGGAAGATAAATTGGAATGAGGTGACTGAGTCTGTCTTTCAGTCCAAGTACCACATTGTACATTATACATGCATTTTGAAAGATGTTGCACTCAGTCAGCTTCAGAAGTTTGTACTTATAAAAAAAGTATCAGAGGGAGCATTAAACTTGGTCCATGATATCACTCGTATAACTTTCTTCTGTCAAGTCTGTAACTTTTCTAGGTAGCTTGGATACGTGTTACACCATATAACATTACAATAGTTTAAATGTGGTTCAAACAGAGACCGGTACAAGTTTAGAAGAGCTTAAAGAGGAAGAAAGTGTCTCAACTTGATAAACAAGCCGACATATTTAGATAATCTTTTTGTCAAATCCTCAATATGCTTTCTAAAAGTTTAGCATTCATCAATAAAAATTCCCAGAAATTTTACAAACTCTACCCTCTCAATAGCTCTGCTATTTATCTCAATCCGTATATTGTTGTTTAAGGATAGTTTATTACATTTAAACCAGATGTCCACTTTTTCCAGTTCTTCATAAAAAAGATTTTGGAGATGCTCCAAATTTTTGTGTGACAAGAATAAATTTGTGTCATCAGCAAAAATCACTTCATAAAAAATATTTGAAGAATTCACAAAATCATTTATATATAGAATGAAGAGAAGCAGCCCTAGGATTGATCCCTGTAGGACCCCCCATTTAATAAATTTAAGTTGAGATTTACAATTATTTACATATACATATTGTTGCCTTTCAAGTAGATAACTTCTGAGCCAACTGAGAGCTGTGCCTCTGACGCCATAATGTTGCAATTTACCTATGAGAATATTTAAATCAATCGTGTCAAACTTGAAATTGAAAGTGTATGCTGTTAATGAGAAATATGAGTAAACCATGCAACATGCATAATCAAAGGTGGTCACATTGGTCAGCCCTAAAGATAACAGTTAGTATGTGTTTTTTAATAATTTTAATACTTGCAGTAAAATATAAAATAGGTTTATCTTAATGCTCAGACAAAAGTGAAATTCCAGCCCCATGCTCAACGTCATTTATAAATCAACAGATGGATTGAGTATACATATCACACTGTGTTTATTATACTTATTTTCAAATGGTGGGTTGGGGCCCAAAAATTTGTCACAGGGAGGTGTACTATATTTTTTTATAGTTGACTACCTAACTCCTTGTAGGTTATGTTTTTGTGAAGAGATTTATACATGTACAAACTGGCTGTTTGCATAATTACAGATTTATCTTTATTACCCCAGCCTTTAGCCTTTAACATACACTATATTTCCAAAAGTATTAGCTCACCTACCTTTACACGCATATGATCTTAAGTGACATCCCATTCTTAATCCATAGGGTTTAATATGACGTTGGCCCACCCTTTGCAGCTATCTACGTCAGACATCTATGTGTCTGATGTTCTTGTCCAACGTCTGACACTGATGTTGGACAAGAAGCCTTGGCTCGCAGTCTTTGCCCTAATTTATCCCAAAGGTATTCTATCGAGTTGAGGTCAGGACTCTGTGCAGGCCAGTCAAGTTCATCTCAAGTCAAGTCAATCATCAAGTTCACTCATCCATGTCTTTATGGACCGTGCTTTGTGCACTGGTGCAGTCATGTTGGAACAGGAAGTGGCCATTCCCAAACTGTTCCCACAAAGTTGGGAGCATGGAATTATCCAAAATGTCTTGATACGCTGAAACATTCAGAGTTCCTTTCACTGGAACTAAGCGGCCAAGCCCAGCTCCTATAAACAACCCCACACCATAATCCCAATTCAGTTATTTGGGTGGGTGAGCGAATACTTTTGGAAATATAGTGTATGTGCTCTTTTTGGCAGTGGTAAATTAGTCTGTAACCACACTTTCTTTAACCTGCTTGTCTCTAAAGCTGTCAGAGGTTAATATTGTCATTTCACTAATAAAAATAGGTGTTGTTTATGGACATACTGAATCTAAGCCAGCCATGTTTGCCTGCTGAAAATAGTGAATAGGGAGCCCTGAAGAAGCCGCTCTCTCTGCCTCACAGACCAGGAGAGGCCGGCGGCTGCAGTTAGTAAAGTCATTCAGTTTCCCTCTAGTTCACTGCTACAGAGCAAGAGAAAATATACAAAATGTTCCTAGATTCACCAAAATAACACTGAACCCTGCTGCCCTCCAGACAAACCCCAAAGGCATCCTTATCGCTAAATGACTGCCCTTGAAAGATCCTGATTATAATTATTAGATTTTTTGTGTCTTCACCTGTGCTCTTCCAGGAACAGTGATTTCATCAGTGTGGAAATGGCTAACTGGAAAGTGCTGTGTTTAGCTCTGATCAATAGTTTTGATCATGTCTGTGAATGTCTGAGTGACAGGCAGATCTTGTGTTGGTGGAGTCTATTGGCCTAATGCCGCAGACACATTGACCCAGGACAAGGTCATGCTCTAAAAACACTGCTTGCTCGTGCCTACTACGTTCTCTCAACTGTTTATTTGACATTGAGTAGAATTAAGAATTTGATCCTCTTGTGTTAAGTGTGACTTGCAGGCTGGAGTGTTTGGAGTTGGGTTAAGTCTATATGTGGTATGACAAGATGGCAGCAAAAACATGTTTCTACTGATCTCTGTGTGATTATTTGGAGCCAGGTCACTGGGGCAATGGCTGACAGACAGGCCAAATAAACAGACTAAACTAGACTCTACATCCATATCGTCCTGTACTGACAGACTGTTCTCTGCAGGGCCAAGGAATATGAGACGTCAATGGAGGCAAAGGCACAGGTCCCGGACTCCCCGTACAAGGCCAAGTGAGTTCTGTATTTTCTATGTAGGAGAGATATTTTCTTTATTTATAACTCTTTGTCCTTATTCTAAAAGTGTGGGGCTTGACGCAGACATGGGTGCACAACTGGAGTTGGTGTACGCTGAGAGTCCATTTCATGAAAAATATGAGCTCTTTTTGAATTAAAAGGCACAACATGTCTCAAAAGGTTGCGATCAGGCATCAAAAAGCAGAAAAAAAAAAGTTTTACTAAAAAAACTGCAGAAGTGAGCGGTAATTCATTCAGCATTCTGCAACACTCCAGTAACAACAACAAATGTCCACACATCTTAGTGTGGACATTTGTTGTTTTCAGATTCTAGAATGTGAGGATGTCACACTCTCGTATGGGGGCAGGAGCCAGTGTTACTGTATAAGCTATGTGACAAGGTCCATGATCTTGCTGTATGTATCCGACCACACCAAAAATTTTGCCTGCTCCCATCTCAATGAAATGTTATGAGCCTTTACAATGTTGTGATGTCATCTGAAACCCAGAAATAAAAGGTGGTGTCTGTGTTTTTAGTATTGAATGTGTTGGATGCTCCTCATCTTTGGGACCTCAAACAGCACTGGATTAAAAACAGACAAGACTCCAAAGGTCACTGATTGTGAACAGTCTGCAATCGAAAGCTATAGTGGTCATGTAAAGAGAAGGCCATATGTGAACATGATCTAGAAACACCTGATGATTCATCTGACCATAGAACTTTACCATTTTACCTCAGTCCATTTTAAATGAACTTGTATTTTTTTTAGAACTGTGCTCACAGACACTGACCTCTGGAAGTGTTCCTGATACATGCAGTGATCTCCAGTACAGAATCATGTCTGTTTTTAATTCAGTATCACGTGAGTAGCTGAAGATCATGAGCATCCAGTACTAATTATAGAGACTGTCTATCAACACAACATCACATCTTACTAAAAGCAACATTTGTCACAAACCGACAACTAAGAACATGAATTTACCGCATAATCCAAAGTTGAGAAGTACATGTGAATGGCACTAAAGTGTCAGCTGTTTGTCAAACAACAATAGTGAGTTTTTCCAATCATGTCCAGACTACCACAAACAAATGTCAGTTTTCTTCCATAATTTATTGTCTAATGACATCTTGTGTGTAAATGAAAACTGTGTTGCTATTTTAAGACTGCAACTATTAAAATTAACTACATCACAAGTACTGAATGTTTGCTTCCAGTGTAAAGGCACGTATGTGTGTTTCCAGGCTGCAGCGGCTGGTCAAGGACCTCCTCAAGCAGCTCCAGGGCCAGGACAGTGGGCAGTGGACCAGCAACAAGGTGTCCGGCCTTGACCGAACTCTGGGAGAGATCTCTCGCATTTTAGAGAAACAGGTACAGAATACATTGAAAAACTTATCCCAATCCCAACAATAGCATAACTAAGCTTCCTGCTTTTTTATTTAAAGTAAAACTGAACAAATTGGCTACTTCATAAAACATGACTTCAAACTTTAGCTTATTATTCTTGCATGACTCCTGTGCCAATATTTATCTACATTTGACTTTACTTCCCTTTTCATTTAAGACATTTTTTGTGTGTGAACAGCACTGAAATATAATTTTTTTCTGCATTAGCAGCAACCATTAATTCAACGTTGACTAGTGCTGTCAACCAACCTATAATATGCTTGGTGATTAAACAGCTTTTTTTATACTAGAAAAAGCTAGTACTTGTTGTTGAATGTTGTGGTCTGCTGCAGGGCATAGGTGAGCCCTGTGGCTCTCGTACCAGCAGAGTATCGCTTACTCCATAGCTACTTGCCTTCGGTTATTGGTTAATGAGGAGCAGACTGAATGTGTTTTCATTGGGCACATGGTATCAATAGTGGAGCTTCCCAGCACGAGAGCAGACATTGTCCTTTGTGCGTGGCTTGCATAACTTAGATGTTACTAATTAAGATGGTGGTAAATTGGATTTCCAGACAGTCCTCCTGATTACAGGTAATATAAGCAATAATTCTGAATAAATCCTAAAAATTACTCATATCTGTTTTCAGATACAAATTTAAATCATATATTACTTTTGTTTGATAACAAGAGCACAGATGGCTTATTCACAAGTATATAGGGATTTTCCGTAATGTGGAAACTGTTGATGTTCAGAGTTGTGTTTTGGTCTTAAATTCCATGCATCGCCAATCATGCAATGTACGTGCAAGCTGTAAGCTGTGGACATGACTAACAGCAGAGCCACAACTGGTACTAAACCTAAAAGAGCTTGTTATGAATCAAAAATAATGACAATAAAGAAGCAAACTTATAGTCTACATTGGCGATGCCTTTTCGTAGTGGAGAAGGCTGAAAGCTGAGAGAAAGCGAGGCGACTTATTTGCGCTACTTTTGCCAAGAATAAAGCATTGGTATTCACAAAATACTGTCTTTGCATGTTAAAAAGGACACCAAAAAAATCGTCATTATTGTCCAATAAAACATTGTGGAGAACTGTTGCTAATTATGTTAGGTGCACCATACAGGTGCAGGTGAATCTCATGTAATTGTGCTTAGGTACAACAGCATTATTGTTGCCATGTGAGTAAAATTAAATTTCATGTTTGTTTTTAAAACAAGGAAATGACCATATTTTTAATGTTATTACATGATACTGGTGTACCAAGTTTTTACATGAAGAATACTTGTTGTAAAAACGTGATCTGTTGATATCTTGTAATAACGTGAAATTTTTTCTTAAAAAACTGTGAAAAGCTCTGATTAGGACTAGATATTTCTAAGTATTTATCTTATAAAAACATGAGACATCCGTATTTTCTTATAGTAAAAGATGAAAATGTTAATTATTTTTACTCACCTGGCAGCAACACTCCTCCGTCTTTATACTAATTGTTAACCCTTATTTCTTTTTTTTTTTTATTATAATTGATTGGCTGAAAGGA
Organism: Bostrychus sinensis; assembly: GCA_020698575.1. NCBI lineage: Eukaryota > Metazoa > Chordata > Actinopteri > Gobiiformes > Eleotridae > Bostrychus > Bostrychus sinensis. The sequence continues at coordinate 34,526,903 of CM036251.1, forward strand.
CAGAACATAGTTGAACAAGACTGTTTTTGCTACAAGAAGACTGCTGTTTTCACCTGGGCCACTGTCACTCTGATTATAATAAAATACTTAGGTGCCTTGAAAAATGTGTACAGATATGGAGGAGAAAACTAAAGTAAAGCCTAGCAAGGGATTCTAACCAGGTATATTTGAATCCTGTAAAAAGTAAAATTAATTTTAAAAATATGAAGAAACACAGGACTAAAAGGACTAAAGGGCCTTTCAGATGGCAATCAAAGTAATTATTTGTAGTACAGATTGCAGTAACTGTAACAGTTTTATTAAAAACACTTTTAACTATTCCCGCTTTAGGTTCAAACATACATGCACTACTTCTCTTTCTTATCCATGGACAAAGACAAATATACGTTTTCTCCATCAGTGTGGCTGTCACTTCAAGTCTTGTTTGTTTAGATTATTGGCCCTAACAAGCATCTCTCACGTCGCTGGCTCACCTACACATTTGTTTTTCTCCCTCCTATCTGATTCAGTCTCTACTTTCTTAGCTAATTCTTGAGACACCAGCCGACACTGGCCTGCTGTGGTGCGCTACCCCCCCCACCCCACCCACCCACGACTCGCCTCTGACCCCACACTGCTGCTCCCTCTGTGGCTGCTAATGGTTTATTTTGTGTCAAACCTCATTTTTCACTTCAGGGTGATTGGAGTGAACAGTTTTCCCAATGAACACTTTTTGGGATGTACCAAGAACCCATGTTTGCACAGCCTCTAAGTGTAGTTCCATATGTTTAATTGCCGCCCCTAGTACAAGCAGACTTGCATTCTGAATGTACGCGACAACCTGTGTTTACATTTATGTTTGCTTAATGGTAGTCTTGTGAGCTCAGAGAGGGGGCAGAAGTACTGTAGCTGTGTCTGGGGATATTGGAGTTGGGCCTCCCACATACTGAGGTTGACCAGAGAGGCGACTCAAAAGAAAAGTTCATACTTAAAGAAATCATTGTGACCTACAGATAGAGAAGGGTTGAGAATTAAGGACACTCAAGCTCCTACTGACTGAACAAACATAGCCCTTGTTACAGAGTGGCTTGGCTGAATGCAAAGGATTTAAGGATTCTTTATTGTTTTTCTGTCATGGAGCAATGAAGAACACAATATTGTACTCAGGTCTTGATAATAATGACTTGAGGGCTCAAACGGTAGCGCATAGAAAACCTAGCCTTATTTGGATAAGTCTGGCTTATTTTTGTTCACTTCTGTTCCATGAAACAGGCTCATCCTGAGACTCTGTGGAAACTTATGCAGGCGGCTGAGCCTGGTCCCGAACAGGTTTAAGGTCTGGCTTAGACCAAACACTTTATGAGGTGGGGGAAAATACATATTTAGCCAACTTAAAATGTTTAAATAAGTTAGAATCTTCAGACGAAAATAAAATTATTGAAATTGTAAGAAAATTTAATAACAAGAGGTCTGACTGCTCTGATGTAGACATGGTGTTAGTTAACGATACTGTATATTAAAAAGTATAGTGACACCTTTCACATACATCTGCAATCAGTCCTTCCTCCCTGACATTTTTCATAATAAAATGAAAACACAAGATCTTGCAATTTTCTAAAATTTCTGAAAAAATATTTTAGATAAATACAATTGTTGAGTCATCACCAGCATTGTTTTAGATCAAATAGGTCCACTTTGATGGCAGTGCATTTGTTTTAGTAATGCTTATTAAAACGGAAACCACTGACCTCACTGTTTTCTACTGTCTTAAGAGATGCTTTCCTGTTATCTTGTACCGTTTTAAAAAATGTTACAGTTTCTTATAGTTGCCTTTTTTATTTTGCGTTTTTTCTCTATTTTCATATGAGCATTATAGAACATATTTCCTCATTGTTTAAATTCTTCAACTTGACTATACTTTCTTTAGGATTTTCAGCTTCTTTAAAGCCTCTGGTTAGCAAATTTCAGTCTCAGCAATCACTTGCAGTGGATTCAGCTTGGTCCTCAGTGGTAAAGCAGTCTAACATTATTAATGCTTTTATAAGAGCCTTTGCTGTTACAGCTTTAGCTTGCTTTGAGCTGATGACAGGGAGAATTTGAATTTGAAGTTTATCTCTAATTGTGGTGATTTTGTTTTTGAAAAAGTGAAGAAAGTCATCACAGCAGAGTGTAAATAAGATACAAGGTTCTACCAAGCTGAGACTGGTTGTCAGCCTGACTACAGTTAGGAACACAAACCTCCGCTTACTTTTGTTTTATAACAGAGAGAGGAAAGAAGCATGTGCTGTAGCAGGGACAGAGAAAGCAGTGCCTCCACTCCAGCTCCACTCCATAGTGCACAGGGAATCTCCTCCTCCTGCTCACTTTGTCTTTCTCCTTCTCATTGTGTCCTTCTCCTCACTGTCTCCCCCTCATCCTCACTCTGTCCTTCTCCTCCTCCTCACTGTTTTCTCATCCACACCATGTCCTCCTCCCCAATGTGTCCTCCTCACTCTGTTCTCCTCTTTTGTCTCCTCCTTATCCTCACTCTGTTTCCTCCTCGCTGTCTGAGGACAATGTACTCAAAATCTACTTCTGTTACTTTAATAATATACAGTTTTAAAAATTAAAGTTGTCAACAAAATAACAGTTCAGTTCAGTTAAAGTAAATAAATGTTAAGTATTACGACTAGTACTACTGTATTACTTTACTACAATATACACAAACCCTACCAGTTGAATTCTGAAACTTTTAAAGGAGAGCGTGCCACCCACACTTGCCACAGCCAAGTCAGAAAGTACTTTTACTCAGAGACTTTTAACAATTGTGTAGAGCAAAAAAAAAGGGGTTTCTTAAAGTAAAAGTCTGCTTCTATCAGTGTGTTTAACCTTCCACCTGGGTTTGTGTTTGTAGGATCTCTGCTGACTTTACAAACTACCTCTGCTTTTTGCCTCTGTGTTCATTTGCATCGACTTCAGTAGGAGAGGTGTTTGTTTACATGAGAACATGCTCAGACCACCAAGAGATCGTGAAGGCTTCAGGCTGGAGTATTGTTCTATCATCACAGTAGGCAGATCTGTCAGCAGGGCAGAACTGTGCTGTGGAGACAGCCAGGACCAGGCAGGCCTGTGCTGCTTCTTTTAATACTCTTTGATAAGCTGCTATGAACAGGGTCTGAAAAGGAGGCCAACTTTTTTTTTAGCCAGATGGCTGTCAGGTTGGTGTGTTGATGGGAAGGTAGAGAAGGAGAGATAGATGGACAAATACTTTGTTCATCCCCAAAGGGAAACTCAAATGTCCTTGTAGCACTTACATGCAGTTCAAACACACAACAGAATAAGTAAACAAATAAATGAAGTCAAGGGTGGACTTAGAACTGAAGGAACTTGGAAATTCTTATTCAACAATAACGTCCTATTTGCATCATGGATAGTTAGTTTTCTTCTAATATTGTGCAGGCCTCCTGATCAGTTTGTATAACCAGCAGCAGGTACTGTATTAGTGACAGCCAAGAGCTTAAGTGTGCTCCTCTCTTCATGTGTTCAGGCTTGTAGGCAACTTCCCCCAGCAGAACAAAAGCTGCTACAGAGTCTGGATTTGAGGCTGCCACAGGCTTCTCATTAGGTGGAGTGACCTCCACTCAGAGACCCACTCACAAAAATGTGTGGAAGGCTTCCAGCTTTGTACTTGTTGATTTATACAACTCTGTAGCAACAGCCTTTTACTGTAAGTCCTTCACCTCAGTGATCTCTGGAGGGAATGGCCTGAGCTTAAAAATCTCATCTTTGCATTTGCTTATTTGGAATTTTAATACCTCTAATAAATATATTATTCTATAGTCTCGATATTGTATTGAAAGTGCATTGACAAACTAGATATTATTAGTTTTACTAAAAATTTCTAAATAAATTCCTACTAGAGAGTATATAGATCTGAATTAACTAAGTTTTAGTTTTATCAACTGAACTCACGAGAAATTAGTTCCAGAGTTTTTATATTTTTGATTCAAACTTGCACTTTAATGCATAGATATTAGTGTTACATATGTTTCAGTAATAGCTAAATGTAATAACAATTTGCTATAGTCATTTGTATATTTCATTTTGCAAAAGAATAATTTCAACACTTACCTGAAACATTTTCTTTAATAGTTCAGTGTCAGTATAAACTGCAGGCATAATCAGTGACATTCCGAAAGTCAGAGCAGTGTAAAATGGTGATCATGGCTGTTGGCTATTGGTGATACATTATTACAGATTAAATAATAATTTCAAACTGAATATTTGAGTAGTTTTACATATAATGCTCAGACTGCAGGTGAGGTCATGTAAGAGCATCAGCCACAATATCTGATATTGTACGGCACTCTATGCTCCAAAGGTGGGATCTATAAAAAAGCAACTAGGTGTAAAACCTTGCGTATCCCTACACCAGTTCTCACTCATGCGTAGGCACTTTTTTGTGACGCCGCACAAAGGCGACTCTCACAGTGAGCTGCTGAAGTGAAGAAAGTCTGTTTGATACATTTCACTTTCACTTTATATCTCTCAGAAAAAACTAAGGATTTGATTCACAATCATCATTTAAACAAGTAAAGAGTAAAACTGAGGGAAGGCCATTTGAGTTTTCATAATTTCGCTCAATATTCTTGACAATAAAGTGGTTGAGAACCGCGCATGCCCCTTAATGCTCATGCACTTCCACAGGGCACTACGCTGGCTCTCTGTCATGGTCCGCGGAATTGACTAAAAGCAGAGGCATAAACAACTCCTACAGTCGGTTCATATCATAGCTGTGTGGTTTTAATGAAGCACAGTGTCAAAAAAAGACTGCATGGACATGTTCTATAACCTGTCTGTCTTTACGCATGACATACTCCTGCACTGCGGCTCTGCCCCCTCCCTTTACGCAACCTCCACTTGGACCTCTGCATGCACGTACAGCGTCCAAAATAATATCCATGTATGTGAACAGAGATGTGATGCATCCTGCACATCTCATGGCCTTTCATTTATTATAAGTCTCAATTACACCGCGGGAAAATCCGAAAAAAAGCCATACCTGCAATAACTCAAATAAAACATTTGTTACATTTTAAACTTCTCTTTAATGTTTAAAGTTATCTATATTAAGAGGAAGTATGTGTTCATTGTGTCATTGCAATCATTTTATTTATTTAATCAGGGAAGGGGCATTCTCTTTCCAACACAGCTGCATGTGTGTTCATAGTCCTTCGTGGAGCGTCTCGTGCCTCCCTCTCTTCTGTGTTTCTCAGTGAAACCCACTCATTAGCGGCTCATGTTTAGGCAAATCTCATTCAGAAGACACTTTACATTGTCCTTCTAATGTACGCTGATTTTAAGTGTGTGGCGTACGGAGACTTTTAGTAAGAGTTCCACGCACAGTTTTATAGATGAGACCCCTGGTCTTCAATTTTAATTTAGAGTGCAACTTAGTCCAGAGCCTTATTTTATAAGTCAAATATCACTCAGGTCATATTGTTATTGTTATTGGTATTGCAATATTAACAATAATTGTTGCACACTCCCTGGTGTGAAGCAGAGCCTGTCAAGCATTTGAAAGCATTTGTGCACTTTGGAGACTAAACAGGAATACTTTGGAGATTACTTTATTTCACATATTCCTGCCTGGCCACTGTACAACAGAGAAGTTTCTCGTCCAGTTCAGTTTGATGTCCCCTGACTGTGCTTCTCTGTCTCTTTCCACAGAACAATGCGGACCAAGTGGCTTTCCAAGTGGGCGGCGGTCTCTTGGCTCTGGAGCAGATCCTACAGGTCATCACTGCTGCGTCCACGCCCACTGCAGTCACCCGTATTCCTGTCAAGTGAGTAACACCCTGGTATATACGTTCAAAGACCACAGTTGAAACCCAACTTCCTCCCACTGTCCAAAGACATGCATGTGAACTAGAGAATTTAAATGAATGCGAGAGTCAATGGTCTGTCAGTGTGTCTCTCTCTGTGACTAACTGGCCTTTGTCCAGGGTGTATCCTGCTGAAGGCTCAAGTAGCTTGGATAGGCTTCAGGCCTCCATGACCTCTAATGGGAATAACACAGATAGATAGAGCCTTCCATAAGTAATGCAATTAAAACATCAGTGTTGGTGCGCCGCAGTATATCTCAGTTGGTAGAGATATGCACAGCAACTACAGTCTCTCTCGGCGTTGTGGGTTGGAATCCGGACTCGGACACCTGTTGAATGACTCTCCCTTCTCTCTCCCCGTGTTTTCCTGTCACTTTTTGACTACACTTTCAAATAAAGTTGAAAAAGTCCTAAAAAATATGTAAAAAAAAAAAAAAAACTAAAACACAAAAAAATAAATAAAACATCAGCTGCAGCATTTGGATTACAAAAGTTGTGTTTTTTCCCAATAATTTTGATTTTGGAGCAAACTAAAACCAGTAAACAAGAACTGAACTTTCTACGGATGTATTTAGACTAATAGCCTAACACAGCTCCATTAACTTTTTTATTAAAGGCTTTTATTTGATTTAAGTGTAATTTGAACTAAAGGGATATGTGTTATGCTAATTTGTGCATGCTTATGTATTGCAGTCCAGTTAGCTTAGGGCAACTAAGCGCAAGCACACTTTTTTGTTTGTAAAACTGTTCTATACACAAAAACATTAAGTTCCATATTATACTTTTTAAATGTTTATGTTCATTTCAGCAACTCTCCATCCACCACCAATCGAACCCCATTTTGAAAACCCCTGCTCTACTCCATTAGACATAATATTTACATTGGTCACCTGCAGAGAGTATTTATGAGTGAACTCTCAAATGAGTCAGTGTGCTCTGGTTTGTTGTCATGACCTAATGAAGTGTTGCAGCCAGCAGGGGGAGCCAGCAGGGCGACTTGTCCATTAAGCTTATAGTGGGCTTAATTTGATTTTGGAAATGCTGAATGCACTCTTTGAAAGCAGAGGGGACTCCTTTGTCTGAAGGTGTTTGAGCTCAGCAGAGTAAACGGAGCCTTTTCAAATATGTGCAAGTAGAAATGTGGGTTCATAAGTGCCTTACAGTTTCCCTTTTGAGGGCACCACAGCAAATCATCTGCCTCCTAGTGTGCAGAGATTGGCATATTCATTTTGGCATAGATTCCTCACACAAACATATCCATTTATCTGGGCTTGGTACACTGGCTTAACCCCGTATGGCTCATTATATTTAGAATGGGGGTGATCTGCATCAATAACCCCCAGAAAAACTGAAATATATTACGCCTATGGGAGAGACCCCAAACCCCTAGGGTTTTCATCCGACAGGCTCCAAACTGAGGCAGACTCATCAGGACATATCTGGGATTAAAATCTGGCTCAAAAGTCTTAGGGTGGAGCAATGAGACGGACATTTTGGAAAACATAAAACCCCTGTAACTTTAGCAAACATTGTCAGGTTTGGATCAACCAAAAATAACATTTGTGCACATTTATGACCTGGACATAATGATATGTAAGTGAATGTTTTGTTTTTACCTGGACTTATGTCATGACTGAGTATAGTAGGCAGCCAGACCAGGTTGCAATCCATGGCTTCATTGAGACCTGCTCTTCAGATTATCCAATTTCTCTTCTAATGTTTATTTTCTTGTCTTTGTCAGTCCTCTTCCACATATCAGTGACCATGCACTGACACTCTCTGTTCTATGGCAGTGATACGTGTCGTATGACCCTCTTCCTAGAGGGTAATATCACCAGAGTTTTGTTGACTGTAGCAAGTCTTGTCATGTGGGGCCACCCTGAATATCTGTGACATACGATGGTTCGACTGTTAGCTCATCGCTAATATGAGCATCTGCACTAGCTATTACTGAATTTCAATCTGTTTAGATTCAGATTGGATTCAATCTGTACGTTTGTTGTTCAGAAGGTACAGTAATCTTTGCAAGCATTAACAGTCCATGTCCCACTCAGCCAACTTGACTATATATATGTATATGTATATATATATGCCTATTATATTCCACAAAGAGCAGGTTGCAGCAGGAGTTTAGTAGAGATGCATCCTCTAGCCCACCATCATCATGTGACTTCTTGTGTAAACTCCGACTGAAGTCAGTGAGCTAACCATAAATGACTTGGTTTGTGCTTCATCTTAATAAATACATACTAATGAATCAATGAGTAACCTTGTTGAAATGGTGTGGCGTTCTTCCAAACACAGAAAGCTGGCCATTGTGAGTGCAGAGTATTTTGAAGTTGTGGTTCAGCGTTAGCCCGGCCGCTCGAACACCTCCCAAAGCCTTGTGGACTCAGTGGGCCTGTGTAATGGACTGAAATGGCCCAGCACTGCCATTCATTAGCATTTACTGCCTTCTGAATCTCCGCTAATGGACACATGCCTGGGATATTTATAAGGCTTTTAAAGGGCATCACATGTATATTGATTTTTGGGGAGTCTCTCCTCCTCAATCACTGAGAGAGAATTTCATACAGACCTCAAAATGGACAAGAGGTTGTGAATTTGGATGGAAAGGCCTTTATGGCCTTTTGTAAAAAGTCTTGGCATAATCAGTGGCAGTTAAATTAGACAAACAATTTTATAAAACAGTTGTAAAAACAAGCTTTTTCAGCTGAGACTCTATTATTATGTGCAATCAGTGTGAAAAAACCTCCATGTTTGGTACATCTCAACTGGAGAAACAGCTTACACCTCCTTTGCTTTGACATCATTAGTCCCATGCTTCTCTTCACTGACTCCCTGTGAGTTTTAGGACTCCCTGCTATAAGCAGTATATTTAAATATATAAATTATATTATTTAGTTTTAAAGCTCTTAATGGTCTGGCATCACCAGTCAGTGTCCGAGACTGAACCCGCAGAGACGGAACATGAGACCTAGCACATGTATCCAGAGTTTTACTGAAACCAGACCTCTTTGCACTGGCCTTTAACACACGCAGAGACATTTTTTATTGATATTTCTTGTTTTAAGTTACTCATTGTCCGATTTTATAGTTTTGTGTTTTACCATCTGGTCTTTGTTTTTTTGAAATCATTCTTACTGTACATGTTAGTAGTAGTTAGTAATTAACTAAGTAGTTAGTAAATAACTTGCTAATACACTAACTCCTGGACAAAATCTTAAGCCTGGGGAAAAATTATGAATATTTGCCTTTAACACTTAGATCATAACCAGGAGCAGGTAAAAGGTATTCAGAATGCAAAAAGAAGAATGAGAGATGGAAAGAAGATAGAAGAACTGGACCAAAACACAAAATGTAGAGAGTAAGGATGTACTCGCACTAAGCCAATCGAACCGTGCCCAAGTCCGGAACGCCCCTAAAGCACAGCACGGTTGCCTAATGTGAGTGCTCCGAACCGGGCCCAGGCGCGGTACGCTTCAGGACTTTGGCACGGTTGGAGGAGGTGGGCCACGGCCCGGTGTGGTTGCTCATGCATGCGCGTACGCATGACTACGAGCCCTGTCATGTACGCAACTGTTCTTCTCTCAGTAAAAAGTGAATAAACTCCATTATCAACACTCCTAACAACGCCACTGACTTGTGCTCACCTTTCTGAAGAAGAGCACAGACAGCGGCAGTAGTTCTCTCTCATCATTTGCGGATGCCTTCGCTGCTCCTCGTATGTGGCTAATTCCAAAACATGTGACAGAAGACCGCGTCTCATGAATGAGATTCAACAAATTAGTACAGATACTTCATGCTGCTGGTCTCACGTTTTCCACTACAGTGGTTTTAAAAAATGTTTTAAAATTGTTAGTGGCTCGCTCGACTTGTAAACAAACCGCGCACCACAATGACGTAGCAGTCTGTCGCCCTCAGAGGTGATGACGTAACCGGGCTGCGGCACAGATTAGGCTCGTTCGAGATGAGCCAGACTTGCGCAGTTTCGATCGGTGTCGGTCTGTGTGCAGTGGACGCCGGTTAGATTTGTATCCGACTTGTTCCCGACTTGCTCAGATGTCACGAGTGCGACAGTCACCGAAACCTCGTGAGATCCAAACGAGACCAGTGCCTGAGCTACCGCAGTTCATCAAGAGCAACCGCAGAGGCTGCTTGGCTCAGTGCATGATGGGAAAACACCCACCTGTCAGCGGTGAACGGACAGGTGATTGGATCTGAGTTTAGTGCTGATCAGAAACGTAACGCACGGCACTTCACTGCCCCCCCTCTCCTCCACCGCCTCTTTATTTTATTATTATTTTTTTTTTAATACAGACTAAAGTTCCAATTTTGACCTGGATAAACTTTTTGCCCCGCTGCTCAGTGTGAAGTAGAATATTATTAAAGAGATTGTGCACAATATCTGATGTTATAGAAGGCTGTTTAACATTTATAATGTATAAACTTAGACATAAAAGCTAAGAACCACTGCTGAATGTGCCTCATGTTGTGAGCTCCTGAGGAGCGCCTCATTAACGCACAGACTGTGGTCAAGCACGGGACAGAAAAGTTCTTACAAATCAGTTTAATGCATTCATTTTCAAAATCATATCCAACACACGCGAGAAGTGGATTTCGGGTGTGATCTGAGCCATAAACTGTCCGACTTCAGTACAGTACTTCAGTACTTCATTTCCCCTCCTCCTGTTGTGGCCGTGCACTCTCGTTCACAAACCAGGCGAGGCGCAGTTCATCTCGAACGAGCCTATTGTTTGTGCAAGTGTGAATGCAGGCCGGCGGGGGACTCAGACCCCTCCCCAATCGTACCTGGGCAGAGCACCGTTCGAATGGCCCTAGTGTGAGGGCGCCCTAAGTCATTTATTGAAAAGTACATTTAACAAAAACTGATGATCTAAAGACCATAGCCTTTTAAAGTTGAAATTTGCACAAAAATCTGGCTTTCATGTCTAACATTTTCTGTCAGACATTCCCACTGCCATGACAATTAGATCACTCTGAAGATGTTTTCTACAAGGTACAGAGGAGGAGGCTCCATCATGATCTGGGCGGCTTTTCCCTTCAGTGGACCAATGGAGCCTCAGGTTGTATGGGGCGTCAACGGTGGCTGGCTGAGTGGGTGATGTTGCAGTGGACATTCCTCTGGACTGAGGCCCTTGTTTATGCAGTGATGGCTGGGTGTTTAGGACCATCCTGTTTGTTCTCCTGATCTAAATCCCATTAGAAACATTTGTGGATAAATGGTGAGGGCAGTTCACAAAAATTGAGGTCAGTTCCAGACCGTGAAGGGTCTTTGTGAAGCCATCTTCACCTCATTGACAAACGTTCTCATCAGCCTCCTGTAAACACTCAAATCAGGCATGTTTAAATTAATTTTTGACCTGATCAACAAGAGTCTTATTGAGTCTAGGCAACAAAGTTTTTTTGCTTTTGACACTTTCAGATGTTTTTTGGTTGTTTTCTGGTCTTTTTGACTTCAATAAATTACTTATTCTCTTAGAGTAAGACTGAAGTCTTAGACTTTTCCAGCATTTTGTAGCTCTTTTCCAACCTTTTTGAGGTTTTGTTGGTGCCTTAAATTGAAAATGTGCTATTATTTTTCCTAAAATTGACAAATATTTTACTTTGAACACTTTATATGTTTATGGTCTGTTGTCAGTAACATATCATATGTGTATGTGACATTTTTTCAATTGGGCTGTATTTAATATGAATCATTTTTGTCTGACATTTACAGTATTTACCCGGGAATGTTTTACTAAAATGACTCTACTCAGGACCGTTTTGCTTCTAGGAAAAAGTGAACAGCATTATGCACCCATATAAAGTAAAATGCACCAATGGCCTCAGTGGAAGTGAGTCTCGGGTCCTGTATGACATTTCTTCACTAAGCCCAGTGTAATGCAATGTCCATACCACAACCAACTGCTTCCACTACAAGAATCATTCTAGTTGTTGCTGCTATATTGAACAGGATTTTTTCTTCATATCTATCAGCCCTAAAGTTTCTTGCTACAGTATACGCATGTTGAAAATAGCTTCAGGTCAGACTTTAACCTTGTGGTGTCTGAGTCTGGTGGAGGCCATGGGAGCAGAGTGTGAGGAGGCGGGGTATCCTATCTCCTTCTCACTATCTGTCATCTGAATGGCTGTGTCCTAATGGGCCAGAGTGCGCTCTTTTATCTGTTTACAGTGGTGCTGCCATCGATCGCCTCCTCCTCTCAGATAAAGCGCAGTGATTTACAAAAAGTGGCAGCCGAGCTGATGCTCCTGTTGGATCTGTCCCTGGGGAGGCTGATTCCATCTCGTTACCATTATATTAATGAGCTAATTCTTCTGTGAGGCTCCGCTAATGTCCTGGTGTAACCCTGTGGTCACTGCAGTGTCTAGATAGTCGGCCTTGCAGCTGCTATCATAAAAGCAACACAATGTAACTTTTGCTCTCTGTATGAGCATCTCAGTGTAATACATGTGCATTTGCTGACAAACTAACAAGATCATTTCTGCAACTGCATCAACAGAAAATGCAGTGCAGGTCAGTAGTTTGTAGTTTTAGTTTTCAGAAATGTACTAAAGTAATGACAAAAAGAACAACTGTGTTTTGGTTTGCATTTTGCTCTACAATGCTGCGGCATCGGTTCCAGTGTTGAGAGTAATGTGTTACAGTAGAGCAGCCATTCCCAAAGTCAAGAGTGTCGCAGGCCCCTTCAAACAGAAAATCTCATGTGAACCCCCAACAATAACAAAAAAATAAAAAACAGCTTCAAAGTAATATTTTTAAGTATTATAATTGTAATTCATTTCAAACTGAACTTATTTTTATGCATTTAATTTAGACAGCCTCTGGCAGCCCCCCTGCAGTACCTCCGTGGCCTACCAGGGGGCCCCGGACCCCACTTTGGGAACCACTGCAGTAGGGTGTTCCTTTATTCTGTAAGGTAGTAATATAACACATTACTAGAAGATAAGGGGCAATATATTATTCTTTACAATCGTGCATTTAAGTGTATCACTAACAAAATATTACGGCCAGTGCTGCTGTGGAGAACCGACACTTGTCACTTTTCAAATTCATTATGTTCTATCTGCTGTAGGCAGGTAACACTTCTACATTTCCTTCCAGCGTTATGTGGCTGGATCCACCAGAGGGTCCTGTACACTCTCCCCACTTCAACATAAACAATTTGGCCATATTTTATATGAATAAATCAACTGTACCATTGTTATAAAAAAATTATATATTAGCTTGTTTACATCATATCTGGGGACATGTGGGTAATTTTTTATTAAGTATTAAAAAAATATACTGCTCATAGCACCTTTAAGGAAAACCTGACGGGCTAAAAGAGCCAAGCATATGTAGGCAGCAGTGTTAACACAATTAGTCTGTCCAGCCCTGTCATATGACCCGGAGTATCGTATACAATTGGAGTGGTTTTCACGGTTTGATTTCAGGATGTTTTTTGCCATTTGTGTAGCATTTGTGTCTTTGAGCGTGCACACTGGCACTCCTGTGCACCATGCTCAACAGCTCATCAGATTTCCTCCCTTCACAGCCCTTCAGTGTGCCACGGTAGCCAGAGTACATGTCTTGGAAACTTTCAGGGTATCACAGAGATCAACAGTAGAATCAAATGAAATGTCATTTAGATAGCCCTGAATGAAGGGATTGTTTAATAGCACAAGGAAATGGATTTGCTCTTCACCTTTTATTTTGGCTTAGGGTTCTTTTTCTTCCCCTGGACACACATTTAGCCTGTTTAAGTTGTGGGGACTGTTGCTCCCGTCAGGCTCGGCTGCACAATGAGGAAATGCACAGAAATGTGAAACTCTGTTTGAGATCCGGAGGTGGATAACTCCAGCCAGTAACAAAATTCAGAAAAAGCCTTTTAGGTACATGCGTATATCACTGTAGTAAGATACTATATATAACACTGTAGTAAGATAACATATTTATCACTACATTATAGTACTGTAGATATTACTATAGGCATACACTGTATATACCACTGTAGTAAGAAGCCCTATACGTATCTGTATAGTAAGATACCGTCTATATTTTTAACCTTTACTTAACCAGGAAAGTCCCACTGAGATTCAGAATCTCTCTTGCAGGGGAGTCCTGGCCCCATGGGGGACCTATTGTATATCACTATAGATACAATCGCCATTGCTTCATAGTTGGGGGCATGGTCTGGCGTGGGGGAAAGCTCAGAAGCACTATTTTTTCCATTCTTTTCAGACTTTTTTTTCTGGGGAACTATTTGCAAAATAAACAATCTTAAAACAAGTCCTGTCTTACACAGATCACTTAATGTTGTAATGACATGAATAAGAACGCCACATTAGAAAATTAAATGGATTGTTTTATGTATTTTGAATGACTGCCAGAACAATCTGAATGGGCTGATATGACAAATTTATTCTTCTGAGTCTGAGGACTGTGCTATAAAACTTCATCAGAAAAGCGTGCCCTATGGCCTGACTTCTACCTGGAGTTAGTGTAAATATAGGAGATGGGGCTTAGTTGCTTCATAAAGACTAGTCTGGTCTGAGCTCATGCAGCCGAGCTAATGCTAATGCTAGCACCACTGAATGAGCCGCCCTAACGCCGTTCGTCAGTCTGCAGCATGTTACAGTCGAGCCATGATCCAGTCAAGCCTTAACAAATTTACAGATGCACATAAATAAATATGATGGGTTAAACTACTTGTGTTATCATAGGAGAGCCAGAAACGGTGCAACCTAACATTGATTAGATTAGCAGCTAACATCAGCCAGCAATGGTATTTTATGCCCAAATGTGAACTGTTGGACCACTATGTCCTGTGTCTCTGTGTCTTTATTAGGTAAAATATAAAAATTTAATTCAGCATCTGTTCATGTATTTGTTGAAAAGAAGGTGACAGAGCCACTCTTCCTCATTGTCATGAATGGTTTGTCCCACCAACACGGGGGAATCAGAAGTGACGTTTTGTGGGCATTCCCACTGTTGCCAACTGCATCTATTGGTTGTTTTCACATTTCTAGAATGTGATGGTGTCACATGCTTAGATGGGGGGCAGAGGCCCATATTACTGTATAGGTTAAAAGCAATTTTTATATGAAATATCCAAAAAGAAAATTCATAAATGTTGAACCTGATCATTTATATTAGTGACAAGGTCTTTGATCTTGCTAAATGTACCCAACCACACCAAAAAATGGCAAATTAATAATAGACATTTTGCATGCCCCCCATCTCAATTAAAGCAGAACTCAGTAACTTTTTTACCTCATATAAACTGTTTTGGAGTCCATGTGATGGTTAAATGAGTTGTTGTGGGGTAAATGAAGCGTGTGGCATCTCCCCCCGGTGTCTCTGGGCCGTAAGTGACACTTGCAAGTGTGAGTGTCACCGACCCGGAGTCACAGAAGTCTTGGGTCTCGCGAGAAAGCGGCACATCCCAGTTAGCAAAACTAGCTAGCGGTGGCTTTATTTCTCAATTTTTGGTGCGCCAGAGCAGACAAATGGAAGACAAAACTTTGTACAGATAGGTCGAAGGGAAAACGAAAGTAAAGGCAGTATGGCCATACCGCCTTGTGGATGCCTGATACCATCAGACCTCGGAAGCTAAGCAGGGTAGGGCCTGGTCAGTACCTGGATGGGAGACCGCTGGGGAACACCAGGAAGCCAGTGTGAATGTGAGTGAGTGGGGACTACAGATGGAAATTAGCTCTGAGCTATAATCCGATGTATTTATGGCACTAGTCGTTCATTAATACACGCTGTCCCATTCAAAAAAAAAAAAAAAAAAAAAAGACAAGTGAGAGGTCACACAGGAGTCAACTGGGCTTGTGAGTATTTACGACAGTGCTTTACTCCGAACTATAGGGGGAGCTTTATAGGGGAAAATAAGTCAAAAAGAGCAAAGAAACAAGCAGTTACTGAGTTCCACTTTAAACACAGCAATTGCTGGGTTTCAGATGACATCACAACATTCCAGACCTGTAGTATTTAATAGAGATGGGGGGCATGCAAAATGTCTATTATTAATATGCTAATTTTTTGGCGTGGAAGGTTTCATATAGCAACATAATGGACCATGTCACTAATATAAATGATCAGGTTCAACATTTGTGAATTTTATATATGGATATTTCTTATGTAAACAGCATATATCCTCTACAGTAACACTGGCTCCTGCACCCCATCTGAGTGTGACATCATCACATTCTAGAATATGAAACAACCAACTGAGTGTAAGCAGATGATGTCACAGCATGCAGAAGTAACTGCTGTAAGTGGCAAAGCTGCTTTAATTGCTATGTTGAGTAATGATACCTGTTAGAGCAAATACAAAAAGTCAAATAGGAAAGAGAGTTGCTGTGAAATTAACCGATATGAACATATATAAGAACATATCAGAGATATTCTTTGATCGACAACTGAACTCTATAAAGAGGAGAAGCAGGTAAACAACCCTGCTGGACAAAAGTGAATCTGTAGTTTTTCACAGACTTTTGGGTAAATCACAGAGGAACTCCTTACCTTAAATAATCTGTTTAGGAGTCTGTGTGATGGTGAATTGAGTTGTTGTGTGGTGAATAAAGCCTCCTGCGGGTTAGGGTTAGCCTCAATGAGCTTTGTGTCCCTGGTCCGCATTAGCTGCACGATAAAGCCAAATTTACGTCTAATGCCTGTGAAGTTTTTTTACTTACTTGCTCAAGAATATTGTTACTTGATTAAAAGTATTAACTAAAGTAGAAAGTACTTTGCGCTACAGCCTAATCTAGTGTTGTTACTGCCACTGCTTGGTGTTTCCCTCAAGGTGAAATAATGTTAATAAAAGTATATTTAAAAATAATATAAACGATGATGTCCTTATCTGTCTTTGCTAAATGAAAATGTCAAGAAAGTGAAATCTTGACCACATATTAGTGTCCGTGGGAAACTGATTTTTAGTGAGGTTGTGTGGATCACTGTCGAGACCCGCTGCCTTATTTAAATAAATACTCATCTGTTTTACTCTCACACTCTCTGTAATGTACGCAGCCGCTTGTTTTGCCACTCAGTCCAAAGGAAGGGGGCCTTTGGAAAAGTGACATCAGTGCATACCCTCTATAAGAAGATACTGTATATATGGAGTATCACACAATACTGTATATATAGTATTACTATAGTGAGATATTGTATATATCACCATAGTAAGATACTGTATATATTACTGTAGGCAGATACCATATACACTGCTCAAAAAAATAAAGGGACAACACAATGTAACTCCAAGTCAATCACACTTGTGTGAAATCAAACTGTGTCCACTTAGGAAGCAACACTGATTGACATCAGTTTCACTGCTGTTGTACAAATGGAACAGACAACAGGTGGAAATTATAGGCAATTAGCAAGACACCCCCAATAAAGGAGTGGTTCTGCAGGAGGTGACCACAGACCACTTCTCAGTTCCTATGCTTTCTGGCTGATGTTTTGGTCACTTTTGAATGCTGGCGGTGCTTTCACTCTAGTGGTAGCATGAGACGGAGTCTAAAACCCAGGCTCAGGTAGTGCAGCTCATCCAGGATGGCACATCAATGTGAACTGTGGTAAGAAGGTTTGCTGTATCTGTCAGCGTAGTGTCCAGAGCATAGAGGCGCTACTAGGAGACAGGGCAGTACGTCAGGAGACGTGGAGGAGGCCGTAGGAGGGCAACAACCAAGCAGCAGGACTGCTACCTCCTCCTTTGTGCAAAGAGGAACAGGAGGAGCACTGCCAGAACCCTACAAAATGACCTCCAGCAGGCCACAAATGTGCATGTGTCTGCTCAAACGGTCAGAAACAGACTCCATGAGGGTGGTATGAGGGCCCGACGTCCACAGGTGGGGGTTGTGCTTACAGCCCAACACCGTGCAGGACGTTTGGCATTTGCCAGAGAACACCAAGATTGGCAAATTCGCCACTTTTGAATACTGGCGGTGCTTTCACTCTAGTGGTAGCATGAGACGGAGTCTACAACCCACACAAGTGGCTCAGGTAGTGCAGCTCATCCAGGATGGCACATCAATGTGAGCTGTGGCAAGAAGGTTTGCTGTGTCTGTCAGCGTAGTGTCCAGAGCATGGAGGCACTACCAGGAGACAGGCTAGTACATCAGGAGACGTCGAGGAGCCTGTAGGAGGGCAACAACCCAGCAGCAGGACCGCTACCTCCTCCTTTATGCAAGGAGGAACAGGAGGAGCACTGCCAGAGCCCTGCAAAATGACCTCCAGCAGGCCACAAATGTGCATGTGTCTGCTCAAACGGTCAGAAACAGACTTCATGAGGGTGGTATGAGGACCCAACGTCCACTGGTGGGGGTTGTGCTTACAGCCCAACACCGTGCAGGACGTTTGGCATTTGCCAGAGAATGCCAAGATTGGCAAATTTGCCACTGGCGCCCTGTGCTCTTCACAGATGAAAGCAGGTTCACACTGAGCACATGTGACAAACGTGACAGAGTCTGGAGACGCCGTGGGGAACGTTCTGCTGCCTGCAACATCCTCCAGCATGACCGGTTTGGCAGTGGGGCAGTAATGGTGTGGGGTGGCATTTCTTTGGGGGCCGCACAGCCCTTCATGTGCTCGCCAGAGGTAGCCTGACTGCCATTAGATACTGAGATGAGATCCTCAGACCCCTTGTGAGACCATATGCTGGTGTGATTGGCCCTGGGTTCCTCCTAATGCAAGACAATGCTAGACCTCATGTGGCTGGAGTGTGTCAGCAGTTCCTGCAAGACCAAGGCATTGATGCTATGGACTGGCCCCGCCTGTTCCCCAGACCTGAATCCAATTGAGCACATCTGGGACATCATGTCTTGCTCCATCCACCAACGCCACGGTGCACCACAGACTGTCCAGGAGTTGGCGGATGCTTTAGTCCAGGTCTGGGAGGAGATCCCTCAGGAGACCATCCGCCACCTCATCAGGAGCATGCCCAGGCGTTGTAGGGAGGTCATACAGGCGTGGAGGCCACACACACTACTGAGCCTCATTTTTAAGGACATTAAATCAAAGTTGGATCAGCCTGTAGTGTGTTTTTCCACTTTAATTTTTAGTGTGACTCCAAATCCAGACCTTCATAGGTTAATAAATTTGATTTCCATTGATAATTTTTGTGTAATTTTGTTGCTAGCATATTCAACTATGCAAAGAACAAAGTATTTAATAAGAATATTTCATTCATTCAGATCTAGGATGTGTTATTTTAGTGTTATTTCAGGGATCTCGCGACCCCCTTTTTTCAACCGCTTAACGGACATTTTCCCTCAGCTAATCAAATGTTATTTTACGATTACAGTTGCGTGGAATGTGTAAAGTTTAGTAAAATTACATCTAGCCAGTCATATACCAGAGTCTGCTCCCCGAAAGAGGTAAACTTCTGTGACGTTATGCGCAGTAGGTCACTATATTAGACGGAGTTCCCTGCGCAGTGACATGTGATCACAATGGTGGTCACAACAAGCCTTTGCCATCCGATGTTGGGCAGTGGTAAAACAGCTGGGCATTTGCCGCGATTAAGATTGTTACGTGTGTTTGTTGGAGAGTTGTAAATAAATAATTTTGTCACAAATGCATGGGGTCTCGGATTATGAAAACTACAGAGAATAACCGGATTAAGGTATCTCAACAGCATGGTGTTTTTATACATAAAAATATCGCCCAGATATGCTCAGAAAGGCTGTTTTCAGGTAGGAAAATGCAAAAATTTTGTATCGATACCCCCAGTGATGCTGAGGTGATGCCGCGGGGGCTTCGCGCCTAATGTTTATTAACATCTCCAAAACAGACATTTTTATTTTTCTTTGGCGGGAACCCTGCAATTAGATATGGTATGTATCACTATAAGGATGTGTAGGAAGTGTATTGCCTCACCTTGTGGTGCAGGGGCCTGTTGACCACCCAGGCAGAGGTCCCAGGAGCTGTGAGGAAGGGGAGGGGGCTCGGGAGGGGATCAGGTGTACTCCACCCACTGCATTTTGGCCTCATTTAACAACCGAGGAAATGGCCATTTTGTATGAAAGAGATTGTATGAGAAAGATAATTTAACTGCATTGTGTGTTTTTTGTTGTCTCAGTAGCTTGTGACAGTGATGAATTGATCCAAAACTGTTGAGGCAGAGAAGTACGCCAGCGGCAGCATATTGTGGTCACTTTAGGGACGTATTAAGCAAGACCTGTGTAATGTAATAAGACCAACATATTTAACACAGAGGAGTAAGAAAATGACTGTTGGCATGCACCAGTCACCTCAACGTTTTTCTGCAACTTGAGACAGGTGAGCATGGCACTTTACAAAATGATTCTTCACAATGTGCCACTGAAAAGGACAGAGATGGTGAGATTCCCAGAGAGGGCGTACTATCAGGTGTCACCCTCATCAGGCCAATTAGGTGGGAGGAAACCCAAGACAGATAAGTGTGGGAGCTGGTGCAGGGCCATTACTCACACATGCTTGTTCATAGATGACCGACAAGCTCGCTGTGGTACGACAACTGGGTGCTCATTATAGGTGTCCTAAGGCAGAGATGTGTCTGTTAACTTGATTTAATGCAACAATATTTTAGGATGCATATCCACTAAGTAAATGAGACAAATGCTTCTGGAAAACTGTTACATCTAATCAAAAAAATCACATCGCAGCAAGACAAAACTGCTAGAGTTCAAACTGAGCATTAGATTGTTACTTGAGCATGGAGATTGTTGGGGCCGCATCTATTTTTCTGCCGCAAACATCTACAAGGAATGCTCTAACCTGTGTTGATGCCAGAGGTCAGAGTAGAATGACAAAACCATAGGAATAGAGTAGAATAGAACTCTAGAGTGGACACTCTAATTGTTAACTGCAGGCACAGCCGCCATATTATGAGTGTAGACATTCTACCAAGTGATGTGAAAACAAACAGGGAGCTACACTTGCTTTCAGAATATTCTTTTAATTTATTTTGTTAATTTGATAATGTTTTTTTTTTGTATTTGAGTTTGATTAAATATCTAGTCTTGCCTGGTGTACTTGCTTTAGCACTAACACATTTTGGACAATGCTTGGTTTCCAACTTGGTATAATGCCATATTTTAAATCATTGTAATTATTTTCTTATACTTGGTGCAATGGCCATCTGCTCTAATACCTTACAAATGCAATCAAAGTAGAGACCACCGCAACATTAATAATGTTAATATTTTTTTTTTTTTGTATTTCAGTAAAAAATGTACTGACTGAGACTATCAGACTTATTGTGAGTTCAAAACTGTCACTGTTTCTCAATTTCCAACATTTATTTTTCAAAGTTTTTTGACTATTTTTATTAGAATTAGCCTTGTTCTACAATCACAAGATGGCCGCCAGAGTTGCCATATAGTTAACTAAAAAATAATGTGCAGTTTTTCAAAAAGCCTGGAATAGTTTTCAAAGCAATTGTTCACTTTAGTTTTGCACTTGTTCTATTGCCACACTGGATCTCAGGTTTCAGGGGTGGAACCTGAAAACCACTACTGACCAACCTGGATGTCTCACTTTTCTGTAAAAGCTCTTTGACTGTAATAAAGTCAGTTTTCTAATTACTTACATCTTTTTGTCAGATGATATCCCTGCCATTTTGTCCTTCACTGGGATTAATGGAACCAGTCTGGCCAATCTCCTCAGACATGCAGTACCTGATGTATTTTATTTTTGTTTGAAGGATCTGAAGGATCGTGAATTATGGCTTTCACTTTTACTGTTGATAAGGCTTACGCTTGCAATGTCCAGCCTACAGAGAATGTAAACACAGGTCTATTCAGTCAGATAGTCATCTTACCTTAGTTCTATTATCATCGCTGTACTCTCATTTTGACTGTTGAATGGTAGAGGTGTAATGTGTTTGAGGCATAACAGATAATGAGTCTTTGCAGTGATTGCGGTTTGATTTGTGAATATACACGTATAAGTAGGGATGCTCCAATACCACTTTTTTTCAAACCAGTAAGAGTACTTCCATTTGAGGACTCGCCAATGTGAGTACTTATATTGGGTTTACTTTATAGTTTATACAGTTACACTAATCTTATTCATCCCATACCGTGTTGTCTTTTTGATGTCTGTCCCCTCTCTGCATTGCTAAGTTATTTTTACAACAGAATGGTTGAACACAACTAACCACAGCTAAACTTTGCTCAGTATGGACATGTAATATCATTTGAAAGTTTAGATTCTCCGCTGTTGAGTTGCTGAAATCATTTTAAAGACAGACTGAGCATCTGAGCATAACCAGCAGGATCCACAGCAGGTAACACTATTAGTAACGGTACTCCTTATGTTTTATCAGACAACAAAGTGCTTCAGACTCTCTGCTAGTATCATTTTTGGGACAATTAGGACAACAAAAGAACAACTACTTAAGTTTTAGGACTCACATATGATTTGGGATGACTTGTTGAGCAGAATGTAGAGTCAGCTTTGCTTTTATCTCTATACAGTTCACTTTGAAATCCTTCCCCAGGTTTTTCACTGCTAAGCTGAAAGGTGAATGTCATGTGACAGCGCTGTAATGTGGTATCGGTTGTTGGTATTGGCCCACTTTTATAAATACGAGTACGAGCACTCAGACAAGGTATCGTGCATTCCTACATATAAGTATATTCGAACAAACCTGCAAGTTAACTACACAGAGAAAAGTAAAGCAACAACAAGTTGTGGAGAGTACAAGGCTTCATTGCTGCATGCCTTGCACTCTTATCGAGTGCGGCGCGGCATACACACCTCATCAGCTGGCCGTGTCTTTTCATAACTACATCACAGGGTTTGCTCTGCACATGCTACTAAGGCCCCCTAGATGAGAAAAGAGGGTTCGGGGGATGGTGCATGTGTGTTAATGGCTTATATCTATCATATAGGTTGTATGAAAAAAGGATTTAAATCTGCTGGCACACGAGAAGGGGTGGTCTGATTGGCTGAGAGTCTCTGTTTTAGTGCTGGAAACATAGTAACTATACTAGTTTTGGTGAGTGGTAGGGAACAGATTTCAAGATAATGCCAGCCGGGACGGCAGGATTAAAACCGGGTGCTGCTTGACGTGAAGTGTTTTCATGCAAACAGACATTGGCTTTGATCTAATATTTGGACACTATCCACTCATTCAAAAAATAGTGCTTTTCCTATGCACACCACATTCTGTCAATAATGCTATTCTAACAAGATGGATATACTGTTTGCAAATGGTGCAGTGAACAAACAAAGTTACTAACTGACATTGGGCGCCCTCAACCTCATTATTTTTCTGCACTCTGCCAGAGTGGTTTGAGGAATAATGTGCTGCAAATTTTAGCGTTTTGGTAGATATCAAAATGTTTACCTGTTGGAATAAACACTACTTTAGGCACTGGTGGATTCCATTTAACCAGCCAGCAGATAGCACACACCACTCCACCAATGGCCAAGATATACAGTTGTCAGAAATTATAAAGTGATAAAACTGGGGTGAGGGGGAGTAGCCTTCACAGTAGAATGATTAGCCGGGTATCCACAGCATTTATCTTCCTAGCCTTGTTCTAAAATAGACATAGTACAGAGCATGCTGACAGCTTAGGAGTGGGACGCAGTCTCGGGTGTTTGGTGGCTTAGGAGCAGCTGAAAAGAAAAAGTTTTATCTGCGTATGGAAATGTCAGCCAAGATAACGCTAAGACTGCCCTTTAAACCCTATAAAATATGCTTCAGTGGTAGGAGTAACATAAGGAGCTGGTATACACTCATTGGCCACTAGGTAGACCTTGTACCTAATAAACTGGCCTCCTTCAGTTGCTGAAGGCCATTCTCTTTTTGGAGCAATATCGAGCTCCTATTCTTGATGAAAATGTTGAACTTTGAAAAATGCCGAAAAGTTTAAGGATTTTTGAATAAAAGTTGCAGATTTATTGTTTTTAAATTTAAATGTATTTTTACTGTTTCAAGTCTTTGGTGTCCATCATTATCATTTCCCCACACCATCTACTCTGAGAGACCAGACTGTGTCCATCACACTGCTTCAGTTTTATCAGAGAGTTAGCACTTCACGCTGCATTGTTGCAATTAGTTTTTCACATCTTTCATATTGCATCACAACATGGTCATAGGCTACTCCCTCCACACTGAAGCCTGTTATTTCATTTTACAAGCAGCATTTGAGGTCTTGGACAAGAAAACTATGAGATGGCATTGTGATCTAAAGAAACATAAGCTTTTTACTTTAGAAAACTTTGTTTTTAGTACTGAAACAGTTTTTTGAATGTTTGAACAAGCATTAGACCAAGCACTTGAGCCTTGGTCTGTGGGGTGAGGTCTGTATAGTTCCAAAGTTCAGAACATCTTTTGGACTGTCCATCTTCTCCTCTAAAGGCCCCAGACTGTGGAACTGTCTTCCCACTGACCTAAAACTGCAGACTGACATTAACATCTTTGGCAAAAGCCAACACTAACAACCATTCCACATTCCAAGTCCAAAATGTGGAATGGACCCTCAGTCTGTTGCTTTGCTGAGGTGCTGTCATGTGAATTGTTGATTATGATATTTGCATTAGGAATCATTAGAAGAGATGTTTTTAATAATGTGGTCAGTGAGGAAAGTGTATGAGTGTTCTTTCCCATTTTAGCATCCTTACTGTGTTTGCCATTGGCTGAAGATCATCCTGTCACTGTCAGTGGCGAGATATGGCTTGTTCATCTAGTCCTGAGGGAGTAACTTGTGACCAATGCCATAGCTGTCATCTTTCCACAGATCTCTTTGTTCGGCTGTGAACACGTACTACCTGGCATGTGCCTCCTGCCCCCTCAACTGTTCTTATGTGCTGTTCAGCAACAAGATCGCACTCCTCATGGACCTGCTGCTGCATCAGCTCACAGTATGTTACCTCATAATATGCATGTGTATGTGAACTGGAAATCTAAATGTTGCATAGTCAATAAATGTTTGTCAGTGGATGTCCAAATTTACAGCAGTCTCACGTTGGCACGTGGTGTCTTTGTCTGCCTTTTACTCACTTCCCTTCAGAAGTGGATAATTACACCAGAGGCGTTTCTGCTGCATTGTATGTGTTTGTGTGTTTCACACTGAATCAAATAAACCAGGTAAAACAAACTGATACAAAATAGATGCAGTACTGCTGCATGACTGTTGGATAGAACAGTAACCTTCCAAAGTGTGTTTATACTTACGTGAGTAATCTCTGATACAGCCCTCCGACTAACTGGCCTTTTTCATGCCCATAGTTGAAGATATTAAGCAGAAGAAGATGAATGATTGTCTTTGTAGAAATGCCCGTTTTTTAGAACACATGAAAAATTTTACCCCGAAATGTATTCATTATATACATATCATATGAATATCATTGCAATATGAGGCTCTGTGTTTCGTCCTTTTGTCAGAACAGTATGAACACAAAAGTCTGAAGACTAGGGCTGTGCATCACGGGGTACCTCACAATTTGATACATGGCTCACAATAATGATATCATATTATTGCACAAGATAACTTACTATATATCACTGTATTTTTAAAGAAAAAATAATCATTTTTCTTGTCTGTATTAAAGCGGAACTTAGTAACTCTGCTCAATTCTTCACTGCTTTGCCTTGTTTTTTTCTGTAGAGCTCCACCTAAAGCACTACCATAAATACTCACAAGTCCAGTTGACTCCTATTATGACCCCTCTCTTGGCTTCACTTTCATTTTCCCCTCCTCGTTTCTGCACAAAGTTTTTTCTGTCATTTTGCCGCGCTGCTACGAAAAAAATCAAGAAATAAAGCCATCGCTAGCTTATTGTTTTGCTAACCGTGAATTACAAATGTCACTTTCGGCCCAGCGACACCAGGGGGAGATGAAGGGTGCTTCATTTACACCACAACAACTCATTTAACCATCACACAGACTCCAAAACGGTTTAAGGCAAAGAAGTTACTGAGTTCTGCTTTAATTGCGTTTTTGTGACTTATATGTGACATACATATCTTGTATGTCACATATTATGGCTTAATTATTTATGTTTATTCTTTATTAACTCTAAATCACCCCTCATCCAGTGAACACAACTGCAGCTCAGTCCATGACCACAACCAGACATTTTTCAAATGGCCTACTGTGGCCTACTAGTGACCTAAGTCACTTTATTTATTAGTGACGGTAGCGGTGCATTGAGAACTACTAATGTAATAGACCCACTCCAGTCAACTGTTTAAATGAGGCTTTAACCACTAAAGAATCCCAGCCATTTATTTATGCCCGCAGCCGACATTTCCTCACCAGGGGAATAAGAAAGCCCTGTCAGGTCATAGAGCAGGCAGTGATGCAGGACGAGGCATAGACATGGGCCTCCCTCTGCAGGGCCTGTCCCAGTCCACAGCAGCTCAGGGAGGTTCGCCTGTACTCTACAGTTTATACTGTATACAACATATCCCAGCAGCTGCTCTGATGACAGACACACCCACCATCACCACTACACAGTACACATCACAAACTATACACTACACCACCCTCTACACACTGCACAGTGTGGGCTAAATAGCCTTTTTATGCTCTGTTATCCACTGTTGTCAGCAGAGGCATCAGACACCTAATTCAAGTGTGCTCTGCAGAGTCAAAGTACCAGCTCCTCAAAAGAAAACATGAATTACTAATGCAAATGTGTCCAAAAGCATTTCAGAAAGACTAAATATTATAATACTGAAAGTAGAACATAGTAGATTTAGAAGTTTTACTGTTCTAATTTGGACATACCTTTTTGAAAAAAGTGACCCATGGGCCGTTTGCTCATGTGACATACTGTGTGGCACTAAAACCAATATTCCTCCAAAAATATCACAATAAGAATTAGAAATTTACTTAGTGCTAGACCTAGACTAATGAAATATGGTACACTCATACTTTATGTGATGACAAATGAAAAATTCAAAGAGAACTAATGGTTCTATTGGTTTATTTTTGTTATCTTTAGCTCTACGTTCCAGATGAGGATAAGTCCATTTTTGGGCGCAGTGTAAACAAACTGGTCTTTGAAGGTTTGACCACAGGCCTGCTGCAGACCATTGCTTCCATCCTGTCATCCTTATGGCCTTCCATTTCTGAGAGTGGAGAGAGGATTTCCTCCCCAGACACCAAGGTCAAGAGCTCTGCCACAGAGTCCTTCAACACTCGCACACAGGACCTCATCAGGTATGTTCTCTATACCTCTTGTTTTCATCTCTGCCTCTCTGTTTTTGGGTTTAGCATTGGCAAATGTGCTTCTTAACTGATAGCAGAGAGGCTGAGAATAATCTCAGATTATTTGAGGCCTAAACATTGATTTAATGGCAAAAATGGTGAAACAGATATAACAAACATGTGCCACAAAGGTGGGAGTACAATGATTTAGGAGAGCGCAGTGCTCTGTCAAGGGATGATAAAAGTACCAGCTATCTTCTTATGGGTAAATTCCTGTATCTCTCACAATGGTAAAGATTCCTCTAGAACAATTTATTGGAACCTTTACTGACTCCTTGTGGCTATAATTATTACTTCTGGCTACATCTTGCTATAGCATCTTGTAAAAGTTCCCTCCTCTGCGAACTTGATTTTTTCTGAGCTTTCTACCATGTTATAATACCATGTTTTCCTCCTCAAAAACATACCTGGAATAGTATTTTGTTTCATTCACGTTTGTTTGACTAATCCTGTATGGTGAGGTGCTGCCCTGCTCAAGACCTGAAAACGCTTAGTCTCACGGTTCTACATAGACACGTGAAACCCCACCTTCTTCAGGAAGTGCTCCTGCACATTTTTAAAGCACATACACTGTCACTGGACTAATTCTGATCATTTCTGTCATTAAACAGTGGCCACTATGAAGCAGTCAACTCATTTATCTATCTGTTAGTGTCATATTGCTCATTCATTCATCTTCTTCCGCTTATTCTCGTTAGGGGTTGCGGGTGACTGGAGCCTTTCCCAGCAACTTTGGGTCTCAGGCAGGGTCACAGGGCTAACACAGAGACATACAGAAACAGACAACCATTCACTCTCATGCATGTCTTTGGACAGTGGGAGGAAGCTGGAGTACCTGAAGAGAACCCACAGTAACAGGAGGGGGACATGCAGAGAGTTCATGTGTTGGTCGGCTAAGGATCAAACCCACAATCTCCTTGCTGGGAGGCAGGAACACTCTGCCACCGTGCCCCCCCCTTAATAATTCTTTCATGAGAGATTCTTTTCTTTATGAGATGAACAACCAGTAGTAGTGTCTGTAGAGCGCTTTAGTCAGAGGAAGGCCTCAGTCCCGCAGCCCTTCACTGCTGTCTGCTGCGATAAACCTCAGTGTTTGCAAAGGGCTGACAGAATAAAGTGGGTGGGGCCAGTAGTCACCTAATACAAACATTTTCCGTGAAGTGAAAGTAGCAGCTCCCCAAAATATGTTATTTTTTATAATTCAAAGTGTCCAGCTCAAAAAGCTTGAAATATGCATAATATATCTTCTTTAAAAAAAAAAAAAACCTCTGGATCCAGACATTGTTTCAGATCCACACTTTTTCTTAAAATTTCTTTCAAATGTTACAATTTATGTTTGTTATTTGGTAGCACATTAACCACCAAACCATGGCCAATTTCAAATAGCTTCTATGGTGGGCTACTTTTGTAAAAAGGGAATCAGAATAAAATGAGCAGACCACTTGAAAACAATGTTGCAATGTATAAAGGCTGACCGGATGTTATATCTGCTGGAAGTGGTCCAACTGCGTCCTGTTCAAACGGGAGTATTGTGAGAATCTAGGGACATTCTGGCATATCTCCAGTTTGTGCTTTTTTTTCCCCCAAGTGAAAGAGGTGGGAACATACAGCAGCATAAACAAAATCACTTGTAAAGCTTTGATAGTCCCCCTGAACCCGGCACTGGTGTTAGGGGTTCTCAGATGTAGGAGTCAGAAAATGGGACTTTGAGGAAAGGCAGGCCTGGTCTGAAGAAGCCTCGTGAAAGAGGGCAATATTTCCACCATGATTCATCACCTCCACACACCACTCTCATCCAGTGAGCTAGTCGTAACTCAGCAGAAAGGGGAGGGCCTCAGCTAACTGCTAATCTTGCGGACCAGCACAAGATTTACCCAAAACATTTGAGCTGTAGCCTTGGTTTGTGCTTGTTTTTTTTTCCTTGTTGCCATTTTGACAACAATAAAGTCTCATTGTAACGACCACATTCAATCAAACCTAATTTCTCTGCATGTCTTTGTACAACTGGATTCTGCTGCTGTCCCTGTTCAAAAATAAGTAGAGAGCTACACGATATACAGCGTATTCTGGTGTTTTATGTTAAAACCAGCAAGAATCAACCCTGTTTGTTTGCCCTTTGTTTCTCTGATTGACCCATTGAAACAAAACTTACACAAAGGGGTACCAGACCTTCTTTGTATAGAATAGAAAAAAAGATTTTGACTGGCTGGCCAGGCTAGCATTCAGACAGAAACTCCATCAAAAGTCCAAAAATAATTTCTTCCTTGGCCAATTACTGAGATTTCCTGCAAAATTTATCATAAATGATGAGTTTTGCTAACTGACAAACAAATCAACAACCCAACCAATGTGGGCAAAAACACCTTCAGTGTATTTTAATAAGAGATAATACACAGTCCATGAACAACATTTGTCTGTTATTCCGGTACATGAGTAAAATATCTGGCCACTACCACCTCCCCAAAATCCTTCTGGGGTTAACATGGTAACGCCCTGCTGTTAGTGCCTGCATCAACATTTCTGCATTTCTGCTTCTGTTCAAAGCATTTAATTTAGCGATGACAAGCTGTGCTACTAGTAATTTTATAATTTGCCTACTCACTAATTTCATTTTTATGCTCATCTTTGTTGCTAGGTTACCTATGCCCCCCTGATCTCCCTCAAACACCTCGATGGAAATTCCCTTTTGTTTTGTTTTCTTCTTTAGCAAATTTTAAAAAGATGTGCTTCACATTTAGATGGAAACCCAGCTCATGTGTAATACAATCTTTCCCACCAAGCCAATGAATCGAAATCCAAGAAACAACTTTCTCAGTCTTTGTAGGGCTGAGACAGTGGATTAAGCAAAAACAATAATACTTAGATCAGATGTCAGATGACTTAGGACAGAGACTGACATAATGACTGTTTTCAGAGCACCTCTCTGAGTGACATTTCCAACAAAAAGGCTAACTAAAGAAGTTAAGTGTCAGGACTTAACCACAAAACTAAGTCAGTGTGTTGACTGGCAGTGCTAATAGGCTTGTGAGTGCTGGTACCTGAGCTGGGCTGGACCTGTGAGAAGAAGGCTGTTGGACATTAACCATACCAAATACTGGCATACCTTCACCAAAACCATCTGTGTTTTTTTTTTATTTTTTTTTTTTTTTGTGTGTGTGTATGAAAATAGAACAATATTTTAATGTGGTCACGCATTTGAGTAGGATGATCTATTTTTGATAAAGCTTGCCTGGTCCAGATTTACTAAAAATTGCAGCATAACCTCCTAGCCAATTGACACACTGAACCGGTGGTACAGGGGCAAGATTTTATGGCAAGAATTCTACATAATTAATAGAGGTCTTACAATATTTTTAACTCTTTTCTTATGGAACTCTGGTCCAAACCCATCTGGGCATGAAGTCACCCTATAAAGCCTCTAGACTCTAGAACTTCTTGGAAACCAAAAGGTCTACACAATCTAGTCTGCTCTATTCAGATAACAGTAACTTCAATAACTCTGGGATCTGCAGTGTTTTAACAAGGAGAGGAATATAATGCTTGGCAAAACTATTTGATTTTACTGATTTGATGACTAGTCTTCCCTTTAGAAGGATATTGCAGAGGTCGCATTCCTCCCCTGAGTCAAGTGCGTAGACAGTTTAGTTTATGACCTGGTTTCATTCAAATAGTCTGTGTTTTTGAGTTGTAGTTGGTCCAAAGCTGATCTGGCCAAATCAAATATTTACAGTACAGAAATAGATGGGGACTCTTTAAAGTCTCTTTCCAGATTAACAATGTCTTGTTCAAGTTGAAATTGTTTAGTCAGGGCACTCTTCTTCTTTGCTGCAGTAAAAGAAAAAAAATACTCTGAGAAATGCTTTTCCAGCTTCCCATAAAGTAAAGGCAGAGACCTCTGGTGAATCATGTTTGCAGATGAATAGTTCACACTGATCTTCCAAATAGTGTATTTCATAAATAAATAAAATATTTCTGATTCTGGCTGTTTCACAGTTGAAAGAAACCTGTTTTACAAGCTTGGTTTATATGAGCCTTAAATGACTTAAAGTCTTGGTCAAATAAAACTCCTATGTTTCTCACAGTAGAATTTGAGGCTACACTGACACCGTCCAGGGAGACTCTCTGGTCAGATAGAGCATCATTCAGGTTTTTGGGGCCTAGTATAATGACCTCCTTTGTTTAGGAGGCAATAATTAATTGACATCCTTCATGTCTCTCACACAGGCGCCAAGTTTCTCTACGCGGTTATTCTGATCAGGTTTAATAAAGGTTGATAAATACAACTGTGTATCGTCTGAATAACAGGAACATTAATGTGGCGTTTTCTGATTATGTTTCCTAAAGGCAGCATGTAAAGCATGAACAGAATCAGATAAATAGGATTTAAACCAGCAGAGGGCAGTTCCTCTGAACCCTATGTCACATTATAATCTCTGGAGTAAGATGCTGTGGTCAGTGTATGAATGTGTCAGTGTGACTGTGCTTGGTGGTGGTCGGAGGGGCCATAGGTGCAAAATGGCAGCCATGCTTCTGTCAGTGTGCCCCTGGGCAGCTGTGGCTACAGAAGTAGCTTACTACCACCGAGTGTGACTGAGGAGTGAATGAATAATGCACCAAATTGTAAAGTGACTTTGAGTGCCTGGAAAAGCGCTATATAAGACTATTGCATTATTATTATTATTATTATTATTATTATTAATAGCGTCAAAGACTGCAGATCTAACAGAACCAGGACTGAGACTGTCTACAGCTAATAAAAAGTAATTTGTGACTAAACTAATACAGTTTCTGTACTATGGTGGGGTCTAAATTCTGACTGAAAATCTTAAAATAAGCTATTGTTCTGTAGATTCTGACATAACTGTTAAACTACAGCTCTTTTCAAGAGAATTTTTCAAAGAAAAGGAAGATTTGATATCAGTCTATGCTACAATCCCAAGATCAAGGTGGTTAATCTGCGATTAGCCCATCCATCTGGCTAGTGTTAGCCGTCATGGTGGCTGTCCTTTCTCATGGGTGTTTTGATATTGCTTGTTGTCAAGAAAGTATTTTTTATTTAGGAATACATATCCCACACAGTCAACAAACTAAAATGAATAAAACTAAAATATAGATGTGCATTACACATCAACTCTCTTCAGGTGGGTCCAGGAGCTCAGTGAAAACACCTCTCTAACCAGTCATTGTCACATGATCCTTCCACTCATCCCACAGGACCTTCTAATGACACCATTAGCTCTGATTTGTGGCTGAAAAGTACAGGAGATATCCCTGTAACATTCAGGAGGGTGTGTGTGTGTGTGTGGGGGGGGGGGGGGGGGTTGAATGAGTCAGTAAATGCCTTCATAAACCTTTAGCCATTGGATGTACCCTACCTCGGGCCCAAAGTTGCTGAGATAGGTTTTAGCCTCCTGTGACTCTTAACAGCCATATGTAGAAGAAAGTAAATGCTTATTTGATTTTATTTTGTGTTTCAGCTATGTGGTCAACATGGGTTTAATTGACAAGCTGTATGGCTGCTTCTTATCAGTCCAAGGGCCTGTAGATGATTGCCCCAAAATGTCTTCTTTCCTTCGAGAAGCCTCAGCTCTGCTCCACAGCATGTGTAAGCTGTGCTTTGTGGTAACTGGACGGTAAGTCACTCTGTTACACTGCTACATATCATAACATCCCTGTGTCTGAGACCAGAGTCAGTTCTTCATTGACCAAAAGAGACATAAGGCGTATTTTGTGTGTGGCGCAGACAGAGGTAATTTTCTCTTCTTGTGCACTTTTTCCACTAAGTCCATCACCAACGCCGTGGGCTGTAGTGCTCTAAAGGTGAGGTGTGTCAAATGAGGCAGTCTGCTCTAAATCTTGGTCATGGTATTTATCACATCCATCCACAGCTCTGTAGCAGAAAGAAATCCTCCCAAAGACTACAACATCTGTATTTAAATACTGCATACAAACAGCCTGACTGTGCAACATCTTGTAAACATAATTGTATTGATGACTAAAGCTTAAAAGGGCAGAGGAAACGTGGAGCAGAAGGACATTATGAAATTCACCAGAAGCCGCTGGTGGTTGTTTCTGCTTTTCCTTTGTGTAAAAGCATCCAATATCTAATGCAGTTTACACATCGACAGTAGTGGACGTGTGTCCAGTTTGCGTAAAATGGCTCCAGTTTGCTCTTGTGTTGCATGGATGTAAAGCACTGTGGAGATGGCTGTTTGCTGTATTATTATGCTGTCACTGTTATGTACAGTTTTAGAAACATGGCACTGGTAAAGAGGCATTACAAGAAGCAAAAAAAAACAAAAACTGTCCAAATAAATAACGGATAAAGAAACTATGTAAATAATATTTGATGTGATGATGAATGATATTTCTATTCTCAATTATTAAGCTTATGAACAAGTGTTTAATTCTCATTTAGCCTATCTGTTCATGTAGCCTATTGTGAGAGAGACTGTAAAATAGAGTTTGTTCAATCAATCAATTTGGACACGCCCTCCTGACACCCTGTTTTCCCCACCACTGCCTGCGCCAAGTTGGCAAGCTCAGGGCCCATAAAGTTAGAACTGCTCTAAACAAAACTGGAGATAGGGTCTAGTTGAGCCAGTGCTGTGTCACTCATCATAAGGCCCAGAGCAGGAGAGCCCACCCACATGTGCTACAGTGACCTCCACTCACACAGGGTCAGTGGCGCCGCTGACAGAGGCTAAGCACACAGCACACACAGGGATGTCAGCAACAACTGCTCACTTTAAAAGAAGAGAATGCTTCACCAAATACGTTGATATTATACATTGCTTTTAAAAAGTCACCACCACATTTCACTTGTATAGGACAGTAACATATGGACATTAGAGAGACTTCTGTAGGACAATAATTTAGATTAATTAAATAAAACAATTAAATGAAAGTCCATAACATAATTGCAAAGCAAGTAGTTCTTCGTGATAGATGTGTGGTGATTTTGCACTAATACATTTGTACACCTGTAGCTTGTTATGATCCATTACCTTTACATATGGTTTTTACTCTCTCAGCTACAATAACTGTGAGCAGCTGGCTAGGACATTATTTGTAAATAATCTGGTGGGGAAAAACATGGCATCACACCTCCTTGAAGTAATGGGATGAACATCACCAATATGGCAGCGCTTTGCTAAGATTTCACTGTGTGATTTATAAGAATGCTACTTGGGCCTGTTGAATATTTTGGCCATGCCAGTTGCTGTGTCAGGGGATTAGAATGGCATTAGGAGTCTGTGTTCTTGCCGAGCAGCATATTTCACACACGTCCTGTTGGCTAACATCAAGTATCAGCATGCAGCAAAGGTTCCATCCAGAGGTCACACACTCTCCACTCTGCATGGCTGCAAATCATCACCGCCGCCGCCGCTGCTGCTGCTGTGGTCTTAAATTTAGTCTCCACCAGCAAAGTAGGGTTTCAGCATAACCTTCATTACTGCAAACACACACTATTGTCATTGGGCTACTCATTTTCTGATGTTTGAGTTTAAAATGGCCAGAGACTGCGCTGTGCTGTCCATAAAACCTTAAATTGCTAACTGGACTGACAGTTACATTATTTTGTTGAAGGAAAACATGACAAAATTTCTGCCAGTCCTTTTGTGTCATAAATGGGAATAAAGTTGAAGGAAGTTAACGGAGAACAGCATTCTGGGAGTATGGTGCACAAGCCAGAATATACTGAGTAATGAGGCCACAATAAGAGGATGCATGTCCTGACAGAGTCTTATATGGTAAAGAGTAGACATGAAAAAGAACGTTCTGGTTAACTTTCTTGTGGTTAGCACTTCATTCACTGCCTCCTTGTGCTGTTGTGCTTTTTGGAACTTTCATGAAGACTTATTTCAAGACTTGTGTTGTGTAAATTTGAGAACAGGTCTATGGAGACAGAGAATGCTAAAACTAAAAGATGTTCAACAGCCTTATTACCTAGTCCTTAGAAAGTCTAGACTGAGGCATGCATTATCAGTATAAATGTGTAGAGCGCTACAGCAGAAAGACAATAATTCTTTATATTAGACACTTTGTTGGGCTATCACTTGCTTAAAATGTGTTGTATATTCCTTTCTTTGTTGTAATAATTGTTTTTTATTTTTTTGACTGTCAGCGCTCCCAGTATATTTGACAACCGCCGTCAGGACCCCAGCGGTCTGAGCAGCCTGCTGCAGTCTACAGACCTGGTGGGAGTGGTGCACACGCTCTACTGTATCCTGCTGCACACTTTCCTCCCAGAGTCCTCATCGCACAGCCAGGAGCCCTACAGCTCTGGGGTCATCCAGGTGGCGCTGCAAGGCATCCGCTTCCTCAACAGCTTCGCCCTGATTGACCTGTCTGCCTTCCAGGTATACACCATTACATAAGGAAAAGTTTTGTGCTTTTCTAAGAAATAAGGGGTGTCCAAACTGTGGCCCTGGGGCCATAGGTGGCCTGCTGTTTATTTTTTCTGTGAACCTGGCACCTATGGGACTGGGGCTGAGCGCAGGAGAGAAGAGGGAGATGGCGTGGGAAGCACAGAGCTGTGAGAGGCCACAGTCAGGTGTGGTAACGCTGTCAACTTCTACGTCACATTCTTTAAGGAACTATTGAGCAAAAGAAGCCACCATTCAACCTTAGAAGGGCAGCACTCAGTTTTTACTGGTTTTCACCACAGAATGTGAAAACATTCTTTGCTAAAAAGTCAAAGATAAGACTATAATCAGATGTATCACTAAAGCCCTATTTATGCAGCTTATAAGGTAAAAAAGTGGTTTAGGGGTCAGTTACTCTTTAAGGAAAACAAAAATTAAAATTTGTGGTTGGGCATTCAAAAAATTCAGCTCTACAACATGCTGGGCCCAAGCCCATATAAATGTGAGGCTGATAAATGTGGGTTGATCCCTGAAGCTAAAAGAGCAGGTTGTGCACATTTCTCCTTAAAGGTTATTGTACAAGTTTTGGGTACTTCATCAACAATGTAGGCATAATAAAGTGACCAGTGCCACAGCCATTCCTCTTTTAACACCAGCTTCTTCACATACATCACACGCTGTGCTGGAAGGGCTCCATCATGTCTTTGTGCTGCTGTAGTACAAAAATGTTTAAAAAAAGGACATGCAGTGAATTTATGCTGACAGTGATGAGTGTACGCTTTCTGACAAATCTTCAAATACCTCTTTTTTTTATTCAACTTATTCAACAATATTTACTTCCCATAAGTTCATTTCAATGGTCAGAAGAATGAGAAGATAATGTAGAGATGAGAGACAGACACTGCAGCGCCTCACACACATTAACTCAGAGGTTTAGAGGGAGATTGGATCTTGTGTCAAATAAAAAAAGCAATAAACAGACATTAATCTTTTCTAAATAAATAATGATTTCTTAATATGTTTCACATTTCCCAAAGTGATATTTCAACCTAAATTTGGAAATTAAAATATTTTTATTGTGGTGTAGAATAAAGTTGGCAAAATGTATTATTTTAACTATACGCCCAGCCATACATGACACCAACAAGTCCCGAGTCTCCAGAGCCACCATGTTGTTCATTATTTTAATGTTTTGCCGTAACGGCTCTGATGTAGCTTCCTCTCACTGACTTGTCACGGTTCAACAAGTGAAAACAGATCAAAGCTTCTAACCCCTCCAGTTTTAGAACCATTTTAAATAATCTCATGTTTGAAGGGAGACCAAGGATCACCTTGTGGTTTGCATTACCTGACAGTGCAGGCATAAAGAGGTCACTGCTGCAGCATCATCTCACACTAATACAATGACAAAGGTGTTTTTAGAGGCTGTATAAATGACAGACATCAGCAAAATATGCAGCACACTAGTGTAATACACTGCCTGGCCAAAGACCACTATTTAAAGCCTTCTCCAGCACATCCCAAAGATTCTCAGTGGGGTCAAGGTCTGGACTCTGTGGTGGCCAGTCCGTGTGTGAAAATGATGTCTCATGCTCCCTGAAGCATTCTTTCACAATGTGAGCCTGATGAATCCTGGCACTGTCATCATGGAATATGTCTGTGCCATCAGGGAAGAAAAAATCCATTGATGGAATAACCTGGTCACTACACCAGTTAGGGTTAAATAACTTGTTGCCAGCTGAAACATAATCACCCATACAGAAATTGTCCAATGGGAGGTTTGCTTAGTCAAATCCAGGTGGTGACTTTTTTTGGCCACCAGTGTATATTGGGATTAGCACCAGGTTTAAAAGAAACTAAATAATTTTTAGAAGAGAAACAACTGAAAATGTTTGGCTCTTAACCTATCCCTGTTTACTGGATGGTAGTACTCCCTGGACAATGGGCAGGAACTGTATTTTAGGGTCAAAGGTACATCTGTAAAGATGGGTTTGATCCATTTTGTATGACAAGTTGGTAACAATGGTAACAAACCCATGCAGTTGTATGCACTTCTGTCAATGCACCAAACCCTAACCACCAGGCTGCTAACCTTTTAGCTCCTGGAGCACACTGTCAGAATACCTTTTTCTATTTAACCTTAAAAATTATTTATTTAAAGCAATAATAGGGAGACTGATCCTCTGACTGTCACACCATCTCTCTGGGTGGAGTCTGCATGTCCTCCCCATGTCACTGTAGGTTCTTTCCGGGTACTCCGGCTTCCTCCGACCGTCTAAAGACATGCATGTGTTAGGAGAATTGGTGGCTTACTGGCCACTGTCCAGGGTGTACCCCGCCTAAGGACCATAGTTACTGGGAAAGGCTCCAGTATTTGCGACCTTTAATGAGGAGTTTTGTATATGCTGTATTTTCTAACTGTGCTGGTGGTGGCCAAAGCTCTGACACTGAAAAAATTCAATTAAAATTTTGACTTTTTTCTCAGATGTAATAAATATGTAATAAATAAAAATAAAAAAAATCACAGTGGCTCTCTTCCATATGACATAGATCAGTATGAGATGGGAAATGGCTAAAGTGGTTTATGAGCAGTGTAGTGACGCTGCCTGTCGTGAGTCTGTGATGATCTTCTGGCGCTCCCTCTCTCTGACATGTTTAATAAATACTGTCTGTGAGCTGCTCTTAACTTTTTGTTTTGCAGCAGTCAATGGCATGTGTAATGGGGGAGGTGCTTCTATTGTTAAGACTCTGTATGTCAGCGCTTTTATGGCTGTTGAAAGTGTTACTGTGTGTTTGCTGTCTGAAACCCCCATCACATGTAATTTTTTTTGGATTTAATGCAGTTCTTCTGATGCGTGGTTTGTGGCCTCTGTCAGTCTGTTCTAGGCGCTGAGGGCCTATCTCTGGCGTTCCGACACATCGTCAGCTCCCTACTCTGGTACTGCAGCCAGCACTCGTCAGAAGAACTTCTGCATGAGGTCATCATCTGTGTGGGCTACTTCACAGTCAACCATCCCGACAACCAGGTACACCAGCATCCAGCCAATCTATTGTGAGACGCAGCACAGGAGAGCTGCAGTTCTAGTATTATGGATTTTTTTCAGCTAGAATTTTTTTTTTTCTCAGTATAAAGCTCTTTCACACTTGCACTGTCTTCCAGACTTCACTGAGACTTTATCGGGATCCCCTGCATCTCTGAACATAATTCACCCCCTTCTCTCACCTTAAAATACAACTACAATTCCAGAAAATCTGGGCTGCTGTCTAAAATGTCAATAAAAATAGTATATACCCATATTTTATTCACATTAGAACAGCATTTTAGGTGTTGACACTGAGTTAGATTACAATTTTAATGACAAATACTGTAATAGCTCATTTTGAATGTGATTGCAACAACACATCTCAAAAAAGTTAGTCTGGAGGCAACAAAAGGCTGAACTTGAGTGATATTTTAGTATTGATAACAATCTTACGTGTTCTCTCATTACTGAATAAAATGGGCAGCCCTTTTAGGTTGGATGCTCCCAAAGGGACCCTTAATAGTTAAACAATAGCACTGCATGTGCAGCATGACAATCTGAGCATACAGGCCCAAAAATGTTTGCCTGGAAATTCCAGACTCACCGCTGAACCAGCGGATGAGTCTGGTCGCCTTACAATCAATTCGATTTCTAGGGCCGAGCAAACCCGAATTAACGGACAGCGGCGTTAGCCAATCAGAAAATGGCGGACGTGACGTTAACAAAGCGACAAGAACGTAAGAAAGTAAACAAACGGAGTAGTGAAGCCACGAGGGAGGAACGAGAGAGTTATTTCAACATTACGGTACCATACCGCTGAATGAAACAAACTCTCGGCTCCTCGGTGCGCCATCTTTATTGTTGTCGGCGAGGAGATGTGTACGAGTGACGCTGCTCGCGAAGAACACGTGACTTAAATAAACCAATCCAAATGCACGGTACGCTTGGGATTTGAGTAAACCACTGCGGACGGCGTGGTGACCAGACTGATATTTCTCTGTAGAAAAACACAGAGACATATCAGTCTGGATTTTCCAGGCAACAAAAATGTGGCATCAGTCATAGAAAAAAAACTTACATGACAACCTTTATTCATGTTTACATATGGGCTTTCTGTCTATAAGACAGCTGTAACTTGGATTTGAGCTGTGTTCAGTGATAATGAATGGCAGTGACACTTCAGAACCTGAAGATCATCAGATCATCATACATCCAATATTAATATTACAGACTCCTGCCTGCCTGAAATGCAAACATAAGGTTATATGAGATTTGCAAATCCTTATTTTTATTTTTTACTTACATTTGACAAACATTGGGGTTGTACATAACCCTGGTACAATGTCCTGAGTGCTGTGTGTATGAACAGTGTCAGGGGATCCTCCAGATGATCTCATTTTGGGTCTGCTCTTCAGCTTGTTTGGAAATTTGAATATAGCTCATTGGTATGTGTGTTTTTATGCAGTTGATACATAGTTTCATTTTTTTTGTTTTTCTGTGGGTGCATTTTATTATTATATCATAATGAATCAAATAAATACATGTTTTTGACCGGCTGAATGCGCAGGGCACATGTTTCCGGCTCAACAGTTGACAGACACTTAGTTAGCTCTCCTGTAATATCATCTTCTTTGTCCTGCTCATGTAGTTTTATGTTGAGTGGCCCTGGTTAAAGATTCATGGCTTGGCACCTCTATCCTGCAGCCCCGTGTGTGGTGCACGGTCAGTCAGAATGAGCTGTGTGGAGCTCACTGGCAGCGCTGCTGTGGGGTTAGCTATCATGCGTGGCGGTGCAGCGCAGTTCTGATTAGGCGTGCTACACTTGGCTGGACTGTGACTATGTGAAGTCTGACTTACTCTGGCAGCAACACTCTGGCTCTCGCTCAGATACGTCATTCACAGCTGTTGTTAGATCACTGCACTCCCTGTACTTCTATCTCTGCCTCCTTTAACAGCATGTGAATCTTTGTCAGCAGTTATGCTTATGTTTAGTATTTATGTTTTACGTTGCTTCTGTTTCCCTCTGTGCAGTCAGCTGGAATAAACACTTTCCCACTGCCACTGCAGATTTGACCAAAAGCCAATGGGACCCTTTCTGTGAGCATGTAGTTGACCAAAGCTGAACATTGTTTCTGAACTTATATTAAAATCCCTAATTGTAAAGCCTTGGTTTTTCACAGATTATTCTCATAGAAATATGCTCTTATGTGATATAGACCGTTTTTTTTTTCTCTCATTTTAAAAAAATATATTCTACACTAGATTCTTGCTCTTGTTGTCAACATTCAGCGTGTAAAAAAAAAAAAAGTAGTAAAGAGAATATTTGCATTTCACACTTTTGGATCCTAACCAGGTTGTAAGTAGAGCCTCAAAATGCAAAAAGGAGAAACTGGAGAAAGTAACAAAAACTCTGTACTTCACAACACCCACTTCAGGAGAATATTGTTTCTCTTTTGGACCATCCTGTGTGTTCCCTGATCTAAATCTGTTTGGAGATGGATGATGAGGGAAGTTTACTAAAATGAAAGTCAGTTCCAGATTGTGGATGCCCTTTGTGAAGCCATTTTCACCACATTTTTGACACGTTCAGTTCAGTTGTTTTTTACTTTTTAAGGCTTACATTTTCGATCAGTTATTAAACAGTCTCTTATTTTTGTCTCTTGCTCTAGTTAATTCTTCTTGCATTCTGAAGCTCTACTTACAACCTGGGTATGATCCAAAAGCATGAAATGTGAATATAAATTTTTCCCGTCTTAAGATTTTGTTCAGGAGTGTATTTGGAAATGCTGTGGAGCCTTTTTCAGTTATTCTCAGACAGTGGCCCACAATTTGGAACTCCACTACTCCAGCTCCCAAATGGATGGTGTTAAGGAGAATATTTATAGCAGCTTGAGCTTTTCCTCAGCTTATGTAAGCATTGGCAGGACACAAAAGCGTCTGACTGAGACTGCTGATTCACAGTGAGCTCACCCTTTAGAGATGCTCATGTATGAGGACATGAATATGAATACTTTAGCTTGTCACACAGCGGCATATGTAGGCTGATGTATACTCAACATGCGATGGTCACAGAACCATGTCTTCTTTGTTTGAGGCATGTCTTCCCCAGCATCACACAACTGGCTGTGTAACTATGCAGAGACATGCAACAGTAATCTGTGTCTTACACTACAAGAGGTGAATCATTCAAGGTGATGATGGTTTGAATCTCTGACCTGAGCGGACTGAAAATGTAATTATGAACTGTTGACATGTTAAACCCCATAATTCCTGTTTGCTTTTAAAATTGGTGAGCAATTTGAGAGTGTGGAAATCTTAAGAAAACTGTTTTTTTTTTTTTTTAACCTGGCCTCACACGCAAGCATGCAGAAATGGTGGCATTTGTTTACAAGTAACTAGAGACAAGGGCTGAACAATATAAAATCATGATATAATATTGTGCAACATTCAGGGACTTCTAATGCAAAATTAGAATCAGACAAAAAATGCAAATTGTTCATAAACCAACTACTTGTGTCTACTGTCAGTGCCTGCATAGAGAACATTATCAAAGAAGCAGTTAATGCTATGTAAGTTAAAGCCTACATGCTAAAAGTTACTTACCGGTACTTAGAATTAGACTTAGACTTAGACTGACTTTATTCATCCCCATAAGGAGAAATTCAAATTGTCCGGTAGCACACCTCAAACAAGAAACACAAATCTAAGAATCATTCAAAAACCAGCATAAAAACACATTTACAATAAATAAGTGAATAAATAGTTTAAAAGTTACTAGCGATAGTAATAAAGTCCACATTAGCAAGAGCTGTTAAACAGTCTGATAGCAGCAGGAATAAACGATCTCCTGAACCTCTTGGTCCTGCATCGCAGAGAGAGGATCACTGCGACTACTTTTCTGAGCAGCCACAGTCTGTGGAGAGGATGCCTGCTATTGTTGAGGATGGAACGGATCATGCTCCTCATCCTCCTCTCAACAATGGCCCCCACTGAGTGCACTCTCACCTCATCACAGAAACACATTTTCTGATCTGCTTGTCAAGCCTGC
Source organism: Bostrychus sinensis (assembly GCA_020698575.1). Taxonomy (NCBI): domain Eukaryota; kingdom Metazoa; phylum Chordata; class Actinopteri; order Gobiiformes; family Eleotridae; genus Bostrychus; species Bostrychus sinensis. The sequence continues at coordinate 34,569,411 of CM036251.1, forward strand.
TACTATCCCTTAGAGCAAGACTACTGCCCCAACACACAACTCCAAAGAAAAGAGCACCTGCCACAACTGACTGATAAAAGACATGTAACATCTCACTGCAAACATTAAAAGATTTCAGTCTTCTAAGAAAGAAGAGTCTGCTCTGTCCTTTTTTGCACACTTCTCTTGTGTGTACCGACCAGTCCAGTTTGTTGTCCAGATGGACTCCAAGATATTTATACGGCTGCTCCATCTCAATTGTCTCTCCTCCTTTTGAGACAGGCAGATGATCACGTTTCTTCCTGCTAAAGTCCACTATCATCTCCTTGGTCTTAGATGTGTTTAAGATTAGACCATTGCTCTTACTCCAGGCTGTGAATGCGCTGATGACCTCCCTGTATTCCACTTCGTCCCCTCCCCTCACACACGAAGTGGAATACAGGGAGGTCATCAGCGCATTCACAGCCTGGAGTAAGAGCAATGGTCTAATCTTAAACTTACTTACTTACTTACTTTGGTGTTGTGCTGGTCCCTTGGTAAATATGAGCAAAGAAGGCTGTAAAAACTGTCCTTAATGTTTTAACATTTTGATCTTTTTTCAAAATAATAACAAAAAACAGCTGTCACTGAAAAAAATGCACAAGACCAAAGAACACAGTTGTGACATGCAGGAAAAGACTTTGCTTCACAAAGTGGGAAGTTCCTATAGGGTAATAGTAAAAACAATGTAAAATGCTAATTTCCAACATCAGGGCAATAATTAAGGAATTTATTAATGAGCAGGATTTGTTCTGAATCAGTCTGGACAAGGATGTGTGTCTTGTCCAAACACACAGTCAGTAGAATGGTTTCAGTGGCCCTAAAATTACTGCTGGAGAACCGCAAAAGTTACACCACAACAAACTGTTAGGCAGGGTTTGAAAAAAAAACCCTCCTCTCATGCAGAATCCAACTCCAGGGTTTTTGGTTATCCATACTCTACTAGAACTTTAGATGGGATCGTGTTCTATGGTCAGATGAAACCAAAACTTTTTGACAATAAACACCAGTGGAGGGTTTGGTGCACACAAAGAGAGGCCATAAGGAAAAGTACCACATGACCACAATGAAATATGGTGGCAGTTTTTTAATGTTTTGGGGCTATTTTTCTTCCAGGGGACCAGGGCATCTTGTTACGTGGCATCATGAGATCTATCAAATATCAACAGATATTAAATAGACCTGACCGCCTCCATCAGAGAATGGGCCATGATTGGATCTTCCATCATTAATCTCCTGACTTGAATCCCATAGAAACATGGGTTGAAGTGAAGCATTTTTGCTCATATTTATTAAGGTGCCAATATTAGTTATTAGCACTGTAAATATATACATTTTAGCAGTGGGAGGGCCATTCTTTGATTTAAAACAGTAAATATCACATGGAATACCATAACAGTACTGCAACACATTTGTGATATATAGTGCAACCCTAAAAGACATGACCTGCTTGTCTTTCATAAACTCCTGTCTTTAAAACAGAATGTCTCTAATCAATGGCTGTACTCCTGCTCGCCCCTCCACCCTGGCCTTATCTCCAGGCTCATCCCTCTTCCTCCCTGTCTACACGGGTGGTTCCTCCTCCCTCCGCAGGCCCAAAGACAAACTTTAGCCTGTCATTCCTGCTAACCTGACGCTGTAGTCTATTACAGCGAGGACAGCGCCTGCAGGGAAAGAGTAGACACTGGAGCCAGAGCCAGCAGAGTAAACAGAGGCTCAGAGACAGGTGCTCTCAGAATTCAGATTTACAGATTTATCCTTGGCTCTAAAGGTAATTCTTTTCTGTTATTAATGTTACTGTGTGTCAGGTCAGTATGTTTTTTTTTTCCTACATATTATTCAGAAATGCACATAGGCATGTATGTATTCTAGAAAGGTGGCGATTGGGCTGTGACATTTCAAATCTCTACATACAACAGATACAAGTACAGCATCATTATGAACCTCCAAACAAATACAAATGTCCCTCAAGACAAATATCCTTTGAGTGTGGAATGTTGAAACCCAAGCAACCTAATGGCCATAGCAGATCAAATGTGACTCCAACATTTATAACTTATTACTATACTTAAAGTACAATTTGATTTAAAATTCGTCCTGATAAAAGTTTTCAAATAAGACATTTTCCAATAACATTTGTTCATTTACTGTATATACTTTATTATGTTTTAAAATGGGCACTTGCATTCTCTCTTTGCTTTTCCATCTCGTCCCATCTCTCTTGTTTTTTTTCTGCCCAGGTATTTGTTTGCGTTTCAGAACATTAACTTTACACACTCTTTGCAGTCACTGTGAGGAAGTTATGGAGGCATCATTAAAACGTTCAACGTAAGACAGAACAGAACTTTTTTTTTTTTTTTTTTTACAGGCTACAGAGCCATGCATTCAGATGTTGTTAGTTTTTATGACGTCATTCTGTGATTCTGTGAGCTGAGACTTTAGTTGGAGAGAGTAGTGTGAGGTAGGCTGGGGAGTCATTCCAGACTCTTGAAGGAACCAGGCTTGGTATTCTGGGTTTTTGCTTCAAGCTCTTGGTAAAGTGTGTTCAGGTTGCTAAAAAAAGGACCTGTGTAGTGGAGGATTGTGAGATTGAACATTCAGAACATTCAGTATTTCTGCGCCTTTCTTTATTTCTTCCCTTTTCTGTTTGACTTCTTGCTTGTCGATTTTTTTCCGCCATTGACAACCTGAATAAACCAAGAGCCTGTGGGATCTTGCTTGAATGTGACTGGCCAAAGTTTACCATCACAAGGAGAGCATTCTTTTTAAATTTCCTCATAATAAAATCTAGATAAATGTTTTTTTGTAGACCCTCTTATAACAATATTGCGTCAGGAGTTTTCATTCATTCATCTCCAACCTCTTACTTTCATCAGGGGTCACCAGGACCGCAATCTAAGGCCTGAGGTGTTCTGTAATCACATCGCAGTAATCACAAATATAAAAGACATATAGCATACACAACACTATGGCCTACTTTATTTACTGTACATGAGGGGGGCAAGTCTCATCTATTTTTCACAGAGTACTTACAAACAATATTTTATCTTGTGCTCTAATAGTGGTAACAGAAATTTTGCACTTGTTTGAGGGCAAAACAAATTGTTATATTTTCTTGAGGAAGCCATTATTGATTGTCCCCATGGCATGTTGAACACCCGAACATGAAAACCAAATAGTTTCTAAATTAAACAAGAAAAATGATCACTCCAACCCTTCCCTGTGGTTGAGTGTGTGTATGTTTGGGTCTGTCCCATGTGCGTCCCTTTGAACGTTGCTGTAGAGGTTCGCTCCTTCGCCTTCAGCTGATAAAAGCCTTGAGTTATGGCTTTGTTTAAACTCCGAGTGCATTATCAAAGACTCCAAACGGACAAGTATTAGAGGGTGTATTTTTAAAATCTTGTAAATCTAGTAAATTTATGTGTCGTGTCGCCAGGACCTCGCCTTGCCCTTCTGTTTTCCATCCGTTTGCAGCGTAGACCAGTTCCACTGAGAGCCAGGCTGACCCCTGTGGATGGAGCCTAGAATGGGAGGGGAGTGTGGGGGGTGGTGATGCTGGGGGGCCCCGGATACGATGCGGTGGCTTGACTGATGTAGGTGTGGTGAAAAGTGCATTAATTTCATTGCTCATTTCTTAAAGTGGACCGGCCACACTGATGGTGGAGGTCTGCTCTACCCACAGTTCACCTTTGACCCCTGCTGCCGCACCACCCCAGCGTCACTACTACAGCAGCACAGACTAGTTACATGTCCTTTGGAGGCATTTGGGGGAAAAATATATTTCCTTACACGTACTTTTTACCTCACTACAATTACTTTCTAAATGTTGAAATATTTTATATAAGTGTGTTAAATTATTCAGGGCTAAAGTCTGAGCACTTGCAGCCAGTGCTGGATGTGAGTTTCATCTTGGGTTAAGATGGGGTCTTTCTTTGTGGAGTTTTGGACCTCTATAAAAAAAAAACACACACAAACTCTCCAGTCCATATATGCATATACATAAATTAAATAAAAAGAATTGTTTAAAAAAAAAAAACATATGTACCAGGGGTATCAATGTACATTTTTAATGGGAAAATGTTGCTTTAATAAATACACAATTTTATTTATTTATTTATTTATTTATTTTTAATTTTTTTGTTATAAAAATTACAAGAAAGGTCAGTAATGGGCCACAGACTTTTTTTGTGTGTGCAGTTGTGCAATTTTGTACACTGCCACCTTTCCTTGTTCAGAACCTTGTTTGAATATCTGCTTTTGCACAGCATGGTAGAAAGAGTGCCGCTCTCTGCCGTTTAGAAACGACTGAAATTTAAGAATTGTACACACTTTTGGCTCCTAACATAATCTTGAACACACAGGTCTTATGCTTCTTCATAAATGAAAATATATTTAAGAAAAACACTCTAGTTCATGAGTAAGACGATGGCATTTCAAAATTCACTTGTTACTGTCACCCGTGTAATAATTGACTTGCTGACCTTTTTTGAATGATCTTTAATGGATCTACCACTTGTTACACACTAATCTTTATATTATACTTCATTGTTAGTGGAAAAACTAATGCCTAAATTGTGTTTACAAGGCTGATAATGACTTCAGTTCACATGTCCCATTAGACTCTTGTCTGACTGTGTTGTAGGTACAGAGGAGGAGCCAGCCTCCCTCGGCCTGGTCTCCAGTCTGTCGCGGATTGGCAGACTGCGGCCCCAGGCTCTGCTCTTTATGGCTGCTGTTAATGGCCTGTTTAACTCTGTCTGTGTGTGTGTTTGTTGTAGGCCATTGTGCAGTCCGGCCGGCAGCCCAGTGTGCTGCAGAAGCTCTGTCAGCTGCCCTTCCAGTACTTCAGCCACCCTGGCCTCATCCGCGTCCTCTTCCCCACCCTGATCTCCGCCTGCTACAACAACTCCCACAACAAGGTCATCCTTCAGCACGAGATGAGCTGCGTGCTTCTTGCAACCTTTATACAGGTACATGAGAAGAGAATGAAATGGCACTGCATTCACTTCAGGACGTTGATAAGATAAATCTCACCAAAGTTTAGAGCTGACCTTAAACTTCTACCTCAGAGTTCAGTTTTAGTTTTATGATTTATGATTTGATTTGCTGTTTCTGTATGTGGGCAGATGTAGGCAGCACTGGGATATGTACTCTTCCATTCTCATCTATAAAAATCCACAATAATAAAAACCTGTGTGAGGTTTACATTTTCACACATTATTCCTTTAGCAATATGCTATCAGGAAAATGTGTAGTGGCCATCAAAATAATACAGTGGTGAAGCTTTTGCAAAACTTGAATAATTCACAGATTCACTTTTAAACAAAATGGTGCTAATGCTTAGACTAAAGATGATTTATAAATCAGTGTTTGGTGGAATAACCCTGATGTGTAACCACTGCTTTTCCACATCTTGCTCTCCACCAGTTTCTCACATTGCTGATGGCTATGTTCATATCACTCTCAGCTTTGCCTGATGATCTGTGAGCTCATAAAGCAGTGTGAGGTGTGTGAAGGGATTTAACAGACACTGGCCTGAAATGCTCGTCACATTCAGCGAGAGGGTGATAAATATCTATGAATCAAACATAAATTGCAGTGGTCTGTGTTTATATGATTTACAGTATACGGTTGATGTATAGGTGACTTCATTCCACCGCTACAACTCCTGGTAAACAGCCCATCTCCTTCATCTTCTTCTCTGACAACGCACCACTCAGCACTGTTTGGTCAGCCATTAACTCCCATTGAGAGGCAGACAGGCCATTGTCATTTCTGTCAAACAAAGCAGTAATGCATGGAGTCCTGCCTGGGCAGCCTCACTGTGGGGTTAACCCCTGGAGCATTCCTCCAAAAGATCCTCTTTATCAGCTGTTGACCAAACACACATAAGATGAGGGCAAAAAAAAAAAAAAACGATATTAGAAAAACACAGGATAATTATTTTGAATAACATAGCAATATGATGTGTGTGTTTTGAATGCCTCTTTTGACAGAGTAAACTATAAGGCTCAGAACTAACTTCCATCAGTCACATTTGGGACTAAGTCAATATTCAAAACTAAACCTGGATTAAACCAAGATTACTTGTAGGACTAACCAGAACTAAGCACTTGGCACCACAAATACATTTTAGACTCTTAGACAATTGCATTGAAAGGTGACAAGACTTTCAATACAGATATTGCAGTTGCTACTATTACAGTGACAAGAAATTTGCAATGTATTATTCAGCCCCAATAAAGATTGATGTATTTGATCCTGTGAACCACACTTTTCATATAAATATTGTCTTGGCACCATTACAGGCTAAGTCTGACAAAAATAAAATACTATTCTGTTTCTCAAGCTGATTATAACTATCACATCATCATTCATAATAATATAACACTATGTATTTCCTAGGACTGTGCTACAAACTGAGAAAGAGTCGGACAACAGAACCAAGCAAACGGGTAAGTTGTGCGATGTTTAGAATTGAGTGAGATGTCTCTGAGGTAGCTGTAGCTGTAGCTTCCTGATGTGTGGAGTGTTGTTTCCTGGTGTATAGAAGTGTAGTTCCTGCTGTGATTATCAGTGTAGTTTACTGGTGTGTGGAGTGTAGCACTCATGATCTTTTTTTGTTTTGTCTCCAGTTTCTTTGATGCTGGATTACGGTGAGCTGTCCAACCGTTTTCCCAGAGATCAGTGGGACTCTGCACTTCAGTTCTTTCTCCAAAAACAAGACCAATCATAAATGCAAACACACTACACGTCACGCTGCTTCATTACTAAAAAATATTGTTCCTGTTTATGTTCTCCTGAATGTTTTGTTCATGTAATGCAGTTAAATGTGTATTCAGTTTGATGCCTCATGTTCTTTGATTCTGCTGTGTTTATTATGTGTTTGAAACATGTTAATACTGTAATGCCATAACGATGAATGAACACTTTCATGACTTATTTCTTGTATAATTTTTGAATGTGACCAGAGGAGGATCTGCACATGTCTTCCACGACTTGCCTTGTTTGAGGAAAAAGTGAGAAAAAGTGTTCTGTTTTCATTTTGTTGTATTTTTGGTCTCCTTCAGTTTTTGAAGGCACTTACTGAGTGTTAATTTATTGGCTTATTTACCATTATTATTAATAATAAAGTCTGTATGCTTTCAGCTGTTTAATAGCATTTGTTCAAGTGTAAAGATTTGAGCTGTTTAGACCAGTGATTCTCAACTGGTGGGTCAGGATTGAGTATACATAAATATTTGTAAGTTCATCATATTTTTGTCTTAAATATAGCATAGGAGTAGCTAGACCATTTTTAGGGGAGCTACAGCACCCTTATGTGTAACTCAGTGTCTATTTGATTCCTCAGTAGGATGTGCAGTATCAATATTGACAATACTGACATAATTTATAAGGTTTAATGCACTTTGCCATTCCATTTTTCTCCTTCAGGCCTCTGCTGTCTGTAGTAATATAATAATCCAATTCACACTATATACTGCTACAAATATAGCTTCATAAAAGGTGAAAGAAATTACATCTGCATAATGTTTAATATTTTATATAATGCTAGATGTTACTTTTGTTTGCTTCTTTCTTGGCTTAGAAGCACCTCTTAAATCTCTAACGCTAAAAACATCTCTGAAATATAGTTTGAATGATATAAGTGTATGGTAAATTGGAAACAGATTTTAAAATACATGTGCCTTAAATGTGATGTGAAATAATAAGAAAAATTACTTAAGTATAAGATTAGGTCCCATAATTATCATGAATGCATGAAATACTTAGATAAATTTCTCATGATTCAACAACTTTAACTTTCACTTTCTTTATGCCATACTTCATACTACATACAAATACTACACAAAAACAAAACTACAAAGCGGAGCGCTTCCCACAAAATGCAAACCAATCCACGGCTGAGTTCATATTTCAGTCATGAATGTTAAAGCCTGCGAGACATTTCTGTAATAATTAAAATGCACCATTCTCTTTAGGTTCTCTCTGTAGCCACTTGTGTACTGTAAAAGCTGTATACAGTTCTGAAGCCAACTGATATTTATGCATACAGGAATAGGCATTAATTCATCTTGTAATTTCTATTCATTCATATTCCTTTACTGTGGAATGTAACAAAGTGAAAGTACTTAAGTACAATTTCATGTATCCGTACTTGAGTAAATTTTACTTCACTACATTTTAGAGTATCTACTTTTTACTTCACTATTTTTTGAATTGGGTTGAAGTAAAAAGTATTTTGAGTTTGGTTTAAAATCATTAGGTTTTGTCGTGTCGTCATTGTAGGCACAAGACAAGTAAGTATAAAAGATGCAGTAAAGTACTCAGAAAAACCTCACTACAGATTGAGCCTCTTCTGTTGCACCGTTAACCTTTAGTTTTTCCAGCAAAATATTTTTTTACTCACAAATACATTTGAAAGTGAGTACTTTTATACTTTTTTATTTTAAGTAGAAATTTTCACGTGACATGTTTAATAAAATTTTGCTCTTTTATCTGTACTTTTACGTAAGTTAAAAAAAATGTAGTACTTCTTTCACCACAGGTGAAACGTGACACTCTTTTTGAATATAACGAGGTATGTTTTGGACATTTTTAGTTTTCATCTTTTGCTTTTAGAATTTTAGAATTTAGAATTAGAATTCTTGGTTTATCATAGGTGCGATCGATGCAATAGTTCCGACCTATTTTTGGCTTTTATCTGAAATAAAACTGTCGATAATTAGGCCTACAATTACAACGTCAACACGACATTAACATCTCTTTCAGAAAGCAGATTTAATTCTTAACAACTTAACTCTCAGGATACAATGTGACAATATTTAAAAAATATTTTTATGCGCTAATGTCATTTAAAGCAACTCCTGCACTATCTGCAGATTAGTTTAAACAAGGATTTTCCTTGTTTACTTTAGTATTTTGCGGTGACGTTAAAGAAAGCTGATCCTGTCTTGTGTGCGTTACCTTTGTGGTTCTAAATGAAGCCCCTTTTCTCGCTTATCTGTGCAACGCGCCGTTTGGAGCTGAAGTGTATCAGTGAGTCCTAAAGACTTCTCCGGATTGTGTTTTCAGTGCCTTTTTCTTCGCTGATAAAAGCCGATCCGCCCCCCAACAAATTGGAGCGGTGTAGAGTGTCAGTCCCGGCTTGACCCGGCTGCTCTCTTTGTCCAGCGGCTATTTGTCGTTGTGAGATTCCTACTGGGATGAAAATAAACCTCGCCGTGATGCGTCCTCTACGGCCCCGCGGTTTGTTGTGGGTCCATTCTCTCTGTGTATCCTCCGCAGGTGATGCCAGATGGCGATAAGGAGTCTGGCCTCTGTCTGGACTTGTAACCAAGAGCCTCGAGTAAACTTTGTTCAAGTATTACTGGGTTTAAATGTAAATAACACAAGCGTGAGCCGTGCGTAAAGTGTCGTTTGTTTGGTTTGGAACTCGAAATAAAACACAAAAGAGGACGAGGTAAAAAAGGAATCGCGTTTTGGGTTTGATTCGGTGACACTAAGGCCAGTGATCATCACATCTTGCCAGATATCTGTCAATCATCCACTCACCTAAATGTGAAGGACAAGAAATACGTAGCGAAGTTTGTGATTCACCTTTGGATTTACGTAAAAAAACAAACAAACAACAACAACAACAACTTTGGATTCACATGAACTTAGGCCGAATTATTTTCATTATTATTATATTAAAATCTCAAAATGACAGCTCTTTGGTGCGTACTAGTCTGAAACATAGTGAAAAAGATCAAATGTCAAATTACGCATTCGAAACAGACAGACATTACGCTTTAAATTCAGTTGAACTATTGTTTTATTGATAACTATTTTTTGTTATCGTAATAAATAATCATAATAACTTATTTGGAAGATTAGCGCGTTCCTCTTCATTTACAAGAGTGTACAAATCATGCAGAACTACAGTTTATCTCCAGCGCGCTTTTCTGTCCTGCGCTGCAACTGCGAGTCGCATTCAGGTAAGACTGATGAGGTGTTCAGGTCCTGCCGAAGTGTCCGTGAGCAACAAGAGTGAGACGACATGGTTTCAAAGCCCAAAGTCAGGGGCCTCAAAATGCCTGCGTGCTCGTGTGTACATCCAACAGCTCCCGTGTGGTTTTTGAATGAAAGTCTTGGTGTTTCACGTGTCCACGGGGCTGGGGACCATGCTGTTCGGGGTGTCCGGTAACTGCGACGACAGCGAGGTGACGTCACTGCCCGAGGAGTTCCCCAGAGACCCCGATTCCGAAAAGGACATCTGCCAAGAGAAGATTACTGTGTACATATTTATTCCAATTTATCACCATTTGTACTGATAGTAACATGTTCTACTGGCGTCTTCATTTTAGCAGTAGGCAGCGGTGGAAGAAGTACTCAATTTCTTTATTTCAGTAAAAGTACAGATAAAGGAGCGAAAATTTACTAAAGTAAAAGTATCACATGAAAATTTCTACTTGAATAAAAATATAAAAGTACTCAAGTAAAAAAGTATTTCATACAATATTGAGAACTCATTAAACCGTCAAATCTGAAGGATTTATTTCTGAAAATTATGCTAATTCCAGATGAACAAACTGGTGCAGTAGAAGAGAATGAATCTGTCGCTGAGGTCTTCTGTCTTTTCTATTCTGATGTTTCTAAAGAAGTAGTACTTTACTGCATCTTTTATATTTAAGTTTTGTGTGTCTACAATAAGGACACGGCAGAAACTAATGATTTTAAACCAAAACTCAAAATACTTTGTACTTCAAACCAACTCAGAAATGTAGCGGACTAAAAAGTACAGATACACGCGCTAAAATGTAGTCAAGTAAAAGTAAAAGTATCATTTATAAAATGTACTCAAGCAAAGTACATACATAAAAATTGTACTTAAGTAAAGTAACTAAGTACTTGTACTTTGTTACATTGGTGGAATAAAACAAAGTGCAGGCAGTAGGCAAGTAAAGAGTAGTGTCTAGCTTTTTATTGATGAATAGGCCGCTTATTACTTATGACATACTCATTACAACGAAATAAGCCGTGGTTTGTGTAAATCAGCTGACTCTGTAGAGGTGCTGAGTAAGTTGATGAGTACGGAAACGCACGGCACCTTTACGCACAGCTGTAGCTCCCTAATGCTTCATATTCTCAAACTCGAATACTTTGCTTTTGAGACTGAGACTGTTTCTTCATTGTTTCCCTGGAGCTGTGGTGTATTTTGTCCTCGTACCAGCTGCTGAAAGGCGGGCTGGTCCAGGTCGCTCTGCAGGGCGAAGTCGCTGAGCGTTTTCCACGGAGGCTGGTAGCTCTGTACCTCCACGGGGTTTCCCTGCACCGTGGTCTCGTGTCGGATAGGACTTCCGGCCACGAGCGGCGTCCCCGTCAGGCCCTGCAGGTTCTGCACAACATACCCCGTAAAAACATTGAATACATAGACATTTGCCTGTCAGCGCGCGCACAGGGAGTGTGCGTCACGAAGACTAAAAGTCAAAAGTGTCTCAATATAATATTTCCCTAAGATTAAAATGAGGCTCATACAAAGAGAAGAGAAAAGATTTACAAGAAAGAACATTATATTTTCAATTATTGATACTTGAAGGCCACAGTGAGGCACCAAACTGAAAAACATTTCAGTCTGAAAAATGGGATCTGTAAAAAGTCCAGGCACTGCTCTACAACAGAAAATTCATCCGGACTCCAGTCAAAAAACACTTCTGTGTGATATGCAGCTCGTGCTGCTTCAACAGGAGCCTTTACTCTGTACTGAACTACAGTAGGCCTGTACTGTGTACTTACTACTGTATACTGTATACTGTGTACTGTGTACTGTGAGGAGCAATACCGTGTTATCCCCGTGCTGCTGCAGTTGCTTTATGAGTAGAGACTTCTTCTTGTCCTTGCAGCGCTTGTTCTGGAACCACACGCGGATGACTCTGGGGCTAAGCCCGGTCATCTCCACGAGCTGCTCCTTCATCAGCGCGTCCGGCCGCGGGTTCGCGTTGTAGCACGTGCGTAACGTGTGCAGCTGCTTCTCGTTCAGCACCGTCCGCACGCGCGTCGTCTTCTCCGAGGCCTTGTGCACGTGATTCCGGTGGTGTGGGGGGTGTCGGACCGAGACCGGGTCTGGGGACCCAGAACGCAGACTTTAGGTTTGAGAGACCCGCAGCAGTACGCAATGAGAGGTTATAAAAATATGAGCACATACATTTATTTATCAAAATAATACAGAGCATCGGCCTCACCGCTCCACATCCAAACAGGAAATGTTAGATGGAGAATAGCCCAGGGTACGTTTCTACACATTTGTATAAAAACCGTGAAATAAATGTTTTTTTGACCCAAGACATAAAGGCAGGCATACAGCCTTATATTTCATAAACTACGGCCTCACATACAGTAGACTAAAGCCTAACGGCGTAACACAGGCCTGACACAGACACGGCACTTTTTAAACATCCACTTCATAAAAACAAACCCGTACCCCAGTAATAATATATTTATATTTCTAATGAAGGAGCCTTGTACTCCGCTGTTTTGTAGCAAATTCGATTTGCATGAACTTCCAAGAATATAATAATAATAATAATAATAATAATAATAATAATAATAATAATAATAAATGATATGCACACTAATAACAATCATTCATACGCATAATAATGATTATAATGCTAACCTGTGATGTGCAGCGTTCGTCCGTGCGTCATGTGCCCGGGGCTCAGTGAACTCTCGGCGGAGGCCCGCTCCAGCAGCGCCCCGTGGTCCGCGCGGCACAGCAGCTCCTCGTCCCGCAGAGAGAACTCGTCCCCGGGCAGGAGGTGTCTGCTGCAGACCGAGCAGCGGAAACACTCCATGTGGTACACGTTCTCACGCGCTCTCATAACCAGGTCGTTAGTACAGAAACCCGTGTTGCACTTGGTGCATTTGATCCCAAACAACCTGGAGGTAAACAGGGGTCAAAAGTGACGCTAAAATAAAGAATCCTCTGAGTAATCCGTCAGGAGTCTTCCTTACCGCACGTAGTCCCTTTTACAGTAAGTCTTGCCGTCCCGTACAAAGCATGTGCACGTCTCGTCCAGGTACTGGCTGCACTCGGCACATTTGAGGCAGGCGGCGTGCCACTCTAGGTCCGGGGACACGCGGAGGATGTACTGGTCGTGTATTTGACTTCCACAGCCCACACACATCGCGATTCCCGACTTCTCTGCGGGTCAGAACGCGTTAATGTAACACCACTGTTCAGTTCTGAGTCCATCTGACATCCTGTTAGAGCCCTGCACCTCAGCCAGACATGTTCACCAAACACACAAGGCACTTCAAGTATTTTAACGAAGAAGCTACAAATATCAGCGCAGTGACTTGTGGCACAGAAGACGTTTACGCACCAAATCTACGTCTGTATTTACACTGTGATCTGGCAAGGGCCACTTAGGCATATATAGGCCTATAATCCAAATAATCGACATAAATCATTTCGTGCAAGTTTATGCCCAAAATGCCTGTTTTTAATTATGATGCACTTTTACGCACCAAATATACCTTATGTTAGCATTATTTAAAGTAATTACGGTACACTTTTACGCAGGCATTTTACACTTGATAACGTCAATATTTTATTGTATTTTATTTTATTGTATTTTAATTTATTTACTTTTTTGTTATGGTATTTTCTAAAATCATCAGCAACTACACTTGTGCACAGACGAATACGCGCGAACACTTACTTTTTGAATGATCCCCCATATCATCCAAGAAAGAAGTGTAAAGTATAATGTCCACCATACAGAAGCGGAGCAGAGGCGACCCTCCGAACCGGGGCGAAGAGACGGGACGTCCAGCGCGACTTCACCAACTTGTGTGAGTCCGAAGAGAGGTGGGGAGAGGACGGCGCTGCTCCAGGGTGACGTCTGAGGGCCCGGAGAGAGGTGCCATGCAAATTAAGCCCCGCTCTGTTCCTCTTTTACCCCCCTCTGTGACTCCTGGGACTGTCAGGAAGGTTTGTGTCATCAGAACTCTGGAATCAGTGACTCTTGGCAGCCAAATAGTAAAGCCACAACTTAGGCATACGCTACATGAATTTTGATCCTTTTTTTTTTTCAGCCTGCATACAACGAGGTACCGTATGCATTCTCCTGACTTGTGTTTTTCCTCACAAAATCTGTCGCACGTTTGTCATGAATATTCAAGCTTCACATTGTTTTATTTTGTGGCTGAGCAGCGATTGGTGAAGGAGAGCCCTCTACTGGTGACTGTAGCCACTGCTTGTGCTTCTCGGCTTTGGCCTTCGAACCATAGAATGATGACATCGAATTCTCAAAAATAGGCCTAAACAGAGCTTTGTTTAAAAAAAAAAAAAAAAAAAAAAAAGGCACCAGAACGTGTTTTCTTAACACAACAGGTAACAGGTATAGGGCTAATTGTCAGCACAGTCTCAGTTTGGAGAAGCAGACAGGAGCAATTACACAGTTAGGCTATAGGGCACCATTTGTAAACTTTACATTTCACAAAAATATGAACAAAACACATTTACTGCAATATTGCGGTAAATGTGTTTTGTTCATATTTTTGTACAATAGTACAGCTGATTTATTAACAATTTAAAATATCCTATATTTTACATAATGGCAAAGTTGTTTTTGTTTACATTTTACGTTTTGGTTTTACCCTCTGCATTGTCAATCAGAAAAGCGGAAAGACTGACAACCCACAAACTATTGTTTTGATTTAGACTGCAGTACCATTTTCAAACCAGTATGAGCGCATACTGCTTACAGTAAGTATGACATATAAAAGATGCAGTAAAGTAGTACTCCTTTAGAAACATCAGCCTCAGCGACAGATTCAGTCTCTCCTACTGCACCAGTCTTTTCATTTCATCTGGAATCAGCACAGTTTTTCAGCAATTTAACCTTTCAGTGAGTTGTCGAGTCTTTGCAAAATACTTTTTTTTTTACTCACAAGTACATTTTAAAGTGAGTACTTTTATACTTTTACTTGAGTAGAGATTGTAAGGTGATACTTTTACTTGAGTACATTTTCTGCTCCTTTATCTGTACTTTTACTTAAGTAAATAAATTGAGGACTTCTTCCACCACTGGTGTAAAACAGTGGTGGAATGTAATTATTATTATTATTATATTAATACTAATACGACCCCAAGGGTGTAGGGTTGTAATAAATCCACATGGCCAGCCCTTCCTATAGGCAAAGTAAGCAGCTGCATAGGGCCCCATAGACTTTAGAGGGCCCATAAATCTTTAGCATTGTTTACTGACTGACTCACAACTCCACTGTAATTCTATTTTATTTATCATTATTTTATTGGTTGCCTATGTAGGTTACGTCATTTTTCCATGTATGTATTGCCCTGTGTTATGTTATATTGTATATGATTAATCTAACACTGGTGACCAATGCCATGCCGCCTGTTCACCTCGGGGCCCCTCTTCTGAGTTAGTGAAGTTTTGTCAAATATGAAAGCATTTATTGTGTGTGTGTTTAAAAGAAATGCAAAGCTTACTGTGTTAAATTTTACTTGGTGTACAAAGAGACTAAGAGAATTGGCCCCCAAACCTATCTTGCTTAGGGCCCCCAAATGTACAGGACCGGCACTGTACATCCATGAAATATCCACATGAGCCTGCCTCACAGGGCCAGTGTAGGTTAGCTCTGTGTCAAATGTTTTACACCAGTGGTGGAAGAAGTGCTCAATTTCTTTACTTAAGTAAAAGTACAGATAAAGGAGCAGAAAATGTACTCAAGTAAAATTATCACCTTACAATCTCTACTCAAGTAAAAGTACTCATTTTAAAATGTACTTGTGAGTAAAAAAAAAAAGTATTTTGCAAAGACTCGACAACACACTGAAAGGTTAAATTGCTGAAAAACTGTGCTGATTCCAGATGAAATGAAAAGACTGGTGCAGTAGGAGAGACTGAATCTGTCGCTGAGGCTGATGTTTCTAAAGGAGTACTACTTTACTGCATCTTTTATATTTCATACTTACTGTAAGCAGTATGCGCTCATACTGGTTTGAAAATGGTACTGCAGTCTAAATCATAACAATAGTTTGTGGGTTGTCAGTCTTTCCGCTTTTCTGATTGGACGATTGACAATGCAGAGGGTAAAACCAAAACGTAAAATGTAAACAAAAACAACTTGGCCATTATGTAAAATATAGGATTTTTTAAATTGTTAATAAATCAGCTGTACTATTGTTATCAGTAAAACTAGTATTTGAATTAAACATGTTTACCTCATATCTTGGGACACATGGGTCATTTTTATGAAATATAAAAAATATATACTGCTTATAGCACCTTTAAGTACTGCGTGTCTAAAATGAGGCTATGACAAAAACGCATGATTTTAAACCAAAACTCAAAATACTTTTTACTTCAAACCAACTCATAAATATAATGGAGTAAAAAAGTACTTGCTCTAAAATAAAAGTATCATAGACACATGAATATTTTTAGCTAAGTACTTTTACTTACTTTGTTACATTCCACCACTGTTTTACACACATTTTTACTGCCACCACTTATGACAGTAGGATATATAATAGAGCTTATAGAGGGAAGTCCTGATATATGGGAGTGTTTTTTGTTTGTTTGTTTGTTTATTTGTTTTTTGCGGCTTGTGATATTTACAAATATAAAGAGCCATTAAAAAAGTCGTGAGGTTTTCAGATACAGAAAGAAGCTTTTGTCAGCTCGTGTGTAAATATTATGTGATATGTTTTGATGTTTTTATTATAGTTTTATATATATATATATCTCATTTTCCTGCATTTCACTTTTTAAATTGTGCCTCTGTATGGCAGGTAGGTAGGCTATCTTAAATCTCGCGAGAACTCTGAAGTCCTACGTGGAGTGAGCGACAGTGACCTTTGGCACGGTGGCGCTGAGGTGAGCAGACACAAGGCTCCAAGATGAACCGGGCGCTCAGCAGAACAAAGCCCAGGCTCCTGGTGAGTGATGCCAGGTTTACACCGCTCTTTCCAGACACTGTGACGGTTTAAATGGTGCAGGTTATGGAGTTAAATCGCGTACAACTGTAGTGGCTAACCTGCTAGCTGGCTACACATGCTACTGTTAGCTGAAGTCTTGCTTTGAATACTGCTACAGATCTTGGGAAAATGAGATTTAAAGTCAACATCAGTAAAGTTTTCTTTGTAAATGCACCGCGCTGAACCAACCCCGAACCACGAACTCCATCAGCGCGTTTGCACGTCTGTTAGCACAGGCAGTTAGCAGTTAGCAGTCAGTGCAGTTATGAAACATCCCAGCAATAACATTTATGAAACCGTTCCAATAGTTGTGTGAGGTTTAAATCGAGTCTTGCATTTTGCCAGTCCTAGAATATTACTGTAATGAGCGCTTTTCATATTTTATGATTGCATTTTTGTGTGAATGACCTTTCATAAAGAGTCCAGAGAGGTCCAGATGAGACTGGTGCGAACCTGACAAAGGTGACCAACCCTGATGTTGGTTATGTGGCAGTGCATGTAGAGATTATATTAGTAACTGTAGCATGCAGAAAACACATTGACATAAAGTCTGAGATGTAGAAGACAACAACAGGATTTACATTTACATTTTTCAAGTTTCAAAACTTTTAAACTGGGTCCTTTTCAAACATGTACTCAAAGACTTTTTAATGAGACGTCAGAAATGTGAACATTACTGACTTCACTGATCTGCCATTGTATTTATAACGTTTTATTGTCTGATTGTACCGTCTTGTATTGTTAGTGTGTGTATTGTCACTGTTTGGTTGTGTTGTGTTTTGTGTAAAAGCCTAACTAGGGACAGGCTTTGAGAATTAGCCTCAACTAAAATGTTGTACTGTAGCATAACTTAATGAAACACACTTGCCTCTACAAAATAAACATAAATTAAAAAAATACATGGTGAGAGTACCCTTACAAAACCCAAAGACAGGCTGAAGGTGATATAGTTAATGGGAATGTTAAGATGAAATAACACAAAGAACACTGACTTCAGAGGTCCTTCAAAATAACCCAGACTACTGACAAATTACCAAGAATACATATAAATCAAATGACATAGAAAAGCAGCTGGTTGTGTAGGTGCTGTAAATAATTTTTGCCCTTGGACACAGGCCCTAACTGTCCTAATTTCTCCACAGACGGGCCTCCTCCACAGGTTTCAGAGCACTCTGGTGGTTGCAGAGCACAGCAATGACAAGCTCACACCAATCACCCTAAACGCCATCGCTGCTGCCAGTAAACTGGGTGGAGAGGTGTCCTGTCTGGTCGCAGGGACTAACTGTGCAAAGGTAGAAAAGGCAAATCCCAACTTCTTGTAAACATCAATCATCAAGTCATCAAGAGGGGGCTACAGCCACTCCTTGTTGTTGTGTTCCTTAGGTTGCAGAGGAGGTCAGCAAAGTCCAAGGAGTAAAGAAGGTTCTGGTGGCCCAACATGATTCTTACAAAGGTGCCTTGCCAGGTATGTCACTTTTTTTTTTTTTTTACTGCAGCTGGTTAAATTAAACATGGACCAATGATGATGTTTAATCATCAATGATGTTTACTTTTTCAGAGGAGTTGACTCCACTAGTTCTGGCCACACAAAAACAGTTTAACTTCAGCCACATTTGTGCCGGCGCATCTGCCTTTGGAAAGGTAGACAAGTACTTAAAAAATGTATTTGTGTATTTTATACTATCATGACTGGTCCACCATCTCTTTCACAGAATCTGCTTCCCAGAGTGGCGGCCAAGTTGGACGTTGCCCCAATTTCTGAGATAATTGAGATCAAGTCTCCGGACACTTTTGTCAGAACAATCTATGCAGGTATTTCATAAAAAAAAATAGAATCTGGAAATAGTGCAATGGATTACTGTTACTATATTTTTTAAAGAAGTTAGATGCTGCCTGAATGTATGTGAATGACTTCTTTATGTAACCTTTTAAACCACAGCAGTGACTGACTTGTTGAGCATTGATGTGATAATCCTGACAGATCACTGACTTATCTATTCCTCTCTTTCACTCAATATTTCATTGCGTACACACTGAAGTTTACTAGCTGTTCTAGAAATATCTTACTCTTACTGATCCCCAGTTAGTAACAGAAACATAACCAGTGATGGGCCGCCGTGATCAATGCTGTATCTGCCATTTGACCATACGTTTATATTTCACTATGTTATGGTGATACAAGCAGATCTTTGCATTATGTAGATTGAAGTTGCAGTGTTATTTATTGTGCAGTTCTTTTATAAATGACAGATTGCCGTGTCTAAACCTTATACCTGCATTAATATGAAGTCTGTGTATTTTTTTTTAAGGGAATGCTCTCAGTACTGTGAAATGTAATGATCCTGTCAAGGTGTTCACTGTCAGAGGAACGTCATTTGAGGCTGCAGCTTCTGAAGGGGGCAATGCCACATCTGAAGAGGGTACAGATTTTACCAAACATTGCCAGGGGTCAGAGAGGGACTGAGATGAGAATATTCATGTTTCCTGTTGTTTGCAGTTCCTGCCTCCTCATCAGTGGGAGTTTCAGAATGGCTTGAGCAGAGTTTGACCAAGAGTGACCGTCCAGAGCTGACCAGCGCTAAGGTGGTTGTGTCTGGAGGTATGGAATCGTTTGTTTATCAGAAATATTACAAAGTATTAATAATTTGGCCAAAAATGTCTTTTATGGATGACACTTTTTCTGTGCTTTAGGGAGGGGGTTGAAGAGTGGGGAGAACTTTAAGCTGCTCTATGATCTTGCTGACAAACTAAATGCTGCAGGTTTGTGTTATTATAAATTGTTTTGTTTTCATTTGGTGTTGAATGTCTATGTAGTAAATAAATATTTTTGACAGTCGGTGCTTCCAGAGCTGCTGTGGACGCTGGTTATGTGCCTAATGATATGCAGGTTGGACAAACGGGCAAAATTGTGGCACCGGTGAGTTATAAAAAAAAAAAAAAAAAAAACTATTTCCAAGATCTTTTCTTTGTTCAGTTGAAGCCATTTCTCCATTGTTGTTTGTAAAAAGAGTTCATGTCCATTGTGTGCCACCTCAGAGATCTGCACTTTAGCCTATCCTAATTACAGTCTGTATGTATTAAAATTCTATTGTATATTTAGTCTATTGTTTATCACATCATGAAATGTCATTGTACATTCCACACTATAGTTAGTAGTTCTGTTTTGATGTTTGCTCTGGTAGGTTGAGCCATGAGGCAGTCTGTTCATATTCCAGTTTAGTCTTTGCACAGTGACATTGGCATTTCCAGATATGAAGGTGATGTTTGTGCCCATGTTCACAGGAGGTGTACATTGCTGTTGGTATTTCAGGAGCTATTCAGCATCTCGCTGGAATGAAAGACAGCAAGGTAATGGTATTTTTACAACAGGACTTTCTGTTCCCCCAAAGACATACCATATTAACCTTTATTTGAATCTTCAAAGTCATATCCAGGGTTTACGTTGGTTTATAAATTACCTGGATCCATTCAGAAGCTTGTGAGCGGGGCTCCCATGTACAGTGAGGGCTTACTGATATAATCTAGTGGTCTTGGTTACACATACATCATATTCACTTCCACAGTGGTCTAGAGCACCACACGAGGGAATATATGGATTTCCTTTATGTGAGGAATATATTTTATGAAAAAGCTGTTTGTCATGCCTTTAACTGACACACTTATTGTATGTATTGTAAATATAATTCCAGTCACAAATGTTTGATTTTTCTAGAGTTGAAGTGCAATGGCTGTTAAGTTGCTACTTCTGTTTTTTTTTTTTTTATTCTTCAGACCATTGTTGCCATCAACAAGGACCCAGAGGCGCCCATCTTTCAGGTGGCTGACTATGGCCTGGTTGCGGATCTTTTTAAGGTGACTCTTTAGATTACTGTTCTTAGGTTTAGATTACAGTACTTAACTTAAAAACAAATGAGAGTGCAGTTAATGTTGTGTTGAGTGACAGAATCTAACTTTGCACAACTATTTATTCCACCTAATGAAAATGTGCTGCTTTGAAATGATTAAGCAACTGGAGTAAAAAGGAGAATTGTGTTTGAAGCTGGTTACTCAAAGAGAAACACATTAACATCACTGACTGTATAAAGAGATGAAGCTTTGTACCATTGCGTTTGCCAGGCCGTTAATGTACCTCATTGCATGTCACCAGGCCAGGTGCTCCTGCTGAAATGCTAGCCTTTCAAAGTTCATGTGTGTCCTGTCCGCCATGTTTTATTTATCTTCTCAGAGGAGCAGGAGCAGCCCAGGTGTTGAAACCCTGCACAAATGATTAGCTGTAGCTGTGGCAGCAGTTGTGGTCTCCAGCGTTAGATCACTTTACATGCTCACTCCTCGCATGGCTCATTAAAATACATGTATGGTTGCTTGATACTTCAGACCAGCGGGGCCAGTGAAAGACTTTCAGTTTAAGCTTCATCACCGGCTGCATTGTTAGAGACACCTGTTTTAAACCCTCTAAATGCATTTACACCATGACATCATTTAGAATGTCTTGGAAAAGGTACGATTTCAGTGAATCAGCAGTTTGTGAAATACCCCGGTCTTGCACCAACCACCAAGACAAGTGTCTCTTCATTCTGGTACTCAGTTTGAACTTCAGCAAGTTTCTTCTTCATCACGTCTTGGGAGTAAATGCACTGACTTGCTTCTGTGTTTTTCTGAACAGGCACATGTCAGTTTATTAGAATATCTTTGTTATTACTTACAGTTAATGAAAGCCACATATCTTTGTAATATAAATAGATTAGCATCACCATCACAAAACAAAGTTAATAAATGCTTGAAATATCTATATAACAATATATATTTAATTTTGCCACAATATTTGAGTATCTGAGTGCATTTAACTTTCCTGGTTAAATAAAGGTTAAAAAAAACAAAAAAAACAAAACAAATTTAGTCCTGTGACATGATGAAGACAAACTCGCCATAACTCAAAATAACCACTTGTCCAAGGTCTGCAGAGGACCAGACCTGGGCCACTTCTGTCAGCTAAGGCTCACCAAAATTTGACAGTATAAGATTAGAAAAAACAGTCTTGATTTCTGATGGTAGGGTACGGAAGTCCTGAAGGGCAAGCACAACTATTTTTTTGGAGTGCTCCACTGGTGCATTTTCTCAGTACAAAATGATTTTCTCATCCCTGAAAGGCAATGGCAATTCTTTTTCTCTATTTAAGTGTTTTCTCTCTGTTTAACTCTCTTCTGGTGATCTTTTTTTTTCACTTTATGATGCAAGCCCAATTTAAAAAAAAAAAAAAAAAAAAAAAAAAAAAAAAAAAGCACTTTTGCACTGAGAGGCAAGTCAATCTTTTTTTTTTTTTTTTTTTTTTGCTGCTTGCTTCTTATGGACAGCAGAAAACAATTCTGGCAATCCTTTTTAAAAAAAAAAAAAAAATCTGGGGACTAAAAAAAAAAAACAGTCTAATGTCAAATCTCTGATCCAGCCTGCCCAACAATACCACAAATGAAAGTCCCTTAAATCCTCTTTCTTCTCAAATCTGATGCTCAGTTTGAACTTCAGCAGCTTTGTCCTCAACATGTCTCAGCATGCATTTATAGTGTTTTAGAAGACCTCTTTGTGAATGAAAATGTTATGTTATTACTCCAGGCTGTCCCTGAGATGACTGCAGCCTTGAGCAAGTGAGAACAAAGTCTTGAAACATCCGTTCATCAGTCACTGCCCACAAGAATCCTCAGAATGCCTTGGCAGATTCTGCAAGCTGGATGGTTGTCAGCATTTTCCTCATGATGCCAGTCTGAAAATACAATCTGTTATGAAAGGACCGGGTCAGAGCCGTTAAGAGAGACAGTAGTGCCAACAGAGGTCGAGAATATAAATGGGCATTTGATTCCAGTAGCTAATAACATGCATTGGTGGGGATGTAAATGTGATTAAAATCTGTAGATAATATAAACTTAACATATTACCTTTTCAAGAGCAGCTCCTGGAACTAGTCCTAGAAGCTATTGGTGTAAAACTGGCCCATTGGAGTCAGTGGAGATGTTACAGCTGTCTTTCTCAGTGGCTCTCGGCATGGTGTACAAGGGCAACTGTGATTTATATTTGGTCTGTGTTGTCTTTTCTGGTTCCATAACACTTTAAAAAACTGTAAGATGTAGCTGTTCTTTGGACTTGCTCAAATAAAATAAAGTTATTAAATAAAATGTTATGACAACCCCATTTCTTATTTTTTCCTTTTATTAAATGTTAATAAATCCCTGTAAAGTTGTGTTCAGTTGATCAAGATAGAAAAACATTGAACATCACAATAAACAAGGATAGCAATGGATGCAATGTTTCAGAAGCAAATGGAAAAGAAGTTCATGCTATGAAATTTTAGCATTTAGCAGCATCTTTTCATGGTTCTCAGACCTGACCTGAGGTTGACGGGGTCCAGGCCTTTCTGAGTCAGACATGAGTCCTCTGACAGTGAGGACAGCAGCTCCTGCACCATGGCGCTGGGACTGCCCCGGGTCTGCGTGCCCAGGGCCAGGGGGCTGCTGTAGGGCGGTGGGTAGACGCGCTGGTCGCTGAAGTCCGTGGAGGTGGAGGCCTCTCTCACTGTGGAGCTGCAGTCGGTGCTGGAGCCCAGAGTGTGGCTGCTGATGCTGTGGGGAGCGCTGAAGCGGGACACGGTGCTGCTCCGGGACACGCTGCTGGTAGACGCTTCAGTAACGGAGCTCCCTGTTGGCTGGAGACGACCTGAGCTCACCGCCTCTGCGCTCACCAGAGTGGAGGGCAGCTGGCTCGGGTTGTTGGGTAGATGCACGTCTATGGCTGCTGTGGTGATGACTCTGGCAGCTGGGTCTCCATGTCTGCAAAGACAAATCAAATATATACAGTACATGAGTACTGCAATATCCAGTGGCAGTAAATTTCAGTGGTGAAATGTAATGAAGTAAAAGTACTTAGTTACTTTACTTGAGTACAATTTTCATGCATCTGTACTCATAAAGTAATTTTACAAATGGTATTTTTAACTTTGCTTTTTTAGATTTTAATGCGCATATCTGTACTTTTTTCACCACTACATTAATGAGTTTGGAGTACAAAAATCATGTTTTTGTCGTGCCCCTGTTGTAGACACACAGTACTTAAATATAAAAGATGCAGTAAAGTAGTACTGCTTTAGAAAGATCAGAATAATAAAGACAGAAGAGCTCAGCGACAGATTCAGTCTCTTCTACTGCACCAGTTTGTTCATTTCATCTGGAATCAGCACAACTTTCCAGCAAACTCCCTCACATTTAACGAATCAATGAGCTGTTGAGTGTGAACAAAATACTTTAACTTTTTTTACTTGCAATTACATTTAAAAGTAAGTACTTTTCTACTTATACTTACTTAAGTAGAAATTTAAAGGTGATACTTTTACTCTTACTTTGCTCCTTTATCTGTACTTTTACTTAAGTAAAGAAATGGAGTACTTCTTCCACAACTGGTAAATCTGAATGGGCCATGTGTGTGCTCACCACTGCTGGGCTCACTGTAGTACTGGCTGATGTAGTTATTCATGTCGTCCTGACTGTGGATATCTGAGAGAACAGATATGATGATTTTATTCATCATCATTTACACAAAATGCTAAAATGTTTACGTAATTCACACAAAAGGGCAGCATAAGCAGGTTTCAGTGACTTATCTTCTCATACTGATGACGTGAAATAATCACGCTAGTATTCAAAACAACTTGACTGAAAATAAAAGATTAAACATAGCATGACCTGGTGTAACCTTAAACAGTGTTTCTTACAATTTCTGTATAATCTGGGACCCGGGTTCTTGTTCTGAACCTCCTCAGTCCCCTGAGTCTGTCCCACGTGTTTACCTGTGGGATCCTGATGCTCCAGTCCATCCACCTCCTGGAAGCTGCTGCTGCTTTTATCCCACATATGGTGGCTCTGCAGAGCCCCCTCCTGCTCTATCGTCAGATCCAGGTCCTGCTGCGCCAGGTTGGCCCTCAGCAGCCAGATCTTAAACTGAGCACAGACCAGTGTATGGAAAGTGATAACGTCCTGAATTAACTACTGTCATTAAAGGTAGTGTAACAGGGTTAGGGCAGTGGAAAGAATCTATAAACCACTTTAATCTTGTGAATAGTGGTTGAAAAATTATAAAATATAATCAACATATAACCATATTAGTTAACAGCAGTGCATAATTGACAGAGTGTATGCAACTCTGTAAATGCACGTTAATCCTCCCTTACTGGATCACAAGCTGTAAAAAATATTTAACTCTAAATATCTGTATAAAAACATAACATCTGTGGATATTGCTAAACTGAGCAAGGGGGTCCACCAAGATGGTTTATACAAAGGGCCCAGAAATTTGTGCTACACCCCTGGCAGTGTATATTGACAGGGTGTACGCAACTGTTTTAATGCCACAAACCGAGCCACGAACCCTGACTGGAGAACAAACAGTAAAAAATATTTAATGCTGCAATACATGTCTGTATGAAATCAGTCACAACAGTCTGTGGTGTGCAGTGTGCTGTGGTGTCAATCCACTACTGTAAGCATGTCATAATAATGCATGTATTCCTCAAAGTATCCAGGCACACATAAAACAGGTTGATATATATTTTAATATTATAGTGCTAGTGTGCCTACGTGACAATAATACATAATACAGTTACAGATATATATATATTTTTTTACCTTGAACTGCTCTAACACAGCGCTATAGCCCCCTCTGCTGGTTGTACAGAGACATCACATGACCTCCAGTTGTGTCTACAGAGATGGGCAGAGTGAGGACATACTGCCTGCTCCTGACAGATGTGAGTGAGCCGCTCCAGCTGCTCCTCTCTCACTGCTTTGGCCTTCTCGTACTGCTGAATCTCCAACTCCAGCTCCACTTTCACCTGCAGCACATAGGCACAAAGGGACAAGTGTTAGCCTTTCAGTCATAGAAACCCACATACGCCATTTATCTAGACACACTAGAAGAGACTAATCCTGCTGCAAACTGGAGAATATTCCCCCCAGACACTCACCATCGATGATCCTCTTGACCCTCCAGATGAGGCTGATGGCATCCCATGGGCTGCTGGGGCCATTGGCCATCGTGGAGGCCACCATGGGGGCCAGGGACAGGACGATGACAGTGCCATCAAACACCTGCAGAAGAATACAGTCTTTTCTCTGAGCTGTGTCACTATGGAGGAGGAATAATGCACAGCAGGAGCTCACCTCCACTTTGTTCTCTATGTAATCCCATATCCCCAGCACCACGATCCTGAAGACCGTCTGAGGACAGAGGGAAGCATGTGTCAAGGTCCTTAGAGCATTTTTAAAATCTAATTTGAAAGCTTCTCATATATGGAGCCTATATAGGGCATCAGTTGTCCCTCTTGCCTAGGGCCCATATAATGTCTAGAAACAGCTCTGATGGCGGTTATGAAGAATTGTTCCTGGTTTTGCCATAAAACACGAGAATACACCGTATTCTGAGCAGCCCTGCACTTATTTCTGAACAGGGACAGCAGCAGAATCCAGTTGTACAAAGTCTTGTGGTAAAAGACTTTCCTGTTGTTAAAATGGAAACAGGACGAAAACAAAAAAATCTCACAGAGGACTGGACAACAGTGGGGATGGCAGCAATAACCTCAACCAAAAGTTTTCTGTAGTTGCAGATCAGACCTGCACAATGCTCAGGAGGAATTTTGGACCATTCCTCTTTACAAAACTGTTTAAGATAGATAGATAGATAGATAGATAGATAGATACTTTATTCATCCCCATCAGGAGAAATTCAGGTGTCCGGTAACATACACAAACACACATAATAAAACCATACTCAATGAGGCAATAATAAAAACATAATAAATAAATACCTTAAAAGTTACTAGCAATAGTACTAAAGTGCACCTTCAACAAGATCTATTGTAAAGTCTTATGGCCGCCGGAATAAATGATCTTCTGAACCTTTCAGTCCTGCAGCGCAGTGAGAGGAGCCTCTCACTGCGACTGCTTCTCTGAGAGGCCAACGTCTCATGTAGAGGGTGTTTTTTATTGTGGAGGATGGCCTGCAACATGTTCCTCATTCTCCTCTCCACCAACGTTCCTACAGAGTCCACCCTCCCACCCAGCACAGACACACATTTCCTGACCAATTTGTCCAACCTGTTACTGTCCCTTACCGTAATGCAGCTGCCCCAACAGACAACGCCAAAAAATACAGCACTGGCCACAACTGACTGGTAGAAAATGTGCAGCATCTCATTACAGACCTCAAATGATTTCAGCTTCCTCAAAAAGAAAAGCCTGCTCTGACCTTTCTTATAAGAGGCATTAGTCTGTACTGACCAGTCCAGTTTGTGGTCGAGGTGAACTCCCAGATATTTATAGGATGGAACCACCTCAATGTTTTCTCCATCAATGCTGACAGGAAGACGGGTACCCTTCTTCCTGCCAAAGTCCACAATCATCTCCTTTGTTTTTGACACATTCAAAATGAGTCCATTGCATTTGCTCCAATCTATAAAATCAGAGATGAGCTTCCTGTATTCCTCCTCCTTGCAATCCTTCACACAAGCCACAACTGCCGTGTCATCCGAATATTTCTGTATATGGCATGATGAGGACCTGTAGGCAAAGTCAGCAGTATATAAGATGAATAAGAATGGTGATAGCACCGTTCCTTGAGGAGCTCCAATATTTGTCACAACAGTTTCTGACACCGTACTCCCCAACCTGACATACTGAGGCCGCTCTGTTAAATAATTGTGGATCCATGAGATAAAAACAGGATCCACACCTAATTTCTCAAGCTTTCCTCTCAAAATCAGAGGCTGAATGGTATTGAATGCGCTTGAGAAATCGAAAAACATGAGCCGTACATAACCCCCAGAACCATCCAGAAAAGACAGGGTCCGATGAAGCATATACAGTACTGCGTCCTCTACCCCCATGCTCTCTTGGTATGCAAACTGCAATGGATCCAGTGCCTGTTGTACCTGTGGCTTGAGGAGCCGGAGTAGGAGCCTCTCGAAGGTCTTCATGATTACGGAGGTAAGGGCCACTGGTCGGTGGTCCTTGGCCCCAGCCGGCCTCCCTACTTTGGGAACTGGCACAAGGCAAGAAGTTTTCCACCGGACCGGAACCTGACCCGTTTGGAGACTCCGGTTGAACATAATTTGCAGAGGCACAGCCAGCTCAGAAGCACACTCCTTGAGAAGCTGTGGCGCTATCCCATCAGGACCAGCAGACTTCCCAAAACGTAGCCTCCTCAGCTCAGCACGTACCTCATCCACAGAAAGATGGTACTCAGAGGGTGCTCCATCAGCAGAGGTGGAGTAGCCGCTGAGAGGAGCAGAGCAGGAGGTCACAGCAGCAGAGATGGCACAGCCACTGGGTGGAGCAGAGCAGGAGGTCAAAGCAGCAGAGGTGGAACAGCCGCTGGGTGGAGCAGAGCAGGAGGAGGTCACAGCAGCAGAGGTGGAACAGCCGCTGGGTGGAGCAGAGCAGAAGGTCACAGCAGCAGAGGTGGAACAGCCGCTGGGTGGAGCAGAGCAGGAGGTCACAGCAGCAGAGGTAGAGCAGCCGCTGGGTGGAGCAGAGCAGGAGGAGGTCACAGCAGCAGAGGTGGAACAGCCGCTGGGTGGAGCAGAGCAGGAGGAGGTCACAGCAGCAAAGGTGGAACAGCCGCTGGGTGGAGCAGAGGTGGAGGTCACAGCAGCAGAGGTGGAACAGCCGCTGGGTGGAGCAGAGGCGGAGGTCACAGCAGCAGAGGTGGAACAGCCGCTGGGTTGAGCAGAGGCGGAGGTCACAGCAGCAGAGGTGGAACAGCCGCTGGGTGGAGCAGAGGCGGAGGTCACAGCAGCAGAGGTGGAACAGCCGCTGGGTGGAGCAGAGCAGGAGGTCACAGCAGCAGAGGTAGAGCAGCCGCTGGGTGGAGCAGAGCAGGAGGAGGTCACAGCAGCAGAGGTGGAACAGCCGCTGGGTGGAGCAGAGCAGGAGGAGGTCACAGCAGCAGAGGTGGAACAGCCGCTGGGTGGAGCAGAGCAGGAGGTCACAGCAGCAGAGGTGGAACAGCCGCTGGGTGGTTTAAGCTCAGAAATATTCTTGGGATGCCTGGTGTGAATCCCTCTTCTGAGGTCATGCCACAGCATCTCAATTAGATTGAGGTCAGGACTCTGACTGGGCCACTCCAGAAGGTGTATTTTCTTCTGTTGAAGCCATTCTGTTGTTGATTTGCTTCTATGTTTTGGGTCGTTGTCCTGTTGCATCACCCATTCTCTGTTGAGCTTCAGTTGGTGGACAGATGGTCTTAAGTTTTCCTGCAAAATGTTTGAATAATATGTAATATATGTAATACTATGTAATAATATGTAATATAATAATATGTTGAAAATTATTTTTTTCTGTTGATGATAGCAATTTGTTGAGGCCCTGAGGCAGCCAAGCAGCCCCAAACCATGATGCTCCCTCCACCACACTTCACAGTGGGGATGGGGTTTTGATGTTGGTGTGCTGTGCCTTTTTTTCTCCACACATAGTGTTGTGTTTTTCTTCGAAAAACCAATCTACTTTGGTTTTATCTGTCCACAGAATATTTTGCAAGTAGTGCTATTGAACATCTAGGAGCTCTTTTGCAAACTTTAAATGTGCAGTGGTGTTTTTTTAAACATCAGTGGCTTCCTCCATGGTGTCCTCCCAAGAAGTCCATTCTTGTTTCATGTTTTACCCATTGTAGATTTGTCAACAAAGATGTTCGCTTGTGCCAGAGATTTATATAAGTCTTAAGTTGAAACTCGAGGATTCTTCTTCACCTCATTGAGCATTCTGTGCTGTGCTCTTGCATTCATCTTTACAGGACAACCACTCCTAGGGAGAGTAGCAACAGTGCTGAACTTTCTCCATTTATAGACAATCTGTTGCACCGTGGACTCATGAACATCAATGCTCTTAGAGATACTTTTGTAACCCTTTCCAGCTTTAATGCAAGTCAACAATTTTTACATGTAGATCTTCTGAGAGCTCTTTTGTGAGGGGCATGGTTCACATCAAGTAATGCTTCTTCAGAAAAGCAAACTCAACTGTGTTTTTTATTGGGCAGGGCCACTTTAACCCACTCCCCCAATCTTCTCACATTGATTGGACTCCAGTTTGGCTGACACCTAACTCCAATTAGCTCTTGAAGAGGACATTGGCCTAGGGGTTCACCTAGAAATCCAAGTAACTCCAAAGGCTTCACATACCTTTTGTGGCAACTGTAAATGTTACATATAAGATAACACCGAGGGCTGATTGTCTTATGCATTTATGCTAACAATTAAAGGCTTTGAGTAATCTACTGTATTTTAATATGGTTGTATATTTATGTTAGAATATTTACAGTTGTCATGTCACAAATTTGTCCTTTGTACTGTAGCATATATAAAAATATACATGACTAAGACAAGGATTAGGAGTGTTAAGCTTTAAACGGTACCACTAGCCTTACACTAGAAATTTAAGTTAAAACACTTAAAACTAATGTTTAAGGAGGTTAAGAAGGGACTTTGTATAATAGATAAAGACCACTAAACTCTACTCAAGTTGAATTAGGTATAAAGTTTATTAACAAAATTAGGCAACATAATATACTGAAAGGCACAGGTAAAAATTGAGAGATTGTATTTTGAACAGAATCGTTATGCAGAATTTCTGATTATTACTGATACTAACTGTAGTGGAGCAAGGTTTGGCTTATAAAATTTATGGGAGATTTAAAGGGGATGAAAGGTGGATATGGGACTCTAAGATTTGATGCCAACTCATAAACTGTCACATACACACTGGACACCTCAGAGACTGCACTGAGTGAGCCTTAATCCGCGAAGTGTCGCTGGCTGGAATCTTCCAACTCGTGGTTTGAGCTTAATGTCCTCTGATAAAAGCTCAACCAGCCAGTTACCAGTTGTCCCGTTAGCTTTAACACAGTGGTTGTGATGCCGCTCACAGGAGATTAGCTGTTGTTCAGCGTAAGGCAGTGTCAAAATCCCAGAGTAATGCAAATGTCCTTTTTAATGCCAAATGTAAGAGTTCAGGAAAAACCCTTTCATAGTGACTCATAAACCTTCGAAGTAAAACTATATGAAATAGACGCTGTGGTCAAGGCAGCTACTGTTGAACGCTGGTGGATGTTGCGCGGCGTGAGGCTTTAAGAAAAACTATAAAAATGATACTTGAAAATTATAAAATAAATGTTTAACTAGACAAAGTAACGTGAAAAGAAAATAAAGATTGTCGACAAAAGTAAAAGGGTGGTAAAGTTGATGTGAAGAAACGTAACAAAAGAGGTTACGACGAACAACAACGAAGAAGAGAAATAAAGAAGAAGAGAGAGAGAACAAAGACCGTTGGGGCGTATATGAACACGTACCAAAAAGGGGCGGTCACCTGTTCTTTGCAAAGTTTTAGGATATCATTACTTTTACTAAATACCATAAATGTGTTTTACTCCACTTCAATTAACACAACACAAACATTACTGGTGAATAATAGTGAATTACTGGTGAACAAAGCAGAAAACATAATCATTATTAAACATGATGATTGTGACAATTGCAACTGGTTAACTGAGCAGAATAGATTTCTCAAGCAGATATGTAGAGTATAACGTTTTAATAAAATCTGCTGCAGAATGGCTGCTAGATGGCCGTGTTGCTCCACAGGTCATCCTGGAATGTTGTTTGGGTCAGAGCCAGGTCACTTTAGAGACAGTGTTCTTATCCAACACCTGGTAGTGTTTTAGGCTTTATGGCATTTGTGAGGCCTTGAATCAATAACAAATTGTTAAGAAGGGCACCAAAAAGCAGAGAACATCTTTATTTGTGGTTTTTGGGTCATCAGAGGTCAGACACTGTGGCTCTGAAAGGAATGTCTTGTTGAGTTAGAAAAATATCAGCAGAGGTTGAGTCTGTATTCCTTCATGAAATGAAATAATCAGCATGTACGGTAAAGGCTGACTGGTTTGTCAAAGCCTATCTGAGGTATTTGGCAATGATGTGGTTTTACTGGACCTAAAACAATTCTATCTGTTAGATGAATATCTGTTATGCAGGACATTCTTACTAAAATCAGATACATTGATGCGCTCACATCCAGGGTGTATTTACTTTTCTGCACCTGCCAAAAGGTTGTCAAAAAAGCAAAAAAGCAAGATGCGTTTGCCTAAGCGCTGCCGTTTGTCCCGGGGCTTATTATTTATTATCTCCTGTTTGACACTTGGTCTTTTCTTGATGTTTGGAGTTCAAAGGCAGGAAGGAGAGAAGAGTGTCCCTGATATACCACAGCAGTTCTCTTTGGACCTCCGTGGCTGCTCTGCTATTGTCACTGGGAACACAGAAGGACGAGCTAGAGAGCTACAAGAACTTCTGAAATCCAGGACAAAACAAGATCATTTATCAGAAGACTTCTACATCAACGAGACACAGAACTGCCCTGCCTTTATCAAAAACAGGAGCTACCACATGGCCCCTCTCAGCTCAGAAGAGGAGCACTTTCCCATCGCCTTTTCCATGGTCATCCACGAGAAGATTGAGATGTTCGAGCGCCTTCTCCGTGCCATTTACGCACCTCAGAACGTCTACTGCGTTCACGTGGACCAGAAGTCTCCCCAAATATTTCTAAAAGCTGTACAAGCAATAGCCTCCTGCTTTCCTAACGTGTTTATAGCCAGCAGATTGGAGCGTGTGGTCTATGCGTCATGGCTGCGCGTACAGGCGGATCTGAACTGTATGGAAGACCTGCTGAAGTGGCCCGTCCAGTGGAGGTACCTACTCAACACGTGGCTCGGACTTTCCCCTCAAAACCAACAGAGAGATGGTTAGAGCGCTGAAATCTTTAAAAGGGAAGAACAGCATGGAGTCTGAGCACACAGTTGAGTACAAGAAGGACCGCTGGCTTTTTCAGTTCAACTTTACTGACCACATTTTCAAGACGGGTCTAGAAAAAAGCCCCCCTCCCATCAGCACGCCAATGTTCTCAGGAAATGCATACATTGTAGTTACCAGAAAGTTTGTTGCGCACGTCCTTCATGACGCAGAAGTCCAGAAGTTGATAGAATGGGAGAAAGACACGTACAGCCCAGATGAGCACCTTTGGGCCACGCTCCAGAGAATGCCCTCTGTCCCAGGCTCGGTGCCTCCAAATGAGAAGTATGACCTCTCGGACATGCTGGCCATCGCACGCGTAGTGAAGTGGAGCCATCACGCTGGAGACATTCTTAGAGGAGCACTCTATGCTCCATGCACAGGCTCATACAGGCATGGTGTGTGTGTGTACGGAGCGGGGGACCTCGCGTGGCTCCTCAGACAACATCACCTTTTTGCCAATAAGTTCGACCCTGATGTGGATGATATCGCCATCAGATGTCTGGAGTCTGTCCTGTGGTTCAGAACTTTGGGCATTGATCCACTAGAACAGTGAGATCTTAAAGTGTAGACTGGTGTTGGAGTCAGAACAGGTTCATGTCATGTTTAATGTGAGAAAGGACTGGAAACAAGCAAGTATTTGTAATTTTACTCCATAGTATTTAGGGTTTTGGTTTAATTCCTGTCTATAGACACACAGTAACAAAATATAAAAGATGAGGTAAAGTAGTAGGCTACTCATTAGAAACGTCAGAATAATAGACACAGACAGGTCCAGTCTCCTCTGTTGGACTGGTTCGTTTATGTCATCAGAATCAACACAACTCCTCTTCATGATCCTCATATACAACACATTCATTAGTTCAAATCAGTGCCAAATACTTTTTTTACTCACAAGTACATTTGTCAGTGAGTACTTTAATACTTTTGTTTAGGTGGACATTTTTTGTGTACTTTTACTTAAGTAAAGAAATGGAGTACTGAAATGTGGCCTACGTATAGTTCTTTTCCACCGCAGCTTTTGAACGTCAAATGTTGACATGCAGTTTTTCACATAGTCCACCAGGTGGCTGCGTTCATATTGGAAAAAGTACCACGAAAGGCGTTTTGCTTTTGCAGTAGTAGTTCTTTTGTAGTTTACAATGACAAGAAATATCTTTCAAAAGTAATGTTGATATTTATACTAAATACTTTTACTCAAAAAAATCATTAATTCGGGTACTTTTATTTCTGCTTAATACTCTTTTTGAATACTCCTCCCCCCTCTGATAGGCTACTATCATACATCTGAGAATGGAGATTGTTTCTGAATCTTGTTGGCACAGTGGCTTGGCCAGGCACACTACTTCTGTTTGTTTACTTATACTTGGTATTTGCTTCAGTTTGAAGAGACAGACACGATAAAAGAAGAGCATAACTAAACAAGTAGCTGAATGAGCAAACTGTGAGGTGCGTGTGAAGTGTGTTTTCACTTGGTGAATCAGTTCTCACTGTTATCTTTAATCTGAGTATTTAATCTTTTAAAGATTACTCAACTACAGCAGTTGAAATGTGGATGTTTTCATCCCCTGGAGTACATAAGGGTAGTAAATTTGCCCACAGTGTATTATTGACCTATAGATATTTTTAAAATTATATTTCCAACTTGTATTTCAAATTAAGGTTTGTCACCAAAATCCATTCAATTTTATCAAATGCAGTAAAGTTACGTCCAAAAAAAGACCGAAAAATGACCCCTAGTGGCTGAAAACGTCCCCAAGAGTACATAAGGGGTATTTGCCAAACTGTGGTGATTATTTGATTGTTTCAGATTGTTCACTAAGCTTGTAAAACTAAATAGACTCGTCTTGCAGCCTGGGTCAAAGTTGAGGGGTTACAAACAGAACCAGCCCAGAGAGTGAAAACAAGGCTTTACTTGGGGGGGGGGGGGGGGGGCACACCGAGTTGATTCTTCAGGTGTTCTTTCTATTCCAGAGAAGGCAGCACCAGTGAGGAGCCAAAAATAAAACTTGTATTTGTCCCGGGACAGATTCCAACAGAACATCAGCAGTGACCTGTGAAAAAGGTGCTCCATGACAGTTGTATGAAATGCCACTCCGTGGGTCCAGAACCTACAACGCAGTTTAAAATCCAAGTACTTATAAGAATATATTAATTTTTCTTCTATGTGACCTCTTGTATATAAATAGATATTTATAAAGCAGAACATGCATCCACCAGTAATAAGAGTGTGTCTGGAATACAGTGTAAATAAGAACCATAAGAGGAGGACACTCGGACGTATTAACATGATATTCCAGCAGAAAATGTAAGATTAAAAACAGTTCAGACAGCGTGTGGAGTCAGATCCACAGTGTAACAGGCAGCACAGTCTCAGAAAGGCACTCGTCTCCAGTCACGTAGCCCTAGAGTCTGAAGTGTAAAAAACATTCTTCATGTAGTGGTCCTCATCCTGCAGCTCAGGGCTCACTCAGGAACTGCAGGAGCAGCCACCTCCACTTTGCCGTGCATCTCCTGGTCAACTCTGCAAACAGTGAATCACATCAAAATCTCGTTTATCCAACACTAGAGCACTGGAGAAATAGGCTTGACTTGGGAAACTGATATTTGGAACAGGCAGTGAAGATGGTTTATGAGACAATCACTACAGTAGATAATCTAAGTGTCAGTACGGCCTCAGTTTAGAGAAGCAGACAAGTAGAGGTGGATTGATATATCGTAGTGATATTGCACTTTTAATGCCGATTTCAAATTGGCATTTGAATAGAACTGGAGATTTGATTTTGGAGTTTCAAACAACTTTTCACTGGGCTCAATTACAGCAGTAGTTGATCTAGCTTCTGTCTGCTTCTCTAAACTTGCAGGATGCTTACACTCAACAGAAGAGATTAAGGGGCTGTTTAGACGACAACGCGTTTTGCTGAATCTGCAAAGGTTTGATTGGGGTTTACCTTTCGTTTACACAAGGACGGGGTTTCCGTTTTCCGAAGCCACAATCTTTTGAAAATGCTGGAAGAAGTGTTTTGGTCTCACAGTGGGGAGCCGCTCAGAGTCACTTTGCTCTCGTTTAAACTGTGAAAAACAAGTCCTAGATAAAAAATGATGACATAACAGGCCCAATCTGAACAGAGATTGGCTGTCTGCCAGGCAGATGACAGCTGACCCCATGATTGCTGAATATGAGGTTTTTATGTCTCAAACATTCATATTTAGTCCAGTAACTGTCAGTAATATCTATATCAGTGCTGACTTTTACTCAAGACATTATGAGAATGGCTCCAGAAACCCACAAAATCTTAGATATTGGGAAGTTGCAGACCAGAACAATAATTTCCTCTGTTTTTTACTCACTGTGGTGTAGAGCGTTTGTGGGGAGCACAGCTCAGTTTGCTGCACAAATATGGGTACTACACTTTACTTTTGTTTGAATCGAAAGCAGCATGACTGTTTTCCTGGTCAGCGTTGTCATGTAAACGGGCCCTAAATTACCTCTAAAAGTACTGAAATAGAACCACATTTATGAATACTGACTATGCTGTTACTGCAGTCATCTCTTACAAAGCAATGATATTGACAACTTCAGCCATTTTATTAATAGCATCATGTGTTAGTAGACTTCTGAAAGCATACAGTCCCATATGCATTATTACTGAGGTGTACATTTACAAGCATTCAGCATGACAATATTCTGAAACTGAGCAGGCATTGGGTGGAACAAGAATGTGTTTTGTGACTTAAGCAGGAGTGAGGCCATTATTTAGCAAACATGAGCAGGGTGGGCAGTGAGTCATGCATCAGGCCGTGAGAGTGGACCAGCCGAGAGCGAGGTGAAGTCAAGTTACTGAGAACATTGCTGCAGCAACCACACACCACAGTGACTAAGCATGGACATGAGCCGCTTGTGACACTATACTTATTCTTACAAACTAAAGTGACATTCATTTCTTAGCCTGGCCAGCCATCCTAAGTCTTTTTCTATTCTACACAAACATTTTGTCTGGGTGCTGACAATTAAGAGTTGGATGAAGTGGAACAAACATGAAGATTAAACTATCTCTGAATGCAATTCTATAGACACACAACCAATCAAAACCAAAACAACCAAAAAACACTGCATAATCCTACCCCAATGTTGCTGAAAGATTACGACTGTCTAAAGTACTAATTTTGCCAGAAACAGTGCGAATGGGAGTGTTCCAGACCCACTTCACCGTTCTGAGTGTGGATGGGTCTGGCAGGCTGGCTAGGCTACCATTTTTCAACAAACTAACTATTAGAAATGTGCTTGGAAAAAGTGCTCTGTGCATATTTCTGTTAGTTTAGTCAAACATTTAAAATGCTCCGACTGGTCCCAGGTGAAAGTGCTTATACCTTTTACGGCTTTTCTTATTTTTTTCCTGGTCAAACCTTAAGAAGGAGGCAGGAAAAGGAAGTTATAGAGAAAATACACAACAGCCACAAATCCAACTGAACAGGAGCCATTAAAAAGTGTCTGAATGGCAGAATACAAGATGGCCTGAGGTGGACCACTCACTGAAGTAAATGCACTTTTTAATAGTTTGATAAGTTAGTTGAAAAGATTAAGTCATGTACCAGGTGGTTGACTTTTTTAATGATAATTTACTTAGGATTCCTGCAGGTAAGTCTAATTTAATGCTTTTTAATGCAATTTTCAACATTATTTAAAGCCACAAACATACAATGGTGGCAGCTGAAACTGTAAAAAATGTATTTAGGTTTTGTAAAATACAGTTCAAAAAGCACCAATAATGTTGACAGTCAAACATGGATGTTTGACTTTCAACATTATTTTCAAAATTATCGGCAGAACGAGTTTGCTGTCACCCTAGAATAGGCTACGAAAATGGTAACTTAATATTATACACATATTTATATCCTCAAATAAAACTAATATCAGCAATTTTAGTATTTTCATTTTTGAATGCCTGTTGAAATCAAATTGAATGCATTTAAATGCCATTTAAGGCCTTTTTTACTTTGCTTTTTAATGCCCTGTGGGAACCCTCTTACTACCACCATCATCTTTTGTCAGTGTGATGTCCTGGTCCTCACTTGTGGATGGGAGAGGGATACCACAATACCAAAGCACTCCATTATAAAAGTAGGCATGGTTGAAGTGTATGGTAAGAGTGTATTCTGTCATGTTTTCTCATTCTGATTTAATTATGTCATGAAATGGTAAAATATCTCAGCTCCAACACCTGAAATGTTGTTTATGTTCTTGTGTTGTCTTGCAAACCATTGCATTGTTTTTATTTGCACTTCACACATTATCCCAACTCAGAACGGGTCTTAGACCAAGGGGATTATTACATGAAAGTAGCTTAACAAAGCGCACGGACTTTGGGCTAAAGTGGTTCCATGATGAACCTGAGTGATTTCCACAGTGAGACTAATTCAGTCAGAAGTGAGAAGCCGCGATTATGCCATAGGTTGACAGCCTGCTAAGGTTGAGTGATGATTCAATCAAGCCTCAATGAAAAAGTACAGCAAGGATACAGCCAAACATCCCTTTAACACACAAGGAAGAGCCCACCTCCAGAACATCCCTTTAAACACACAAGAGCTACCTCCAGAACATCCCTTTAATGCACAAAGAAGTAAGTAATCCACTCACTGGGAGAAACTAATGTGGAAATACTTGGTATTTGCTTCAGTTTGATAGGACTGACGCAATAAAAGGGGAGCATAACTAAATGAGTAAACAAAAAACTGTGAGGTGTTTACTACTTGTTGGCATAAAAGAGTACCGTATTTTCCGGACTATAAGCACTTTTTCTCATAGTGTGGCTAGGGTTGCGACTTATATATTAAAATATTTCAGGTGTTGGTTAGAGGGTGCTCTAGGCTTGTGTACCAGCATCTGCTGCACCTGTACCACTGACAATTTAAAATGTAAACATTACCACTAACAACTTAGGCTATAAAGACAACTGAGAAAGAGCAGAATAATTAGAAATGGAACTGATGCTGAGTCTGACGACAGCCACGCAGAGGAGGAAGCGGCGCTTCGTCTACCTCCGGAGTTGGCGGAGTTGTTCAGAAGCGACACCGAGGATGAAAAATTTAAAGGATTTAGCGATTAAGAGATTGTGAGTTTGGTGAACTTGTTATATTATGTTATTTATGCTTGCTATAGTTATGTGAATAACAGTTATTAAATTAGTTTTTTCTTCATTATACATTTTTTTGCTAGTGCGACTTGTACTCCGGAGCGACTTAAAGTCCGTAAAATGCAGTACCTCCGTTTCAGCCTGACCTTCAACCTGCTCTGGATCAGGATTAAACTCCTACACACATTTCCATGTTAATATAGTCCTGCTCATGATAAACCTGGTTCATGGAACAGATACAAAAATAAATTTAAGCCAGTCTTGTCCAATAAGTCTTGCTTTTTTGAGTTCATGGAATCGCCTCCTAAATGTCAAGATGCAGTGTGGCTTGCTCAGTGAATCAATTCTCACAGTTATCTTTTTATAATATCTCAAAAGATGAAAGTTACGTGACATACTTACACTTTAATACAATCTGGGATGGACACATATTCCATTGGAACCAGTTCTGCCAGATCTGATAGGCTGTACACGAATCTGATTTTCTGACTAAATTTGGAGCTGCAAAAAACATTTGAGATATTACATTCTGTTGAATAATGTGGCCACATAATCACTATAGTTAATCTGTGCACAAACCTTATAAAAGGCTTTGTTAGAGCCAGCAGCGTGCGGATGAACCATGATGGATGGACAATTATCAGAGACTTCAAGTTCTTTCGTAACCTGAAATATAAGGTTACATAACACCATATACAATTAGGGCCATAAGAATTTGGACAATGACACAATTTTGATATTTCTGGTCCTGTATGCTGCCACTATGGATTTGAAATACAATAATAATTGAGATGAAATTGAAGTGCAATGAAGGATGAGAAAGGGGAGAGAGGAGCGGCTGCAGTAGCATCTCAGAGAGAGGAGGCAGTGCATCACTTTTTTTTTTTTTGACCTATATTTGACCTTATTTAACCAGGAATGTCCCACTGAGATTCAGAATCTCATTTACAGGGGAGTCCTGGCCCCTGTAAACAGGAGCACCCGGAGGAAACCTACGCAGGCATGAGAAGAACATGCAAACTCCACACAGAAAGGACCCACCCGGTCCGGGAATCAAACCCCGAACCGTCTTGCTGTGAGGCAGGAGCGCTAAATACTATGCCACTGTGCCGCCCTGAGAGGTTCAGGGGCATTAGATTTTTAGATATTAAAAAAAACTAAAACCTTTGTGGTAAAACCATTAGCAGTATTGTATGTTCTTTTACTGCATATAATTCTTAAAAATGAAGTTACTGCTATCAAAATGCACCAAAAATGTTTAGAATTTTGTAATTTTCAGTTATTTTAAAATAAAGATAAAATGCTAAAATGAAAAAAATAAATAAAATAAAAAATCTTCCACGATTTATCAAAAATAGTGTAAAAATCTCATCTCGTGAGCCTGATCTCATGTCTCATCTGTAAGTAAGGGCGACAGTGACGCAGGAGGATGTCGGCTTGATTCCTCCTGACCCGGTGCATACTGTCGTGGTTTCCTGCGCTAGACACTTCACCCACATTGCTTACTCCAGGAAGGCCATCTGGCATAAAACTTGCAAAACTACTGCAATTGGTTCGCTGTGGCAACCCCATAAAGGAGCGGCAAGGGGCAGAATTAAAAACAAACATCAAAATTGAAGTAGTGGATGGGAATTGGAAACATTTTCGTACACAGGCCCATGGGCTTCACCAAACATTGGGTCTCCTCTTTTGTGATACTTTGCAAGGCCTTTTTGCAAGTGAAATTCAATTGGATTGGTTTTTGGACTGAGATCAGGTGAATGACTCTACCATCGCAAAATATTCCACTTCTTTGCTGTGACAAAGTCCTAGGTTTCTTTCACAGTATGTTTTGGGTCATCATCTATCCGTACTGTAAAACTGCCGCCAAAGCCTGGCAAAGCATCACCTGCAAAGGATTCTCAATGAAGTAATAAAAATGAACATTTTATTTATGGTTATATTAATTTGTCGTGTTACTTTTGGTCCCTCAAGTTGCAAATGTATGAAAATATTTCCAATTACTAAAGCCTTACTCCAGTTTTGACAAATTAAAGCAATCATTTAAATTCCAATTCATTGTGGTACAAGGCCAGAATTATGGACCTAACTGTATTATTAAATTGGTTGGAATATACTTGCATACAAAGTAAACTTACCTCCTATCAATCTGCTGATAACACTTTCGGAGCCAGCCAACGGTTGGCATCTTTTTTCGTGACGTAGCTCCATTCAAATAAACAATCATGTAGTTCTCAGCCACCAGAAGCTCCAGTGTACCAATGACATATCTATGAGAGAGAAATCATATTAGGCTGCTTTCAAAATGTAAAGTCTGCTAGACTATATAAATCTTTATTTAAGCACTTACTTAAATAAATTGTCCATGATGTATCTGTAGTTTGGTTGACTGCTTTCAGGCATAAAGCACACGGCAAACACAATGATGGCATTCAAACCATCTCCATAATACCCTGAAAAATATACTGCAAATTATTTCAATTGTAAAATATTTCATTGTCAAAGTGTGGGACTTGTTAGCTAAATAGAACAATAGCCTTGCTTCCACTAAACAGAATGACACAAGTCAAGTCAGTATGGCAGAATGATGTAGGTCAGGTCAGTAGGGTTCATTTGCAGATTTTAAAACTTTAGCTGAAGAAGTTTTCTGCATTTAAACAGCTATTAATGATCACAGGTTCTGGCCCTGTTGCAATGCAATGTGTTCAACAGTAGTAGCAGTTTGGGTGATGAAACCTTCATTGGTAAACCTGCAGGGACCAGTGTAATCTACAGACCTCCATGGCTGATGACCCTCTTGTAGGGCTCGATGGCCTTCATGTCCACCTTGTGCTCCTGCTCTCCGATCCTGAAGAGCCTCCATCTCCGGCCCTCCTCCCTCTCCTCTGAGGCTGAGAACTCCTGCACTGACTCCACTCCCTTCTCCAGCAGCTCGGTGGCTTTGGGCTTCGGGAGGTCATCTGACAGAAGAGACAACACATTCACAACTTGCAGTTGTTTACAACTGTAAACGAGTTTACACAATGACATCATGCAAGCAAAAAATCATGGTTCCAAGGCAGGATTAAATAAATAACAGCATCACACTTTTGTGGATCATATATCAGACAAATTGGATTCATCTTTTCACATTTAATGTATTTATAAATGTTAAATTACAAAAACAAAGAAAACCCAAAAAAACATAAAAACAAAAGCAAACAAATCATCTTGGAGAGTGCCTAACTCTCCAGTTTCATGTAAGAAAGGGCATCTTCCAG
This sequence comes from Bostrychus sinensis, assembly GCA_020698575.1. Lineage (NCBI taxonomy): Eukaryota > Metazoa > Chordata > Actinopteri > Gobiiformes > Eleotridae > Bostrychus > Bostrychus sinensis. The sequence continues at coordinate 34,611,681 of CM036251.1, forward strand.
TGCATCTCTATTCACCTTTTCAAAAGGCCATTTCTTACATGTAAAATAATACTGACTAACTAAGATGGCTTGAATGCCCTTTCTTTGTGAACATTAAAATGCATTCAAAGTTACAATTTGCTACTGATTGCTTAATAATTTTCACATTTTAGGTAAAAACACATGCACAAAAAGTGAACGAAAAAGTATGGCACACAAGACACTTGAATTTTGAATGAAATCTGGGCATAAGGGTTGATTGGTCGGTCGGCTCTTCGACACACCTTACCACAAGAAGAGACCTGCAGCCTGTTTCCAGGCCATGAACATTTCTTCCAAGAGAAAAAGAGGATGGCAGCAGTGTAAAAACACAAACAACACTGCTTAATTGTTACACTGTTTTGACCCCTGAGAAGAAAGGTTAGTAAATGATGAGAAAACAAGTACAACCTTGCGTCAAGCTAGTTTAGAATACACCTAAAACTGCTGTCACTCACATGTTCAGTGGTTCAGTTTATATACTGTACATAAAGCCTGTCACATCACTAAATGCTGATATCGTGCAAAGATTTTATACACATAGTGAATGAAAGCGTACCTTCCCACTCAAACTCGTTGCTGTTGTCTGAAGGCGTGTCAATAGCGTCCAGGTCCAGCTCTGTACTCTCATCAAGTTCATCAGAGAGAATGGAGCCCTCACTGCGATCCAGGGTTAGACTTATATCTGGGGCTGCAAGCTTCTTCCTTGTCTTCTTCCCATGGTCTAACTCAAAACCTGAAATACATCACCAGCCACAGTTCTCAAAATGGACTGATGACTTAGAAGGGAAGTTTCTCTGATCTAAAATTAAAATTCATTTTGTTCAACAAGTATATGATACAAGTATAATAAGTATATTCCTTATGGTCTTTACGGCTGATCAATACAAACTTATCTGATAGGGTTAGTACATTCAGTTTATCTTATTATAATAGTATATTGCTATTATGTTCATTTATTTAAGACAAATAATATATATTTACACATTGGCCAAAAAAAGGCACACACGAATATTTTATTGGACCACAGCATGCATTCACTGTGCAATTGCGTTGCATAGATTTTTCACCAAGATCTTGTATTAATGATTGGAGAGTGAACTTTAAAATAAGCCACAAATTCTGCACAAATAGGTGAACTTTATAAACACGATTCATTTACTTTAACCGCAGTGGCCTTGTTTAATGCTTAAATAATCAACTTCACGTTTTAACAGCCTAATCACGTTACACTGCAGTATAAATGCAGTAAGGGGGCTGCATGTAGACCAATTAGAAATGTGTTTTTACTATTTAGAAATGTGTTTTTACTAAATATTAGCTCACTTAATATTGATGTGTGTTCCTGTATTTGTATCATACTGTGCATTAAACTATAGCTGTTCTACATGATTTTTTAAATGTTATACCTGAACATAACCTCTACATAGTCACATGACTGGTTTCTCCTCAGACAAATTCCGAGTGAATAAACTCTGACTGACTGAAATAACTAACTCTAAACCTGTTTCTGAAACAGGAAACTCTAAGTTTGGGCGGCAGTAGCTCAGTTGGTAGAACCGCTTGTCCCCTAATGAGAAGGTTGGCAGTTCAAACCCCACTCCCACCGTTGCATACTGTCGTTGTGTCCTTGGGCAAGACACTTAACCCACCTTGCCTCCAGTGTCTGCGCACACTGGTGTGTGAATGGGTGAATGGTTGAATGGTTGATGTAAAGCGCTTTGAGTACCCATGAAGGTAGAACAGTGCTATTTAAATGTGACCATTTATTTACCATTTTAAGTTGGGCCTGGTTGAGTATAATAAATCCAAGCTCAGATTTAAGAGTTGGTTCAACCTGCTTTGTGAAACAGGGCCATAGTGGGTGTATCGTACCATGATCTCCCTCTCCAGAAGTTCCAGCAAAAAGCTCATCTTCAAGCTCCTCCTCCTCTGGAAGGGGCCTAGAAAGACGAACATACCCAAGTGTATTAGTTAGTTAGTTAATTTATAAAATTTGTAAAAATTTCAAAAGAGTACCGTGGAAAGTCCTCATCCTGCCACTCCTCCTTCAGCTCCACTCCTTCCATTCGTAAACGTGCTTCTGTTGTGGAGATGGACTCTTGGCGCTCCAGGCTGCGGAGGAAAGATGTTACGCATTTTGTTAATGAGTCCAAAAGCTTAAAAGGTCTACTTGTGCCACAAACATATTAACATCAAGAGCAGGGTTTGCAGATATTATCTGTGAAAAACTCATTTTTAACATAGAATCGTCATCTATCAGTATGAGCATGCGACTAGTAAAATTAGCTGAGACTAATGAGCATAAACTAGTGCTGCATCAACAAGAGTCAACAGGTTGAAGAAAATTGGAGTACATACTTTTTACTTGAGTATTTGTTTTAACCAGAAGGTACAATCCCAGGGTACCAGTTAAAGAAATATGTGTAGTAATATCAGTATTTATGGGCCCGTGTATATCATAAAGTCACACAGTAGGCCTCATAATCAGATCGCCTCCTCTTACAGACTTATGCTTTACTTTACTATGAACCATACAAACGTTTACTAATGCTAATCATGGTATCTGTATCAGTACAGCACAGAGCAGCCTTTGATGAAGTAATCCAGCTTGGCTGTACTTTTGCACCTGACCAGACCCGAAAGTATTCTGGGCATTCACTGCTCAACATTTCCTAACATATTAGTCTATCTGCATGCTTATGTATACAACTAATCCTGCCAGTATTTCAACAGCAAACAGCAGTGACAAGTAGAAGTGCTAGTGCTGAGCTTTCTCTTTTGCAACATGGACTTAAATAAAAAGGCAAAAAGTTATGGTTAGTTGGCATCATAATAATAAACTTGTCCACTGTTACATATTCATATAAATAGATATTGGTTGAAAAAATGATGGTGACTCCAAGATGAGACTTAGTAAACAGAAGTTTTAGTGTGTTTAATCTATTTTATATAATTCCAAACATAGGAAACAAAACTTTTGTCATATACTGACAGTCTGGTCTACTTCTACCAAAATAATAACAACGGTCTACGTCTAAATAAATTACTGAGTTACATTTCAATAAAATAAATACTTATATGATGCTTCTATGGGAGAGCTATTATTGCCTAAAGCTGATACATTTGGTGAACTAAATTCCAAATTAAAGCAGTTCAAAGCAAGGATACCTTATCTGTACTGTTCTCAGGGGTCACATTACAGATTAAGTCAGGGCTGTCGCTAAAAACTGTTACATTTGTATTTAACAAACTGGTGGAGATTATGATGAAAAGCATTTTATAACACGATAAGATGTTTGGCGTTTACAATGAATTACCTGTTAAACTAGTTTAAAAATAGCGAACTGAAACTGAGACAGTGCACCGTCAGTCACTAAACTGGTTCATATGTGGTTCAAGTTGAAAGAACATTCTCCATTGAAAGGAAGAGCCAATAATATTAACGTATTTACAGACAGACACTGTTTATGGACATAAAGAACACATGAACCCTACACACCTTCCAGGGGGCTCAGAGTTTGGTGGAGAAAGTTTGGCCGGGGTTGAGCGCCTTACCCCCGCCGTCTGCTGCTCACGACCCGGAGCTGTGCCTTGTGTTTGGGTTAAACTCAAGCCATTCTCCGCGGTGGATACGTTACTACTTTGTGATTCCTCCAAGTCGTCGTCGTCTCCTTCTCCGGACACTCCTGAGGTGGACGGGCTGGACGGCTGCGTGTTTGCCCACTCTTCTGCAGATCTTCTGGGTGTGACTACGTCTGAGCTGCTATTGTTCACAGCCCTGTCACTTATCGTCACACCCTTCAGCACTGACTCACTCTCGATTACATCCGATGCCATGGATTTGTCCTTTCGCCTTAGAGCTCCAGCAGACAGCAGCTGATCTAAAACACACTTTGGAACCACAGGTCTGGTTTAAGTCTATCCTCAAGAGAGCTGCATATTACAAGTTCTACAAAAGTTTGCGGCTAACCTGTTAGCTGCAGGCTGCTGGAAAACTAGCCAACTGGCCGAGTACTTGGACTAAGAAACGGCATAACTCATGAACTAAACTGTATTAAAAAACCCAGTTGATGCACTTATAGCCACCTTTCTGAAGTGCGTCACGGCGTGCACTTCGAAGCCCTCAAGTGTGCTAGCTGAACTCTGCAGAAGCAGCAGAGCTCCGTTTCCTTCCTTCCTCTATGTGGAATGCTGTCGTCACGCTACATGCACTAATTAGCATTAGCCAACTTAGCGGCAACAACAAGAGCAGGCTAATATTCGGTACTCTTCACCACATGCCTTATACATCTGCTCAGAAATACTTGTCAGAAAGTTAAAACATCTGGACAATAGTTTATGGATAACTCCTAAACCCCGGTGCCACTTCTCGGACTAAATATTTCCAGTTCCAGAGCCGAGGCTGGAGTTTGCTGTCCGCTGACAGGACTCTGCTCTGGCTGCGTTAGCGTTAGCTTAGCTTCCGGAGAGCAGCCTGCTGGAAGTTCTTCTCTTCAGAGAGAGCTACGAAAAGGAGACCCCAGCATCATTTACTAAAGTAGCATCCAGTAAACTGAAGACTTTAATTTTTCTTTTTTTTTCTTTTTTTTTTTTTCTTTATTTATTTATTTTTATTGCAAAAGTATATTATGTATCCAAAACTAGGGTGACCAGATATTTAGACCCAAAAACTGGGACACATTTTTTCCCCCACTTATTACGGTGCATTTGAACTCACCAAGTGACAAAAAGCTTCTGAAATCCACAGTTTCCTGTCATATAATTACAGAAGGTTACGAGACGCTAGGGCTTAATTTTTGAATTTTAATGGCAATTGATTAATAAAAATAATCACATTTTAAACAATTGTATTGTATTGTATCTCTATTAGTTAAAATGGGGACAACTGGGACATATTATTGTTTGTATTATTGACAAGGAGCCTAAAACTGGGACTGTCCCGGTAAAATAGAGACGTCTGGGCCCCCTACATTTACATATCAAGATTAGATATGAGGGTCATTCCAGAATTGGAGGACATTTACTGCCCCCCCCCCCTCCCCCCCCCCCCTTAAAAAATAATCAATCCATGCATCAAACCTTTAAACAAGCACTTATTTTGCAAATTATACTTGTTCTGACCAAAAATGTAAATAAGGTTGTAGAAAAATGTGGTTTAAAATATTAACCAAAATACTAAAAAGATTTCATGTATCCCCTAAAATGGCATTTCCACTTGTCCCCCTTTCTTAATGACAAACTTCCGTTGTAGATTTAACTATTAAAATAAGTTTTAAATACAATTTCTTTTTTAGTATTGGTTTGATATGTGTCTCTTGTAACTATTGATACAGTTTATTTAATTATCAACATAATTTAAACAACAGTATTGATGAATTTAAGTTGTTTATCTCAACATGTGTGCAACCCTGTTACCAAAAGCTTTTTAGCCTGGCAGAGGAAGAGAAACAACAGTGGGTCACATCACAGAGAAAAAATGACATCATTAGGCCACATGTTAACACCATGGGTAGACCAAATGTAAGTCCTCTCTTCTGTTTTAAATATTTTTCCAGTTTTATCAGGGCTGACCGTGTGCGTCACACTAACCAATGCAACCCTGTTACCTTTATTATCAGAATAAGACAAACTGCTTCAAAGTTTTCTTTATTTATTATTATAACCAAGTCTATCCTTAACATTAACAGTAACATTACATTCCACAGCTAGCCTCTATTTCTGAAAAAGAAAGAGTTAAAAACAGTGTCGATTTGCGACCTTGTTACTTTCAGCCCTGTTACTGTAATCAGAGTAACAGGGTTGCACTTCAGTAACAGGGTTGCATTTTCTTCAGTAAATCAAGTACTGACAATTCACTGACTGAGTAAAATGAAATGTGTATGTATAATTTACTGTTTGTGATATATTATTATATTTTCCAAAACATAAATGGCTATTTTTTATTCATTTGTTGCCATCAGGTATATGTTAATTGTACAGTAACTACCTGGGTGAGATTAATTACTAAACATGAACTCATTAACCTATATTTAGTATAGTATTTACAATCAACATTTTACATTTTTAACTGATTTCTACAGATTTCTTGCACACCACCAAGCGCTGCTGAAAGCAGAGACGCTACCATGCAAAGTAATGTGTCTGTTCAACCCTGTTACCGTTATTTCAACCCTGTCACAATAACATTTTTGTAAAAATAATAATAATAGTTCAATACCTTTCTGAAATTAAGTGATTATTCAATGTAAATGTGTTCTTCTTACTTATTGGTAAAGGATTTATTTAACATATATCTTTATAAATCCTTTTTAAGGTTCCTGATTTTTGGTAAGAGGGTTGCACTAAGCACAGCACGCAAGAAATAAAACATCTTATAAACAGTGTACCATTGATGCTTGAGCTGGACGTAGCATTGTAACTGACAGTCTATTACACTGTTTTCTTAAATACATGATAGAAAATTTAAAAATCAAGAGTCATTTTTTCCAATTCTGAAATGACCCATGACCCATGATTGATGTCCTTTTAATAATAATAATCATAAATAATGAAATTGACTTTAAATAACAATTGCTGTTCTGTTTAAGAACAAAGTATATTATATCATATTTTCATTGCCCTAATTCTAAAGACCTGTTTTTCTATAATTACAAATCGCATTACAAACCTGAAAGTGCAGCCTAAATAAACCTGAATGCAATGGTTTACAAATGTCATTATATTTACATACCACACCCTACATAATATAGCCAGGTGCTGAAACTGAGATATTTTAGCCTAATAATCTATTAATTTTTTTTACTTATGATGACAGCAACTTGAAACTTTACTTAGAGTATTAAAACACACTGGGGGCAGCACAGCATTAAAAACAAGCAAGATACATTTAAGGCCCTGACCCTGACACTTCATAGTCTAGTAGCCTTAAGCTGACTATTTGAGTCTAATATTATATCTATATAAGTAAAATAAGTAAAATAGGCTTGTGTTTACCAGGAATTTGGGTCTCAAAAATTCATTGCCTCCGTTTATCTCTTTTGGCCACTAGATGGAAGCAGCTCTCCATGGAATACATCTGAAATATCAGCAGATAGAAATCGTTTCAAATTTCAGATTCTAAACAAAGACAATTCCCACTCTATAGCCTATTATAGGCTATAAAAATACAGATTATAATAGTGTATTATAAAAAGATTAGCGCTTACTATGTTCATGTTGTATTTAACATTTCACACGAGCTGGCAGACAGGGGCTGCATGTTTACAATGACAGTATCTTTAAAGACACTGCTGTAAACAGCTTCTGTGTGTGAGCAGCTGCTTCTTCATTAATACGCTGCTATTTACTCAGTTCAGATCATTAGGCTTCATCACAGAACATAATCCAGTCACAAAAGACTCTCTGTTTCCTGTTGTAAGATGTTTGCTTATAATTTAGGTCTATTATCTCACCATTTGACAAATGTTGCATATAATCAGATGTTCAAAAATACATTTTTTTTTTTGTATTTCATCTGATATAGCCAACTGAATATTTTTGAGCAAATTCAATCTTTGGCCTGTTTATATCTCTCCATTTTGTTATGTCTTTGTAGACTATTGTTAGAGGTGTCCCAATCTACTTCTCTTATGAATATGGTTTGGGAATCAATACAGTTTACATGGGTTTAGAATTGATCATTTAGCCTTTTCAGAATTTAATCTCAAACCTGGATGAATGGAGAATGATCACTGGAGGCAGAGGACTGGCTGTGGTGACACTGGATGGGAAAGGCCGAAAGGAAAAAAGAATAAGACACTAACCAATAAAACCATTATAGGAGCTCATTATAGAAGTCAGCTCTTTTCTGCAATGTAAACAATGCTCTTTGTTGCACAGTGAGCATAAAACATAGAATAAATAACATGTAAGTAAACACACGCATTTAATACTTTTTATGTTTTTTTTTTTTTTTTACTTTTACTCAAGTAATTATTTGCTCAACTACTTCCTACTTCCTACAAAACACATTTTCTTCTAGCCATTGTTAAATTTTAAAAGCTTTACAAAATGTTTATTTCATATATTTATTAATTGAACCCCCCTTGTGTTGGCAATTATGGGTCACTGGAGCTTATCCCAGCAACTATGGGCTTGTGTTGGGATGGACAAAGTCACAGAGCTGACCCAACCAGTTCACTCTCACATCCATTCACATTCACTATGGGACATTAAGATTCTCCAGTTCACTTGTACATGCGTCTGTAGATGTGGAGATGAAGAGAGAGCCCACCGTAAATAGGTACATAGAGGAAGACATAAAACATATGCATCTAGGGAGCCCTGGTGGCTTACCTGGTAGAGCGCACACCACATAAATGAAGCAACTTGTGTTCAATTCCCACTGTGGGTGATTTTATCTCTCTCCCTAATTTTCTGTCTAACTGTCCCTATACAATAAAGAAGGCAAAAAGGTAGCTAAAGCATTTTAAACTCCTTTTATCAAAATGTGTCACATGCAGTAACACCGGTCTTGTGTTGACAATAATAATATGTGATATCATTTCCAGATTGCAGGGCCGATGTGAGCAGATCCTCCTCTGCAGATGAAAGCAGCTCTAATGTCATGATCTGAGCCAATCACAGCACAGTCATTAGCAAGATCCTCCGACAATTTCCATATTTCCATCTGTGGGGTAGCGGGAAGTATTTAGGCAACTCCAAGTATATCACTAATGAGAAAAGACAAAAAGGAAAGGAGTCGTCTGCATGTTTTATGCGCTCTCTTTCTGGCTGTAGATGAATAATTATTTATGATTGCAAAGCCTAAAAGGGAGGCGAGGAGATGGCAACCGCAAAGAGACTGGTAAAAAATTAAAGCGGAAGTTAAATGAATATTTAAGGGAAGATGAAATATTTAATGGAGACAAATGAGCCAAACATTTAAAAGGGCATGATAAATACTAGTGTGTGTGGTTAAACAGGTCTGAGGCTCATTTAGGCTGCAACAGTCACAACTAAATAACGTTCTTTATTACAATGGGAAAATGTCTATATTTCTATATTTCTCCACAATACCAGAACTTCCAGTCTATATTCAAATGATTGAAAATATTAACACTGTTTCAGGAACTTCATAACACTTTTCTGAACCTAAAACATGACACAGACCCAGTGAATGTGTGAACTCTTGCAGCAACAGAACACAAACATGAGACACAGATCTCTTTATTTCATTATACTCTTTAAAATAATCATAATGGAACATTTAGATGCAAATGAATCACAATAAAACTTATCAAGGATCTCTACATTTCATGACAAAGAAAGCCACCTGAACTACTCCTAAATATGAATCTAAACTTTGTTCTTGAGTAAAAACCTTGTTGAGTACTTTTACTTCTCCCTGAACAATATTATATTATTTGAAGTAATAGTACTCGAGTACAGATTGTGAGTACTTCTAACACCTCTGATCTATGACAGCGCTGTCACCCAGGGCTGAGCAGAATTAGCTTTTGATTTGATGCATATGTGAGTCTGATGCCATAAGGCACAAACTATTCATGTTTTATTGACATCTGAAGTTGAAAATATGCATAATGAAGCATATGTCACTATTCATAGTAAATATGAATGTATTATTATTATTATTATTCCCCGAGAGGCAGTCTGCATTAGGAGTAATACATCTTAACTTCAACTCCATACAAGCCCACATTATATTTAATCAACGTCCTCAGTCAGTTCTAGCAGAAAAAAAAACATGTTCGTTCATTTGTTTTCTAAATGTGAGAATAATTAAATCAGCAAACAAATAATTATTCAAGTCGATGAGAACAATTATCTCAAAGACGCCTCGGAGACCTGAACAAGCACACGGAATTCATTAATTATCCTGATGAACATAATTGAGTGAGCCACAGCTCTCTCACTTTTGATTCATCCATATTCTCTGTGCTTCTTTATGTATCTCTGTGTAAGTAAAGGTGACAGGACAAAATGAGATGCTTTCTCTGTTAGCGACAGCCATTAATTCAGTGCTGACAAGTGAGGAACACATTTTTTTAAACTGAGTTTCATTTTGTAAATCCAAAGTGTTACTGTTTATATGTGTGCATAAAACTATGATTACTGATCAATTTAGCTGTGTTTATTAGCGCTTAGCACTAAGGGAAAATCCCAAGACCACTTGAAAGCCTCACAGCATGGTGGTCTCAGTAATTCAGCTCTCTGCTCTGCATGTACATTGAGTGGTCTGACCAGTTTTCTAAAGAAATTTGACTAAAGATGGACTATGAGCATAGTTGGAGTAAGCTCTGCATGTAAACGAACTGACTGATGTCACACAAGTGCAACAGAAGTTGTAAATGTTTATATGGTGTTTGAGGGTGACTTTTAAAACATGAAGGCCTCGCTAATTTTTAATAAAAAGACAAGAGTAAATCATCAGTGGGAGCTTGATAATAAAGTATAACAAAGGCTGAGAATCTAAAGGCTGTCAGTTTTTTTGGGGGGGCAAATTTGATATGATATGTTGGCTTCATAAGTAACTGTTGTGTATATACATACCAGTCCACACTGGACACTGACAAATTCTGTACCAAAACATATTCAAAATACAGTCATATAATCCATATGTGTTTAAAGTGCAGACTCTCAGCTGTAATTTGAGAGTATTGCCGTCCAAATCGGAGAAAGGGTTTAGGAATTACAGCTCTTTAATGTGTAGCTGCCTCTTTTTTAGGGGCTCAAAAGTAATTGGACAAATGAACATTATCATGAATAAAATGATAATTTTTAATATTTTGTAAAAATCCTTGTCTGGATGTCTGGATCCCATGGACATCACCAAACACTGGGTTTCCTCCTTTGTGATGCTCTGCCAGGCCTTTACTGCAGTTGTCTTAAGTCATTGCTTGTTTGTGGTGCTTTCTGCCTTAAGTTTTGTTTTAAAGCAGAACTCAGTAACTTTTTTTCCTTAAATTAACAGTTTCGGGCCCATTTGATGGCATCTAACATCTTTCCCTGGTGTCTCTGGGCCAAAACTGACACTTGCAAAAGTAAGCGCTGTTGACCCGGTGTCACAGAAGCCTCGAGTCTTGTGAGAAAGTGGCACATCGCGTTTAGCAAAACACCAAGCTAGCAATGGCTTTATTTCTTGATTTTCGTTGTGGCAGAGCAGCCAAATGGCAGAAAAAAACTTTGTGCAGAGAAGAGGAGGGAAAAACGAAAGTAAAGCCATCCAAGGGATCACAATAGGAGTCAACTGGACTTGTGAGTGTTTATGATAGTGCTTTACTCCAAATTGTAGGGGGAGCCTCATAGAGGAAAATAAGGCAAAATAGTGAAGAAATGAGCAGAGTTACTGAGTTCTGCTTTAAACAAGTGAAATGCAGCTGGATCAGACTGAGATCAGGTGAGTGACTCGGCCATTGCATAATATTACCTTAAAATAACTCTTGGGTTGCTTTTGCAGTATGATTTGGGTCATTGTCCATCTATGCTGTGAAGTGGCGTCCAATCAACTTTGCAGCATTTGTCTGCATCTGTTCTGCAGCTCATGCATGACACTGCTCCACCATGTTTTACAGAAAATGTGATGTGCTTTGGATCATGAGCCGTGAGCCGAATGTTGTTCAGACCTAGTCTGGCTTCTTTAAGTGTTTTTTGGCCAAGTCTAATATGATTTTTCTATTGTTGAGGCTGATAAATGGTCTGCACCTTGTGGTGAACCCTCTGGATTTTCTCTCATGGTTTCTCATTATGGTAGAACACTCTCCAGGAAGTACAAATGTACAAACAAATGGTGAGGAAAAATCAAGAAGTATATCTTTCCTCACCATTTGTTTCACCCAATAGGCTAGGACACACTGGACTGATTATCATCCACCTGGCACAGTTGGACAGTTTGATTTGGTCAACGACGTCAGTCTGTTTGGTGTGTTCTTCACCATCACATATAGTAGGAGACTGTTGGACCTAATTCTAGCTGATAGAACATGTTGAATTGACCAGACTATGTTTCCACATCTGTGATGCTAATATGCTGCAGTTAGCTTACCTTAGCTTGTAGCCTTCTGCTGACAGTTGTTGGGTGTTGGGTTGGTGTGTCCCAGCCTTTAGGATGATCTGTTTCACTTCCACTGAGAGACTGCATAGTGTGGGTTCACAGAAACAGCTTTCAAATACAAATGTAACACCTGGAATCAAGTCCAGACCTTTTACCTTCTCAGTTAATGATGAATTAATGAGGAAAATAGCCCGTGTAGCTCAAGAAATAGCGTTGTAAGCAACTGTCCAATTACTTTTGAGCCCCTCAAAAAGAGGTGGCTAAAATTAAAGAGCTGTGACTCCAAAACCCTTTCTCTGAGTTGGACGTGAATACTCTCAAATTACAGCTGAGAGTCTACACTTTAGGCACATATGAATGTAACTTATAAATTTTAATATCTTTTGGTAAAAAGGCTAATCTAAAAAAACTTGTGTCAGTGTCCAAATACCATATACTGTATATATGTGTATTCCTCCACAGCTATTTCCTGTCACAATATGGTACTAATTGATTATTAAAGTGTTTTCCTTTTAAAGGAAAGAAAAAAAGATGCATACTTTGATTTCTCATCTAGATCTGAGCTGATCTTCTGTTTTGATGCTGGACAGAGGTTTTCTTATTAAGAGAATTGATACAACATTCATTTTTAACACAAGCTTCTCCTTTCTGTCTCTATGCAAATATTGGTTGTGGAGAATCCTTTAAAATGTTTGAGATGAACAAAGTCAGAGGTTTTGACATTTTAATCATGCCAATATAAGAAGGCCATTCCCACTGTCAGAGCACAGGAAGGTCATCAGTATTGTGGCAACAATAATTTTAAACAGCACCATCCTAATGATTCATTTACATGTGAGATCTGCGTGTTATTTCATGTATAAGCACACGTTTGATTCAAGGCCTCGTGTTCTCTTAACCTGCACGGTGGTGATCACATCCTCGCTCAGACCGCTCCCATATGGCTTACCCTTTGATAAATACGCTTTCAGGTCTGGCTAATTAATGCATTCCGCTGTGGTTGCCTTCACTTGTCAGGCACTCTTTAACCTCGCAGCGCACGAACACACTTTTCCTCCTCAAATTAAAGGTCCTCTGGGATGCCGTCGTACATGCTCAAGCTAATGCCGAAGCCAGCTACACTACCCATGAATCTTGAGGGCCTTGTTGAGAATGAATCAGATGAATTTTATGACCTTAGTGTGATGAAGTGTGGATATATACCAAGCAAACATGTTTTTAAGTCTTCCATGTGATGAAATATTGCTTTATGAGTGGAAATGAAGAATTGCAATCAGTAATCTTTAATGTTTGGTTCCAATAGACTAGACCCATCTCTTTCCTTCCATGAGCAGCAGTATAGCTGTAGTAGCAGTATAAGATGTAGTAGTATATGTAGTTGTAGTAGCAATAGATTTTTCACAGATAATACTATAAGCTAATAATAGCATAGTGCCTAGTGTTCCACAGATACAGAAAGAAATGCATACTTGCATACTTTATTACTTTATGGACATAGACTGTGTGTGGTGTTGAAACAGCATTTCTACAAAGACACATGAGACTGACCAAGGTGGGGTCCACATTCCCTGGAATTTAAACAATGAGATTCAGCGTTTTTTAATGAACCAGTCATTTCTTGCTTTACGGACCTTATAATTATGGTTTTTAATCATGTGATCAAGGGAACAGCCCCAGTTGTACTGTATGAGGAAGTTAAGTGATTAGCAGAGAAGTGTGCTGAATAGGAGAAAGGCCAAGTGGACCCAGGGGTTATTTCAACATAATGTATCTCCTATATCACATAATGCATATATTTCCAACAGGAAAGGTGCTATTTGTATTAAAGAAGCATTATGAAACTTCTCTCATATAATTTGTGCATCAGGCTGACAAACTCCACTATGTAACTTCAGTTCCTGTCAGAGATAGAGTACAACTACTACTACTGTTCTTTGCAAGTGCTTCTAACTTTAGTGTGAACACCATCCATTTTTTTCTGCTGGAGGATCACCTGCATGAGTCTTCTTTAGTGCAGAAACAACATCAGGAGACATGTGTGAGAAGTTTGGTAAACACTACACAAATGCCAGTGTATGTGTGAAACCACAGGCTGGGAGACAGTCTGCATCCGCTGGTAGTGTTGTGCTATTATTTTTTAGCTCCTAATGTTGGTGCTCCTAATGAGGCTACCATGCACTACCTACCATTCCTGTGGGCTGTTTGATGTGGAGTTTCCATTGCGTATTATCCAATAGGATTCCAATTAAGTGGCCAGCCTCCTCTTCATACCCATCTTCTACTACTCAATTATCAACTGTGGAAGCCACTGTGGTGTATGTCTGCTGCCGTGTGTTGGGAGGTTTTTTTTAGAAATCATGTATTTTCTAGATTAAGGTTTGTTTGTTGTTTGCTTGTATACTAAAAACAGTAAAATAATACAATTGTAATTATGTATTCACTTAAACATACAGAAATGGTTAGCAATTAATACATAAAATGCTGTCCAATCAGATAAAGAACAAGTGCTGGTGTGACCAGTGTGGTTCTGCGTTGTGATTAGTGTCTACGTATGTGGTTGATGAGTGAGCACCTTTTGCACCTGACAAATGGGAACAAGCATGTAGCATGTAGCATGTGCAAACAGATCTCCAGCTCAAGCTCATCCTAGTTGGACAAATCAAAGGGGAAGTGAGAACCTGACAGGACAGTATATATCAACCCAATACACAATACACAGGGGATGTGGATGCCAGATATGACTATGACTGGGTACTATTCAGATGTTTTCGATTCAGTACCTGGTTTTCAATACCGGTACCTAAGCAATATTTTTGTAGTAGTGAGTGGTGCTTCTGTGGGCTCATGGTACAGTCATTGTGAGTACATGGACAACGCAACATGAGCGAAGAGTAGACTCACTCAGAAATACAGTCTGCAGCCTGTGACTCATTTGAGGTTCTAGGCAAAGTGCGGACACTTGTTGGGGACATGAGCCTTTTTACAACACAACTACGTGCATTCACTTTAACTTTAGCAGGTTAGTGCTAGCTCCATAATAGTTTGCGTAAATAAACACACTCCTCTGGTTCTACAGGTCTTTTGTGAGCTCAGTAAGGAAATATAGCAGGGATGTCCAGTACGCACCTGTCTTTGCTGTATCTGGTTCTTAAAGAGCAACTCACCCCTAAACCAATTTTTTTTTTAGCTGATCAGTTGTACAAACAGGGCCTTAGTGATACATCTCACTATTTATAGTCTTATGTTTGACTGTTTTGTAAAAAAAGTCTAAATTCACATTTTGTAGTGAAAACCGTCAGAGTGCTGCCCTCCTAGGGTCAGTGGGATTTCTGCTCAATAGTTCCAGATAGACAAGTGTGGCGTAGTATTTGACCTCGTTACCTCACCTGTGCTGAGTATCTCTTCCCACGGCCTGTGCTCTCCTCGCCCTCGCCGTTTCTCTCCCCCGCGCACTCGTCCCAGTCCTGCTGTTGCCAGGTGTGGGTCTTTTTCCTAAACACGCCACTCAATCTCGCATTTACCATTCAGTCCCCTCCGCCCCCTTCCCCTCTCACGGTGGTAGCAGAGTCAGGAACAACAGAGGGGGTTGTGCTTCCACTGTCCCGTGTGTCAACGCACAATAAGGCATAATGAGCCTTATCAATGACAGTATATAACTACAAATTAGTGTCACTGGGAAGAGTTTTGACTCCACAGATGTGTTTTAGTCTTGCCAAGCTTTAAGTCACTTTTTGTTTGATGACAATCGATTTTTTAATTGCGGAGATACGATCATAAACAGCTCATGAAATAATACCTTCAGTAATAAAGACGCAATCTGAAGCACACATTACTGTGGCGGTGCGCGACGCCGTTCTCATAATATTTTGGCTGTGTTATTATGAAAGCAACATAAAACATTAGTCCAGACGTCCTGTATTTTTTTCTTTCTTTCTGGGACTTGGCGCCCCCCTGCTGTGGAGGATGTCCATGACGATCTCTGACAGCTGTCAGTCACAGGACCAGGCCTCGCTCCTCCCTCAGTTCCCCTCCTCTGTCTCTGCCAGGTCTCTGCCCACTTTTTGAGCAGTTTTAAATCTCTGGCAGTGGGCGGAGTCAGGCCTGGGCCAGGGGTGAGTTGCTCTTTAAGTTATGCTGTGTTCATGATACATCAGAATCTCAGAAATTCCGACCTCCGAGTCGCAAAAACGGCCTTGAAAGCTGTCTCGGTTTGGAATTTTTGCTCGGAAACTCGTGCGGAAGTGTTGGACTCCGAGTTCCCGAGTTGACGTCCATATCATAGGGACTCCCTCTGTGAGAGGTAAACAGTGTGGTTGCTAACAGGGAAATAATCGTTTTTTAAAACAAGAGATCTCACACTTCTGCAAAAAATGTACTCATCTTTATATAATGAATGAAGTTATCAGTGCTACAGCTCTGAAAATATATCTCTGAATGTTCATTTATCAGTAAATGACTAAAGCAGAAATAGAAACATCCCCTGATATAACTCAGTGCCACACCAAACACTTTTATCAAGGTATTTATTTGTTTCCTATAAAACAACATGAAAATGCAAATATGGTTTTGTTGTTATTGTGCTGATCAACGTGCGTTTTCCGAGCTGAACTCATGAACGGACGTTTTTCGGAAGTCGGCTTTTTTAAGTTGGGACTTCTGAGATTCCGATGTATCATGAAGGCAGCATTAGACCCTGAGCTAAATGTGACACACCTGCTGTGTAGCGTTCTATAGCGCTGACCCACCCGATATTGAAACTTAAATACTGTGCATTCAAACAAACACATTCAAACACATATCACTGTTGTCCTTTTCAGACATTGCCTGCACACTGTCAGGAGGACTGCCTCCTTGAGTAGTGGGGAGGGGAGGGGTTTCCACAGAATTTCAGTTCAGACATAAGCATGTCTGAATGCTTGTACTGAGTGGCGCGGTGGTAAGCATGACGCCTAATTAGTGTAGCTAAATGAGTCAAGTGCTTTCTAATGATGGTGGTTTAAATTCCCACAAAAAATTTACCTTACCACTTTCAGGATGCCAGCTTTACTCTTTGGTATGCTACAAAAGGCGGAGCAACACACTGCTGTGTATTGACTGTACCAGCAAAACTGAGGGAAAATGATAATCAAAAGACAAAATATGTGTTATTCAAAGAGAGGATGAACAAAATGTTAAGAAACAAAATAATTTATTGCACAAGAAACTGGTATGGACCAGGAAACAGTCTACATTTACTGCAGCAGTATACAGCTTTACTTCCAGCCTCACACCGCCACACACCAGGCAAGGCCTTCATGTTTTAAAGTCAGCCTCAAACACCATTTAAATCAAACATTAGCACTACTTCTGTTGCACTTGTGTGACATCAGTCAGTACGTTTACGTGCAGAGCATACTCCAACTATGCTCATAGTCCGTCTTTAGTGAAATTTCTTTAGAAAACTGGTCAGACCACTCGATGTACATGCACAGCAGAGAGCTGAATTACTGAGACCACCATCCTGTGAGGCTTTCAAGTGGTCTTGGGATTTCCCCTTAGCCCTAAAAGTGCTAATAAACTCAGCTAAATTGATCAGTATTCATAGTTTTTACATATAAATATAAACAGTAACACTTTGACAAAATGAAGCTTGATTAAAAAAAAAAAAGGTGTTCCTCCCTTGGTAATTGTGTCCCATAAACGCATTAAGAGTAACAGTAACAGTCAGGCTTTCACTTTAAAACACAATGGACATAAACAATAAAACACAATCGGTGGAGACACCATAATATGTGTCTTCGCTGGTCTAAAATGTGCGAGTATGTCTCTAATCACTGGACTAATGTAGTTCTGCCTGCTTAGTGTTGGTGAATGCCTCTCCACCTTAATCAGAGTAAGCTGTATACTTGCCGCAGTAATCTGACAATGAACCGCATTATGCAGTTGTGTGAAATATGAGTGACTACCCCCTCAATCAGAGTCCAGGGTTTACATGCAGTTTAAACTCCTGTTATAATCAGACTGAGGCAATAATTCACCTGCATGTAAACATAGTGAAGCAGATACTGGTCTCCTCACCCAGAGTAATGGTAACATGAGCCTGTTTTGAACCGTGCCATACTGACACAACCCGTATCGCACCTCCAAAGGAAACGCCCCTCTGGTTTGTGTTTAAACTCTGAGGCGCTCCTGAACATGTTGACACTTCCTCTTAACTTACACTTTAGCCTTTTGTTTAATTACTTAGTCATATAACAAACTGGCCAACCTAAGAAACACAGTTTTAGTTATTGAGTAATCATTTTAAATAATTGTCAGGGCCGGCTCCTGGCATAAGCACTATATGCGGCCACATGATCAGAAAGGTCCAAACAGCGGAGGCGGCCCATGGCAGGCGTGATATGCTAAGGGGCGCTGAATGACTGTGGAGCGACAGCCACTGCCCTGTGCTAACAGTGCAGTGAGTGATGTTAACTGGTGCCATAATAAGCCTGGTCAATCACAGTACACAGTGACAAATCATGGATGCTAGGACATTTTTTCAGCTCAGAAATATGTGCTACACTTCTCAAGCTTTCTGAAGTTTTTTGTTTGATGACAATCAATCTCATATCCACAGAAATCTGCTCAAATCTGCTATTACATACATCCGGGGCACAGATCAGGAAGCAACACAAAGATTTTTGTGTTTTTAATGATTTTTGCCATTAAAGTTCTTATCCCTTTGTCCTTGTTTATTATAGCCTATGTGTGTCTGTTTATGCACTGTGTGTTATTTGGAGATTGGCCATGCAGTAATTAATTAATTTTGCCACAAGCAAAATCTTGTTTAGGGTCACAAAAACCCCAGAGCCAGCCCTGATATTTGTGATTACAAATATGACCAAAATCATCATGATTATGATTATTTCTGTCATCAAGCATCCAAAGTACCTGTCCTTTGCATAAACTTTCTATGGAAGCCTCCCGATGGTTCTATGAAACACGGAGGTAGTAAAAGACTTATGATAAGGCATGCTAGATAACATACATGACATGCATACATGACATACATGACAGTCTGAGTCTGAGCAGAAGAACAACTGCAGACACCCTTTCTGAACAGTGATGTGTTATTTTAAAACACAGATCTAACTGTGAGTGGTGGAACTGGGGAATGCTGAGAACTTGGAGAAGTAAAAAGTGTTAGAAGATTAACTTTGTGTATAGGCAATGGGCTCACTACATGTGATTGATCTAAAGTGAACAAAGACTTGTGTTGTAGACCTATTTTTCTGTTGTTCACTGAGACCAACATTAGCGGACGCTTATGAGTTTTATCAGATAAAAAGTATTTTCACAAAAGAGTGTACAATCACAAACACTTGTCTCTTTCTAGATCCACTGTCAGACTGACAACCATGTTTTTAAATCAAAGCCTCTTCAGTCCACGTGAAGCACTTTGAAGCATGCTTTTAATTTAGCGTGTCAGAGCCGCCCACACTAACTGTCAACGAGCTCCAACACCCGCAAAACTTATAATTACTCTCTCTGTCACTATTTTCATGATAAATGTTTAACTTATCTCCTCAAAACAATAAATAATATTGCTCTCAGTTCTCAGTCTGCCTTTAACCCTCTGAAGAATGCACTCACTAACAGACGAACACTGCAACTACAAAAATACTTCTTGTATTTTAAAAAGATGAAATATTTTCTCTGCCATGTAATTCTGCACTATGCATTTCAAGAGAATCTGACCTAAAAAGGTTGATCAAAGCCGGTCGGAACTCCACAGCCTCCAGCAACCAATAAATTGGTCCATTCCGTGTTTTCCACTGACAAATGATTCTCTAGAGCCCTCACATTCTTGGTAGCAACTCAATTAACAAGAGACAGATGTAGCAGGGATTTACATTCATCTTTTATAGACGTTTCAATATTTTATTATTTCACTTGGTATTAGCTCGGCCTCTTTAATGTCACAGCAAATGCTAACTATTTGCTAATTCGCACATAAAGCAATAGTTGTTTAGGTGTGAGTTGCAGGAGTGAGTGGAGCTGCTGGTGGAATCCCTCTAGGCTGCGACACTCTGCAGAATGGAGTCTGCCTGGCGCTTTAAAGTGAATGTTTAAAGCCGGTTTTTCACAATTCGGCTGCGGGCGAACTGTCGACAGGAACACAGAGGACACAGTCTTTGTGAATATAACTGTGTGAAGTAGATATTTGAACTGAAGAGAATATTGTAGGTTCAGCTGAGCAGCTCAGAACATGTCAGAAATCGCTTGGAGCTCTGACCACCAGCTAATTCACTCTGTTTAAAATACACTGCGTATACTTACATGGCTCTGAGGTTGCAGTATACATGTTTTTTGGAATAGGGTTAAATAGGTTCCTTGCCGCCATAGTCTTGCAGGAATTTTAAGCTGTACAATTAATAGCGTCAAATATAGCTTCATAAATACCTGTATGGAATAACGTGGTCACAAAATTGGTTGAACTCAGGCTCGATCCGAAATCATTGTACCTTCTAACTCCTACCTCCTGTCCCTTGACCTGTGAGAGCTATGTTGTTTATGCTGTAAGGAGACTAAAATAATTAAATGAATCTATAAAACATAGCTGAACTACTGAAATAAATTGTTTTTGTACAATATTTTTGTTTTAGCTGCACCTATACTATCCTGCCCTAATAATGTAGGCTACTGACAATATATGAAAATTATAACATTATAAAGTGGACATAATATTAATAATGTACATTCAATTTTATGTTTACTTTTAGTTTTACTTAGCTCAAATTTATGCCTAGAAAATTTTGATTTCTTCTTTGTAACAAGCTGTTATAATGGGAATATTAAAGGGAAGTTGAAAGATCAGTGTATCCAGTGTAAATACAACTATATTTATTTTCTTAATAATAATAAACAGTTAATGTAGGGTTTGTTGTAATGTACGGTGGCTCTGAGGTGCAACATCAAAATAGTTGTTTTCCACTAGAAAAATAAAAGCAGCATTAAAGAGTCCATTAAAATAAAGCCATGTTGCAGTTTTTAAAAAGCCTCTTTAAAAAAAGCTCTAAAAAAGCTCTCTTCAAAAAAAAAAAAAAAAAGTCACAAAATAAAAACACAAAACATTTAAATAAAGTGAATTTTTAAATAACAACACACAGCCTCAAATTAAAAGAGGGCTCTGTTTCCCCAGAATGTCTCCCCCTTTTACATTAAGGCTGCCACAAAAAGAAAACCCTGCCTCAAATTTTAAAAGGGTTCAGACATAACTTTTTTATAATGGACTCTTTAACATTTTTAGAGGCAACTTTAATTTTTGAGGCATCACATTTAAAAATCTTCCTCTGCTTTTATTTTTCCAGTGTAGTATTTTGATGATGCTAATTTTTTAGCCTTATGGTTTTAAGTTTGGTTTCTCTAAAATGTAAACAAAACTGAGGATGTTAGGTTTTATAAAGGGGTTAATGCAGATCATTTTATGGAATAAAGTCTGAGTCTCAAACTCATCACAGGGAGATCGGACTTACTCAGGCATGTTTGGAAAGACTTGGGGGATGGTGCAGTGGACTGTGGTACACCACTGAGGAACATCCTGAGCTTTCTGAAGAAGCTATGAAAGAAACAATGAAGCTCCTGGGGTCAGTCCTTATCATGGTGGATGATGTCGTACACCCAGTCAGTCAGGAAGCTGCCACTTTAATGATTTC
This sequence comes from Bostrychus sinensis, assembly GCA_020698575.1. Classification (NCBI taxonomy): domain Eukaryota; kingdom Metazoa; phylum Chordata; class Actinopteri; order Gobiiformes; family Eleotridae; genus Bostrychus; species Bostrychus sinensis. Next base: position 34,633,431 of record CM036251.1, read on the forward strand.
AGATTGAGCGTTGGTCGTCTCTAAAAAACACACAAAGCCTTATTCTAGTGTATTCTAGTCTAGTTACAGTCACTGTTCACTACATTGTCTGATTCAGTGTGGGAAAGTATTGAGTGCATCAGTAAAGATTCAGCCGTCATAGGCACAATCACTTTAATGCTCATTGCAGGATGATTAGGAGGCAGGTTTTGAAACATTGGTTGTCAAAAATAAAACTTCAGAGTATGATGAGAATTCATTTTGAAAAGCCACCATAATTCAGTGTTTTCTTTTTGGAGATACTGTTCTTCGGTTTTTAGAGGTGGGAGACTCAAGTCACATGATTTGGCTTAAGTCAGACTTAAGTCACAATTTTTAGGACTTTAGACTTGCTTGAGAAATATCCCAGAAAGACTTGACTTGACTTGCTATTCATTACTATAGGCTTGACTCAGACTTGGCAAGGCAAGGCAAGGCAAGGCAAGTTTATTTGTATCGCACAATTCATACACAGAGCAATTCAAAGTGCTTTACAGAAAAGAAAAGAAAAAAAGGCAAATTTAAAAGTACAAAACACAATTAAAACAATAAAATCAAATTTAAAATTTTAATTTTGAGCTAAATGACTTAAAATTATTTTTTTTTTGGAAAAAATTCAGGATGAATTTGACTGTAGCATAAATGCATTAAAACAGCCATGCATTTGTGTTTAAAAATCCAAATCCTCTTTATTTCTATAGCACATTTTATAAACAAGACCAAGTGCTGCACCTAAAACAATAAATAACAATAAATTGCTCCACTAGACCCCATTAAAATAATAAGAACCAGTAAAACCAAATAAGAGCAATACACTAAAATAACAATAAATAATTATAAAAACAATGAAGTAAATAAAAACAAAGCAAAATAAAAGACACAGGACTGCACACAATTGGTTGTTTTCAGATTCTAGAAAGTGACATTTAATATCCAAAAATAAATTTCCAAAATGTTGACCCTGATCATTTATATTAGTGACAAGGTCCATGATCTCGCTGTGTACCCACCTACACCTGCCCCTCATCTCAGTTAAATGCTATAGGCCTAGAGAATGTTGTGACGTCATCTGAAACCCAGCAATTCACGCCAAGTAAAAAGCCAGTTTACTTCTGCTAATGAGCATAGGAGCTAAACAGGTACAATAACCTGAAAAGTGTTGAAGTCAGGCTATATTTTAATGCTTTTAGTGTCAGATCTAATGCGCTTTAACAGTCTTGTTTGTTGTCAGACACTGTATATGATAATTACTGTCTGTAGTAGGCTATAAATGTGTAAGAACAGTTCGGCCAAAAACAAAACATGTGTACTTGTCTTACTTGACCTTTATAAAGATTGACTTGGACTTGTTTGTAACTTGAAGGTGAAGACTCGATGCTTACTCTTGACTCTTATTCCCACCTCTGTCTGTTTCCCAGAAGAAATTAAGTTACTGGAAAAAAGATGACTTGTTTAGATGGTTGCTGGGCTGGCCGACATAATGCTCAGGAGGACCAGAGAAGGCTTGAGTCGACCCAAAAGAGAATTTATTGACCAACACATTTGTAATGGCCTTTTTTTTTTTATGTTTTTGTTTTTGTTTTTTTGTGTGTGTTGTGTTGTTAGATCTGTCTGTGTGGAGTTTTAGGTTTCTTGATGTGCTTAAAGGTACAGTAAGCAGCATGTGTTTGTACTGGTTTGAAAACAGTACTGCAGCCTAAATCAAAACAATGTAAACAAAACAAATGTAAACAAAAACAACTTGGGCATTATGTAACTATATTTTTAATTGTGAATAAATAAGCTGTACCATTGTTATCAGTAAAACTAATATTTGATTTAAACATATTTACATCATATCCGGGCATACATGTGGGTAATTTCTATAAAATATTAAAAAGACACACTTTTCATTGCACCTTTTATTATGGGAATAATATTTTATACATTGCAAGATTTGTTATCAAAAACATCATAGTTGTGCAGTGGGCTGCCTCTCACAATACACACATCTAACTTTACTTGTGTTTTTTTTTTTTATGGAAATGTCTTTTCTTTTGAAACCTATCAATATCTGTCTTATCATTTAACTTTAAATCTAGCTTAATCATAGCCTGACTAACAAAATGAGTATACTGCATCACTCTACTCTATTGATAGTACAAAATTGCTGCTATCTTTTGCCTCTCACAAACCCCAGGAAGTGCAGATGCGTTAATAACACTTTTAAACTTTTGGAAAAAGGTTGAGACAGATTTGCGCTTCGTGGTTTTTGTTTCAAGCCCTGTCAGTAAAACCAGGTTTGTCAGATGACCTGCAGGTGCTATCCAATAAATGATATTGTGTAAAAGTCCATTTTCTCTGAGGTTCAATTCAAGAAGGGAAATTGACATATTTATAGTTTCAGTACAGACAGAGTGAAACATTTCAAGCATTGAAATCTTATCATCTTGATAATTATGGCTCACAGTTACAGAAAACCACAAATTAAGTTATTCGCAAATTAAAATACTGTGTAAAAGTTGAATATTGTAAATTGTTGGTGTCACACTCGAACTCTAAATGATATGGAAACATTGGTAAAAGTTTCCTGGGCCTTTAAACGGTCTTAGTCTAGTTCAGTCTAGTGATAGGTTAGTCGTAGTGGGTGCGTCGGTTCAAAGACCCGGCTCTTTAAAGTAAACAGTGAGAGCTGGCTCCCATCTGTGAGCTGTTTATTGTTGTTGTTGTTTTCTGAAAGGACCTTGAAAAAACAGAGCAGATAATAACAGAGAGAATAAACTGGATCAGCTCCTCTGAGCTGAGGCACTTGGTCTTCTTCAATGCCAATCTGCCCTGAAAAAAAAAGTTACAGTTAGATAAAACCTGGAGAAGGCGTTCGACCGTGCCCCTCGTAGCGTCCTTTGGGGGGTGCTCTGGGAGTATGGGGTCCGGGGCCCTTTGCTAAGGGCTGTTCGGTCCCTGTATGACCGGAGCAGGAGTTTGGTTCGCATTGCCGGTTGTAAGTCGGACCTGTTCCCAGTGCATGTTGGACTCCGGCAGGGCTGCCCTTTGTCACTGGTTCTGTTCATTATTTTTATGGACGGAATTTCTAGGTGCAGTCAGGGGCCGGAGGGTGTCAGGTTTGGGGACCACAGGATTTCATCTCTGCTTTTTGCGGATGATGTTGTCCTGTTGGCTTCATCAAACCAGGACCTTCAGTGTGCACTGGGACGGTTTGCAGCCGAGTGTGAAGCGGCTGGGATGAGAATCAGCACCTCCAAGTCCGAGGCCATGGTTCTCGACCGGAAAAGGGTGGCTTGCCCTCTCCAGGTCGGAGGAGAGTTCCTGCCTCAAGTGGAGGAGTTTAAGTATCTCGGGGTCTTGTTCACGAGTGAGGGAAGGATGGAGCGTGAGATCAACAGGCAGATCGGTGCAGCGTCTGCAGTAATGCGGTTGTTGTATCGGTCTGTTGTGGTGAAGAAGGAGCTGAGTCGAAAGGCGAAGCTCTCGATTTACCGGCCGATCTACGTTCCTACTCTCACCTATGGTCATGAGCTTTGGGTCATGACCGAAAGGACAAGATCCCGGATACAAGCGGCCGAAATGAGTTTCCTCCGCAGGGTGGCTGGGCGCTCCCTTAGAGATAGGGTGAGGAGCTCGGTTACCCGGGAGGAGCTCGGAGTAGAGCCGCTGCTCCTCCACATCGAGAGGAGCCAGCTGAGGTGGCTCGGCATCTGTTCCGAATGCCTCCTGGACGCCTCCCTGGGGAGGTGTTCCGGGCATGTCCCACCGGGAGGAGGCCCCGGGGAAGACCTAGGACACACTGGAGGGACTATGTCTCTCGGCTGGCCTGGGAACGCCTTGGGGTTCCTCCAGAGGAGCTGGAGGAAGTGTCTGGGGAGAGGGATGTCTGGGTGTCCCTGCTTAGACTGCTGCCTCCGCAACCCGGCCTTGGATAAAGCGGAAGAAGATGGATGGATGGATGGACAGTTAGATACAGTTGATGGTGGTTAGTTCAGAGAGAGACCACCTGAAGCTGTTTGGTGCTGTTTTTTTTTTTGTTTTGTTTTGTTTTTTTGAGGTCAGCTATTGTTTTTACTTTTTAATACCACATAAAGCCCTGCTTTTTGTTTGAAGTGTGTTGAAAAAAAAATCAACACCTCGCCTTTTTTATTTTTATGCTTAATTATAGGTGTTTTTATTTGGGTAGTATCAAAGCATCAAAACTTTTGAATACTTCATCACAATCCATGTATTTGAGTTATATATGAGTACGCAATACAACTCATTTGTCAAAACTACGCTAAATTTCTCTGAAATATAAAAGGTCTATGTAATAAAATGAACAGCCATTTGGGAGCTAAAAGAGCGGGTTCTTTTTGGTGAGCTGAGCCAAACGATGTGGTTCACTGAAATGAACTAAAATTCCCATCACTAGTTCAGTCAGCCCCACAATCATGGGGAGGGCTACAGACAGTTGTCCAGTCACTGGCCCCTCCACAGAGAGAATAAACCACTAAAGTTTATTGATAAAGAAGCTGCAGGTCCCAGAGTACTGTATAAAAGTAGATTACTGGAAATTTGAGTGAAAAGAAAAAGGTGTTAAAGAAAAAGATGTAGACAGGACAGCTGCATCCTGGAGACAAATGTCCAGAAAAACCCAGAGAAGAACTTTGGGGAAGTGAACAGGAAGTGGACTGAGGCTGGAGTCAGAGCATCAGCAGCCTCCACACACAGACGGATCAAGACATATTTCTACAACTGTGTCAGAGCTTTTCTGAACCAGAGACAGGGTCAGCAGCATCTTTTCTAATTAAAGTTAATAGGCCTCTGTGTTTCCAGGTTCCTCCATCAACCTAAAAACAGGCCAAATAAAATCCTCCAGCTAGGTACTCTTGACCAGGATCCTGGCTCTGATCTGGTCAGGAGCTGCTCAGCAGTTGCCCACTGGTGGGTAGCAGTTTATTGTGCCATGTAAAAACATTTAACATATTAGACAAAACATTTACACACACATTTACACAACATAATGTACAGTGAAGACAACATCCAACATAAAGTCAAGTTAAAAACCAGGCTTTAATCAGGCCACACTGGTACTAAGAACTAATGTGAGAGATCACCTTCCATACATTTTATATTGTAAAAAACTTTAGCTTGATAGAAAATGTTTAGTTATTAAAAAAAAAACCTGTACAGACCAGCTGAACACCAAGATAAAGAGTTTATTATTAATTTAGACATAAAAGTTTATTCAGTGAACCAATCACCTGTGGTACAAACAATTGTCTAGTTCTGTTCTTGCTTGCTTCTTGCTGGATATCGATACGCCCTGATGGGAGCAGCTCAAATGCATTACAAAGCGTGTTCTTTAGTCATTGCTCCTGACTGAGGTTGACTCAGTGGCATTGGAAGGAGATTTAAACAAAATACAGAACTAAATATACCTCTGAGGTCAATAAAGCCCACCTGATAAAACCTGATAAACTTCATGAGCTTCATTATTGGTACATGTGTAACAGCCACAGTTAATAACATTTGTGTGTACTGTAGTATTTATGTGTGACAGTAATGTGCGGGTGTATGTAAAGTCTGCGTGTTTATTTCTTCTGTTTGTTATCATGATGTGGTCACAGATAAGAGTAATGAGCCTCATTAACATGCTGGTGTGCCTGTGCTGAACCTCACATGTATTGATGACCCTCTGCTCTGAACATGTGTTTAAGTGAGGGTGAGGCTGCTGCTGCTGGTCAGGCCCCATTTACCTCAGGAACATCACTACATCAGTCTTTGATAGTTATGTATTACAGCTGCCTTGCAAATACACAGTGTTTTACTATAAAGACATTCAGACATAATCCAGGCCTGACACTGGATTTCAGTCATGATGAAACTGAAGCAGACCAACATCAACAACATAAATATTTGATTATAATAATATGTATAAAGAATATTGTCTTGTCTCCATAGGTACACCTCGCACTATTTTCTCAGTTGACACTCTCCATGTTGTACTTCCACACTATTATAATTGTACACACTGTACACTTACAAGCCAAATATAGTGTTTGCCAGATTCTCTTCTTTTTACCCACAAAGCAGTACATTTACCATGTTTTATTAGATTAAATAGGCCATTTCACAGTAAGTGTTTTTGGTGGACTGGATGTTGTGTGGGCTACTCATATATTAGGTCACATTCACTATTCAATTCAATTTTATTTCTCTAGCCCAGTATCACAACAACAGTTGCCTCAAAGGGCTTCACAAACACTTCATCAAACATAGACACGCAATCAACACAAACAATAGCTACACTAAACTAAACAGACAGAGGACATCCGTGTCCTTAGATCCTCTTTCTCTTAAGGAAAAACTCCTAAAAATGGGGAAAAAAAAGAAACCTTACGGAGACCACATTGAAGGAGAGATCCGCTCCCAGGACGGACAGGCAATGTGACTAGGACTGTTAAATAAAGTCCATTTGCTCATCTATAGGATCATAGTTTAGGTCTGTAAGGATGCAGTAGGTGAGCCTCATCCAGACAGGGGACTGGAGGTGAGGTAGATCTGAGAAGTTCATAGGAGGTGAGGCTGAGGGCCTACAGGTTGGGACAGGAGCACAGATGGGGTCAGATAAGGTCCAGTCATCACTGGGACATCTACCAGCAGCCAGGCATCTGAGACAATCCCCACTCCCCCAGAGGGGAGCAGGTTGTGGCGCAACCTGTGAACACCAATGAACTGATTAAAGACATAAAATATTAGATTATTTTAATGACAGTAAAATAACTGATTAGAGATATAGAATATAATCTAAGGCAGTGGTTCCAAACCTTTTTTACTTGAAGCTCCCCCGCTTGTGTTCAAGACAAGCTGGGCCTCCCAGCCCTCATCCAGCTCTCACTAATGCATCAGAAGCATAAAACACACATAATAATCAGAAATAATAGATTGTTGTTTCTATTCAATTTGATTTCCAACTGGGTTGTGGAAATTTTAGAGTTTAATTTGCACAAATGTAATTTTGATAACCTCATCTTCAGAGCAGAAAGAGCTCTGTGGACCCCCTGATATTTCTGGCACCCCCCCAGACCCCAGGTTGGGAACCACTGATCTAAGGTCTATGCTACTGTATGTCAGGTTTGTGTTTATGTGGAAATGTGTTTGACAGATATGCAATTTTAGTCCACAAAGACTCTGTAATATCATTTGAACATGATGGCAGTTCTGCAGGTTCACCTTCCCTGCTTCAAATTAGGGTCGTATAGCACAGGGCCACGGTGCACTGAGGAGGGCCACAAAAGTAAGCAAACTTTATAAAAAAATAAAATAAGCAAAATTAATGGTGTTTCTCCAGAACCACAGGATCTAAACTGATCTGAAGTCAGCCTGAAAGCTCATCCAAAACAGCCAGATAAAGAAATAAACACAGAAAAAACGGAAAAAAATCAAGTTAGATTTGTTACCATTCTGCCCACAGTTAGAAGGTCACTGGTCCAACTCATCTTCTCAGGTCTCACCATGGGCTCTTCTCAGCTTCCTCTCACTACACATGTCGTGGTGAATTGGCCAGTCTTAAATCCAAATGAGGGAGGGTGAGAATAGCTTTGCAAGTAACTGCCCAATATCATTATTCAGAGTTTTTCCTCACCGAGAAGGAGGGTTTACGGATGGGGCATGGCCTGGGACGGTCTATTAGCTTGTTTGATTGTTTATTTCTTTGTGATATGGGGCTATATAAATGTAACTGAATTGGATTATCCAGGCCTCAGGCAGCAGGTTTAGGCTCAATAAATGCACTTGAGTTACCTACTGTTTCATGTCAAGAGTGTCTCGGCCTCAGAACCTAGGTGTGAATGCAACTGTCGCAGTGCTCATCCCAGTCAGTAAAGCGCTAATAAATTTGATCAAAGTAAAAAAGTGGAGCTATCCTCAGTGTCTCTGCAGACATCTTTGATACAGAGATGTCTCTGGAGGCAGATGAGTGAACACTTGAACAGCTTCTGTTTTTATTATGAACCTAATGTTGCACTGGGCAGCAGGAAGCCTTGAGAGCTGTGGTATGGATCATTCAGATGGACTGAGTTCAGTGCAGCTTCAGTAACTCCTGAAGATGCTTCTGTTTGCACCACTGTCCAGGAGAAAGACATCTGCAACAAAAAACCCTGATGCCACACAAGTCTCTGTATAAGGAAATCATTGCTATATGATGTGACCCGTGTAAATCATGTTACCAATAGTCCATATTTGAAGACATTTGATCTTGACCATCCAACCTTTTGGAGGTCATCTGCTTGTATAGTGCAGTCAGTGAAATAAGAGGCTATTACTTTGCCATCCCTATCTTAGCAAAATTATCTGACCATGGGGTAAGAAAATTCCACTTGGACGGATTATTTTGCCTGAAATAAGTAAAAAATATCTTGAAACAGGGAAGAAATAACTTGAAACAAGTCAAATATCTGGTAGTAAGTAACCTAATGAGTAAATAAATCCAATCTAGTGAAAATTGCTCAAATCAAGAATAATAATCTGAATTCAAGTCATTTTAACCTTGTGTAAATATAGATTTTTTTTTTTGCCATGTTAGAGTTACATTTTTGAGTAACAATAATCTAACATGCCTAAAGTTAAGTTAGTAAAGTAATCTATGGAGCCATATCTGCCTCAATAAAATTAATTGATGCAGAAATAAAATGCATTGATCCACATAGAATGATGAATTCATGTGTGACTTGCATGCAGCAATTTTTGCAAATAAATTCTAATTTGCAAATATCTTATTTGTAATTATTTAAAAAATAAAGCATGTTTGTCATTTATAAATCGGCAGTTGTTCATGTGAATAGCTGGATCTGCATTTGTAGAGCGCTCCATTTGTGCATCACTTCTGCACATTCAGATCTTTTGGAAACATTCATTCCACATTTGATTTAACACACTTTTGGATTTATTCAAACAAGTCCTGTTCAAGTGATGACACAGTGTTCAACAACAGGGACTATACTATACTATACTCTCACCAAGCAGCAAAGGACAAGGACAAGGACAAGGACAGCAGCGAGTTCAGTCTGACTTTTTTATGGACAAACTGCATCTAATCATTTAAACAAGGGTTTTAGCAGCATTTGTGTGTTTATTGTCACTATAAGTAAGCCACATTTAATGCATGAATAACCACTTAAAAACTGTACTAGCCCTGAGCTCTGAGTTTCTTCTGTCCACTGGGTAACACTGTATTTAATGCACTCAATAGTCATCTTCACACAGAGCAGTTATAGGAAAATAATAGGCCTAGTTCTGTAAACTGCTTACCTGGATTTAGTTTTGAACTGCCTAGCCCCAGGAGCCTTCAGATTCGTCAGGCAGATACCTCACTCTGTCCACCCCCCTCCTAATCGAGCCCTCTCTGAAGCCAAAAAAGAGCACCTAGTGCTGGGTAGATCATAACAAAATCTGGGGTGGGCAGTTCACAGAACTAAGTTCCTAACTGTACTGGGTGAAAGTGGTTTCTGTTCTTGTCCTGCAAATAACTTCTCTGTTTACAAGCTGCTCACAGTCAGGAAGCAGTGAGCTCCTGTTGTTGAACACTGCTCCTAGTGGTCGTCACTGGAGCAGGATTTCTTTTTAATAAATCCTGCAGTTTCAAAATGAGGAACATGTCTCAAACAGATCCAAATGTGCAGAAGTGATGAATGCTCGAATACAGTGCAGATTGAACTATTCACATGATAAAAAAAACCCTGCAGATTATAAATGACAAACATGATTTATATTTGTATATACTTTAAACAAAACTCAAAATACTTTTTCTTCAAACCAATAAAAAAAAGCAGTGGAGTAAAAAGTACAGATACTTGCTCTAAAATGTAAAATTTACCCAAGTACAAATACATGAAAATTGTACTTAAGTAAAGTAACTAAGTACTTTTACTTTGTTACATTCCACCAGTAGTTTGTTTGTGTAGTAAAACAGGGAACAGTGTGAGACAAAGATAGCATTATTCACAAATACTCAGACAGAACTTTATACTATATACTCTAGCTCAAGCTAATATTCATTTTACTTTATTACAGAAGTGGACAGTAACAAAGTAAATTTACTTGAGTACTGTACTTAAGTATAGTTTTCAAGAATCTGTATTTTACTTGAGTAGTATCTTTAGGGGAAACTTTTACTTTTACTCCACTACATCTAAAAGATAAATATAATATTTTTTACTCCACTACATTTAAAAAAAAAAATGCAGAAGTAACTTCTGCAGAGAAATTGTCCTAAAACCGGAAGGCAACTGACTTACAGCCTAAAGATAATCATTTACTAATTATAATTTATACTTAAAAACGTTTTGTAAAGTAAATGTACACATATGTCTCAATTATTGCTCTAAGGAAGTAAAAAGAACCTCTGGACACAATCTGGAAGTGATTTAGCTTTTGCTTTGATCATTATTTGCATGATTCTATAATAAACCAACTGAAAAAGAATTGATTAGTATGATGATAAAGCCCAGCCTAATTTATAATACGTATGGCTGTTTTTTTGCTGTAGAACAATCTTATCTATTATGGTTTTAGAAGTTGATCCCCACATTTCCACACTAAAATGAGTCTGACATCTCATCTTTAGAGGGGAGGGTTAAGAATGTATGAAAATGTATTTGATTCATATTTTTGGATCTGCAAATTTGTGACTAGAATGTAGAAGAAATTTTACTCAAAATTCTTGACTGCATTCATTTGAAGTACATTGTGAAAAAAATATATTTTTAAGTATTTTTAAAAGCACATACTCCATTACTTCAAATAAAAAGCTGACTTATCAACTTTTAAATGCATTAAATATTGGACCAGGAGGATCTATACTTTGACTCAAGTTATGAAGTTGACTATTTTGTCCACCACTGCACTATTAGTCGTTTACCCTCAGCGTTTGGAAAACACCACATATGGGCCAAATCCCTCAGAGTGGTACAGTGCAGAGAAGAGGCAGACTCTCAAAAAAGAAAACCTCATTCTCATAAAGACGAATTCACAACCCAATTATTGTGTGTTCGACAAACCCCGTTGTCGTGTGAGCGGCCCCTTGTTCGTGCCCACAGACCTTTCCCAGTATGGGTCATTAGCATCGTGCCAGAGATGGATGGTAACTTCCTGCCCGGCTTGAAGCGTGGCGGTCCTCTGGTCCCCAACCTGCCTGCTGACCTGCGCTGGCTTTTAGTTAACATTCAAAGTGTTGGCAGCGGAACCAAGGTCCCATCCTCCCCAAAGAAATTAGAGGTGGTAATCTTTCAGGAACCACTAACCTTCCCAGACCATGTAAATGTAATGGATGCAGAAGGGGGTGGGGGGTAGATTGGCCTGGTTACCTTTGCAGCCCCTCTGTGTCGCCCTGTCACCGGCCCGCAGTACTGCTTCTGTCCAATTTATGTGCATCTGACAGCTCACAAGTGACAAATGAAGGCAGAGGCTAAGAGAAGGTTAGCTTTAAACACCGAACAGGTCAATGGGGTAAGAGGCTGCATGCTAAATCACTGTCAGGGAAACTAATGATGCAACATTATCAGACACCAGGACACGGTCAGAGATAAAGTGCACCATGTCACGGAGATATTATAATCACAAGAGTCCATTCCAGCCACACATTTGTCTTGATTTTGCATAGACATTCACATATTCTGGAGGGGGCGTCCCATATGAATACATCTCCACCTCGATGCATGACAGCAGAGTATCAGAACATATGGTTTTTCTGGCTATTATTGTTACTGTAGTGGGGATATAACAGCCCCCTTTTCTCCGCAAGGCTTCAGGGACACTTCTTAATTAAAACCCACTCTATTAAAGATTGCAAACAAATATTTAGCAGAGGATCTGTTCCACCTGCTGCAGTCGTTTGGAAAACACACAGGAAGTGGGGAAGAGCCCGGGAACACGATGGTGGCATCTTGACAAGTCTTAAGTAATCCCTCCCAGAACAAACAGCCTTGGGCTCAGTGCTTCAGCTTAAGTCTAAACAGATTATACAGGCACTGAATCAGAAATCAAACCAGGGACTATACAGATTTATTTGCGTATAAATGTGGACATAAGCAGAGACCTCGCATTTTACTGCTGGGGATATTGAGAGTGAGAATGAGAATGGTCTGTGTACAAATATAATTTATGTGCACTTGTTCAAGTTGACGAATGAAAATGCTTGTTGTATGAGGTATTTTCATTTCTCATTGTCCAATTTGAAAAAAAAAAACAAACTTGAAAAAAGGAAGACAAACAAAGAACACTGCAAAAAAAATCTGTAACATGTAAAATAAAATATTAGCAGCTGTTGTTGCTACCATAAAAAATAAATAAATAAAATAAATAAATAAATAAAAAAATCTGGTGGCTTTTACCTTAAACTTAGCACTTTTGCCTTTTCTATGACTCACTGTCCCTGATCTGCATTAAAAAATATTTTTATGGTACCAAAATGTAAAAATTAAGGTAATTCATTGTAAAGTTTTATATTGTCACCAGATTTTTTTTGCGGTAAAACTCTAGTAATCGCAGCTGCCAGTAATTTACCTTAAATTTTACCGATTTTTTATTATTTTTCCAGTGAAGGCTTGCCTTCAAAATAAAAGCCTGAACACAAATTATTAACATCCCGTCTTGTGAAGGCATAGTTTGTGCCTGCTTAATGCTAACCATTTATTAAATTATCATTATCATATAAAAACCCTCGTTATTACAAGAAAGTATCTGTATTAGGTTACGAGATATGTTTTCTTGTATTAGCCTACAGTAGGTCAATATCTCAGCTGTTTTCCCTGACAGTTGTTGCATTTGGAGTTAAAATTAGAAGCAGAACTGTTAAATACACAGCTACCTGACACATAAATGCCCCTTAAGCGTAGCCAATAAATTATAACTTTCTTTTGTAAACTTTTTTGTAAACTCTTCTTGGTGGTGCGCACTCTTTATGTTTTAAAATGATACAAACCACTTAAATTGTGACAGTTTAATTTCAATAAACAGTTTCTTTTTTCAATTTGTTGGTAATTGTGTTTTTTTTTTTTTTTTGTTTTTTTTAGCATTAAACAGTATTTGGGCTTTTTCAAACTCAATTAAGTTGTGAAGTTTTAGTCATTTGGATTGAACAAATAATGGTTTGGTGTGATCTCTGTACACAGTATTGTTAATTATTCTTATTGCCCTTTTTGGAAGAGTCATCAATGAATTTAATGTAGTTTTATAATTGTTGCCCCAAACAATAAACTATTGTCTCATACAAAGAGCTGGTGTGGATCTTATCCTCTTTTGTATATTTATATAAAATAATAACATTTTGATTTACCTTGAGAAAAGAAAAGTTTTGTTTGGAAACAATACAGAGAGACTGGGACTACCAGAATATGACATTCAATGATATACAGTTACTTATATATTTATATAAAATGAAACCTACTGATGATTTTTACTAACTAAAGAACATGCAACTGAAAAAGCAGACATGTTTGTTTGTAATAGGTTGTGTTCACGTTATGTCATAGAATTTTAAAGGGCCTATAGTTTAAAACTGAGCTAGAGGCAGGTCAAAATTCTATGGTAGAATCTGCTGCTAAAGATTGAAAATGCAGATGTCTTGGTGCGGTTTATGGCTAATAAGAGGCCCCTGCTGCATCCTGGATTTCCCGGACCTATCTCGCCCCACTCACCTGTCTGGATGAGGCCCACCTGCTGCATCCTCTGGACTTCCTCAACCTACCTCACCCCACTCCCTGGATGAATCCTTACAGAGCTGATCTATGATCCTATAGATGAGCTAATGAACTAACAGTCCTAGACACATTGCCTGGGAGAGGATCTCTCCTTCAGTTGGGCTCCATAAGGTTTCTTCTTTTTTCCTACAGCTGGGTTTTTTTTTAGGAGTTTTTCCTTACCGAGAAGGAGGGTCTAAGGGCAGGAGTGTCCTGGGTCTGTTTAGTGTAGTTATTGTTTGTGTTGTCTGATTGTGTGTTTATGTTTGATCAACTGTTCTGAAGCCCTTTGAGGTGACTTTTGTTGTGATACTGGGCTATACAAATAAATCTGAATTGAATTGAATTGAATTAAGTTCAAAGTCTTGGTCAGTACAAATGACCTAAAGTGAAGTTATTCCTTCCCTATGGAATCAAAACGCTGTGATGTTATTTAAACACACAGGTGTGACTGCTGTCAGTAGATTTGGCATTGAGCCACCAGATTATTTTGGTGATGGTGTGGACTCAGTTGCTAACAATAAAATGATCGGGTTCAATATTTGTGAATTTCTTTGTTTGGATTTTTTTTTTTTTTTTTAAATTGCCTCACCGGCAGCCATCTTGTGACTGTAGCATAAAGCTAATTCTAATGGAAAGTTATGTAAAAACAATGACATAACTTGGAAATTGAGAAACAGTGATATTTTTGAACTTGTAATAAGTCTGGCAGTCTCAGTCATACATTTTTTACTGAAGTACAAAAATAAATGCCAACATTGTTAATATTACAGTGGTCTCTGCTTTTATCCAAAACCACTGTATGTTGGTATTTGTAAAGGTATTAGAACAGAGGACCATTGCACCAAGTATAAGAGAATAATGACAGTGATTTAAAATATGACATTGAAAACAGAGAATTGTCCAAAATGTATCTGTGCTGAAGCAAGAACACTAAGTAAGACTAGACATTAGATCAAGCAAAAAAGTAAAAAACTTATCAAATTAAGAAAATAAACTGAAAGAATATTGTGAAAATAAGTGCATCTCCCTGTTTGTTTACATAGCACTTGGTAGAATGTCTACAGTCATAATATGGCGGCTGCACCGGAGTCAGTTACTGCAGTTCATCATTAGAATGTCCACTCTAGTCTTCTTTTCCATTTCTAGGTGAATGCAACCAATTCTCTTGTAACAGTCTTCATTGGGCTCCGCATATCTGCAAGTACTAACATGTGGTGCCTTTGTCATCTACTTGTTCTTTACTTTTACCACACAAACATTGGTATTTCCTGGGAACAGCAGCAGGCGATGTGGCAGCTCATAATGCGCATTAGTGCCACTGCTGGAGGTTATGTGGACACGAGAGTCCGAGGCTCAAGGACGGCCTATACCGACAGATTAAACAACATTCACTCTCTGTCACACGGCTGGCTCCCCAAACCGCCGCGCCAAGGGGGCGACGGGGCCCCGCACGCCCCTCTCCGGCTGAGCCTGAAGGAGACCGGCCCAGCGGATAATCTTTCATTTCTGTCCCTCGCAGGCACTCGAAGCACCTGTTATTGTGATGCCACTGTGAGAAAAGGACATTCATTTTAGGAAGGTAATTATTGCACTAATTATTCACTCCTGCGTGCGGCGATTAGCGGCGTTGGTTCAGGTGAGGCTCCAGCTGAGGCCAGTCCCCCTCAGATGTCTGACCTCTCCTCATGTTTGCAGCCTGTACTTTTGGGGGAAGAGAGCAATAAATGGCCAAACTTTTAGCCTGCTTAGCCTTGATAGAGAACAGGTTGGATCTTTTTTTCCTACTGAGATAGAAATAAATGCCATGACCTCTGCACTAACCACTCTGCCAGGTACACTTTCCCTTCATAACTGCATTCATTCATTGTGGCATTTGTGCAGCTTCAACAGAGAACAATATTTTACTCTATCCTCCATTTTATTTCTTGGGTAGAGATCATTTTCACAACCATTTACACTTTATTAGCTACACTGGGTTGCGTACCTATGTTCCCCACTACCTATGTTCCATGGTCTATAGAAACTGGGGAGCATAGGTTTTGGGGAACATAGGTACTTGGCCATTTGTGAAAGTGCCTATGTTCCCCCGTCTATAGAAACTGGGGAACATAGGTATTGGGTAACAGAGGTACCTTTGCATTTGTGAATGTACCTATGTTCCCTTGTCTATAGAAACTAGGGAACATAGGTTTTGGGGAACATAGGTACTTGGCCATATGTGAAAGTGCCTATGTTCCCCAGTCTATAGAAACTGGGGAACATGGGTATTGGGTAACATAGGTACCTGTGCATTTATGAATGTACCTATGTTCCCCACTACCTATGTTCCCTTGTCTATAGAAACTAGGGAACATAGGTATTGGGGAATATAGGTGCCTGTGCATTTGTGAAACTACCTATGTCCCCCAGTATCTATGTTCCCAGGTTTATAGAAACTAGGGAACATAGGCACCTATGCATTTGTGAAAGTACCTATGTTCCCCGGTCCATAAAAAACAATGAAGATAAGTGCATTCTGGTAAGTCCTAATGTGCCCTAGCCCTAACCTTAACGTTCTTTGGGAAACATAGGTACCAGGGAACATAGGGCTGACCCCCCCTTGCCAGTTTATCCAGTTGAACCACTGTTTCCATGTTGTCTTAGCTGACTTGAGTGCTACCCAGTGTGCTCTCCTGCAGACCCTGGTGGTAAAGAGTGGTCATTTGAGTTACTGCTGCTCTCTATCACCTCAGACCAGTCTGACCATCCTCCTCTGACATCAACAAGGCAGTTTCACTACAGAACTGCAACTCATGTCTCTTTTTAAGTCAGTTCTCTGTAATCCCTGGAGATTTTGTTTAGATCAACAGTATGTGAAATGCTCACCCTCCTGCACCCCTAACATTTTAGTCTCACCTTTCGCCTTAAGTGCACCAATAAAGACTGCCACAGAGAAATGATCTAATAGTCTATAATTCTTTTTTTTTTTCATGGTTACAATCATTAACTTCAGTCCTCACCATACATAGCAAAAATGTATTCTGTTTATGAAATTTAACCCCTTAAATTCCAGTTTTTGCAATTAAACGCTGATTTCAAATTATGGCAAAAATCACAAAAAAAATAAAATTTTTTTTCCTTTTTGTAAATGCAAATAATGTATTTTTTGTGGTGGATTATCAGAGCAAATATCAAAAATTGTCATCATGATTGATTTTATTAGATTTTAAATTTTTGTGTAGTGGCAGATTAAACATTTTTAGTCACATCTTTCCCCCTAAGGGAAGTGTGAAAAATTATATTGCAATGACAGTGTATTATAAAAATGTTGTTTGAATGGGGGTTAATGGCACAAAAAATGTCTTAATGATAAAGGTGTGACTATTTTTTCAGACAGCATTTTAAGAAGATTTTTCTAAAAATCCTGAAATCTGAAAATTCATCTCAAAAAGCATACCTGAGGAAAAATTTATGCCATTTAAATCAGCATAACCGCAAAAAAAATTTACAATTAAAAATCAAAAAATGTCTTAGGGGTGTAGGAGAGTGAAATCTCCTTTCTTCTTTGTTCTGGTGCTCAGTTTGAACTTCAGCAGGTTTATGTTGAAGATGTTTAATTATTATATAAAAATGAGTTGATGTCATATCATTAACAAGTGGCCACTGACAGGACGAGTGTAGATTTATTTTTAATTTTTTTGTTTTGTTTTGTTTGTCTCCCTCTCAACTATCTACTTTCTAATTGGACTGTAGTAGAATGTGCCATACTTTGCTGTGTAACAATAAAACCTATGACAAATTAATGAGAATCCATAGTATTTCTGCTTTTCATCAATAATTAATGAATGGAGATATATTCCTTTTTTTGAACAGGCTGCATCCATAATCTCAGCTCTGGGGCACAGAGGCCTTTAAGACAAATATTTCTGCTTTTCGCTTGGATTTAATTCAATTACAGAAATACATCATCAAATAGTAGGGCTCCTTAAGTCATCACCAAGTTCAAAAGCAGTGTCATGAATATTGCATTCATGGTCATATGATGCTACACATGACAAGCTGCATAAATTATATTTATATGACATAAGCAGCACTATATGATTGTTTCAGTATAGCACACATAAATTGGAGATGTCAAGGATATAATGACATCAGCACTCGTTATTTTAAAATAAAATGGCACTGCACTCAAAAAACATTTAAAATTACAAGTTAGTTTTTATGTATAATTATATGGCTCAAAAAGGCTTCTTGCATCTTGTATCTCTTTTTTTATCTGATTATTAATTTAAAATAGATAATTTGGTGTTATTGCTTTGGTGATATAGTACTTTGGCACATAATGTATTTTGCTGTAAAAACCTTGAGACCTTTTTTTTTTTTTATAAAAGTCTAAAGACAGTGACTGTTAAATTTTAATTCTTTCAGTTAGATTATCTGTACTGCAGAATGACACTCCAATAATTATAAATTAGTTTGCACACATTATTCAACTATTTCCATTGTAAAACATGTAAATGTGCAGGAGCTCAGTTGGTAGAGCCGCTTATCCACTAACCAGAAGGTTGGAGGTTCAAACCCCACTCCCACCATACTGTGCATACTGTTGTTGTGTCCTTGGGCAAGATGCTTAGCCCACCTTGCCTCTGGTGTATGTGCACACTGGTGTATGAATGTGTGTGTGAATGGGTGAATGGTTCCTTGATGTAAAGTGCTTTGAGTACCCATGGAGGTGGAAAAGTGCTATATAAATGGTAGAATTGCATCTGTAAATATATATTTATGTCATAATGTGCCTTATGTATTTTCACAGTGAAAACTAAACCCGTACAGTACACTTTTGCCGTGTACTTTGGGATATACAATCTCTGGTTTAAAGGTGCTATGAGAAGTATGTTTTTTATATTTTTTATACATAAAAATGACCCACATGTGTCCTCAGATATGAGGTAAACATGTTTAAATCAAAGGATTTATTAACAATTAAAAATCTATTTTACATGATTTTTGTTTTGGTTCTAAAACTGCATCATCAATCGCCCAATCAGAAAAGAGACCATTGTTTTGATTTAGAGTGCAGTACTGTTTTCAAACCAGTAGGAGTACAAGCTGCTTACATTATCTTTAAGTGAGTTTATAATTTTAGTCTGTCAGTCCGTTCCTGTGTGATGAGTTTATTGACAGTAGGGTTGTTTCAGATGTTTACTCTTGTGTATGCTGTCACTGAGTGTACCTCATTACTCTGTTGTGGTCTGCCCCAGTAATAATCAAAAAGCACTTATTCCTTCGGTTTATGTTCGGTGTCTCAGTCGTCCAAAGGTCGTGCCTGCCCGTCCCGCTGGAGCATGTCTAAAATATAAATGCTTTTTAACACTGTGAGGCTGATTGCTTTACTCTCTTGACAATGTCAATTTTGAGGAAGCACTCAGAGATGAAGTCGGCAGAGCGTCGAGGGCCCTTGTCCGGGCTGCTGTCTGTCTGTGCGAAGGGTCCGAAAGCCCCGCTCTATTACTGAACCCCCCCAGGACAGTGTTTTAGGCTGAGGGCTGAGGGAGAATAATAGCACATTACATTCTTAATGATTCTGTGATACTGGGCTCTGGGGAGGCACAACTCGGGGGTAATCAAATTCATCTGCTGTCCTCTCCCTCATTTCCTCGTCTTCCTCCTCTTTCTTCAGCTGAACGGTCGGAGATGCTCCTGTTCCTCTGGAGGAGCTAAATCCTCGCCTCCAGCTACAGCTCACAGTCCATTCATCAAACGCTGACCCTCTTCGAGAGGGACAGCCGTGTCTCTGTACACACGGGACCGTTCTGTAATTAATTCAGTCTTTACCAAACATTACTACACTTACCCTACAACACAAACTAATCTCCTGATATACTACAGATGGATCTTTATCATTGTATAAAACATAGAACACTAGGCACATTCTAATGATGAACTGCAGTAACTGACTCCAGAACAGCTGCCATATTCTGACTGTAGACATTCTACCAAGTGCTATGTAAACAAACAGGGAGCTGCACTGCTTTCACAATATTCTTTTAATTTATTTTGTTAATTTTGATCACTTTTTTTGTATTTGTGCTTGATCTAATGTCTAGTCTTACTTGGTGTACTTGCTTTAACACAAAGACATTTTGGACAATTCTCTGTTTACAACTTGGTATAATGGCATATTTTAATTCATTATCATTATTCTTTTATACTTGGTGCAATGGTGATCTGTTCTAATACCATTACAAATACAAACATACAGTGGATCTGGATAAAAGTACAGACCACACTATTTTTTATATTTCAGTGAAAAATGTAGTGACTGAGACTGCCAGACTCATTACGAGTTCAAAAATATTGCTGTTTCACAATTTCCAACATTTATTTTTTGAAGTTATGTCATTGTTTTTAAATTACTTATCATCAATGGTGGTCAAAATACTCAAAATCTGTACGGAAGTAAAAGTACTGCTACTTCAAAAATAATAGTACTCAAGTAGAAGTAAAAGTACTTAAAAAATTTACTTATAAAAATAAAAAATACATTAGAAAAATAGAAAAAACATTAACTTAAGTGGAAATGTTTCTGCAACTTCTTCTTCTTTGAGTTTTGAACCCAGACCCTTTTCATTACAAACCACCGCACTAACCACTACACCCCAGAGGAAACTACTGCTACTTTTTCAGACACTTTAAAGTTTTACTTAAGTAAAAGTATAAGTTTTCCATCCAAAATGTGCTCGAGTAAAAGTTTGTTCTACAAAATGTACTTAGAAAGTACTTTTTCCCCATAAAATTTACTTAAGTAATTGCTTTAGTAAAAGTATCTAGTTACTGTCCACCACTGCTTACCATTAGAATTAGCCTTATCCTACAGTCACAAGATGGCCTCCGGTGTAGGTACAAAATCTGCTCAGGTAGCACCGCAGGATGATGATGTTATGCATTATGATTGGATGAGATTTGGAACGAACAGAGTGATTGGCCGCTTTTCCTCGCTAACACAGAAATGTCAACCTGAGCAAATCTGATCACTGAAGCCACACAGGTTTAGCACATATATTCTTAACTATTTATCATTTTTATAAATATTTGTTAAAATAGAATATTTATATTTTAACTGACTGAGAGATTGTCAGTTAAGGTTTTAGCGGCTGCTACAGGTGATATTTTAACAGGTTCAGCCTTCTATAACAGCTTATATGCAATAACGGTTAAAATAAAAAAATAAGAGGTTCATTACTGTGCTTTTCTCATATATAGCAATGTTTCTGTAAGATACCTTGCTCACTTTATTATATTAAAATGACCAATGCAAATGTGAGTGTATACAAATGTGTACAGCAGTCAGTCTATTAAATAATAAATAATGAGCAAAACACATCAAACCCTTTGTAATAACCATAGAATCTTCTAAGCAAATGAAAGTGTATTCAGTAAGTATGATTTTTAGTGGCCATAATCAACAATATCTTCTATTTATTTCACTTCCTCATTATTTCATTGTATTTGGCAATGTGCTGCTTAAAACTACTGCATATTTTTCATAAAGCATTACAGAATAATAAGAAAGAATAAAGCACTTAAAACACATGCTTTTAAACAGAAAACACCTTTAATATAGTTTGCTGACATCATCAACATGCGACGTTACTAACCTGAGTAGATTTTGTACCTACAGCACAATTGCCACCAAAGTGGCGGCCATGGCCACTCTAGAGTTCTATTCTATCTCTAAAGTATAAAAGCTCTGTGAATAAAATATTGGTGACCTTTTCCACAGTGTTCTGTTAAATGTTTGGTCGTATGTAATGAGCAGCCTGGGTATAGCGCCCCCCTCTGGGGTTGTTATTGTCATAGAGCATATGTAAATTGGGGATAAGGGGGATGTTAATTTTTGTCTGAGCATCACTGTCCAAAACCCAGGCAGACTGCATACACACACCCCTCCCCCCCTGCCCACACCGCAGCCCCCTGTACCCAGTCCCTGTCCCAGACCAAGGGTACACCTTGATGAGTGAAGAGGGCTAATTCAGTCCTGAGGCTTAATTAATCCAGTGTCGTCTTTGATGAATGGCTCGGAATTGTGCTGTAACAGTGGTATTCTGTGGAGGAGCTGAGAGCGGTGTGTTGACACGGAGCAGGAGAAAGTCAAAGTCGGGCTGAGACTGGACTTGAGGCTTTGTTTGTGAACTTCTTGTCCTCTGTGTCTCTGTCCTCTGCTGCTATGGGCCAGGGGAGGGTGTGTACTCTCCTCCTGTCCCTCTCTGCTTTATCAGGTCTAACATGATGTGTTGTCTGTGAACACTCAGTGGGCCGTGACTGTGCTGCTTCTTACATGAACATGAGCCTTGGGGCCAGACGTTACAATGATGAATCCCATGTTTGACTTCCTAATGAGATGGGCCCAAACTTTTCAAAACTAACATTTTAATATTCAAATAGGATGTAATGGATTAGTTATACCAACAGTGTACAATAGATGAAAATGTAACACACACTCTGTAACATCCCTCTCAGGAACTATCGGGCTTTTATCTGCCCTGAACTGAAGTTAAAATAAATGCAACTAATATATGTCCAGTTCAAGTACTAATAATGCATTCTTATACAGGGCTTTTCTACTCACTCAAAGTCGGTTCACAATTTGATGCATTATTCATTCACTCCTCAGTCACACTCAGTTGTGGTGAGCCACTTCTGTAGCCATAGCTACCCTGGGGCAGACTGACGGAAGCATGGCTGCCATTTTGCGCCTACGGTCCCGCCAACCACCACCAAACACAGTCACACTTACACTTTCAGAGTGTCTTGTCCAAGGACACAACGACAGTATGCAGGGATTGTACAGCCAACCTTCAGGTTAGTGGGTGAACGTCTCTATGACCTACAACCTCCAGCCATATAGACTATTGTCAGCGGTGGACAAAGTACTTAACTTCATTACTTGAGTAAAGTACAGATCCTCTTGGTCAAATATTACTTCAGTACAAGTAAAAGTTGCTAGGTCAAATTTTTACTTGAGTTAAAGTACTGGAGTATGTGCTTTCAAAAATACTTAAGTATTCAAAGTACATTTTTTCCACAATGTTTTTCAGTCAATTTATTCAGAATGCAGTCAAGAATTTTGAGTAACATTTCTTCTACATTCAAGTCACAAATTTACAGCTCCAAAAATATGAATCAAATACATTTTCATACATTTTTAATCCTCCCCTCTAAAGATGAGACGTCAGACTCATTTTAGTGTGGAAATGTGGGGATCAACTTCTAAAACCATAATAGATAAGATTGTTCTGCAGCAAAAACCAGCCATACGTGTTATAAATAAGGCTGGGTTTTATCATCATACTAATCAATTCTTTTTAAATTGGTTTATTATAGAATCATGCAAATAATGATCAAAGCAAAAGCTAAATCACTTCCAGATTGTGTCCAGAGGTTCTTTTTACTTCAAACTGCAAATATGAGTTGAGAGATATGTGTACATTTACTTTACAAAAAGATTTTAAGTATAAATTATAATTAGTAAATGATTGTCTTTCAGTTTATGACAGTTTCAGTTTAAGACAATTAGAAGAAGTTACTTTTGCTTGTATTGGAGTAAAAAATATCATATTTATCCTTTATATGTAGTGGAGGAAAAGTTTTAAGTTTCCCCTAAAAATACTACCCAACTAAAATACAGATTCCTAAAAACTATATTTATATACAGTACTAAGTAATTTTACTTCGTTACTGTCCACCTCTGACTGTTGTTGGTGATTTTTTCTTAACCTTTAGTCCAGCGTTATTATGGATGGTTCATTTTGTGGTGTAACCTTGTCCCGGGACCATATGATCCAGCCCAGCCTCTCCTGCCTCTGTCCTGTTTATGAAGCCTTTAGTCACAAAGGGCTCAGCTTTAAGTGTGCATTGTCCCAACAGAGGTAGCACTTAAAGCTAACGACGTCATAAATTCTTCTGTTAATGCGCTGCGTGTAAAGAGCCCTGGTGTGCTGTGAGAGAGTGATGATGAGATTCTCTGGCCTGGCCCATGCAATGAACTGATTAAACTCATCTCATCCCTATCAAAGCATGGCTGCTATTATTCATGGCAATGGGATAATTAGAGTGAGCAGCGCAGGGCCAGACTGCACCGACTGGCCCTCAGACCCCGGGCCCTGCTGCACGGGCGTGGGGCCTGCTCACTTTAAACAAAGATTAATTATGGTCAATGGGATGGTTCACATCTGTCACTCTGAGTGAGAGGAATTGAGAGGATTAGCCTGAAGAAGATGGAGGATGTATATTAAGTCATCTGTGAGATCAGTGTGACATGTGTTAAAGGAGCAGGAGGCCAACAGCCAACATGATCCAAATATTAAAAACAAAGTACTGTAAATATGAGGATAGTATATCAGCTTTCATTCTGTTGTGTGATAAACTCAGGTTCACCTGGTATTCTAATGAATGATAAATTTAGGCTAAAATGCCTTTTTAAGTAGTAACTTGGTAACAGAGTAAGTGCTTTAACCATGAATTATATTAACTTTTGTACTGTATGTTTTATTGTTGTGTTCACCTGCCCAGGGACTGCAGATGGAAAGTAGCTAGAATCTAAATCTGGTACAAAGCATCTCTTTTCTTGTGTAATGAATGTATTTGTACATGGTCCTTGACAAATAAAGAATAAACTAAACTAAATATTCTCCTTTTGGAGCAACTACTCTTGAATTAATATTCATTCTTTATGTTCTATCATCTGGGTTGAAAGGTTTTGGTTGAATGAAATCACATCAGCACTTTACAACATTTATGGCGTATGTTTCTTGTTTATGGACATTGCAATAAAAACATCTATTTACTTGAAATAAAGGCGTCATCATAACAGTGCGTTTAACAAGTTTGTGTTTGAGTATTTTATTTATGTTTTCCATGGCTGCACCAAACACACAGACAGTTAATTCTTCACTAAAGAAATAAGTGGTGTCTTGTTAGCTGGGGCCCCAGGGGACTCTGGAGGGGCCACACTAAGGGGCCGCTCTAATGATCTCTGGTGGTCGGGAGCCCACACCAGTGCTGTCTGGAGGTTGTTTCTGACATCGTCACTGTCAGTGCTCACTAAATGGCCAAAGGATATTTTTCTCAACGTAAGGATTCCCTCCAGACTGACAACGTCTGCTCTCCTGTTCATGTCTCATAAACAAATGCATTCTATAAAAATATATATTTAAACACTGGTAACATGAGATATATTGTGTGAATGATGGGAAGAGGTGCAAACAAACTCTAAATCTGTACTGTGAAAGAATATTACTCAGGTCGAAGTTAAAAGTACTGTAAGCAGTAAGCTCTCATACAGGTTTAAAACAATACTGCAGTCGAAATCAAAACAATGGTCTGTGGGTTGGCAGTCTTTCTGCTTCTCTGATTGGATGATTGGCAATGCAGGCAATGAACCAAAACAAAAAATGTAAACAACTTGGACATGATGATAATAATAATAATAATAATAATAATAATAATAATAATAATAATAATTGTTAATAAGTCAGCTGTACCATTGTTCTCAGGAAAACTAATATTTGATTTAAACATATTTACCTCATATTTTGGGACACGTGTGGGTCATTTTTATGAAATATAAAAAATATATACTGCTCATAGCATCTTTAAAAAGGTAAAGCTTAAAGCCCAGGCCTTTCTGGTAAAGATATGGGTCAAAGATCTAGTCTTATAGTTCAGGGGTACATGCTCTGTTGATTGGGCCATAAAGCCCCTATATCTCACAGTGGTAAAGAAAAAAAACAAAAAACAAAACAAAAAACAAAACCCTAATTTGTTTATTTACTGCCCCTCTGTGACTGGAGTTAGTATTGTTGACCGTATCTGGCAATGATACTGAATCCTTTATAAAATGATTAGATCCACACCAAAAACGTATCCATTTATCTTTGGCCCATTACTGACCAACTCATAAAAAATTGTGGGCCCTCAACCTCACCTCTAAGAATTTCCCGGATCTACCTAGCCCCACTCACCTGTCTGGATGAGGCCCACCTGCTGCATCCTATGGACTTCCTCAACCTACCTCACCCACTCCCTGGATGAATCCTTACAGAGCTGATCTATGATCCTATAGATGAACTTATGAACTAACAGTCCTAGACACATGTTGCCTGTCCATCCTGGGAGAGGGTCTCTAATTCTGTTGGGCTCCAGTAACCTGGCTACAGTTTATGGCAAGACAGCATCCCTTCAGTGGATTGTTTTCCGTCACTGAAAGAGTTTGTTCACTTTTGTACAGTTAAATGACCGCCATTAGAGGGCCCCCATAAGCTCTGGGCCCTAGGCAATTGCCTAATTTGCCTACCCAATTGTCACGGCTCTGGTCATGAGGAGAGTGTGGGCTGCTGTGCTCACCTCCAAGACCAAAATAACTTTAATTCATTTAAGGCTTCAGAACTGTACTGGAGTAAAAATGACATTTTCCGTCTGATGTTGACAGTGGTGTGTGATAGAGAATAGTCAGTATCAGATGCTCTTCTGTTCCTCCTCGTGGCTGTGTGCTGCTGGTGCCCTGGTGCAGGTGAATGCTGATTGGCTCACAGTGCACCACAGTAAACTGCAGCTTTATGACATGAAGCGGCTCGTGTCTAATTCTCACAGACGTGTTTATTTTCTCCTCCAGGGTTTATATGTTGTATTAAAATGCATATTCATTAACATGGCTCTTGTGCAGTAAGTCTTGGTTCTGGACTGGCTCCAGAGCAGTAAACATGAACATTTACTGCTGAGTGGATTGTAATTGTCAGTCCATGCTGCTGCAGCCTGCTTGCACCAAACACACGCCAAAGAAGCCACAACACACATCAGACCTTTTCCACTGCTCAGTAACATTTAGCTGCATGTTCTGTTTTTACAGAGAAAGTCCACCACTGGAATTTAGCCAACACTAATTATCTGAATGCACTGAAAAATAATACATTTTAACATTCATATTTTTCCACTTTTCAAGGTCAGGTAACTAACTCTCAGGCCCATCTTTAAAAAAACTCACACTCTTCCTCTTAAAATACTTTTAAGCCACTGGGTCACATTTAAAAAATATAAAACATTAAGAAAAAAATTCAAAAACATTTTTTGTTTTTGTTTTTTGATCATTAACCCTGGCAAAAAATCACACAGAAAAGGGCACAAACTCAGGTTCTTCCTCTTAAAGCCCTGAGAGGGCTGGTCTACAGTCACTGTTATATAATAGGAATTATAGTGGAATTATTTCCCACAATGCAATGAGATAAAATAAGAAAAACTCCCGCACACTGTCTAACTTGCAAACCAGTGATAATTTATTTAAATATATAACAAAGCTACATTTCGTCACTGGGCCTTCATCAGGCAAAGGGATGGAAAGAAGCCAACTTTAATAGGGAGTGGCCAGGTCATGACAGGATGCATTACTGTGCACACCAATATAACACACCAAAAAATAATATCAATAAATAGGACTAAAGATGTTTAAGAGAAGTTTCTCATTAAGACCCCCAAGGGTCTTCTTCTTATAATGCTTATAATATTTGTTGTGTGTACAGGTAACAGAATGTCTCCGCTGTCACGGTGATAGATACATGTATTTATGTATATGTATAAGCAGGTTTTGTTTATTTCACCTGTTGTTTATGTCCATTTCTAATGTGTATTCTTTGATACTACTTGGTTAATGGTGATATATAAAGATTTTGGATGATGCTATATAAATATTTGTTGATGATGGTAGAACAATATATACTTTTAGTATATATATTGCAGTGTAAAAATTACATTTTTCATTCATAAAAATTACATCTTTCAATAGTGTAAAAATCTTGTCTCATCAACCCAGTTTTGTCTCATCTTGTGAGATTTTTTGTGTTGCATTCATTAATATGCTGATATTATACTGTCACAGGTTCAAACTGCACAGTGTGTTTATTCTGATAAGTTGTAATATCTCTTTTATTTGGGTTGCAGCTTGTCATTGTAGGGCAGGGGTCTGCAACCTTCCAGATATACAGAGTCAATTGTTCCCAAAAATACACATTTTGAATCTGTAAAGAGCTACCACCAATTTTAATGCACAAATGTTGCTTTGCCTATAACTGAAATATAGCATATGAATGGTCATTAATAATGGCAAACTGAAAAATAAGAATGTTAAATCCTGCACTGATTATCCCACTCAGAGAACTAGAGTTATTTCTTAGCGCTTGTGTGTGGCTCTTCTAATCTGTCTGTGCATGCAACCGTGTGGACAACTGAGACTAAAAACTGGTGATACCAGAGTATTGATATATTGATCCTCACAAAGTATTGATTACTTGAATAAAGTATTGATACAAATTAATACATGCGAAACACCCCCACCCAGCAGCATTTTGGACTGGTCCATCCATGTCATGTGACAGGAAGTTAGCTGTTTTTTTTTTTTTGTTTGTTTGTTCTCCTAGCAACAACACACTATTGTGCACATTCATTAAAGTTATTTATTTTATGCTTTGCACATCAAAGTTGTTAAATGGCCAGTATTAGTCATGTGAGATGTCTTTAAGGGTAATAATATTTTGATTGATTAAAAATATACCCATGGGAAATGATCAGTATAAAAATGATCAGTATAAAAATTTTCCCCAAAGTAATCAGTATTGTTTTGAATCTAAAAATAGTGGTATTGCCCATCACTATTAAAAACAGTCTGTCATAACAGTTTTACAGTTAAGTCCATAGCATACACTGAAAAACAAGGAGAAAGTGTGGCAGATGCAGGTTGTTTTATAGACATCTACTTATTCCTTTAATACTTTTACATAGCCAGATGTCAGATGCCCAAGAAGCTGCAAGAGCAGGGCTAAAGAGCTGCATGCGGCTCCAAAAGCAGGGCTGCAGATGTCTGTTACAGGGTGATGGTGGGCCCCTGAGCCAGACCAGGAGATTACTGTCTGTATTTCCCTGTCAGAAAGCAGAGAAGCCTTGTTGTATTTGATGTTTAGTGTGGGTCACTGTTGACAAGGAGAGTACAGATAGAGTTGTACAGAAGGGTTAAACGGATACTAAATTATTAATTGTGCTAAATGCTCTCCTGTGAACACACATGCATTTCCACCACTCTCTATTAGCTGTTATAAAATATGACAGAGGACAGCCCCTTTAACTTCTCCACGTCATATGTTGGCCGTCTGCAGACTTGGCCGGCCGCTCTGCTCTCCAAAGATTTTCCTTGGACGTGCTCTCAGATAAATCAACATGTCTTTCACACACAGTTATTAAAAGCATTTCCTTTTCTCTGTCAGACCACGCTAATCCTGATTTACGCCGTCGAAAACCTTCGCAGGAGAAGGGCTAATTAAATTGATACTTTTTACAAGTCGTACTCGATAAATGTGAATAAATTAACGGGCATTACTAAGACGGCTACATTAAATTTGCATAGTGTGTTTAATGAATATGCAACGGCAAGTGGAAAGGTCTGCTACTGTGAACTCCTGAAATTAGCATAACTACTTCCAGCATCTTTCTTAAATAATGCTCTCATTTGCACATCACTGAGTTGGCTAATTCGAACTTCAGTCGGTGAAGCCTCGTAATTAAGAGTCCGGCTTTAATTTTTAATGAAGTTTACGTTGCATCGATCCTGACAGTAATGAGAGGGACGTGGAAACAAAAAGGCGGCTAATAATTAAATTCGCCAACCGGTTTGAGGCACAGTAATTCCTGAGGAGAAATTACATGACTAATTATTAATTTGATATTCATGCGTTCTGTGGGAAGGCCGGCCGGTCGCGGTGCCAGTTAGTGCTGAGATGCAGAATGTCTGGCGCTGCCCTGTGTCTGGGAGGTCTCACAAGAATCCCAGCGCACAATTAATCATGTTGACGCGCACAATGAAATGCTTTTTTATTGCGGAGTGTTTATGGGGCCGTATTAGCTGGGTTGGTTTAGCGCCGGTTTGAGTCGGTCACTGATCAGGACATCAACTGAGAAATGACTGAGGAACTGTCAGCACACTCATATTCAGTATATGTATGTATATTTTTAACCCTCAGGCCCCCCAGCACCCTTTTAGGGCTATTCAAATGTATTCTCTCTCTCTCTTTCTCTCTCTCTCTCTCTGTATTTCTTATGCTGGGGTGATGATATGTGACAAAGATGTTCATTAATATTTTTTTATTTTTTTATTTTAGTATTTCAACATCACAACTAAAAAAAAAACAAACAAAAAACAAACAAAGAATTTTCTACAAAAAACTCACCCTCTTCCTCTTAAAGCCCTTTTTGGTCCCTTTGACTTACATTAAAATCACCTTTTTTCACTCTATTTCCACTGCAATACAGAAAAGTTAAATCATGTAAATTCCTCTATAACTCTGACAGTCAGAGGTTAAAATACACAAACAAAAAAATCACCACCATTTTTTCATTGCATCGTGGGAAATAATTCCTTTATAATTCTCATTATAACAGTGAGTGTAGACCTGCCTCTTAGGGCTTTAAAAGGAAGAACCTGAGTTTCAGCCATTGTTTTGTAATGGCCCAAAAAGTAAAAATGCATCAAAATCAGTGTTAGGGCTGAATAGAGACGTATCCATGACTGGTAATCCCTGCACAAGTAAAAAAAAACAAAAACAAACAAAAAAAAAAAACTTTACAATTTTAAATAGTAAATAATTCATATTTTATTCACAAATATGTGTGAATTATGTAAACAAACGGACATTTAGAGGTTTAAAAGTGATGTATTGTTATGTATGATGAAGACAGGGGTTAATAATCAAAAAACATGTTCATGTTTTATATTTTTAAATGTGTCCCAGTGACCTAAAAGGGCTTTCAGAGGAAGAACGTAAGGGCCTGAGGGTTAATTAAAGACTTGTTCACACACAATTTTCTCAAATTAAATTGCAAAAAGAAGTTCTCTGTCTTACTGGGTCAACACTCCCCAAATCCAAGAGATCCATTGACACCTCCCCTCTCCTGCATAAATCTGTTATTTACACATATTTAACCAAAAACAGTGAACAAACATAACTCATTTTGTGCATGTAAAGTAGTGGAGTCTAGGTATGGTTGTAACACTTTCTGCTTGAGCACCATAACTCGGAGGTTTTTCTTAAGGACTCAAACTAGAAATAAGCCATGTTTGTTAGCTACAAATAGGCCCCATGGGCCCCCCCTGTGAGACAGTCACAGTTTGTGTGAGTAACTGTCAAATACAAATATTTCCCTTGTTACAACTCAGCCCACGTCAGGATGAGTTGTAACAGCAGGTGTGGAGTGTGGAGAAATGGAACAGTGAAAACTGCTGAAATAAACTTTAGGTCTGATCTTTGTCAGCTCTTTCCTGAAAAATAAAAGTAGAACCTTTTAAACCTGAACTGCAGTAATAAAAAACACATTTGTTTAAAAACTCAGAACCATCATGTGTGCATCTGCACATGTGCAGAGTGAACTTACTTTGTGCTGGACTTGGAAAGAAAGTAGCTTTTACCCAGTATCTGTCATTTGGATGCTCATTTGTATGTTTTTACATAAATATTGTGCAGTTATACATTATATTTTAGAAAAAAAAGTGATTAACTCAGTAAATAGATGTCTTGCCTACATCAGGAAACATTCTCTATTGGGAGGAAGTGAAACTGACCTCAGCAGTGGCTCAGTTGGTAGAGAGAGTCACCCACTAACCTGAAGGTTGACGGTTTGAGCCCCACCACAGGCATTGCATACTGTTGTTGTGTCCTTGGGCAAGACACTTCACCCACCTTGCCTATGTATCAATGTGGTGGTCATAAGCACACATTGGCAGCCATGCTTCTGTCTTTCCACCCCAGAGTAGCTGTGGCTATAGAAGTAGCTCACCACTACAGAGTGTGACTGAGGAGTGAAGGAATAATGGACTCCTGTGAAGAGATTTGGGAAGCTTGTAATGCTCAATTTAAATCTAATGCATTATTATTATTATTATTATTATTATTATTATTATTATTATTATTATTATTATTAGCCCACCCCTTCCATTCTACACCAAATCATATTTTTACCCATGAGTGGGTAAAAGGGAACTGCTCAAACTGACAGTGTTAAACCTTACCCATGTTACAACACTACATTAGTAAGCGTGGGAGGTAGAACCAGGAAGCAGGGGGTGGAGCTGTCAGTAAGAAGTATTTTTAGAACCCTTCCATCTTTTTATTGTGTAACTGTTGATACTGACTGTTGACTGTTGGTGTGATTTAGCTGTGAAAAACAAGTCATTACTGAATGATGACCTTCAGTCACTGTAAAGTGAATTGTTCCACTTATGTGAACGATCTGAGAATCCAAATGTATGTAGTATTTGATCAGAATGATGTTTCTGCTCTACACCAGCTCCTCGCTGTTGTTGTCAGGACGACTGCTCAAACTTCATTCTTTGGGATTGTAACAGCGTAGCTTTAGTCAGAGCTGCACATTTCCCAGCGGTGTCTGCTGTGAGCGCGAAGTGTTTCTCCTCCACCGCACAAATACTTGACATTTATGTGATTCCTCCATCAGCGCCTCGTAACAGCCCAGACCTGGACTCCTGAATACATTCATCTGATGGAGAGGTAATTGCATTCTTTTGTGTGTGCACAATTCAAACGCGGTGCGGATGTGAAGCACTTGTTCTGAGCGGGTCAGAGTCAACAACATTATTTTCAAGTGGCGGCTCTCCAGGCTTTAGTAATCAACACCATCTCTTCTATCACTGCCTTTCCAAACCTACTCAGGCTTCTACGAGTTCAATTTCTCAACATGATTTCTGACTCAAGTCCATATTTTCCTGTAGATACATCCACCTAAATGCAATGGTGCATGGCTCTGATACGTGCGCACATGTATGACACCCTGACTCTTCCTCGGGTGGCTGCTCCTCTGATTAGCCGTGGATTAGCAGCACCTCTGTACTTTGCTCGCAGCATGAAGCATTAGCCTCTCTGACACTAAACAAATGAAGGAGTGCCTGAAAATGTGTGATGGATATTAGCCGTCAGCAGCAGGCGGAGTGAGCTGGTCAGGCAGGAATGGGCAGCGCAAACGTACTGAGAGTTAGAGAGCCAGGTTTGTGCTTAGCAATGCAAATGTCCACAACAAGCATATATATCACACACTAATTAAAACATATCTCAATACAAGAGGGGTCTGGTGATTGGTTACTGACTCACTGCATTAGCACAGACTTAACACTGCCACACCACATACCACACTTCAGATGAAATACAAATATGTCATATTTGTCATATTAAAGCTGCATTTGCCTTGAGCTCCTAACCACACCTGCCACCTAAAGATAACACTGGTCTACAAGCAAAATGCTTCCAGAACAAAAGTAGTGAAATTTTTCTTGGATTAAGTCACTAATAAAGAAAAAGTAAGTCAGAAGTGCAGATTGGCTATAGTTTCCAAGAAACAGTATTGGGTCAAAATAGGAAATTTATGCAAAATAAGGCAAAAACGATAGTTTATCAGAAGGTACAGTGTCTACAAGCAACCAGTTCTATCTGAAAGCCTGTCTGCACATTCCAATACATTCATTTTAATATGTCTAGAGTTTTGACATCAAATGTTTTGTTTTTATTTGCAGAAATCTCTCTCTTAGAAGTGGACAAAATGCATGCATGTAGAGAAATTAAATATTTTCAAAATATAAATATTATTTTTAAGCAAAAATGCCTAAATCTATTGTATAAACAGATGCAATTCTGATGTGAAACAATATCATTAAATATCTTGAATACATTAGCTAACCAGCACACCTGATTTTCAGTTCATCTTATCAAAATAAATGAGATTTAGCCACTTTTATCTCGGAAGCAGATCGAGTCCAAAAATTTGTAGACCAGTGTAATCACAGGTCTGTCTGCTAACTTTACAGCTCTCAGATCAGCATTAGGTCAGAGCATAGTCAAGAATCACTGAGACCTCCGCCAAGGCATTGGCCCATTAGACATTATATACGTAGACTCCTTGTTGGTCGCTTGGGTCTATTGCTACAATATGGCAAAGTCACCTCCAGTGAATACCCAGGCCAATAAGCTTTCTAACAATGCTTGTTAATGCTGAAAGACTGTGCCTGTGGTT
Organism: Bostrychus sinensis; assembly: GCA_020698575.1. Classification (NCBI taxonomy): domain Eukaryota; kingdom Metazoa; phylum Chordata; class Actinopteri; order Gobiiformes; family Eleotridae; genus Bostrychus; species Bostrychus sinensis. Next base: position 34,667,249 of record CM036251.1, read on the forward strand.
TACTGTCAACAGCCTTCGGCTCATTCATTTTTACTTAATCTGACGCCAACCTATTGCAAAAGCTTTTGTGGTGATTTATTGATTAAAGAAACCTCAGCATAAACTGTGGACTATAACTGCTGTGGTCCACCACATTTCTGTAACTCCTGTTCAGCAGAACACTCATTGAGAATCCATTTAGCCTTTAGCTCACATGTTAATTAATACGTATGCTAATTGCTATAAAAAAATAAAACTTTAAAAAGTGTATCCACTATGTAATGATTTCTAACCAGGCTCTGACATTACTCATATGTGGTTAAGCTGCCTCTTGATTATTCAGAATTTGTGATATTTGCTATTGCTAACTGCTACAGGAAGAAAACAGTAAACAGGCTACAGAATTCTACAAAGTTCCTTGACCAACTTGGCAGCGACGTGACATTAGCTTCAGCAACCTATGAGGCATCTGCATATATAATGTCTATGATTGGCCCTATCTCACATTGGTAAAGATATAGTGCCCACACTTGGACTCAAACCAGGGATCTATCAAATGAGCCCCAAAGCCCTTCTCTCACATGGGTAATGATTCTAAAACAAGTAGAGCTGAATTGAGATTTCATTGTCGAAGAATATTTTTTTGAGAAAAACTACTGACTGATACATTTTGTATATTTTAATATAATTGTTATCTTAAAAAACTAAAACTTTTTACTTCCTCATTGTGGCCGGAGAGAATCCTGGCTCCAGATAGTGTTCTGGATTCACAGAATATGTTACTTTTGATTTATCGTGCAAACAGACAAGCTCACCAATGCAGAGAAAAAAAATATTTATTTCAGCCACATTAAATACAGTATCTGTATACAAACCTGTGAGTGGCTAAGGTCTGTCAGTATGGACTGAACATTCTATTCAAATATTATATAATAAATATATTACAGCAGCACGTTTTACAACCTTTAAAAACATTATGTGACTCAAAGAAAGTGTTTCCAATAATTACTTTGTGACAGTCTTTTGAAAGCAAAAAAAAACAAAACAAAAACAAAAAAAACAAAAAAACAAAAACAAAAACAAAACCTGTTTACTCCCTTAAACTTTTTTGTATGATGCAATTTTACAACAAACGGACAAATGTCTGTGAGGAATCAGTGGAAACAGAGTTGTACACCATTTTTTTTGGATAATTTACTGAGAGTAGAGAGGATGTAGAGGGCTTGTTGATTGGTCAGTGCTTCCTGGAGTAGGCGGGGGTTTGTGGGAGAGGCGGAGGTTTGTGAAACTGAGAGCTCAGAAAGCTAGGAGCTAGAGGATTACTCAAACATGCAAGAATAAAACACCACAACTCCAGGTATGTTTTTGATGAGGGAACAACATTAGAACATGCGAGAAAGCTAAAAAAAATTTGAATTTGCATAATATAGCCCCTAAAATATTTTTATATTTAATGCCAAAGCAAAATAAGCTGTAAAATGATAATAATGATCAGTAAAGAATTCTATTAGTGTGCCTTTAAAAACACTCTCATGGAGATGTAGGTCAAAAAGAGAAATTGTATCTGTTTTAACTTCTGTTCATTTTTTTTACACCAGTAAGCTGTCCGCAGGTGTTTGAGCACATTACCTTCCCGTGGGTGGCTGTTTGTGTTTATGTGAGCTATAAACACCAGTGCATTGTTATGTTGTTGTGTTGTCTTGTGTTAACCTCCTCAGAGACGCAGACTGCTCCCTCATGGATAAGATGAAAGACCAGAGCAGAATGCCTCTGATTTGGTCCCAGTGGGTGCGGAGTGTCTTCAAATCATGGCCAAGGTCTTGACGAACATGAGCCAAGCAAAGAAACATTCCTCTGGCCATCCGTGCTTACAACTGAGAGGCTCCAACCACAAGGTCCTCTGCAGCTGTCCCAAAGCCCAAATGGAGTACTGTTCCATAAATCTAAGTCCACACTGATGAAAAATTTACTTTTTGCATAATTTCTGCATAATCCAAGTCTCATCACAAGAAAGGAATGTGCTTTCTCCCCGTGCCGACCAACAATCTCTCTGAGTGGAGCCTGCATGTCCTCCCTGTGCTCAATTCTGATTTCCTGCTCGATTCTGATTTTTTTATTTTTATTTTTTTCATTTGATTTTAAGTGTGACTTCCATCAGTCTGGTGTGTGAACCATACATGGCCCCAAAGAGACCCTCATGTGCACAAAAAAGTCATGAGGGAGCCTGGAGTGGTGGGATTGTGATGTGAGGCTTCACTGACAATTTCTCCATAATTTCAGGATATTGATGGAAGATGTTTGAATACATCTGTCAGCAACCCTCCTCAATCCTAATTTTTAAATATTTCTCATCTTATTTTTCATCTGATTTCTCCCCAATACAGTTACAAAACAATCACTTTTTTCACAGACCATCTTCATCAGCTTAGCATTGTGTCATCTTTTACATTTCAGTGACGCAAAAGTCAGATAAAGTGTGACTTGGCTGTTTCAGACTGAAGTCACATTGTGAAAATCAGATTTATGCTGTTTGTGAACAGCATAAATCTGGCCATTTTCATATGTGCTCTTGAATCAGATACGGATCTGATCTTCTGCAACGCGACTGCAGTCTGAGTGACCAAGTCACATTTTATCTGACTTTTGCTACTACTAATGCAACAGATCACACGATTCTGCAAGAGGTGGGAACTGGCCAGATCAAAAAGTAACAAGTACAAAACAGTGGTGGAGCTACTGACTGGAAAACTGAGGTTTTAAACTTAATTAGTATTTTGGGTAAAAATAAAATACAAATTAAAAAATATTTGGGAATAAAATTTTGAGGAATGGCACTGAGAGATGTATTAATATCTGCCTTGACATTCTGAAATTATAGATCATCTCAATGTCAGTGAAGCCCCTCATGTCAGGGTTAGGGTGTTCTTTTGTGCATGTGGGTCACTTCAGGGCTGTAGACATTTCACACACGAGACTGATGGAAGTCACATTTAAACTGTAATGTGAACCACCAATAAAAAAATAAATAAAATAAAAATCAGATTTTACCAAAATATTGGAAATAAGCTGCAGTGTGAACATAGCCTAAAAGACCAAAAAACTACCATTATTTGCCTAATGACTGGTTTGGGGACCAGTGCGTTCAAATCCGAGGCCATGGTTCTTGACCGGAAAAGAGTGGCTTGAGGAGATTTCCTACCTCAAGTGTAGGAGTTTTAGGTCCCATTAACATGACAACACTGCCCAGGAAAACGCAACAGTCATGGCACCTGCGATTCACATTTACACAAAAATGCTGAAGTGTGAAGAAAACTTAAGTAAACTGTAGTACCTGTGCTTGTCCAGCAAACGATGCTATGGCCCCCAATAATGGTCTACACCACACACAGTGAGCTCTGGTCTGTAACTTTCCAACAACTTTAGGATCTTGTGGTTTTCTGGAGTCGTTCTCATAGAGTCTCTCATAAAAGCAAGTACTTATACAGATACTACTGACAGCTACTGGAATAATCATTTGCAAAATTTAAACCCCAAGTGCAATCAAACCTTTGCAGATTTGGCAAAATGCATTGTCGTCTAAACGGCCCGTAAGTATCTCGAGGTTTTGTTCACGAGTGAGGGAAAGATGAGATTGACAGGCAGATCGATGCAGCATCTGCAGTTATGTGGTCAATGTATGGTCATTGCCTGTTGTGGTAGAGAAGAGCTGAGCTGGCAGGCAAAACTCTCGATTTATCGATTGATCTACTTTATGTTCCTTCTCTCACCTATGGTCAGGAGCTTTGGGTAATGACCAAAAGGACAAGATCCCAGATACAAACGGCCAAAATGGGTTTCCTCTGCAGGGTGGCTGGAGCTCGGTCACCTGAGAGGAGCTTGGTGCAGAGCCACTGCTCCTCCACACTGAGAGGACCCAGCTGAGGCTCGCCCATCTGTTACAGTTGCCACCTGAATGCCTCCCTGGGGAGGTGAGAACCCTGGGGAAGACCTAGGACATGCTGGAAGGACTATGTCCCTCGGCTCTCGGGGAACTGTTTGGGATTCCCCCGGAGAGCTGGAGGAAGTGTCCAGAGAGAGTAAAGTCTGGTCTTCCCTGCTTTAACTGCTGCCCCTGTGTCCCGGCCCCGGATAAGCAGTAGAAGATGGATGAATGGATTATATGATAAACTCCAGGGGTGTAGCAAAGGTGTAGGCAAACCTGGGGTGGTGTTGGAAAGAAAGTTTCTGGTGAGTGGAGACTGAGCTGAGTCTGATGGAGAGACAGCTTTAACCCTCTCAGGCTCAAATTAAGTTTTAATAACACGAAAATCTGATATTTGGGGGACATTATCATATGGGGTAGTAATAAACAATTCTGACTTATAACTAATAACCTGCTGATGAAAATAACCCTGAGAAGAAATGCATTTCTATGAACGTTCATAACAATTAATTTCTATGAATTTCTCCTGAACTAGGTCAACCGCTTGGTTACAATGCCAATGTCTGACCAACCACAGACATATATTTTATTGTTAAATTTATTCTATTCGACTCATATATGATTTTTAGGGGGCCTAGAAATCATATCTAAAAAGATTTTTTTCTTACCTGTAAATTTTTTTTTTAATGAGTAATTCAGAATTAGATGGTAAGGGTTGAGTCACTTCTCCTTTTTTCACAATTTTCAAACGTTGATATTTTTGGACAGCAGTGCAATCCAATGGATTCAATTGGTGTTTTTTTTTTTTTTTTTTACACTATTCACTGAGGTGAACAAGAATAAACAGCCAAACACAGGTTTTCATAGTTTTTAGAGTGACAGTATTGTGGCAAACGATAGGTTAACTGTGTGTTTACAGTGCCAGTTAACGGGTTAAAATAATTGTTTATTTAATAAGCATTTTCATAGATTTAGATTCATTAACTTTGAGGCCCAGGAGCCATGAGAAATGTCCCAAAGCCAAAATGAGTGGTATCAGAAGCTATTCCTTACTTTAGTGTGACCAAACCAACCTCCACTGCCTGCTCTCTAGTCAACGAGCTGCTGTTATTGATTTTTCTGTCATGAGGTCCTAATAGAAAAATAAACTGAAACAGAAGGTGAAAGGTCGTGTGTTAAACCTACAGCTCTGACCTCTGGGGTCACATGATCACTTAGAGAATGTCTAAATGTATCAATCTCCTTGTGCTTTGGGGCTCTCGTGTCACTTCTCCTCCTTGTGCTAAACAAGGCAGAACAACCCAGTATGTGGAGACATTTCAAAATATGCCTTAGTCCAATTGTAACTACAGCTTTAATACATGCACATAAGTGTTCATTTGTGTTGAGAAGGGCAGTACCACACAGAACAGGAGAGTGCTCTACCAATAAGCTGAGAATCCTCATCTTTGACTTTAAAAGGCCTTAAACGTAGCATTTTTATTATATTGATTGTGTGAATAAATTACCTAAAAACATATACCATAGTAAAATCATCTGTGACAAAACAAGACATCAAGATGTCCATAGGTTTTGTTACTAAGGATTTTAATATGCACACATTTTGATCAAGACCCTCCCACTAGCTGTTGGGCAACATTCGGTTAAAGGTGCTATAAGCATGCTCATACTGGTTTGAAAACAGTTACTGCTCTCTAAATCAAAACAGTGGTCTGTGGGTTGCCAGTCTTTCCACTTTTCTGATTGGACGATCAGCGATGCAGGATTAGAACCAAAACAAAAAATGTAAATAAAAACATCTTGGCCATTATGTAAAATATATATTTAATTATTATAACAAATCAACTGTACCATTGTTATCAGTAAAATGCATATTTGATTTAAACATGTTTACATCATATCTTAGGACACATGTTGGTAATGTTTATGAAATATAAAAAAAAACTAGTTCATACTGTTCATAGCACCTTTGATAGCTGCAGAAAATACAGTATGTAAAAAGTATTGATTACAGAGAAGTAAAGTAAAATGTGTAGCAGTATTGGCATTGCATCCTCTCCTAAGTTTTACAAAGTAAAGACTGAACACACTGGTCTAAGGCTGAATGAGCTCTGACACTTTGGTGTGATGTGGTATTCCATATTGCAGAGGTGAAGTGATTGACTTTTGAAATAAAAGACAAGGAGGAGGGGTTATGCTGGTGTTTGAGATGGGATGGGATATAAAAATGAGAAGCTTTTGAACACTGAGCTCTATGAATGCATTATTATACATGTTGAAGCTGTCCATCTCATTTGTGCTCATTTATCCTTTTATGTATAACCATCTTTTCATCTCCTTTGTGAAAGTTCATTCTTTTGTAAAGTTTATTGTTAATATCTCATGAACTCACAGAGGAGAATATTAAAGTACTTCATTATAATACAGAGCAGTAATGAGGGGTTGTCGGTGTTGAAATCTCCTCCTTCATCTCTGGCTTTATCTCGTGTCTCTGCCTAAAGAGCGGCTCAGGGTCAGTGGCACAGACATGGGCCCCAGGTAGGGCCCTCATCTGTCCTGCTGCGTCTCACCATATGGAGCCAATGAACTGGGACCACCGCCCACGCTCGCACACCACCACCACGTGCACTGCAAAAAACACCTCACACTGTAAAAGTACAAGCCCTTTAAAACCAGTGTGTCAAATGTAATAAACTGACTTATTCACTTAAATCCACATGTTTAAAAATGTGTCACATTTAGGTTAATATTGCACATGTCAAATAGTAACCATAAACACAAGGCCTAAAATAATATACTGTTTTTTGCTGTTAAATGAGTAAAGATATTTTTGTTAAATCACATCATGTACTAAAATGTTTACTGAATTATGTCTTTGTCAATGCAGAAACCAGTATTTTCCATTTAAGACAATATGTTTCAAAATAATATTTTATCATATTTTCAGGCTGTTTTTGGCATTAGTATTGTTGAGTCTTGTAGAGTATTTGACAGTTGGTTTTCACAATGACGTAGAAACAGATTTTATTGGGTAAATGTCACATTTTGTAAGATAAATGACTATAATATAAATTATCATAAGAGAAAGAAGAATGGCTGCAATGTATACTGGCTCTTTAACCATCTTTGTTTGTTTTAAAATATTAGAAATTTTAAAATATTGCATATAATATGGTAAAATGTTGGGTAAATTTATTGTGAATTTTACAGTTATATATCCATAACTGCCCATGTATTTTTTGAAACAAAAAACAGTAAACCAACCATAGGCCTGCTGCGTGTCTACAGTGTATGAGGAAGACAACACTTTAAACTGCTTCTGCTGCTGTTGGTAATAAAGAATTATATGGAATTACGAACCAGTGCTTGAGGTGCACTCAGCAGAAATTCGAGGCGATGTCTGGCTTCTGTCACCCTTCCCTCTCAGGGTTCATCATTTTAATAAAGGTCAGATGTAGCTTTGAATGAACTGTCATCTGTCATGTTTATGTGAATAAGTGTGTTCTCCTCTAATGGCACGGGGCTATGTTCAAATATGTGTTGAAATACAGAGGGTAAAGCCCTCTGTATTTCAACACATATTTGAACATAGCATACATAGCATACATTTGAACATAGCATACATCTACTTTCCATAACGATTCTGGGAGATGAATAAAAAAGATTTTTTTTAAATATGTTTATACAAACTCTGCATTGTACCTTGACAGCAAATGCAAAGCTGATTGTTCTAAAGAGCAGGTCCCCACCTCATGGACAAACTGCGAAACTGCCGCGGAGGAGCCAAACCAATTCCATTCATTATGTTTAAGTGGCACAGTCCATAAACAATATCATACCAGTGCCCCAGTCTTTTAGTGTTTAATTGGACGAAAATCTTCCCAGACAAATTGAATTAGCAGCCCCTGCCTTTGTACAATAGAGATATCTGTTTCACATGATGTGCTGTATAATGAATGCCTAATTTATGTAATTAGACCATTAAGCATAAGCCGAGCATATGTTCCAAATGCCCTGCGGTCTGCTTCCACCAGGTAGCCCCTCTGATGTCACAGCAGCAGCTAATGGGACGGGCTTCCAGGGTCCGCACCGCCACCGTTTGAAAAAAAAAAAAAAAAAAAAAAAAAAAAAAAATCACCCCTACCTCCGCTGTGTGTATTATACAGTATTAAACGCTATTGTCCAATATGGGGAGTGTGTGTGGCGCGTATTTCCCGTCATATAGGCTAAATTTGCGATTGAAGAGGCTTTCATTTGAGAGCCCTCCGTCTGCTAATTAATTGTCATTCTGCTGAATATTCATACCTTATCTTCAGCGCGTCCTTAATTGCACCGTAAAACATCTCCAGGGGCCGAAACCACCACGGACTTAATTAGAAGCGCGGATGGAGTCACTGGTCGGATGGAGAAAGTCAGTTTGGAACACACACGACAAACTTGTTCTACCTGCGTCAAGGCCAAACTAGAAATACACCATTTTAAAACGCGCAGGCCCGCTCAAGATGTGAGTTGTCAAGGACGGGGACGCACACATGGAGAAAAAAAAAAAAAAAAAAAAAAAAAAAACAGCTCAGTAAAACGAAATGAGACTTTTGCCTGTATTATTACTCCGGATCATAAATGTTTGTCTTAAAAAAATCCTCTAGCAGTGATTTTTTTTTAATTTAGCCTATTGCGTGGTTAATGTAGATCGCCTACAGTGAGGCATTTATAAGCGTGCCTAAATATTGCACAGAAAACTTAGTGACAGCACAGAGAAACGACGGTGCGTAAAATGAACCAACTCATTTTATTACATTGAGTAGTATTTTTACGCATGGACTCTTAGGAAATATTTTAGTGAGCACAATTTTTTATTTTACTTTTTACAAAAACAATTCTCCTAATCGCGCTGTGAATGGCGCACCTCGGGGTCTGGGTGGCAGCATATCTCAGCTCGCTTCGCTGTGACAATATTGTTTGGCTATCATGCGCTGCTTTAGGATGAATGGCATCGATCCTCTTTTAACAACATTTGTTTCCTATTGTGTTCGGGGGCGCAGCAGTGGAGGGCAGACGTGTGAAAGTGGCTGTTTGATTCTCTTTTTCATCCCGGTGACCTCGGCTTTTGTGTCTCGTCACCCTGGGAATGTCACGCCTCACTACTCTACTTTAAGATGTTTCAGAAAGTGGCTTTTGTTTTGGCTCTTCTCTTTTTTTTTTTTTTTTTTAAAGCTCACACAAAATTGTTCTTAGTCCCCCTCCCGCTATAAAAGATACTTCAGACTGAGGCACGGTTCACAAGTGCAATGCAATTTGGCTTATCCCAACCTTTGTTCGCGTTTCTACAAATGACCAAACATAGTGCGGACTTGATCTACTGCCGCTTGAACTCGGGGAGTTTGTGAAAAGCTAAAAAAAAAAAAAAAAAAAAAAGCCTATTCACATTCAGAGTCATGGTGGTATTTTCACTGTGTGCATTGGACGGGGACAAAAGAGCTACCAATATCCCATAACCCTGGAAGCTCAAGAAGCCAGAGCCAGTGGTGCGTGCGTGAGAGAAGCTGGTTAAGGCGAGTTTGGCAGCTTAACTTTAGAGCGAGCAAATAAAACGAGCAGAGATTATCCCAGGAAGCATTAAACAGACAAAATATAGTTAGTTAGCTTTATTTAATGCTGCAATCAATTTATAACTATATATTTGCGCATTGTACAAATTAATGTACAAATGCTAATATAAGTTTTAATCTTGAATACATGAATGGTTGCATGTCACAAGAAGATTGGGACTTGGGAGAGTGTTGTCATTATTCCGGAGTTAGACAGGAGTCCACTGTGTCGTTTCCTTTTTTTTTTTTTTCTTTTCTTTTTATAACATCTCTTACGCGTAAAACCTTAATGTGGAATGACAGGTGTTAAGCGGCACTCTGCGGGGCGCGAAGCAAAAGTCAGGAATTAACAAAAAAAAAAAAAAAAAAAAAAAAGTGATGGTCATTTGTTGCGAGATATTAGGCCTGATACAGCATTCCTTGATACACGTTTTAATAGCGCTGTGCGTGTTTGTCTTGTACTCTCCGCGCCGCCGCTGTGTTTGTGCAGAGCTGCGTCCCCCGCAATGCGATTCTTCTCCTAATCCGTCAGCCCTGGTGATGGGGTGCATTGTGGATTTATGGAGGGGAAATTAGCATAAATTATGAGCAGTTCTTGCGTGGTGCGTGTGTGTGGTCCGGGGCCATTGCGAACCCTCCAAGCGGAAAGGTAGCCCTGGCCAAAAGCTTGAATAGCAATAGCTCAAAATAGGCTTCCCATTTGGTTTTCACATTCATATAATTGACTTATGGATATTTTATACAGTTTTCAGCACACCATCCAGAAGGGTTTATTTGCATTTGTGAAGGAGGTTGCTTTGGAATGTTTTTTCATAAACACAATGGGCCCTTTGCCTCATGAAGTTTCAGTTTGAACAGCACTGTTTGCTTTGTGTGATGTTTTCATATTCTTCCGCTCAGCTCTGGGCCAAATTAGCAGAAAAACTAACACCGACTCAGCAGGATGGCACATTATTTTCTAATCAGACTCATAATAATTGTACTACATGGATAAAGATTACAAAGATTATAATATTATCTGTATTTAATAATAGATTAATTAATTTGATTATTGTTAAATGCATTCGATTTTTAACAAGCATAAAATAGCAAGAAAAGTATTAAAATAAATTGTGCAGAAACAATAAACATATAAAATAAATATTTGAAAAACAGTTAAAACGACGGCACATGTTTAACTTCGATTACATGAAGTACAAATAAATATTTGACAATGGCACAAATGTTGAATATGTCTCATAAACGCCCTGCCCGTGGTAAGCTCATAAAGTCCGCAAAAAAAGTCAGCTCGCATACCTTCACACACCGAGCCGCGCGCTGCAATTCCGGTTACGGAGCCTTTTCACCCCTTTTTCTGTCTTCAAATGGAAATGATTTCCATTGGCCCAAGGTGTCCATGTAAATAGGTGTAAATGAAAGCAGATTATGCCTTCCTCCCTCGCCCCCTCCTCCCGTGGCAATTGTCATGTGATAGCGAAGAGGTGGCACATTAATGGAGCGCCACTACAGGGGTCTTTTCTGCTCATGTCACTACATAAAACTATCAGACGCGCACAGGAAGACCATGGAGGCATCCGCTTCGCTCGTCTCATAACACAACACGCCTAATAAAGTCGACTGCGGGCGGGACAAGTTGACTTCCAGACAGACTCACTCGCTCTCGCGCCGCACACCGTCCTCTTTTTGTTGCACAACTTTTCTTCTTTTTCACGAAGAGCTCGAAAGCGGTGCCAGGGAACTAAAGGGAGAATACTTTTGAAAGTGTTCGTGTGAGAGTGTCCAGGATGCCTCGTCCAGGGAGGAACACGTACAGCGACCAGAAGCCGCCGTACTCTTACATCTCTCTCACCGCCATGGCCATCCAGAGCTGTCCCGAGAAGATGCTCCCTCTCAGTGAAATCTATAAGTTCATCATGGACAGATTCCCTTACTACCGGGAAAACACGCAGCGCTGGCAGAACTCACTGCGCCACAACCTGTCCTTCAACGACTGTTTCATTAAAATCCCCCGGCGGCCGGACCAGCCAGGTAAGGGCAGCTTCTGGGCGCTGCACCCCAGCTGCGGAGACATGTTCGAGAACGGGAGTTTTCTGCGGCGCCGGAAGAGATTCAAAGTGTTAAACGCGGCTGATCACTTGGCGCCGAGTAAGCAGTCAGACGCCGCGCATTACCTGCAACAACAAGCCAAGCTGCGTCTGAGCGCGCTGGCAGCCACGGGCACGCACCTTCCCCAGATGTCAACCTACAACTTAGGGGTGTCCCAGACGTCTACGTTCAAGCACCCCTTCGCCATAGAGAACATCATCGCCAGAGAGTACAAGGTCCCGGGGAGTCTGGCCTTTTCCACCATGCAGTCCATGTCGGCCGGGTACCCTCTGCACAACCAGCTGACCAGCGCCTGGCCGCACGTGTACAACAGCACCGTCATGGACACGATGGCCGGCAGCGACTACGGGGCGTACGGCGTACCCCTCAAGTCCCTGTGCCACAGCGGGCAGTCCCTTCCCGCCATCCCCGTGCCCATCAAGCCCACGCCGACCAGCATGGCGGGCTTCCCGGCGCTGCCCCCGCACCTGCCCGCCTTCCTGTCCAACTCCCCGCAGTCCCTGAGCCCCACGTCCCCGCAGACAGCCACCAGCCAAAGCAGCCCCGCCACCCCCAGCGAGACCCTCACGAGCCCGTCCACGCTGCAGTCCGTGGCCGTGCACTGACACCTTCCCCCGCGCGCGGCGCCCCTTGGACAGGACTATATATATAAATACGTAAGGATGGACCAGGACTTGCGGCACCGGGGGGGACTTCTTGCTCAGTGACTCAACCCCAAAGTGCGCGGCAGGCGAGTGGCAGTATCATTCATTTGTGTTCGTGTTGAATGTGTTGCTTTAACCGTGTCATAGAAGTCCAGCACAGAATCGCACAGCAGAAGTATTGCTCTTGAAAAATAACTTATTTGATAGTTCTATTTTCGTTTCGGTGTGAGATGTTTCAAAGTGAGCCACTTCTCTGACCCGAGTGACCGAACTTTGCACCGTCTTCTTCGTTTGCTTTTTTTAGTCCTGACTGATGGATGATACCAAATAGAGGAGGACTACTTTTTTGTTTTTGTTCTTGTAAAAAAAAAAAAGAAGAAACAAACAAACAAAAAAAAAAGCCTTTTTTTTTTTTTTTTTTTTTTTTTTTTTTTTTTACAATTGAAAAGTAGTATTGTGAGAATTTCTCAGACTGCAAGATGTGGACTTTGCAAAATAAAAAAAAACTGAATTGTTGTCAAATGCACTTTTATGTTGGAGATAGGCCTGTCTTATTTCCCAGAAGCTGTTTGTGAAGCATTTAATTTAAGGCTGTGGTGGTGACCATGTGTTTCAGACACTGTACATTTGTACTTTTGTAGGTAAAAAAGCATGCAATATCAAAAGAACAAACATCTGTGTGTTACTGTTACTGATGGTGTTAATGTTCATTTTTATTTTGGAGATTAATTAATTTTCTGCAAAAGCATGCGTGCTTTGGACAAAAGTGTGCCAACAGTCTACAGTGAACTGGAGAAAAAAATGTGGTCATCCAAATATTTTCTCATTAAAAGTGGGTAAACAATCCATGTTTGTGCACGTGTCATCAAACTCAGATATTGTACAGCTATTATTATTATTATTATTATTATTATTATTATTATTATTATTATTATTATTATTATTATTATCCATGCTGTTATGTGTCTAGTATTTGTCTATTTAAAGCATAGTGGTGTTTTTATGCTACTACTACTAGCCTACTTCTCTCTAACAACAACAACAACAACAAGACTAATCATCATATTTAGTCGTTTTTCAGGTTGCTTTGTAAATCTCTTGCGGACCTGTATGAGTGAGTGGGAAAGTCATTAGGATGCAGCTGACGCACGGAGCCTCGACGCACGGCCGCAGCGCGCACAAGTGGCTTCATTCATTCATCACGCTGCTGCGGCGCACACAAACACAAGGCAAAACAACGACTTGGAAACATTTTGAGAAAGCTGCTGCAGCGGACAGAACGCTCTCGGAACCTTCTCAGTGCCAAAATATCCCCTGACAGACAGCCGAGGCCGGCGCACACAGACGCGCCTCCGCATGAGGAACACTTGTGCCTCCTTGGGCCCTGCGTCCTCAACGAAACGCCATTCAACAGCGACATAAACACAAAACTATTCTTTTCTCATGTTAAATAAAAAATATTGCGTTTTATGTGTGTCGCCTATAGAGAGGAACAGGCCCATTTCAGCGCATTAAACAAATACATTTGGATTCTGCTAAAAGGGCAGAGCAAATAAAGGCTCTCGCGGCCACTTCATTCGGCCTCATTCAGTCGGATTGAAAGCGCAAAGAATGGGCCAAACCTCGACTGGGGCCACCAATGTAGATTTAGGCTTTTTTCCAGCAAGACAAAAAAAAAAAAAAAAAAAAAAAAGCCTGATTTTTCCACAAACACATTGCTGACTGGGGGACTAGGAAACGAGCCGCGAGACTCTTTTGGAATTGAAATGCACCCCTCCCCCCCGCCCCGCGCTGTTTGTACAACACTGCAGCGCACCCCACACTCCGAGCGTTGTCGGATGTGTGTGTGTGTGTGTGTGTGTGTGTAGGAAGGGGGCTACTGATGACATTTGGAGCAACATGCAACCACACATTACCGCATTTATTTCTCATTTAGGAGCGCTTCATTATGATAGGAATAAAACATCTCTTCCCACGGTGCTCTCATGCAGGCCACCGAGTCAGGGCTGGGTAGAGTTAAGGTGCAAAAACATGCAACACTTGAAATAAACTAAAGACCAGAAATTAAAGGTGGGGTAGGCAGGTTTTCTTTGGCGTAAAACATATATGAAAAAAAAAAAAAAAAAAAAACACCTAAGAGTCCTTTAAACCTTTGAAAGAAGCATTTGTCTGAAATAAGAGTTTTTAGAGATGCAAAAAGAGTCACCAAACCAGCTGCTTCTCAAACTGTTATTATCGGTGGATTGGTAAAAATCCTTTGCACCTTTACTGTAATTTTTGCTGAATTCAAAATAAAAATAAGATTAATCAGTAATAGTTATTTTCATGTTCTGCCTTTGTATTAGCGTCTCAAAATGTACACACCAAATACTACTTCAGTAGTATTTATCTAACCCATTATTATTATTATTATTGCTATACATAATTTTGTCAATTGTTTATGCTGCAGATTTTTATTTTTATATAAATATTGTACATTTTATGCATCATCTTTTTGACTGTTGAGCAACAAAGTCAATATATTTCCACCGATATTTTAAGACTGCATCTTATTGATCCTAACAGCACTGTGCAAAATAAAGAAGTAGTAGTAAACAAAGAAAGTGTAGTTAAGTGAAAAATAACAAATTGTATGTAAAAAAAACATAACAAAACAAAGCTAACAATGTCTTCTACCACAGTGTAGAAACCTGTGCATGAAAGTGCCCTCTCATTTCCCTGGAAGGGATGGGACAGGGTGTTGCTTTGTTGATATGAGAAACTTAATTATGAATTGGCACCTTTAGCTTAGTGAGAATGACGTGTGTGGAATGAAACTGGCACAGTGTCTGCAGACAACACATGCAACTGTCAGAAGTGTGTCGAAAGGTCAAATAAATCCAGTCCAAGTGTGCCATGTCTCCAATTATGCTCTTTATTAAAACGTCTTTCATTATGTGTGTACCTTAGTGCAATAGTGCAACAAAGTCAGGTGAAATGTTCAGTACATTCACTACCACTGATTCTCAACTGGTGGGTCGGGGCACTAAAGTGTGTCATGTGTAGATTGAATATAGATGATTCCAGAAGTGACAAATTTAGAAAAGTTGTGTACGCAGCCTGGTACTGAGATTATAATTCTGTCTGATTTCTTTCTATGATCGAGTGAAATAAAAATATAAATTTAGACATTTTTGAACAGTGAATATTTGTTGTTTATATGTTTATTAAAAATGACCCTAAAACGATATGACCCGGATCTGACTGTCAGCACCAGTTGCTAAAGTGAACTTATTTAAAGGTGCTATGAGCAGTATATTCTTTATATTTCATAAAAATTACCATGTGCCAAGACATGATGTAAATATTTAAATCAAATATTAGTTTTACTGATAACAATGGTACAGCTGAGTTATTAACAATTAAAATATGTATTTTACATCATGGCCAAGTTGTTTTTCTTTCAATTTTTTGTTTTGGTTCTAAAACTGCATCGCTGATCTTCCGATCAGAAAAGAGACCATTGTTTGCAGTACTGTTTTCAAACCAGTACAAGTGCATACTGCTTACTTTACCTTTAAGTAGGATTTGTGATGATTGATTAATTAAATCTGAGCAAACTGTGTCTAACTATTATAGTTCCCCACAGTTAGTAAATGTAAATTATGTATTGATTAGCTTATATGCTAATTATAGGCGATAACTGTTACGTTACATATAATGGCTAAACTTTGACGCACTGGCTATTGTTCTCTAACCAGACAGTGAAATGACTCACATGTGGTTGAGTGGTTGTCTGTTGCCAAACCTGTCTTGATTATTTGTGATGTGTGGTGGCTAGTGTTAAATCCTTTATTAAAAATGTATTATTGTCTTTTTAACTTCCAGTAACCCTACCAGTCTTTAGAATGCAGACGTTTACAAACACTAAAAGTGTGTGAATGGATTTAGTATTCAGCTTATGTGAAGCACAAATATTATTCCACATGAAATAGTAAAATTCATGCCACAAAGGTGGAAGTAAGAATAAGAATAAGAATAAAATAAGAATAAGAAAACCTTTATTAGTCCCTCAGTGGGGAAATTGCATTGTTGCAACAGCATAAGTACAGTTAGCAGTAGCACACAGTGGTATCATACAAGAGCACAGAGTATCAGAGACCAGTCTGGGCAAAGATAATTATATAATAAACTACAAGATAAGCTAAATAAATTAAAATAGACTATGAGGACATTAAATACTATATAATAAACATGTACAGTAATTTGTATAAAAAGAAACACAGTATATAAGGCCTATTTACTAAATATTTACAAAAGCAATAAGATAAATAAGCTGAAATAGAAAAGAAAGAAAACTAAATCATTTATTTTGTAAAACAAACAAACAAACAAAACTGTCAAAAAGTGTCCCACAATAAAGATCAAAGTCACACTCTCTGACCAGCTGAGAACCACTAAATCCAAACTACAGAAGTCAGCTGCAACAGTCCAGAGTGCGAGCTCAGGTCTGAGTGTGCTGTGTGTAACATCTGCAGATGAACTGTGTGTTTATGGGCATCGTCCTTGTTCTCAGCTCTGCTCCACTTAGACAAAGAAGAAGGTCATCTTAGGCAGGGCTGTGAAATATAGACCACGTGCAAAAGCCCAGTGTTGTCGTTTAATTAAAATAATTCATTAAAGTGGGGGCCTTAGGTAATTAGCATGTATAATTTATGATTTGCTTAATGCATGCAGCCAGTGGCCTCCGCAATAAACTCAACTTAACCCCGAGTACGGGCAACAGACACGGACACGGCCGTTACTTACTGGCTTTATTGTTTGGATGTTTGTCAAGAGGAAGCAAGTGTTTTGTAAAACGCCGGCCCGCGGTTCGGCTCTCCACAAACAACTTATTTGTTTATGGCTATATCTTGTTGATTTATGCCCACTCAGAGGAGGAGCTGTCAGACGAGCGGAAGAGGAGATCTGCCCCTCACATCTCGGCTCTCTTCGGCACGTGCACGGCGCTGGTCACTTAAGAGTTGAAAATAGTGTACACTCTGACAGAATGGGGCCATGAAGCGCACCGCCTGACAGCCTTAGAGGGAGCAAATAATCAGTGATAGACAAAAAGTTGCATTAATTATAGTCTGCAGAAGTGTCAGTCTCCAACAAGCTGCGGCGTGCACAAACCTGGCTGGTGGCTATATTTATTATTTCTTGCAAGTACATGTACTTTTTTAAGACAACAAAGTTAAACAAATATTTTGTGAGGACCACAGTAAACAAATTTATTTTAAAGAGAGCAACACGCTGCTCTCCTGACAAAGGAGGAGAGCGTTCCACATTCAACACACACCACTTTGACTTTGCTCTGAAATTGGAGCATGGAAGTCTGTTGTACAAGTGGTGCACAAATGTCTCATCTGGAATCATCTGGTTTTTATTTTGGTCAATAGCTGACCCCTGAGACCCACTATTTACAGAAATGAAGTTCTTTTTTTCCATAAATCTAATGCTAAATAGCATTATCACAACTTTTATGCCCTATTTTACTTCATTGTCTCTAACCATGACCCACTTATAGGCCCTGTCCCAACATATGACAATAATACTTTACTTTCTAGTATGGTACCTCAAGCCAAATTCTGCAAATGTTGAGATGTTTTTTAAAATTTTAATAAAATGGAAACTAAAAAACTAACATAGCAAATGTTTACACTGAGATATTTGACACTTTTTTGCACAAAATGAGCTCATTTCAAATTCGATGCCTTTTACAGGTCTCACAGTAGTTGGGACAGGGGCAGGTTTACCATGGGGTAGCATCTCCTCTTCTTTTTGGAACAGGTTGAAGATGTCTGGGCATCGAGGTTATGAGTTTCTAGAGTTTTGGTGTTGGAATTTGGTCCCATTCTTGCATGATACAGGTTTCCAGTTGAAGAGCAGCATTCATAGTTCCTTCCAAAACACATGCCATATGCGCTTATGCACCCCTCAGCTGCTTTTGAACTGAACGCCAAGAACACACTGGAAGGTCTCCTCCTCTTTAGCCTGGAGGACACAGTGTCAGTGTTTTCCCAAAAGAATGTCAGATTTGGACTGGTCTGACCATAGAACACTGTCCCACTTTGAAATGAGCCTTGTCCTAGGACACGAAGGGGCTTTTTCGACCATATGGCTTCCTTTTTGCATGATAGAGCTTTAGTTGGCCTCTGCAGACGGCACGGTGGATTGTGTTTACCCACAGTGGTTTCTGGAAGTATTCTTGGGCCCATTTAGTGATGTCATTGACACAATCATGCTGATGAGTGATGCAGTGTCGTCTGAGGGCCCCAAGACCACGGGCTCCAATAAAGGTCTTCAGCCTTGTCCCTTACACAGAGATTTCTCTATTTTCTCTAAATCTTTTCACAATGTTCTGCTCTGTAGATGATGAGATTTGCAAAGCCTTTGCAATTTGATGTTGAGGAACATTGTTTTTAAAGTATTCCGCAATATTTTTCTCTTCACTCTTTCATAGATTGGAGAGCTTCTGCCCATCTTTACTTCTGAGAGACTCTGCCTCTCTAAGCCATCCCTTACAGACATGATATTAGTTTTAATTATTTGCTAGATGTTCTCCCAGCTGAATCTTTTTTTAAATTCTTGCTTTTTCAGCCTTTGTTGCCCCTGTCCCAACTATTGTGAGACCTGTAGCAGGCATCAAATTTGAAATGAGCTCATTTTGTGCATAAAAGTGTAACATTTCTCAGTGTAAGCATTTATTATGTTATCTATGTTCTACTGTGAATAAAATATTTGCTCATGTGAGTTGAAAGTTTTTAAGTTTTCATTTTATTCAAACTTAAAAATGTCCCAACATCCGCAATTGGATTGTAAATCATACCATACTATCCACTCTGTGTTGTTACACCAGAGGGGGTGGAGGGGGTGGGGTGGGGGTCTGGGAGGAGGGGGTGGAAACTGGGAGGGGCAGGTGAAGTGGCCAGCAGAGCAGCCAAACTCCTACATGTGCATGAAATTATCTGTCAACATGTGATTCACACGGCGACTGAGAAACAAATGAGAGCAGCGGGGGCCGAGTGCCCGAGCATGCCCCCATGTCCTGGGCTCAACTTTCACTTGTCATTTCTGTGTTCCATAAAACCTGGATCCACTATGTTCTAAGATCAAATCTTTATGACATTATAATAATACAAAAACACGAAACACAAACTGACCGAAGGGTAGAACACTGTGAGAAAGTACAACAGCAGGACACATGATGCACATATTTACACTGTAATAATAAATATTAATAATGATGATAACTAACAGGGCTTGACATTAACTTCTTTGCTCACTGTGGCAAGTGTTCTTCAAAAGTTACTAGCAATTTCATTTTCACCAGCCAGTTTAGATGATAAAATGCTGTTTTGTGTGTAGTATGATAAAACAGTAATCAGTTAGACTTTGAAATTACAAATCTTTAGACAATGTCCACTGGAAAGGCACTTTTAAAATTATAATAATAAAAAACTTAACCTGAATTTTTTTATTTTTTTTTCTCTTTTTGTAACACGTCTTAATTCACCCTTTATACATGCTTTAAGGCTCCATTAATAGCAGAATTTTTCATCTACTGGTGATTTATTATAGGTTTTTAATTTAGGGAGGCATTTTTAGGCACAGTAACAAAAAGCCAGGCCTAAAGTACTTAAAATGTATGTAAATAATCCAACCAGACAAAGTAGCTAGTGAGATGGAATGTGGTACCAGCCAAAATTGAAATCTAGCTGCATTTGGCCTCTTGGCTCGTGTTAAAGTCAAGCGCTGATAACTGATATTAAATGCTATATTAAAAACAAGATTAAAAAGAACAAGGTGAAAAACTATGCCCAGATGACTAATTGTTAAAACCTGGACAACTAAGAACCTCCACAGATGATAAATGATGTTATATGAGAAATATTACATAATTGGAATATTACTTATATTGCTTGTTATTACTTGCTTATTTTTCCATCCAGTTTCCCCAGTGGACAAATTCAGAAATTCATTTTGACTGAGTTTATCTTCATGTTCCATACACGCTAATCCAAAAAACAGACCAGATACAATAACAGAAGTTTTTCTGATGTTGCTCTTAGTTTGTGTTAAAGTAAGCTAAGACTATATTTCTTTTCTTTTTTTATTTTTTTTTATTTTTCATGAAATAACATTACAAATAAAGCCCAGAGAGACTGTTTTTGGTGGACTTTTGTGGACTTTTTTGCACAGGGGAGTTCTAAGTTTGAGTGTTTGAACTGTCAGGTCTGACTTGTCGGGGCGGTCCTGGACGTCCCTGATAGAGCAGGGTCATCACAGGGGCATTAATGGTTTTAGGAAATGGGTGATAATTGTTATTCAAGATAAGAGTGTATTGTTGTGGGGTGGTCTCACTGTGACGCTGACAGCAGGAAAACTCCTTCTAATGAGGCTCTTCTCCAACAAAACAATGCATTTGTTACCCATCATTTCAAAGTCAAATGCAGTAACGTTGAGTTTACTTTCAGTCCTCCCTTCAGACTCTTTTCAGCAAAAAGAGAAGATTTTTATGAACATGTTTTTCTTTAATTAAATTATACTTGTTAACAAACTGTATTTATAGTTTTCACAGTTTCAGTCCAAAACTTTTTTCCCAATCTATTTTGTCTTGTGAACCTTCATGGCTTTTTGTCACACCATGAGTACTTCCTCATTCATGTGTTGATGTTTCTTCAAGAAGTGGTCATAAAAAACCTTTGTTTTTATTAGTTCAAAGACACTGTATAGTGACTGTAAATAAAAATTCACCTGCATTTTTTAGATAAAAAAAACAGGGTCATTAATACTCAACCTTCCTTTAAAATAAAACACAACATATTTATAATTGAAAAGAATAAAAGGTAAAAAAAAAAAGGTAAATCATTTCAATAAATCCCCTTTAAAACCTAAACAATTTTACAAAATATAAATTTAACTTGTAAAATGTGAAAATATCACAACTGTCATCTTATTATCTTGGAAATAAACATGTTGTAACAAACTGTAATATCATGTACTATATTGTACTTATATTAGGACCTTTTGTGTAATTACAGTTTCTGGATACAAATGTGATAAAAAAAAACACTTGTTACAGTGTGGTACTAAAGTGCATGTTGCTTCTGCAGAAACAGCACAATGACTACTTTACTCAGTGCTAATGTGCACTTTGATAGAGTAGTGTAACAAGTATTTTTTTTTATTACATTTGCATTTGTTTGTGTTGATTGTGTGTTAAGTCTTGTGTGTTTGTGTTTGATCAACTGATGTGAAGCCCTTTGAGGCGACTTTTGTTGTGATACTGGGTTATACAAATAAAACTGAATTGAATTTGCATTTAGAAACTGTAAGTACACAAAATTCCACTATAGTACAATGTTAAGTACATGTTAACTGTGTGTTACATTGTAGCTACACTGTATCATGTGTAGTGTAAAATAAAGTGATACTATAGTTTTTTATATTAAGTATATTAACGTGCATTGACAAAGGTAGTGTCCAAGTTTCATGGCTGAGGTGTGCTTCCAAAATAGTTTCCACATTTTGCAGTAACTACACAGATCTCACAGTAAAACAAAGGCAGAGTGCAGTAACTGTGTTTGATATCATCAGAACATTCTGAGCTGCAGTTATTGCATTTTACCTTTGGATTACTGTCAAATTTGTAGTTACTGCAAATTTAACAACAGGATTTCTCTAAAATTGGATGCAATTGAGCCATGATCAGTTATGCATTGTTCATTCACTCTTACAAATCTCTCTGATCCTTGTATTTTGATGTACTGTAAAAATCATGCCTACCATAATATTTTGTAACAACATATACAACATGTCTCCATCGTATTTAGAACCTCTGAAGTACACACTCCTGTTGACCTGTGTACAGATAAAGTTGTACGCCTGAGAGGGGAGCATTGGGACGCGTTGAGACAAGGTGAGAGGGGACAGCAGCATTCATCACAGCGTGGACTCCAGCCCTGTCAGCTCCTCCTGATCACCATCAGTCTTCACACACATGTCCCCCAGGTTCAGGGGGACGTCTGAGGACTGTCGAATCATTCCTGCCACTGTTCATTACTGATGTGTTGATGAAGTCATACCTGAGCTGGGTGTGTCCTTCTGTGCTCCAACTTGTCCTGCAGGATCTGCTTTCTTCTCTCATCATTGCTCGTCTAAAATACAGAGAGAGATCTGATGAGAAGATATTTCAAAAACTAGTTTCAATGGTTATATTCCAAAAGGCAACAAGAATCATTACACACTTTGGTAACGCTTTAACTCACACTATTACGCATTAGTTAGGTATTAGTTAATGATTAGTAAACAGCTAATTGATTGTTTACAAACCAATCCAACGTTAATAAACACCACAGTTATAAACATTGTTATCAGTGCTTAAAGGTACTGCAAGCAGCATGCACTCATACTGTTTTAAAACAGTACTGCAGTCTAAATAAAAAACAATGGTCTCTTTTCTGATTGGATGTTTGGTGATGCAGTTTTAGAACCAAAACAAAAAATGTAAACAAAAACAACTTGGCTATTATGTAAACCATACTTTATATTGTTAACAAATAAAAACAACTGTACCATTGTTATCAGTAAAACTAATATTTGATTTAAGCATGTTTACCTCATATCTTAGGACACATGTGGGCAATTTTTTTATGCAATATAAAAAAAAATATTCTGCTCACAGCACCTTTAATACTTAAGTAAAAGGCTCATACAAATCAATGCAAAGTTATAAACACCTGTATCAATAGAGTAGAACTATCTCTTCTTTAAAATATTACATATTAATTAATGCTTTATTACTGCTTAATGGTGGCGAGCTATACTAAAGTGTTGCCCACACTTTCTTTACCATAACCTGCCTATTGTTCATTTACACCTGAAATATCTTAACTTTATGATTTAGATGTGGCCCCATTCCCAAACAGTGGAGCTAAACACCGCTGTCTGTTAACCCATTTAAGCCCTGTAAGCTTGACATTATTATGTGTCATTAGTGCCCCAATGACACAATCCAATATTTTTAAAATTTTTTTTTTTAATGACAAAGTGGGTGAAACGCTGAGTTTTATAACTGGTCACAATAGTGACCTGTGGGATGACATGTCGTATATTGAACATTGACATTTTTCAGGTATTTGGTCTGCAATTTATTTGCAAAAAAGAAATTACCAAAAGTGTTTTAACTGTCCTAACATAAAATGATAACTTTATGTATTAAACTCATAATCTTAATTTGTATAACAATAGCACACAACAATGGCACAATCGGGCCATGTATTTTCCCAAAAAGATATATTCTAACCTCCATAAATAAATACGATTTAGTTTTACATGGTTAGATTTTAAATATTTTTCAATTTGAGTCTGAAATACCACAAAAACATTCCTGGACTTCCTCCAGTGACTTTCTGTATTGACGATGTATTGTGTATGTAGTGAGTAATTTGAATTCCAGTGACAATTTGTAGATACTGCACTGTCTCCAGCTGCACTAGGATTTAAAACCCAGTTACACTATATAGTGTGTATTTGTTCTATACCGCTGTAGTCTGTAGACTGAAGGAAATGTGTAGGTAAAAAGTAACCCTCAGTTTGATCTGTTCCTCATACGTGTCAATGGAAACATCTGTTACATTTACCTTTGAAATGTAACAATAGCCTTTATTAAAGTCTTTTCCTAAAATATGGATAAATACAAGCTGGTGCACTAGGTCACACACAACAAACATGTTCACAATCAAGGTCAAACTCCTGCAAAGAGAAGGAACATACTTATAATACAGTACATGACTATATTCTATAATATGGAAACCTATATTCAAAGTGTGATACCACTGGTTACAATTGTTGCCCCTCACTTTTCCTCTCCTGCTCTGACCAAAGCAAATAAAACAGAGAAAGTACAGCTACATATCTGAACACAGGAGACCTTAAAAATGGCGTATACTAAAAATCCTCCTCCTAGCTTCATGTTTACATACTTTAATATACTTTTGTTTCAGACTTAGGCAGAGGCTGAGCTTCTCTCCAGGTGTAACTTGTGAAGAAACACCTGTGGTCATGTGACCTTTGACCCCAGACATGTGAAACTTCCCAGATTTCTGTAATATATATTTCTATATTTCATTAATATACAATGTAAACCCTAATGTAGAGCCAAAGGAGTGAGGATTTTTTTTCCAGTCCCTATTGTGACCAATGGGGTGAAATGGGTTTTAAGGAAAGGCAAGTTTATTTGTATAGCACAATTAATACACAGTAATTGAAAGTGGTTTACAGAAAAAAGTAAGGTAAAAGTACATAGAAAAGGATTACAATTAAAACAGTAAAATCAAATCTTAAGATTATAATTAGAAACCCATTTAAAATTCAATTAAAAGAGAAAAGTGCAGATAAAACACTTTCAGCTGAGATATGTACAGCTAAAAAACACAGTTTGGACGTGAACACTAACAGAGTAGAGGTCTGTCTAACATCAGGAAGACTGTTGTTTGCTGCATAAAACTGAAACACTGCTTTACTGAGTTTAGTCCTGACTCTGGGACCAGCAGAAGAACTGTCCCTGAGGTTCTCAGAGTCCCAGATGGTTCATATGGGACCAACTTGTCAGAGATGTACTTTGGTGCTAAGCCATGGAGAGACTTGTACACAGCAGAGCTGTTTTAAAGTCTATTCTCTGAGCGACAGGAAGTCAGTGCAGAGACCTGAGGACAGGACTAATATGGTCGTACTTCCTGGTTTTAGTCAGGATTGAGAGTAGTGAGATGTAAATCTGAGATCTCTCATCTGCATCGTTGTGGTAGGATACATTATTGCTGCATATTAACTGGTCTAAAGGGAGTGTGTAAAGACTGAACAAAAGAGGCCCCAGGATGGACCCCTAGTGCACCCCACAGGTCAGGGCCATTTGGTCTGAGTCTGAGTTACTGATTTCAACAGAGTACTTCCTGTCTTCAAGATAGAACTTACACCATTTAAGGGCACAGAAATGGACCAGAAATGCCTAACCAGTCTTCTAATCTTTGTAACAGGATCACATGGTCCTGTAATGGTCCATTTAACTAGACAAATGGAAAAAAGTGATATTTTTTTTCAAATGAAAGGCGGTTTTGTGGTAAACAGTGATATCGCAAGAGAAAATGGGCAACATATTGTATTTTAAACAACAAGCTAAGATTTATTAGTAACAGCTTTTCTGGCTTCAGAGTCACACAGTGCTTGCTTTTTGAATTAAAATATTGCTGTTACTAGATCAAAACGGTGTGGGACAGGTCGGTTTAGGGGTGTTTCCACTTCCCAAAAGCGTTCTAAAGTGTTCCCAACAAGCAGTCCAAACCATTCTAATTTTGGCACCCCTGCCTGATGGGGTCCAGCTCAGTTAAGCATCTGGAACGGTTAGAGGTGGGCACTGCTGCGAGTTGATGAGAGAGAATCCTCACTTGGGCAAAAACAACAAGCCAAAGAACTGAAAGAAAAGCTTGAGCAACAGCTCATGTTGTTATATGTTCAGTGGTTAAAATGTGTTAAAGTGGAGCAGAGAAGTAAATTTAATGCACCAAAAGCTGGCGGTAAACCTGAAGTAGTCTCCTGTTTACTGAAGCTAATACAGCTTTAGCTCCAGCCTCACACAGACACACACCAGCCTCACACAGACACACACCAGCCTCACACAGACACACACCAGCCTCACACAGACACACACCAGCTTCACACAGGCACACACCAGCCTCACACAGGCACACACCAGCCTCACACAGACACACACCAGCCTCACACAGGCACACACCAGCCTCACACAGACACACACCGGCCTCACACAGACACACACCGGCCTCACACAGACACACACCAGCCTCACAGAGACACACACCAGCCTCACAGAGACACAAATCAGCCTCACAGAGACACACACCAGCCTCAGAGACACACACCAGCCTCACACAGACACGCACCTGCATCCCAAAGACACACACTAGCCTCCCACAGACACGCACCAGCCTCACACAGACACACACCTGCCTCTCACAGACACACACCAGCCTCACACAGACACACACCAGTCTCACACAGACACACACCTGCCTCTCAGACACACACCAGCCTCACACAGGCACACACCAGCCTCACACAGACACACACTAGCCTCACACAGGCACACACCAGCCTCACACAGGCACACACCAGCCTCACACAGGCACACACCAGCCTCATACAGGCACACACCGGCCTCACACAGGCACACACCAGCCTCACACAGACACACACCAGCCTCACACAGGCACACACCAGCCTCACACAGACACACACCGGCCTCACACAGACACACACCAGCCTCACAGAGACACACACCAGCCTCACAGAGACACAAATCAGCCTCACAGAGACACACACCAGCCTCAGAGACACACACCAGCCTCACACAGACACGCACCTGCATCCCAAAGACACACACTAGCCTCCCACAGACACGCACCAGCCTCACACAGACACACACCTGCCTCTCACAGACACACACCAGCCTCACACAGACACACACCAGTCTCACACAGACACACACCTGCCTCTCAGACACACACCAGCCTCACACAGGCACACACCAGCCTCACACAGACACACACTAGCCTCACACAGGCACACACCAGCCTCACACAGGCACACACCAGCCTCACACAGGCACACACCAGCCTCATACAGGCACACACCGGCCTCACACAGGCACACACCAGCCTCACACAGACACACACCAGCCTCACACAGGCACACACCAGCCTCACACAGACACACACCGGCCTCACACAGACACACACCGGCCTCACACAGACACACACCAGCCTCACAGAGACACACACCAGCCTCACAGAGACACAAATCAGCCTCACAGAGACACACACCAGCCTCAGAGACACACACCAGCCTCACACAGACACGCACCTGCATCCCAAAGACACACACTAGCCTCCCACAGACACGCACCAGCCTCACACAGACACACACCTGCCTCTCACAGACACACACCAGCCTCACACAGACACACACCAGTCTCACACAGACACACACCTGCCTCTCAGACACACACCAGCCTCACACAGGCACACACCAGCCTCACACAGACACACACTAGCCTCACACAGGCACACACCAGCCTCACACAGGCACACACCAGCCTCACACAGGCACACACCGGCCTCACACAGGCACACACCAGCCTCACACAGGCACACACCAGCCTCACACAGGCACACACCCGCCTCATACAGGCACACACCGGCCTCACACAGACACACACCGGCCTCACACAGACACACACCGGCCTCACACAGACACACACCAGCCTCACAGAGACACACACCAGCCTCACAGAGACACACATCAGCCTCACAGAGATGCACACCAGCCTCATAGACACACACCTGCATCCCAAAGACACACACTAGCCTCCCACAGACACGCACCAGCCTCACACAGACACACACCAGTCTCACACAGACACACACCAGCCTCATAGACACACACCTGCATCCCAAAGACACACACTAGCCTCCCACAGACACACACCAGCCTCACACAGACACACACCAGTCTCACACAGACACACACCAGCCTCACACAGACACACACCAGTTTCACACAGACACACACCTGCCTCTCAGACACACACCAGCCTCACACAGACACACACCAGTTTCACACAGACACACATCTGCCTCCCACAGACACACACCAGAAATTTACGCTTGTCTTTTTATTAAATGTTGTCAGCAGCTTTATGTTTTAAAAGTGAGTTTCAAACACATTTTTATCTCATTTAGACATGGGTTTTCTGGACCCAGAGTCACAGAAACACCAGCAGAATTTGGGGCTACCCATTCTAAAGCGTCCCGTACTGACACTTTCCGTACTGTTCTGCCTAGTGGAAAAGCGCCAGATTCAGTTGTTCAATTGTTACAGTGAATCCCAAAGTCCTTTTCCGAAGCCATCCCACAGACCTGGTAGTGCCAGTGCAGACAACATAAGGACTGTCTCATTATCAGCTGCTTTATTTATAGCAGCAGGACAACATTAGCTAAAGGCTGCAGTGTGAATTCTTCTGTCCTTTTGTGCATGAGCTATAGAACCATGGGAGGAGTTTGTCAAGGGTTTGTTTGTCCATCAAGAGCCTCTACTTTAACAATTTTTTACACTTGTGATCTTAGGTCCACTTCCAAAAAACTGCTATAAAAATTGACTGGATTAATACTTTTTTCAGCTTTTTTCTGCCTAAACTTTTTGAACAACTTCAGTATTGCTTAAATCCACCAAATATTCATAAAAAAAAAAAATAAAAAAAAAGATTTTAACCATTTAATTGACAGTTTGAAAACATAAAGTCGTTGTTTATGAATAAATAAATAAATAAATAAATTCCCCACATAGCAAATGTATGTTGGAGGGTCATGGCAATTTGTTTCGAATGTGTCTTGGGTAGGTTAAAGAGGATCCAAAAATATTTGCTTTGGTGCATTATTAGTTTTTGTGTAGCACCACATTGAAATTCATACTCTTGTATTTTTTCCACAGAATCTAAAGGGGCCATGTGATTACCTGAACACTTGACTCCCTTTTAAAAAAAAAAATCTGTTTGTAATTATATAAAATAATTGTTATTTTTGTGATGTTGGGGTTTTATTTTTGAGAAAACTAGTGAAATTTGTCATTGACTGTCAAAACACTTGCAGTCTTATTTATTTGCTGCCTGTTAATGTTTGTTGATAGTGTGGGAATACAAATAAACTCCTCTAATGAAGGCACTTGGAAGATCTGACACCTTGGCGTTTCTCTTCCTAAGCACCGTTAGCTCGTAGGCGCCACAACCTGAACAGATTCTGTGGATTTTAGCAGCGTGTTGTTTCCCTTTCAGCATAGGTCGAGAGGCTCATTTCTGAGCTCTTAACAGCAGCTCCTCGGACCATAAACTAACACTTGTGTGGGACTTCAAAGGTGTGTGAGGGTGCAGAGGTGAGAAAGGGCCCAGGTCGGCTCAGAGGGCACTCTCTCCCTGTGTCTGATTAGGACAGAGCTGGGGGGCAGCAGCTGGAGGAGGTGTCCCGTTTGACAGCAGCCCCTGCATACTGTGCTGCGGTCAGAAGAAAGGAAGTCAGAAGTAATTGCCATTTAGAAACATAGACAACAATAAGGAATACTTGAGTCAGGCTGTTTCCTTTCTGTTTGAGGAAGGATGCAAGCTCTGACACAACATAGATGCAATAAAGATCTCACTGATGTAGAAGATGTGGAAGAGAATAGAGCTCTGTGGGTCCTCCTTGGAACTCTAATGTCTGCAACTACACAGCACCAAACCTTGAAGGGACTGTTCTCCTCATCCTTTTGGCCACCACAGAGTCCAGACTTTAACCCAATTGAGAATCTCAGGGATGTGCTGGAGAAGACTTTGCGCAGTGGTCCGACTCTCCCATCGTCAACACCAGATCTTGGCCAAAAATTAATGCAACACTGGACGGAAATAAATGTGACATTACAGGAGCTTATGGAAACAATGCCACTACAAATGCAGTGCCTAAATCAAAGCGAAAGGCCGTCCAACAAAATATTAGTGTATGACTTTTTTTTTTTTCTTTTTTTTTTTTTTTTTGTCCAGGCAGTCACTCCAGCACATCCCAAAGATTCTCAATGTGGTTAAAGTCTGAACTCTGTGGTGGCCAATCCATCCATCCTCTTTCACAATTTGAGCTTGATGTATCCTGGCATTTTCATCTTGAAATAAGCCCATGCCATCAGGGAAGAAAAAATCCATTGATGGAGCAACCTGGTTCTTCAGTATATGCAGGTAGTCAGCTGACCTCATTCCTTAGGCACAGAACGTTGCTGAACCCAGACCTGATCAACTGCAGGGAGGTTCTTACTTATTTACTTAGTTAAATAGTTAAATCCTGGTGGTGACTTTTGTTTAGGCCAGGCAGTGTATATCAAATGCATGGGGAGGTGAAGTGCTCTGACAACAACATTCCCCATGGAGTTGAACAAGCCTGGTTTTAGTTGAGCAGTGTTGTACTGTACTGGTACCAGAGTATGCTGAGTCGAACCGTACTAAACTAAAGACCACAGGGGGACAAGAGGAAATCCTCATTGATAAAATGAGACTTGATGGGAAAACAAACAAAATGAAGGGAAGTTTGTTTTGTTGTGACAGACCATGACAGAACAGGAGGTTCCTATTGGCAAAGTAAGCATCTGCATAAGGCCCCAAAGCCATTAGAGGCCCCTATACTTTAGCAGTGTTTATATATTTGACAAATTCTAAACTATATTTTTTTTATTTATTTATTTATTGGTTGCCTATGTATGTAATTTTTTTTAGCTTGCTACTTTCTGTTATTTTTGATAGAGTTAATCTGAAACTGGGACTCAATGACAATAGGGAATTTTACTATTTACCTGGGGCCCCTCTTGCTGAGTTAGTAATGTTTGCAAATAAAAAATGAAAGCGTTCATGAATAAAACTAAATGTATATTGTGTTAATCTTCATATATATGTTTACTTCCATTTTTTTTATTGTACTTATGCATATCTTGTATATTTTTTTCCTATTTGTATTGTATTTACTTCATAGTATTTTATTGCTTATAGCTACTCTAAACCTTTTTTACTTAAGTTTTTTTTTTTTTTTTTTGTAAAAACTGAGCTACTGTGACCAAATATTTTCTGTTGTGGATCCAAAAAGTCTGTCTGTCTCTAAGTCTAAGTAAAATGACTGAGAGTCTTGGCCCCCAAACCTTGCTTAGGGTCCCCATATATATAGGACCGGCACTGCCTGTCGTTCTGATCACAATCCACCTACAGATTATGACAGTTCTATGGCTGTGGTTGTGTTACTGTAAGTGTATGTAAAGATGATGAGTGTTACAGCTCAGGCAGTGCTCAGTTAGTGCACGATGAGCCTGATTGTCCTGTTAATGTCTCCGATGTCTTTGATGTGATCTCATGTTGCTGAGGCCAGTGTGAAAATCCTGTTGAGAGCATGATCCACGGCACGCCTATTCTCATTCTGATAATCTCCCACATTCACATCCACTTTGTTCCATTGTCTCTTTGTTAGCCGACACAATGCGAGGTTAATTAGCAGCCGCTGGTAGCCTGTGCGTTCTGGACACTTCATCACAGTGAAGAGTACTCAGCGCGCCGGCCGCTGAGCAGGGAAGGCAACGCGCCTAATCCCATTCACAGCAGCCCAAACAGGGTAACTGTCTCTACACGTCATTAACTGTTGCCTTTCTGTTGACGAAAGCACACAAATGAAGAGTGTACTAAGCTACAGTCAGCCTGGAACAGTCAATAGCCCTTTTCTATTGTGACCATGAAGTCACAGCAACAAAATCAAAAACATGCAAATAAAAAACTGAAGCGCAAACACAAATTTGGAAACACACACATATGCACAAAAACTTGCACACATATTCAGAAACATGCACACAAATTTGGAAACACATACACAAATTCAGAAACATGCACACAAAATCAGAAACACGCACACACATTCGGGAACATGCACACAAATTTAGAAACAAATACACAAATTCAAAGACATGCACAAAATTTCAGAAACACGCAGATCAGGAAACTGGAATTAGTGTGTGTGTTTTTGAATTTGTGTTCGTGAACATAGGGCTTTGGGAACATATACCTGTGGTAACATGGACCTGTGGGAACATAGGGTTGTGGGAACATAGAGAAATGGGAACATAGAGCCGTAGCAGAACATTGAACTGTGGGAACATAGACCTGTGGGAACATAGGGTTGTAGGAACATAGAGATGTGGGAACATAGAGCTGTAGCAGAACATTGAACTGTTGGAACATAGGGCTGTGGGAACATATACATGCTCTCAATAGTTTTCTGACCACAAGTTCTCTTCCTTGCTTAGCCTTGCTGCCCCCGCGACCCGGCCCCAGATAAAGTGAAAGAAGATAGATGGAAGTTCTCTATATTTGAATGTTAATCAGGAGCTCTGTGACAGATTGTGACTGGAGCAAAGTCAGAATACTCATTTGAGGCTGATGTCCCACAGAGATTCAACAAGTTCAATCGGCCCAAAACTAAAGCTGCTGGCTCCTACTACACCTGGCAGCACAAAACATCAAACAGACTTGTTCCTGTAGTAGACAAGTTCCTGTAGCAGTGCAAATAAAGGGGTGGGTACTTAATGTACGACAATATTTGCAGTGGGCAAAGTGTCTGATATTAGCTCCTTACGTTTGGTGCCTTCAGACTTTTGATGCTGTTTTTCTTTCTTTCTTTCTTTCTTTCTTTTTTATTCTTCTTGATCATTTCCTCATTTACCTGCAGGTACGAATAGAGAAACCTGAACCTTTCCTGTGAGTTCACACAGGTGAGTAAAGTTGGGAGGATGTCTGCAGGATGTGAGTTTACACAGAGGAGAGGGGGGCAGAGTGGGGCATCACAGCTAATTAGCACAGCTGTTAGCGACACAAAGCTAGCAGATAAATAAGCTTCATACTGACAATTTAATCTCATTATCAAACATTATCTTCTACTAGAACATAACTGAACAGAGAAAAGTAAGCAGAAACAATTTGGGAAGAGAACAAAGCTTAAGCATGACCGGTGTTCCACCAGGGGCGTAGCATCAGATAGTGCAGCCAGGGCCCAAAAGGTTTAGGGGCCCATGAGAATGGCCCTTGATAAATGAACAATAAATATATAGCACAAATTGTAAAAAAAAAAAAAAAAAAAAAAAAAAGAGTATATAAAAATGTTTATGATTTAAAAAAAAAATAAACTAACAAAGCTAGCACTTTATTGATTTTCTACATAATAATAATAATGATAACTTTGAAGCTTAATGCAGGAGCCTCAGAAAAAAAAAGAAATGTTATGCTAAATATGTTTCATAACTTTAGGGCCCATTCTAAAAAATGCACTGGGGCCTCTCAGTACCAAGTTAGGTCACTGTGTTCCACTCACATTCAGAGAGATGTGTATGTGTGATGAGTACTCAGAGGGGTCCACACAAACTCAGACCTGTTTTCTCAGAAAGGTGTTCTCTTGTACTGCAGTATGGTCAGGCACCAGCGACAGGTGTCTGAGGGACTTGTTTTGAGCTTTTGTAGTGGTGTAAAGGCTCTTATAAAAGGACTGGAAAGGCTTTATTAAAACAGAGAAAGAATAGTTTATAAAATATGTATTTGTACATGTATCCAGAGGCAGTTCAAACATTGTCGTGTGTAGAAACAGAGTCTCATTTTGCCTTCCTTTCCTCCTGGAGCACTCGTTGCTGTGCATTTGTGTGAGATCCTGCCCTTCCGCCTCTCTAGATCCCGTTCCCTGGTGGTCTAATTTATGTTAAGTCACACACCTCCCTATAGCTGTTTTGAATGGTTCCGAATGGGACTGCAGCGCTGAGCCTCAATCCCCTGTATAATTGTTCTCGCTGGGAAAGCACCGCTTGCCACAACCATCTGTAAGTCCGTGGGGCAGTTTCTGAAGAAAGAGTGGACTTCTGAAGGGCTTCCACTGCAATCCACTTTCTCTTCTGAAGCAAGTAATTCATTCAAATCTCAGGAAGTCAATAGCGGCTGGATCAGAGGCAGGAGCTCACAGCTGCTGGTCACCTCCAACACACACTGGTAACTTCAGGAAGTCACGCACAAAAAGGTGACAAAGGCTTTGTTTCCACTGGAGCGGTACGGTACGGGTCAGTACAGGGGAGGGACGTCCCCAGAAAGCAGACCATACCATACTCTACTGGCCTGTGGTCCCATCAGTGTGGCCCACTCTGAAAACACTGCCCTGAGATGACTGGATATGAATCAAACCTCAAAAACAGAAAACACACCTGAGGAATGTCTTGTTCACATATTTCCACAGGGAATACACTTAAACCAGGGGTTCTAAAATGCACGGTCAGGACCCAAATGTTGGGTACATATATATATATATATATATATATATATATATGTTCTGTAAATACTGCGACCTACATCACTTTAACTGGCCACTCTTAAAATAATCTTGTTCAAACCCCTACCCCTAAGCACAAACATGCACACTTAATTTTCTTGTGATAAAAAATGTTTTCAGTTCTTTTTATATTCTACTTTCATTGACCAATTTTTCATCATTTACCTTTGACCTAACTATTAATAGAAATTTTGTCATATTTTAAAAAAAAAAAATTAATTAACCCCTTAAATGCCAGGTTTTTGTGCTAATACTGCCCTGTTTTTGGGTGAAAAAAACCCCCAAACAAACAAAAAGCATGAGTTATTTTCAAAATAAAAAAATGCAAAGTGGATTTTTTGTGATGAATTATTAAAACCTAGGGTATGATAACAATTAGCAGCAACATTGTTTTTTATGCATTTTTAGTTTTTCGTAGCGTCAAATATGTTGATACCGCTACCAGAGGCCTAATATTGTCATTATGTCATGTTCATTACTTATGTTACTGCTGTACACTCTATGTGTAAGTCCTCACTTGTAAATAGTGTCGCTTATATGTTTGTATCTAATAAAGTAAATAAAAAAACAAACAAATATGTGACATCCCTGTTTGTGTTTCAGGCATCTCTCTCCTCCACAGCCACTACATTTCCTCAGGGATCAATAAAGTATCTATCTAATCTATCTAATCTAGCTGTAAACATGAGACAGTGAAGCTGAGGTGTATCAGAGCAGCACAGCCAGAGGACACAGAGCTACAGGCAGCTCACCGCAGACAGCGCTCACCAGGACCCTCTGTGTGCTTCTAATCATTAGCAGCTTCGTTAATATCTGCTGCTGAAGATTCTCTGATACTCTTGGGAAATGCGCCTTTGTGGATGATGTAATGTTCTGTCATTAACAAGCTTTCAAGGTTCAGTGCTTCCCCCAGCTATAATTATTATAACTGAGGAGATTGGTCTAGCTTAAATGTAAAATAAAAAGAATATTTTGCATATTTAAAATTAGCTTCAACAGAATCAGAATCTTTGGATGTATATAGTTCATGGGCTTATGTTTCCAGAAGAGTTTTGTTAACTGGATATAACTTCTACATAAAGTTTCTAATCGTTTTAGTATTATGAAAAAGTGAGTTTCTTTTCTCATTAACAAAAGTACAGAATGATGAAATCTGAAGAAAGAGCCAGAGCAGCACTTTCTGAACTAAAATGAACAGACTTTCCTTTGTAACAAATACAAAAGAAAAGCTTTAACAAATACAGTTTTAATGGAGGAAGTTGTGGGATGAAAAAGTTGCAGATTTACTTCTTATAACAGGCGTGAGTGAGGAGCATCCCAGTTTGTGTCAGGATGAGATGACTGCACAAAATCTGGTTAGCAAAAGATATTTTTGAACACAGTTTCAGTACAACCCTTCCTCAGGTTGTTGTTTGATGTGTATGGTGTTTGATTCTTTCAGCACCATGGACATCGCCCACGCAGACTGCAGCTGGGGCTCGGGTTCAGTGACACGAAGGGCTTAGAGGCTGTTTAGAAGACAAAGCGTTTTGCCAAAAACTCTGCTTCGATTGGTGGTTGACCTTTTGTCTACATGAGAACTGGGTTTCTGATTTCTGAATATGCAATCTTTTAAAAACACTGAAGGAGGTGTTGTGTTCTCGTGGCAGGGAGCCGCTCAGAGCACTCCAGATTTATGGGCATGGGGAAAATTGAGTTCTCAGTGAAAACAATGCATAAAATACTTGGCAACTGTTACTAACACGTGTAAACTCTTAATAGTGTTTCAGTTTATCAGTCCTGCCCAGGAGGATCCCATGATGTAAAAGTTGAAGTGAAAGTCTAAACTGTGGCTTCTTCTGCAGTGGTGGCTTTGTCAGCAGGGAGAACAGTGTCATTTGCTGGCCTCCAGGGCCCCTCCTGTGGGCAAAGTAAGTGACTGCATAGGGCTCCACAGGCATTAGAGGGCACCCATTCTTAAGCATTGTTCTTTTTCTTCACATTTTTTGTTGCCTATGTAGGAGTTAATCTGAAACAGGGGGCCAGTACCATTTACAGCCTGTTGGAAAAGTTGGAATTGGAAAAGTTTGCAAGTCAAAAAAAAGGAAGCATTCATAAGCCAGAAAAAATGTCTGTGTTTTAAAGAAATAAAAGGTATACTGTGTTAATTTTTACTTGTACAAAATGATTGAGAGGCTGGGCCCCCATTCCTATCTTGCTTAGGGCCCCCAAATGTGTAGGACCGACACTGCTGGCCTGACAGGGTTACTACAGACTTCACAACTTCTACTGTTTTTTTTTTCACTTCTCAAGTGTGTCCCTGTCCAGAGAAGGCAGACTGTTGCATTTTCATGGCCAGCGTTGTCGTGTAAACGGGCCCCTAGTGAAAGCAGCCCATAACACACAACAAACAACAGTAGAAGTTCCCAGTTCTTGACACAACCCTCTCCATTAATCAGGGCTTGGGACCGACACATACTGTGTGCTTTTATTCAAACTGCACTGCATGTATTTCTGTTAACATACAGTCTGCAGGTATTCCGAAGGGCTGGGATGTTAAATGCAGATAAATGATTTCTGTAGCACCCTCATGCTTATGTGCTGTTTAGTTCAATACTGAAGTAAAATCTGCTTAAATTTGTACCAAATTGATAGGACTGATAAATGCCTCCATGGATGGTAAATGAGGAGCAGTGACACTGCAGTTTGTTAAACATTTAGAAAATTTTACTTTCACCAAAGGAGTCATGCCAATTAACTACTTCATGTTTTCCAAAGTGTTTTTTTAACCAGTCCTAGTGTGTCTGTGAAGACTCTCATCATCCAGGCTAACTGGATCACAATAAAAAGGTTTTAAAAGAAGTCATCTGGGCTTGGGTTTTAAAGGTAATGTATGCAACATGCACTGGTACTGGTTTAAAAATGGTACTGCAGCCTAAAGCTAAATCTAAACATTCTATTTTCTGATTGGACAATTGGCAATGCAGTTTTAGAACCTAAACAGAAAATGTAAACAAAAACAACTTGGCCATTATATAAAATGTTTTTTTAATTGTTATTAACTCAACTGTACTATTGTTATCAGTTAAACTAATATTTGACAACATGTTTACATTATATCTTGGCACATATGTGGGTATTTTTTAGGGAAATGCTTCAGTATACCTAGAGATTTTGGATAATTCCATGTTCCCAACTTTGTGAGAACAGTTTGGGGATGGCCACTTCCTGTTCCAACATGACTGCATCAAAGCACAAAGCACGGTCCATAAAGACATGGATGAAGGACTATGGTGTAGAAGAAGTTGACTGGGCTGCACAGAGTCCTGACCTCAACCTCATAGAACACCTTAGGGATGAACTAGAGCGAAGACTGTGAGCCAGGCCTTCTCATTCAACATCAGTGTCTGACCTCTCAAATGTGCTTCTGGAAGAATGGTCAAAAATTCCGATAAAAACATCTAAACCTTGCATTAAGCTTTCCCAGAAGAGTTGAAGCTGATATAGATGCAAAGGGTGGGCCAATGTTATATTAAACCCTATGGATAAAAAATTCAATGTCACTTAAATTCATATGTATGTAAAGGCAGGTGAGCTAATACTTTTGAAAATATAGTAAATAAAAATATATAATGCTCATAGCACCTTTAAAGGTCTCTCATCCAAGAGGCTTTATCAGTTTAGAACTGAGGAAGACTCTTGGAAGAGGCTTTGAAGAGGTGGTATGTTCTCAACCTTTAAAGTTCAGATGACTTCTTTTGAAACCTTTTTATTGTCATTTCTAAAAACATGGCTTTGTTCTGACTGGATAAAGCATGTGGTCATAGGCAGGTGGCCTGTGTGGTCATCACAGAAACAGAAACCTTTTCACACAGCCTAACTCACAGTAGTTGTGCCAGTGGCTCTCCCGTTGAGTGGGGAAAGAGCAACTCAGATAAAGAGAGAGAGAGAGAGTGAAAGTGAGTGAAAGTGTAGCCAGTGCATTAAGAAGGAGAAGTCGGACCCCTCCCACAGCCACTGCCTGACGACCAGAGTAAATACACATCTAAATAACAAACAGAGGAATGTGAACGGCTCTGTCAGAGCAGTGCACGATGCTCGGCTAATTTCTTTCCTTTAGTGTCATTATGGCCCTGAGAGGACACGGACAAATGGGACAATAGGTCTGCTCTCACACTGGGCACTGTTTGGAGTGAAAATGTTATAAGCATGACAAAAGAGGTTTGGGTTGCAAATGATGTTTATTATTTAGGAAGTAACACACCACAAAAATTCTCAGATTATCCAGGAATAGTTAAAGCTGCAATACCTGAAATACATACAATATTCAGGCAGAACACATTCAGATTTGTGAATCAATTTGGAACCAATCCTCAATGTGCCTTTTGCAGGACACACTTTGTTCATATTTAAAAAATCTAATGTTATTATTCATGTTTTCCAGATTAGCTTTGCCTTTATCACACTGTGTCATCCCAAACCACTTTCACTTGACCCCTGACAGTGTCTGAGGGCACTCACATATCTCCACATGACCATGTTATGAAGGATCCCGGGACCCCCCCTTCTCCTCTGGCCCTGTGATTTACGGCCCCCAGCGAGGCCACTGTCCTGCACCTGGCCCTTTATCAGCCACTGGGATGAGCTCAGAGACATTCAAATGTACAAGAGCAGATTAGGCCCACTCAGTCTCCCTGTGTGAGGAGAAAGAAACTTCAAAGGCTGCGGGAGAGAAAACAGGCCGCTGTATTCAGAGCGCTAATTCACAACTTATTCCACTAATACACTCATGAAGCACTGTTAATTGTGTTAGCTGCATTCCAAAGGCACGTCTGTGGCTTTTAATTGGACCTCTCTTTGAAATCATTCAAATGGAGCCAAACTTAAACAGTGCATGGCTCTGAAGATGAATGCTTTTCATCCTGAGGTCACTCAAACATGAGCTTAGCTTGTTTGGTCATTAGTGTTAGCTACACACTTATTCTGCTCATTGTTGACATTAATTACTTTATTACTGGCATTGAGAACACACAGTATTTTGGACACAAATAAAAATGCTGTTGAGTTAAAACAAGGCAAAGGAAGTTATAGTACAATAGCACACAAGATGCTAACTCCACCCACAAGGGGGCGTACGCAGGTGTACTGGGCCAAAGTAAATAGGTTTAGAATTCAATTATTTGCTTAAAGGTGCTATGAGCAGTATATATTTTTTATATTTTATAAAAAAATACCCATGTGTCCCCAGATATGATGTAAACATGTTTAAATCAAATATTAGTTTTACTGATAACAATGGTACAGCTGATTTATTCATAATAAAAATATATTTTATATAATGGCCAAGTTGTTTTTGTTTACATTTTTTGTTTTAACTTGGTACTGAGGGGCTGCAGTGCAAGTTTTTTGTATGGGCCCTAAAATTATGAAACATATTTAGCACTATGGCTCCTGCATTAAGCTTCAAAGTTAGAAAATCAATAAACTAATGTAGTAGCTTCACTGCACTGGCTGCACTGCCTGATACTACGCCCCTGTTCACAACAATGTTTTAAATGTGTATGTAGGAATTCACAAACATTATAAAATTGTTGTCATTTATGTGCATTTCTATGTCTGTTTTTGCAAATGAACAATATGCCCAAAGAAATTTGCCTGAAGACAATGATGTATAATGATTATTAATATACGAAAGTGCCTCAGGTTTATGGGGGCCCTAATATGCCTCCTGCTTGTGGCCCGCAAATGGTCTGGATAAGGCCATGTGTAGTACTTTTTTTTTTCAAGTGAAATGAGTAATAATAATAATAATAGTAATTTGACAGTGTTGTAAATCAAGAAAAGGCCATTTAATAAAGAAATATCAAACATTTTTTGGTGAGGATGCCTGCACCAGGAGATCTGTCTGCCCCTGTATCAATCTCCATCTCCATTGCATTCAGCCAAAAAAAAAAAAAAAAAAGAAAGAAAGAAAAAAGAAAAAGTGCCAGTGCTCAGTTCCTTCTCTCAGATAAACTCGGCACTTCTTTCTCCCTGAATGAATTCTTTGTGCCTTCCTCTCCTGAATCATGCTTTAATCCTGAGAGAAAGAGCGGCCTGCCTGTCACTTACACCACGCTGCCAGGACCCCCGCTTAAATAAAGTCAGTCTAGCATGAAGCTCATTCGGAGGATGTATGGCCTGGGACGCTGAATGTGGGTCTGCTCTCTGGACGGTTACCCATGGTGAGGACCACCCACTTAGGGCTGGAGAGGGGATTTTAGCTGCCCTGCTCATTCCTTTTGGCAGGCTTTTTCCGATACTGTTTGCAGTTCATCCAATTGTATGCTCTTCAAGTCTAAAGCCTTGTCAATGGGAGCAGAAACATCTTTGAGGATGTCTGTATAGATTGTGTAGGATTTCCTGATATTGTTAATAGCAAAGTTTATTCTTTGGTTGTTTAAATGTTAGACTTATGGTGCTCAGAGAGGAACATATTTTGTCATTTAGCCTTCAAATCTCCATTCTGACCTTTTTAAACAGGTCGCTTAAAGAGTCCTAACAAATATACTGCACTGAAAAAGTGAAACCTAAAAGCAACAATATTGGTTTCTGGGTAAAACACTACTACTACTACTATTACTACTTCAGACTCTGCACTGAAAAAAGTGTTTAATTGAACTAACTTAATTTAATTGCTTCAATTGTTAGCGACTGACTGATTCATTTAAAATATTTATTTGATTCAAACTAAAAAGCTACTTTTGTGGAACTTCATTTTTGTAAAAATCAACATAACCGTGACACCGGTGAACAATGTCACACATGATCTCATCTCTTTAAGATAAAAAGGGCAGTATTTAAATGCACTCACTCCCATTATTGAATGAACAGTGGTTGAAACAGTAACTTGAGTGGCACTTTAGTGATCTTTGCATTACTGAGGTGATGCTAAACACTGAATGATCTGTATTTAAAAATAATTTAATAAAACTTTTGGAAAAAAAAAATAAATAAAAACTTTCAGCTGTATTTAAACTTGAATTATAACATGGTCTTGTTTTTGTTGTTGTATTTTTCTTTAAAAACGTTGCCTAGGTCTTGCAGGAGTCATGTTTGCCCCATGACTGATGTGGACAGTGGAGATTGTAGTTTAAGTACAATGGAAATGGTTTTTAATTTAGCTTCCAGTAAAATGCCATTTCACACTTTGGTTATGGTGATAAATTGTGTTAAGTTCTACAACAGAAAGTCAATGTTCACTAAAGTTTTCAACCACTGCCCATTCAATGACAGGTGTGAGGGCATTAACAGTTAACAGTACTTTTTATCATGCCATTGTTCTGTGTGGCATTGTTCACCTGTGTGGCATTGTTCACCTGTTGCATGGTTAAATTTATTTTTTACAAAAAAATAAGTTCCACTAAAATAGCTTTTTTATTTAAATTAAATCTGATAAAAAGAATCACTTTGATAAACCCTAATTCAATCAGGTATAAAAAATTGAAGCAAATCAATGAAGTTGGTTTAGTGAAACACTTTTTTTCAGTTTGAATAATGAAATGAATCTAAACTTAGTTGCTAATAAAAGAGGTTGCTGATGGTCTGGTGATTTGAATATGAATGCTGGGTGCGGGGCTCAGCTTTTGCCAGTGTTTTCTTTGAGGTCTTGTATATTTGGATTCCTGTTTCACTGCTCCACCCCACAGCATGGTCTTCTCCAACTGCCCATCTTCATTTACAACCTGTTTTTATCAACTTTTGTCACAAAGCACAACAAAAGTGAGGGTGGGGCCTGGCTGCACAGGGGAGGAGCTCCGGGGAACATTGTCTGTGAACTTCTGCTGATGTGCGTCCCCCGAGCGCTGCACACAAACACTTCTCCCATACGCAGACCTGGGTCAGGGCGCTAACACTGCTGCAATGCTGTGGAAGAAAATATTGTTCAGCAATGACACAGAAGTAATTTAGGTCTCGCTGAGTGATTTCATTGGGCTTTTGTTGCCTGCAAGTGTTTGACCCAGAGGTCCGTGTCAGAGCGGTTGTTAATGGGAGCTGCAGCGGAGTGACAGCCACAGAAAGTAAAACATTTTACTGCTAATAGTGGGCCTCCAGAGGCTTTGGCATAAATATTTAAGCTTCTCTCCCTTGTCCCAAATACTGGGGGGTCTCCATGGTGCATTTATCTATAATGCAAAAAAGAACAAATATATCCGCTGCTGATTCTACTGTGAGTTTGTTAAGTGGAAGAAGTGGAGATTCCTGCACACGCCCAGCTTGCACAAGTACAATTTCAGAACAAACAAGGTTTTAGCACAAGGCCTTTATAACACTGATCCTGTGTCATTTACCTGAGGAGCTTCTGGTCATCCACACCATAGAGCAAGAATAAAACACTAGAGTGGACATTCTAATGGTGAACTGCAGTAACTGACTCCAGAACAGCTGCCATATTCTGACTGTAGACATTCTACTAAGTGCTATGTTAACTAATAAGGAGCTGCACTGCTTTCATCATATTCTTTTAGTTTATTTTGTTAATTTGATAACTTTTTTATATTTTTGCTTAATCTAATGTTTAGTCTTACTTGGTGTACTTGCTTCAGCTCAGAGACATTTTGGACAATTCTCAGTTTCCAACTTGGTATAATGGCATATTTTAAATGACTGTCATTATTCTGTTATACTTGGTGCAATGGTCCTCTGTTCTAATACCATTACAAATACAAACATACAGTGGTTTTGGATAAAAGTAGAGATCACTGCTTATTAACACTGTTAGAATTATTTATTTTATTTTGGTAAAAAAATGTACTGACTGAGACTGCCAGACTTATTATGAGTTCAAAAATATCACTGTTTCTTAATTTCGGACATTTATTTTATTGAAATGATGTCACTGTTTTTTAAATTACTAGAATAAGCTTTATCCTACAGTCACAAGATGGCTGCCAAAATTGCCCCCAAAGCAGTTGCCATGGCCACTCTAGTGTTCTGTTCTATCTCTATGGTCAACACCAGAAACCTCTGCAAGTTGGACAGTGTGCAGGAATCGCTGTTGTTATACTATGGACCAATGGGGTGACAGTATTGACAGTTATGGACCAATAGTGTGGCAGTATTGATAGTGGCTTTTAGCTTTGACCATGAAGGAACTGTTTTATTGTTGTTAGATTAGATTAGATTGAACTTTATTAATCTCATAAGTGGAGTAATTCACTTATGTTTATTAATATAGACATGGTGTTCCTCTGATTGGATCAAATAGATGGTCACTCACAGTTGGTTTGTCCAATCACTGTAAATCTAAATAATTGTTGTCTTTGTAAGCCTCCTGATGGTTCTGTGTAACAGAGCTCACAGCTGAGTGTGGTGATGGACACATTTGTGGTTGTGAAGAGTCCACATCAAGTTTGGAAGATAGAGTCATTTATACAGAGATTTGTAATATTTTGCACATAGTGCTCATGATTTAATCAGTTGTGTGCATATAGCTTTGTATATAAGAGTTTTTACCAGACTGATTCTTAGTGGTGGAAGAAGTATTCAATTTCTTTATTCAAGCAAAAGTACAGATAAATGAGCAAAAGTTAAGTAAAAGTAAAAGTATCACCTTAAAATTTCTACTTAGGTAAAAGTATAAAAGTACTTACTTTTAAATGCACTTGTGAGTAAAAAAGTATTTAGCATAGACTCAACAACTCATGAATGTTTTCAATATGAGGGATTTTCCTGAAAATTTGTGCTGATAATTAATGAAATGAACAAACTGGTGCAGTAGAAGAGACTGAATCTGTTGCTGAGGTCTTCTGTATTTATTATTCTGATGTTTCTAAAGCAGTACTACTTTACTGCGTCGTTTATTTTTAAGTACTGTGTGTCTACAATGAGGGCACAACAACAATTAATTATTTTAAAGAAAACTACTACAAAATACTTTGTCCTTCACTCCAAACAAACAAACAAACAAACAAACAAACAAACAAACAAAGACAAACAAATCAAATATCAATATCTATATCTACATTAGTTAAAATTACTTGAATTTAGATTAATAATCTTGTTTTGAGCAGTTTTTACTAGATTGGATTTATTTTAATAGGTTACTTATTAATAGATTATTTGACTTGTTTTTTTTTTTACTTATTTCAAGCAAAATTATCTGTTCATTGGATTAGTGGACTTTTCTTACCCCATGGACAGATCATTCTGCTAATCTAAACTGAATTCAATTCATTTTAACTAATGTAGTAATAATTTCTTTGCAGTGTTCAAACCAACCCAGAAATGTAGTAGAGTAAAAAGTACAGATACTTTCTCTAAAATGTAGCGGCGTAAAAGTAAAAGCACCTCTTGTAAAATTTACTCAGGCAAAGTACAGATACATGAAAATTGTACTTAAGTAAAGTAACTAAGTACTTTTACTTTGTTACATTCCACCACTGCTGATTCCTAAAATGTGCTGGCTTACACAGAAGTCCAGAATAAAACGGCTACAGTGTG
This sequence comes from Bostrychus sinensis, assembly GCA_020698575.1. Lineage (NCBI taxonomy): Eukaryota > Metazoa > Chordata > Actinopteri > Gobiiformes > Eleotridae > Bostrychus > Bostrychus sinensis. The sequence continues at coordinate 34,711,953 of CM036251.1, forward strand.
TGAGGTCAGCCGGGATTTCCCAGACTGCCCAGCGCGTGAAGGAAGACTTGTACATTATTCTCAGAGTAAAGTTCATTAAAAACTGTGTGTGTCTGTGGAAGGTGGTCTGACGTGTCTTGAATGATGGTCTGCGCAAACAAAGCTGCTACACAAGCCATCAAATTATCTCAGTCAAACTTTGGCGTAATCTGAGCTGATCCTCTTAAAAAATCTGAATGAAGACATTAGCACATGAATGGGGTCTCCATGGCGACACAGTCTGGATTCCTCTGTGCTGCCGCTTTAACACAGGCCCATAGAGGAGCGCGTCACTGCAGTGTTGACAAACAACAAAACAAACACAATTAAACACAGGAGCAGCACTTACTGATGGAAGAGAGGAATGTGTCTCCTCCTGTCCCACAGTCTGCTCCTGTCTCAGTCTGCTCCTGTCCCACAGTCTCCTCCTGTCCCACAGTCTGCTCCTGTCTCAGTCTGCTCCTGTCCCACAGTCTGCTCCTGTCCCACAGTCTGTTCCTGTCCCACAGTCTGCTCCTGTCCCACAGTCTGCTCCTGTCCCACAGTCTGCTCCTGTCTCAGTCTGCTCCTGTCCCACAGTCTGCTCCTGTCCCACAGTCTGCTCCTGTCTCAGTCTGCTCCTGTCTCAGTCTGCTCCTGTCCCACAGTCTGCTCCTGTCCCACAGTCTGCTCCTGTCTCAGTCTGCTCCTGTCTCAGTCTGCTCCTGTCCCACAGTCTGCTCCTGTCCCACAGTCTGCTCCTGTCTCAGTCTGCTCCTGTCTCAGTCTGCTCCTGTCCCACAGTCTGCTCCTGTCCCACAGTCTGCTCCTGTCCCACAGTCTGCTCCTGTCTCAGTCTGTTCCTGTCCCACAGTCTGCTCCTGTCCCACAGTCTGCTCCTGTCTCAGTCTGTTCCTGTCCCACAGTCTGCTCCTGTCCCACAGTCTGCTCCTGTCTCAGTCTGCTCCTGTCCCACAGTCTGCTCCTGTCCCACAGTCTGCTCCTGTCTCAGTCTGCTCCAGTCTGCTCCTGTCTCAGTCTGCTCCTGTCTCAGTCTGCTCCTGTCCCACAGTCTGCTCCTGTCTCAGTCTGCTCCAGTCTGCTCCTGTCTCAGTCTGCTCCTGTCTCAGTCTGCTCCTGTCCCACAGTCTGTTCCTGTCCCACAGTCTGCTCCTGTCTCAGTCTGTTCCTGTCCCACAGTCTGCTCCTGTCTCAGTCTGCTCCTGTCCCACAGTCTGTTCCTGTCCCACAGTCTGCTCCTGTCTCAGTCTGCTCCTGTCCCACAGTCTGCTCCTGTCCCACAGTCTGCTCCTGTCTCAGTCTGCTCCAGTCTGCTCCTGTCTCAGTCTGCTCCTGTCTCAGTCTGCTCCTGTCCCACAGTCTGCTCCTGTCTCAGTCTGCTCCAGTCTGCTCCTGTCTCAGTCTGCTCCTGTCTCAGTCTGCTCCTGTCCCACAGTCTGCTCCTGTCCCACAGTCTGCTCCTGTCTCAGTCTGCTCCAGTCTGCTCCTGTCCCACAGTCTGCTCCTGTCTCAGTCTGCTCCTGTCCCACAGTCTGCTCCTGTCCCACAGTCTGCTCCTGTCTCAGTCTGCTCCTGTCCCACAGTCTGCTCCTGTCCCACAGTCTGCTCCTGTCCCACAGTCTGCTCCTGTCCCACAGTCTGCTCCGGTCCCACAGTCTGCTCCTGTCTCAGTCTGCTCCTGTCCCACAGTCTGCTCCTGTCTCAGTCTGCTCCTGTCTCAGTCTGCTCCTGTCCCACAGTCTGCTCCTGTCCCACAGTCTGCGCCTGTCCCACAGTCTGCTCCTGTCCCACAGTCTGCTCCTGTCTCAGTCTGCTCCTGTCCCACAGTCTGCTCCTGTCTCAGTCTGCTCCTGTCTCACAGTCTGCTCCTGTCCCACAGTCTGCTCCTGTCCCACAGTCTGCTCCTGTCTCAGTCTGCTCCTGTCTCAGTCTGCTCCTGTCCCACAGTCTGCTCCTGTCCCACAGTCTGCTCCGGTCCCACAGTCTGCTCCTGTCTCAGTCTGCTCCTGTCCCACAGTCTGCTCCTGTCTCAGTCTGCTCCTGTCTCACAGTCTGCTCCTGTCCCACAGTCTGCTCCTGTCTCAGTCTGCTCCTGTCTCAGTCTGCTCCTGTCTCACAGTCTGCTCCTGTCCCACAGTCTGCTCCTGTCTCAGTCTGCTCCTGTCTCAGTCTGCTCCTGTCCCACAGTCTGCTCCTGTCTCAGTCTGCTCCAGTCTGCTCCTGTCTCAGTCTGCTCCTGTCTCAGTCTGCTCCTGTCCCACAGTCTGCTCCTGTCCCACAGTCTGCTCCTGTCCCACAGTCTGCTCCTGTCTCAGTCTGCTCCTGTCTCAGTCTGCTCCTGTCCCACAGTCTGCTCCTGTCCCACAGTCTGCTCCTGTCTCAGTCTGCTCCTGTCTCAGTCTGCTCCTGTCCCACAGTCTGCTCCTGTCCCACAGTCTGCTCCTGTCCCACAGTCTGCTCCTGTCTCAGTCTGTTCCTGTCCCACAGTCTGCTCCTGTCCCACAGTCTGCTCCTGTCTCAGTCTGTTCCTGTCCCACAGTCTGCTCCTGTCCCACAGTCTGCTCCTGTCTCAGTCTGCTCCTGTCCCACAGTCTGCTCCTGTCCCACAGTCTGCTCCTGTCTCAGTCTGCTCCAGTCTGCTCCTGTCTCAGTCTGCTCCTGTCTCAGTCTGCTCCTGTCCCACAGTCTGCTCCTGTCTCAGTCTGCTCCAGTCTGCTCCTGTCTCAGTCTGCTCCTGTCTCAGTCTGCTCCTGTCCCACAGTCTGTTCCTGTCCCACAGTCTGCTCCTGTCTCAGTCTGTTCCTGTCCCACAGTCTGCTCCTGTCTCAGTCTGCTCCTGTCCCACAGTCTGTTCCTGTCCCACAGTCTGCTCCTGTCTCAGTCTGCTCCTGTCCCACAGTCTGCTCCTGTCCCACAGTCTGCTCCTGTCTCAGTCTGCTCCAGTCTGCTCCTGTCTCAGTCTGCTCCTGTCTCAGTCTGCTCCTGTCCCACAGTCTGCTCCTGTCTCAGTCTGCTCCAGTCTGCTCCTGTCTCAGTCTGCTCCTGTCTCAGTCTGCTCCTGTCCCACAGTCTGTTCCTGTCCCACAGTCTGCTCCTGTCTCAGTCTGTTCCTGTCCCACAGTCTGCTCCTGTCCCACAGTCTGCTCCTGTCTCAGTCTGCTCCAGTCTGCTCCTGTCCCACAGTCTGCTCCTGTCTCAGTCTGCTCCTGTCCCACAGTCTGCTCCTGTCCCACAGTCTGCTCCTGTCTCAGTCTGCTCCTGTCCCACAGTCTGCTCCTGTCCCACAGTCTGCTCCTGTCCCACAGTCTGCTCCTGTCCCACAGTCTGCTCCGGTCCCACAGTCTGCTCCTGTCTCAGTCTGCTCCTGTCCCACAGTCTGCTCCTGTCTCAGTCTGCTCCTGTCTCAGTCTGCTCCTGTCCCACAGTCTGCTCCTGTCCCACAGTCTGCGCCTGTCCCACAGTCTGCTCCTGTCCCACAGTCTGCTCCTGTCTCAGTCTGCTCCTGTCCCACAGTCTGCTCCTGTCTCAGTCTGCTCCTGTCTCACAGTCTGCTCCTGTCCCACAGTCTGCTCCTGTCCCACAGTCTGCTCCTGTCTCAGTCTGCTCCTGTCTCAGTCTGCTCCTGTCCCACAGTCTGCTCCTGTCCCACAGTCTGCTCCGGTCCCACAGTCTGCTCCTGTCTCAGTCTGCTCCTGTCCCACAGTCTGCTCCTGTCTCAGTCTGCTCCTGTCTCACAGTCTGCTCCTGTCCCACAGTCTGCTCCTGTCTCAGTCTGCTCCTGTCTCAGTCTGCTCCTGTCTCACAGTCTGCTCCTGTCCCACAGTCTGCTCCTGTCTCAGTCTGCTCCTGTCTCAGTCTGCTCCTGTCCCACAGTCTGCTCCTGTCTCAGTCTGCTCCAGTCTGCTCCTGTCTCAGTCTGCTCCTGTCTCAGTCTGCTCCTGTCCCACAGTCTGCTCCTGTCCCACAGTCTGCTCCTGTCCCACAGTCTGCTCCTGTCTCAGTCTGCTCCTGTCTCAGTCTGCTCCTGTCCCACAGTCTGCTCCTGTCTCAGTCTGCTCCTGTCTCAGTCTGCTCCTGTCCCACAGTCTGCTCCTGTCTCAGTCTGCTCCTGTCTCAGTCTGCTCCTGTCCCACAGTCTGCTCCTGTCTCAGTCTGCTCCTGTCTCAGTCTGCTCCTGTCCCACAGTCTGCTCCTGTCTCAGTCTGCTCCAGTCTGCTCCTGTCTCAGTCTGCTCCTGTCTCAGTCTGCTCCTGTCCCACAGTCTGCTCCTGTCTCAGTCTGCTCCTGTCTCAGTCTGCTCCTGTCCCACAGTCTGCTCCTGTCCCTCAGTCTGTTCCTGTCCCACAGTCTGCTCCTGTTTCAGTCTGCTCCTGTCCCTCAGTCTGTTCCTGTCCCACAGTCTGCTCCTGTTTCAGTCTGCTCCTGTCCCTCAGTCTGTTCCTGTCCCACAGTCTGCTCCTGTCTCAGAGTCTACTGATAATGTTATGCTAAAATCAGAAATATCACAAACAAACCAAAAGTTGCAGTTTTTTATTTTTCATTTTCTGTTTTTGTGTTTAATCAGAAAAAATTTTTGTCTGTTTTTTGATTTCTGATTTAAAACAGCAAAACCAAAGCAAGAACTGCCATGTTCTTCATGTTGTGTCTGAGCAGGTGCCCAGGTGTGATGGTGTGCAGACCTCTAACTGAAGGGTGTAGCTGGATTCCACTCCATTGACCAAACCTTTTGTTCCAGTTATGCATTTTCAAAAGTTCATTTGAGTTACATTGAAGCTGTTGGTACTTTGATGAGTAGTAGCAGTAGAAGTAGCAGTAGCAATAGTAGGTGAAAAACCTCAAACAGAAATAAAAAAGAACAAATGTGAATACATGCAATTATTTAACCAGCAATGAATTTGTACATTACTTTTAACAGAGCAATGGTTTTAGTTACATTTTACACACAGACATGAATTATATTTTATTGAAATTTCAATGCTATTTAAATGCTTTTACCCAATAATTTTTTTCTATATTCAGTACAGTTAATTACCCAATACAGATATATTACTAGTTTATTTAATTGTTTTAATTACCCGATACTACAGTGGCCCTGAAGGGCAAGTCACACTGATAAAATCAGAAACACGCACACAAATACAAAAACATGCACACATATTTGGAAACACACATTTCCATATTTGTGTGCATGTTTTTGTATTTGTGTGCTGTTTCCAAATTTGTGTGTGTTTTTGTCTCAGTATGTGTGTTTTCAAATGTGGGTGCGTCTTTTCAAACTTGTGTGTGTGTTTTTATATTTGTTGCATGTTATTAATGTTGTTGGTGTGACTTGCCCTTCAGGGCCACCGTACGATACAAATAGTGTACTTACACCCAATAAAGAGCGCTAAACCAGCCACAGAAATACATTAGCATCAAGGCCAGAATTCACTGTAACTTCCTCCGTTAGCCACAGAGGAAATACATTTGGAACTGTAGATTCACTTTAAACAATATTAGCACATTTGCACAATAAACCATACATGCATTGAGCATGTTCACTTTAAAGGCATAGCCAGGGCAATGTAAAATGATTTGGTGCTGGGTCAAACAATTTCATGAATTTTAATGCTAAGTTATTCTTTTACACCATGTATGAAGTGCTTTGTTCATAAAAACAGCCTTTAGAGAGGCTGCAGATAGGGACTGTGAATGGAAAAGACCACTGACAAAGAACATTATATTCGTGGGTGCAGTTGTTGCAACAAAATGTGATTATGTTTGTGAAAATAATGGCTTCCTCTGCTCCACTTCCTCTGTATTCCAAGGGAGCAGGCTGTGTATTAATATCGCTAGTGGCTTAATTGGGTTTTGGATGGTAGATTAATTAATTTGTGGCTAATAGGCACAAACATGAGAAAACAAACTTCTTTACTTTAGGCCCGGCTGTGCGTGCGTCTAAGTAACCAGTGTAAATTATGCAAACTGTGTTGATTCTTCTGACAAAGAGCTTTTTGTGTTCAATGTTTTTAGAGATGACTTACTTCCTGGCGTTTTGTCAATAGCACACAGGCATACAAGTACAGTTATCTAATATTGTCTGCTCTTACATACTATAGTGATTAATAGGATATGTGTTGAAAGGACAGGCAATGGTGCATAGTCTGTTGTTCAAACACAACACACTGCAGCCTTCAAGAACTGCCAAGGCACTAGAGTCATAGAATATTATGATAAGAAAATATAAAAGATTTTGTAGGAAATTGAATGTCATATTCAAACATTTACTGTCTTTAGTTTTGTGTGTGCGTATTAAGATTTGTGCATGTGTAGTTAGATATTTGCCTGCATATTACAATTTATTTTTGTTTAATACAATTTGTGCGTGTGTATTACAATTTGTGCGTGCGTAAAACAATTTGTGTGTTGGTAATAAGATTTGTGCTTGCGTAATAAGATTTGTGTGTGTAATACAATTTGTGCATGCGTAATACGATATGTGTGTGTAGAATGATCTATCTGTAAATGCAAAAGTGCTAAAGTTCTAAGTCTTACGGACAAAGCTGTAATTACACAAAAATCTTTTTGCCACAATCGGATTGGCCTACACACCAGTAGATGGCAGTAGTAGGTGGTTTGCTTTGCTTCTGCAGGTAGGAAGATTATGTGCTGTATTTCTGAGAGCAAAGTTCACAAATTGTATTACATACACGCAAATCATATTACACACGCACAAATTGTAATACTCACACACAAAATCATTTTAACGCACACACAAATCGCAATATGCATGCACAAATTTAATTACACATGCACAAATCTCATTACGCACACACATATTGTTTTACACACTCACAAATCTTAATATGCACACACAAATCTTAATACGCATGCACAAATCCAATTAGGCACACACAAAACTTGATACCCACACATCTTAACGAATCTATTTACATACACGTAAATCATTTTGCTACAATATTAGCCCCATACTAGTATCCATACTTGTTACCACCAATAATCAGATGCCTTGTTTTTCAGTCCCAGTCACAGAATGTGTGGTACAAGTGCAAGTGAACAAGGCAAAGTATGTGCCTCATGGCAAAAGCATGAGACTTGAGATCCCTGTAAAAACACTTTAGTTTAAATAAGTGAAAACAACTTTAACATGCCAGAACACCTACAAACCTGGAGCGAGAGTGTAATAAGATACTTTATAAGGTAGTCTTGCTCAGAGCTAAAACCATCTTTTTTTCGAACACAAGTAAATTAAAATAAAGCACAATTCATCTGTGCTCCTGACACAAACCCACAGACCCAGCCCTTGTCCCTCTGTCTCTGTCTCTCTATTGCCTTCAGACTTAGCTGATCCAGGCACACAGCCACCCAGAGCTGGGCCTGCCCAAGAGTTTTTCTATGCCACTATGGCCAAGAGGTAGCCTGGTGGCGAAGCATTTGTCTTCGGTTCGATTTGGAACTGGCCTATCACAGCCATTTATCTGGAGCGCGTTGTACTAAAGCAGATGAGCTAACTAAGGTAGATCTAGCTACTGAGCTAATTGAGTAATTCTCTGACCTGATTAACAGCATTTAGTGTCTTCCTTCATCACCTGTTGGTTCTGCTGAAGTCCCCGTTGTTGTTCAGTCCTCTGTGGGATTGTTTTTATTTGTTTCTGCTTCATTTACTTCATTTGACGTGCAACGTTATAACCATATTGAAAAAAAACAACAACAACTTTTTCCACAAGTCTTTGCCCAACTGGCTTCTGCTGTTGTCCCCATTCAGAAATAAGTACAGAGCTGCTCATAATATGCCATATTTAAACAATTTATTAAAGAGATAGCAAGAATCCATGTTTGCTTGGGTCTGTGGTGCACTGCTTATGTCCTGGCCATCATTTATCTGATTGGTTACACCACCAGTCATTGTTCTTACTCAGAAACAAAATGTTACCGAAGAGGTGACCTGACTAACTTATTTGTATAGAAAAGGAAAATAGGCAGGCCAGGCTAGCCAAGAGCAGGGAATATCTCTAAAATAAAAACTTGCTAGACCTGCTCAAATTTACAAGTTACTTTCACTGATTTGTTGTGATTTGTCAGTAGTCGAACCACACACATACTTTCATTTGGATGACATGAATGAACAGTAACAGAAATAAAAAGGCCTTGATCCTGAAAAGTGTTTGTAAGATAATTAAAAACGTTATGGTCAGATTTTGAATCCATTTTGAGGAAAGGTCAATGATGGGCCCAGGAAGTGGTGTGAAAGACCGTCTATACCAATGTGCAACACAGTATCAGGGGTTTGTGGTTTGATGGATGAAACATTTATTATTATCTCTTATCAGTTTCATTCATCTAAGTGTAAATCAAACCTCTGTCTGTGTTTTTATTCAGAGAGCATCCACAAGTTTCACTGTGAGGTCAGACTCTGGCCCAGTTTTGGTCCAAGTCTCATCTCTGGACACACTTCTCCAAACTTCATGCTGTCTGCTGAGGTGGGACGGTGCAACGCTCATATATCAGCCCAGCCTTGGCGTGTGATAATTCTCCAAAGTTAAACAGCCATAAACGGTTTGAGAACTCTGACCTTCACCATCCGACTCCGCAGCAGCAGCCAATGATGCGCTGCACTATTGCGGTGATAAAGTAGGCTGCGGCTTTGCTAAAAAATAACTGTATGTCTTCCGTGACATATATAGCGCCGGCATTTCAATACGATCCCAATTTATTTTGCACTAAAATGGTTTACTGTCGGCTATAAAGCATCTGCAGCAGGAGCGCGGAGGGACGAGGCGGCGCGGTGCAGCAACTGTCTCAAAGGCACATTGTTCTCCTCAGTGCGTTGCTCAAGAGCACGCTCTCAGTGATGTGCACAGCACCGAAGAAAGGTCGTAAAAAACTATCAAAACTTATAAAGCTTATCATTAGTTCAGCGCATGTCACTCTCTGCTGCTGCATTGTTCACATTTTTGTTTTTGTCAAACGACTTTCTACAAACTTAAGGAAAAAGTGTGAATTCTGTCAAAACACTAACCTCATAAGAAGGCACAAACAAACGTAACAGATAAACGCGGTGATGTTTAAGAGAAGAGAAAGAGATTTGCATTGTGCTGTCATGATACTGGGTCATTTACAGCCCCATAACATATTCAGACATAAGCCGGCGATGCATCTTTCTGCCCTTCACACTTGTCATAGCACAACCATAAACAGCATTCATAACAATCAGATCTGCAGAGATATGCAGAGCAGCCCTGAAGCTAGGGCACACTTTACCCAGATGCGTTTCAAGTAGAAAAGAAACATTATTCTTGTGACACACAATACAATCTCTGCCAGAGTTTGTCTCATTGTGCCACCATCAGCTCTGTAACGAATGAATAATGTGGCGTTTAGCGAGAGTCTTGTACTATTTGTATACTTGGAGGAGGTGTTTCACTGTAGCCGAGTAATTAATCATAATTAAGAAGATTTTGACAAGAGCTTAGGGACGCAGCAGACAAAGACTTATTTCTATATTCCCAATGAGGGCAATATAAAATGATGGGAGAGCTGTGCACATGCTAATGAGCTGCGTGCCCACACCAGGTCTGGTCTGTTGCAGAGATCAGGGAGGACTGGAGCGGACGGCGGACACCTCCTTGTTCCCCTGCAGCTCCTCAGATCTATTACGGTGCACTTCACAAGGCTAAGTACCATTTAATTTAGTGGCCCTCCCATATTTATCTTCAGTGCTGATTTATTGGTTGCATATGGTTGTGCTGGAATATGCTGTAGGTTGTCTTCATGCTGACAGAGACTTCATGCTATGCTGCACCAATTACATTTTTCTTGATGAATCAGTATTTAAATTATGAATGAAACACATTACTGTTTATTTGTATTGTTCTGTGTCTGGCAAAAATATCAATATCTACATTGGTTAAAATGACTTGAATTTAGATTATTAATCTTGATTAGAGTAATTTTCACTAGGTTGGATTTATTTACTTAGTAGGCTAGATCAGCCTTCCCCAAAGTCAAGATAAAAATGAGACAATCCCACGTGGACCCCAACAATGAAATGTATATATTTTATATATAGAAAAGTATGTCATATTTTTCTCCATAGATAAAAACATTACTGACAACACAGGTGGCTAAAATTGCTTCAAAGTGATATTTTTAAATAAATAAATAAAATATATATATATTGTACTTCATTCGGAAGCCAGAGAGTAAAAGGAGGTGCTAAGATGAGGCTTAAAACAGTCCACTGTGGTGTGTGTGTGTGTGTGTGTGTGTGTGTGTGTGGGGGGGGGTGTTACACAGTCTGGGGCCAACCACAGAGAAGACCCGAAAAAGTCTTTTGGATAAGAGACAAAACAAAAAAAGTCTGTCCAACTCTAAAAACCAAGTCCAGCTGATTTATTTTTAAACAATTTTTGTTGTGATCTAGACATCTTGGATGACTAAGAGTGTTCACAGACAAACCTAAGCAAATTAATAATATTCTAAATAGAACATTTTGTACAAGTAAATATTCTCAAACTGGCTCTTACCATCATGAGTAACTATGCCACCCACTAAACCTAATTGCACAAAACAACCCAAAAATAAAATATCATAAAAAATAATAAAAAATTAACAAATAAACAAATTAAAAACAAAAAGAAAACTTCATATTTCTAAGAAATGCAGTCCTATTAATGTATTATTATTACATTATAGGTGGCAGTTGTTACATTTTCAAAGATTTATTTATTTATTTATTTGAAGCTAGGCCAGTAGTGTAATAACTTATTACATTATTGGCAAAATGTTATTAGCTCAAAAATGTTGGCAGGTTATTAAGTTATTGGCTTTATTACATTTAAAATTGCTAAAATTACAAGTTATTGGCAGATATTATTTTACAGGCCATACATTATTGGTTGTTACAGATGAGCTGCAGACTTAAGTGTAAGTGTGAAAGTGCATTACAGACGTCTAAACGAGATGAAATAAAAGCGTGCATGACTTGTTCAAATATCTTAAGCGATAAAAATGATTTAATTTTGGATAAAAGCCTAAGATGATAAAAGCCTGATTTGACGACTGCATTGACTTGTTTGTCCAGTTTAAACTCACTGTCTATAGTATATACTTATATATACTATATATTTATATAATGTTTGAGTGGGCCCAAGTCCATCAGGGGTCAGTGTTTCCAAACAACACTCAGTTTTCCACCCATTAAGACTCAGAAAGTTGTGGGCCAACCAAGCTTTGACGTCATGAGCACGTTTTGGAAGTGGCAGGTCAATTTGATATTTATCCACAGAAAAATGATGTGAGACACTGTGTCTTTTAAAGATTAAACTCAGTGGGAGAAGCTACAGAGCAAAGAGCAAAACAAGTCACACCAACAAATACAAAAACACACACAAATATGAAAACGCGCAGAAATATGAAAACACACACACAAATTTGGAAACAGACACACAAATATGAAAATACACACACAAATTTGGAAACCCGTACACAAATATGAAAACGCACACAAAATTGGAAACATGCACAAAATATGAAAACACACACAAAAATTTGGAAACACGCACACAAATTTGGAAACACACACAGATTTGGAAACACACACAGATTTGGAAACACGCACACAAATATGAAAACGCGTAGAAATATGAAAACATGCACACAAATTTGAAGATGCACACAAATACAAAAACACGCACGCAAATTTGGAAACACACAGATTTGGAAACATGCAAACAAATATGAAAACACGCACACAAATTTGGAAACAGACACACAAATATGAAAATACACACACAAATTTGGAAACCCGTACACAAACATGAAAACGCACACAAAATTGGAAACATGCACAAAATATGAAAACACACACAAAAATTTGGAAACACGCACACAAATTTGGAAACACACACAGATTTGGAAACACACACAGATTTGGAAACACGCACACAAATATGAAAACGCGTAGAAATATGAAAACACGCACACAAATTTGAAGATGCACACAAATACAAAAACACGCACGCAAATTTGGAAACACACAGATTTGGAAACATGCAAACAAATATGAAAACACGCACACAAATTTGGAAACAGACACACAAATATGAAAATACACACACAAATTTGGAAACCCGTACACAAATATGAAAACGCACACAAAATTGGAAACATGCACAAAATATGAAAACACACACAAAAATTTGGAAACACGCACACATATTTGGAAACACACACAGATTTGGAAACACACACAGATTTGGAAACACGCACACAAATATGAAAACATGCACACAAATATGAAAACACACACACAAAATTGGAAACACGCACACATATTTGGAAACACGCACACAAATATGAAAACATGCAAACAAATATGAAAACACGCACACATTTGGAAACACGCACACAAATTTGGAAACAGACACACAAATATGAAAATACACACACAAATTTGGAAACCCGTACACAAATATGAAAACACGCACACAAAATTGGAAACATGCACAAAATATGAAAACACACACACAAATTTGGAAACACGCACACAAATTTGAAGATGCACACAAATACAAAAACACGCACGCAAATTTGGAAACACACAGATTTGGAAACATGCAAACAAATATGAAAACACGCACACAAATTTGAAGATGCACACAAATACAAAAACACGCACGCAAATTTGGAAACACACAGATTTGGAAACATGCAAACAAATATGAAAATACACACACAAATTTGGAAACCCGTACACAAATATGAAAACGCACACAAAATTGGAAACATGCACAAAATATGAAAACACACACACAAATTTGGAAACACGCACACATATTTGGAAACACACACAGATTTGGAAACACGCACACAAATATGAAAACATGCACACAAATATGAAAACACACACACAAAATTGGAAACATGCACAAAATATGAAAACACACACACAAATTTGGAAACACGCACACAAATTTGAAGATGCACACAAATACAAAAACACGCACGCAAATTTGGAAACACACAGATTTGGAAACATGCAAACAAATATGAAAACACGCACACAAATTTGAAGATGCACACAAATACAAAAACACGCACGCAAATTTGGAAACACACAGATTTGGAAACATGCAAACAAATATGAAAATACACACACAAATTTGGAAACCCGTACACAAATATGAAAACGCACACAAAATTGGAAACATGCACAAAATATGAAAACACACACAAAAATTTGGAAACACGCACACATATTTGGAAACACACACAGATTTGGAAACACACACAGATTTGGAAACACGCACACAAATATGAAAACATGCACACAAATATGAAAACACACACACAAAATTGGAAACACGCACACATATTTGGAAACACGCACACAAATATGAAAACATGCAAACAAATATGAAAACACGCACACATTTGGAAACACGCACACAAATTTGGAAACAGACACACAAATATGAAAATACACACACAAATTTGGAAACCCGTACACAAATATGAAAACACGCACACAAAATTGGAAACATGCACAAAATATGAAAACACACACACAAATTTGGAAACACGCACACATATTTGGAAACATGCACACAAATATGAAAACACGTACACATATTTGGAAACACGCACACATATTTGGAAACATGCACACAAATATGAAAACACGTACACATATTTGGAAACACGCACACATATTTGGAAACATGCACACACATATGAAAACACGCACACAAAATTGGAAACGCACACAAATACGAGAACAGTAATTTGGAAACGCACATAAATTTGGAAACACGCACACAAATACAATACAGTATGTCTAAATGCAATGTTTTTGTTTGCGTGGTTTTGATTTTCTTGGGGTGACTTGACCTTCGGGGCTGCCGTAGTACCACACTGTTATAACACTCCTCTGAGCTCTTTTAAAACATGGCCACATCTTGTCGGTCTTAAACTGTCCCATTTGTCAGTGGGTTTAGTTTATAAAGATACGCTCAGTTGTTTTTGTGAGCTGCGTGTGAACATGCTCAGATTATTGCCCCACAGCCACAGTCAGGACAGAGGCCACAGAAAGGTCGCGCTCTGACGGGATAGGTGTTAAAGGTGTGATGAGCTGCCTGTCTGATGAACTCTTCAAAGCGTGGAGAATGTGATGAACGAGCGCCGGTCCACCTCTAATCTTCGGGCCACGATGACTTCTCTCCTGACGAGGCGTGTTGTGAAAGTGTGGATGACAGAGTGAGCCTACCATCTGCAGCAGCTGCTAACTGGAGGCTAATGCCCTGGGAGCGCACATACTGTCCTGACACTCCGACGGCAGCGCCTCACACCTCCAGCTGAATAATTTAGCTTGGCCCTTTTGCACAAGTCACCAGTGATCACACGGTACGGAGGCCTGGAGGGAAAAGGCCTGGGGGCAGCATCGTTTACACATGTTCCACTCGCTTTAAAAGATGTTCCCATTTGAACAAGCGATCACCTGCCTCTGTCTAAATTGGAGGTATGTAGTTGTGACATTTCAAAATGTACACCGATCAATAAGGAACAGTGTTGACACAGTATTTAACTGTCAATTTTATTTTGAAATGATGTTTTATGGGTTTTTTTGGATTTTGTTTTCTTCATTGTGTGCTCTCTGTGTCATACAACAGACACAGTATTAATGATATTAATACTTTCACTGGGGGTGAAAACTAAACATTCAGATGTTCATTCTAATGACCTGCTAAAGTAAAAATGAAATGTATAAAGTATAATGTAATAACTAGTTTCCTAGAACAGAACAGTAATACCTTTATTGAAGCTCAGATAGATTAGAACAGATAGAATGTCCACAGGGCTTGACATTTATTTTTTTGCTCTCTGGCCACTGTGGCAAGTCTTTTTCAAAAGTTACTAGCCAATTAGTGTTTTTACTTGCCACAATTATGTCATAGGATGGGCGTGCTGTTAGGGCAAGCAAGGCAAGCAGTGCTTGACCAATCAAATCTAAAAAACACATGGATTAAAACTATAACGAAATGAAATCGCTATCTCTCCAAACATTTCATTTTGGTGTTCGCTTTAGAGAATCAGTCTATTAACTGCTTTCAGTCACTCTGTTTTTTTCTGCGCCCTGCTGGCCACTCCAGGTACTGTCAAGACAAGCTAGGTTGCCTCTGTCATTCATTTCTGTCATTTTCACCTTTGTGGAGGCGGAGTCATGGTGCACTGTTTCTGCCTGGAGGTTGTCAAGCTGAGGGCCCAGCAGCTTGTTTTGGAGGCTCGCGCATGTGTGCTGTGGTCAATCTCAGGCTCAGTGACAGAGATCTCTGGCTGATAGCAGCGGGCGATAAGCAGTGCACTGTGCAGCTTATAGCCCCATACATTACAGTGCGCATGCGCCGCATTAGACAACAAAACTTTCCACAAGTATCAGTAGCCAAAGTGTCTAACAGCGTTTCTACAGATAAGTCATAGTTTGCAGCTTAAACCCTGTTCATGTTCCTCATGAGAACATGCTGCTGCAGAAAACTGCATGTCATATAAATGATATCCTCATGTACATTGTTAAGTGTCAGACGTGTTCATAAGAAGTGGAGCTGGAGGTGTGGAGAGGAGCCAGCGACCCGTGCTGGGGACTGGATGTGAATATTACAGAACTGTGAATGAACTGGGCTCTGGTTATTCTGGACAAACTCAGCTGTAGGAAATACAGGACGTTTCTTCAAAAAAGTAACATGGACTGGATTTTCAGCTTGAGTAGAAAGGTGAGTATCAGTGAGGCAATGTTGTTAAATGGAGGTCTGTGGTGTGATCTGTAAGGTTTCTTTTGAGGTTTTATTACAGTGAAGCAGCATTAACAGTGCACTGGTCTGGTGTTGATCTCAGTGTGAGTCCTGATGAACAGGCCTCCCTCATCTGTAAGGCTGGAACCTCACTCATCATCTATCCATCCTTGTTTTAGTGCTTATGAATTAAAGTTAAAACAAAAACTTAGGGTATATTCTTTGATAAGGCGACAGAGAAGGCCAGCTTTGTGGGGAAAAAATGTCGTAATGACATTCTTTTGTATACAGACAGCGTTACTAATAGTAATTATATAGTAGAATGTGAGAGTTTGAAACAGCCTACTACTCAAACACTGATGGGATTGCATTTAAGTGATTTTTAATTAAATTAAAATTAAATCAAAATGTTGTCATATAAAATTTAATGAAGACAAAGGGTCTGCTTGCCCACTTGAAAAAGTCTCCGCACCCTACTGTGTCATAGAATATGCTCAAAGAAATCTGAAATATTGTGTAAGTATGGACAGGGATTTATCAAATATTTGAAAAACAAGTTTACCTATAGGCAGGATAAATTATTGGATATCTTTGCGCATATGGTGTCATGGCTTTTAATGCTAATTTAAGTTATTTTCTTTAAATTAATATGTTTTTCTTTTTTCATGTAATCATGATGAACTATTAGCATATATAATAAATAAGGTGTACACAGATGTGTCAAGCAGAGCAACAGAAATCCAAGTTTAACCTCAACAATGCATAATATTCAACCGGCCAAAGTGGCTAGTGGGAGTAAATGTGTTACTAGCCAAAAATGAAGAGATGGGACAGTCCTGGCCTTTTCCCAGAGCGCCCCCTACAGGAGCCACAAGCCACAAAACACATGCAGCCTGTTTAGACAAACTGCCTTGTGTCTGAGGTCCATGAGTGGGCTGTTCCTGATAAATCCATTTTACACTGACTCAGCCCTTTTTACTGATGAAAGCCATTAGAGGAGTTTTATTTAAATTGTATTAAAAGATAATTTGTAAATCAAAGTTCAGATGTACATGATTTTTGACTATAAATGACTCAGAAGAAAAGAAAAAAAACAACAACATATTTTTTGGTTGTAATTTATTTTTAACAGATTTTATTCTGAAGTCTGTTTTTAAAATAGGTTTTAATTGTATGCATTTATTTCATTTCATCCTGTTTGGGACCACATCTGTGAATATAAGATAAAAAACCTTTATCAGTCCCAGAAAATCAGAAAATGCAATGTTGCGACAGCAGAGGAAGAGCAGGAACACTATTATCATTAAACTGTAACACACATGTATCTATGGAGGACCAAGACTGACAAATCAATCAATACATTTATAAATAAATACTCTCATTGACAAATAATTATTTAAACAGGACAAGAAATAAAGAAATAAAAAAAAAAATGCATTTAAGTTTTGGTTAAAATAAATAAATAAAGGGCTATAATGTTGTTTTTTCTGTGTTTATTTCCACATTTATTCATTTGTGC
Source organism: Bostrychus sinensis (assembly GCA_020698575.1). Lineage (NCBI taxonomy): Eukaryota > Metazoa > Chordata > Actinopteri > Gobiiformes > Eleotridae > Bostrychus > Bostrychus sinensis. The sequence continues at coordinate 34,729,275 of CM036251.1, forward strand.
CTTAATTTATTTTTGTTATGTTTTATTATATTTTCCTCTTTTACTTATTCACACATTTATTCATTTATGGATTTCTGTCACCAAAATGGCAAAGAAGGGGGCGTGTCCTGATGGTGTCATTGGTTGATCTTTTCGGTGACAGAAATCAATCGATCAATAAATAAATGTGAGAATAAATATAAGAGGAAAAAAAATAAAGCAAATGTAGAAATATATACATAAAGGGAATAATTACAGGCATTTATTTATTTATTATAACCAAAACTTACATCTTCATTTAAAAACTGTATTTCAGCATCTGTTATCCTGTTTAAGTAATTATTTGTCAATGAGAGCATTTATTTATTCATTTACTGATTGATTGATTCGTCAGTTTTGGTCCTCCATAAGCATCAACATTCACATTATGAATGTTGCCCAGGGTTAACAGAAGATTGAAGGTTATGACATAAATGCTCAGTGAATTCTAAAGATATTGCAAATGGGTGACGTGAGTATTGCTTGGACACTACATTAACCCTTTGCTCTCCTTTGTGCATTTTTGTACATTTTGCTTGCCTTTTTTTCATTTGGGGATCATTTTGGCTGTGTTAGAGCTTGGGGCATGATTATTTTTTTTTCAGAACATTTTCTTTTTTGCCAAATTTTTTTTAATTCAATGTTTTTTACTCCCACGTGTCATTTATACTATGAATTTGTCCTCTTCTATGAACCTTGTGTACAAAAATGTATGTACTCAAAAACTGCTATAAAACCATTGTAAACTAGTGTTTTTTTTTCTGCTTTTTTGGCATAAATCTCATAAACTACTTGAAATCTGCCCAAAACATTACAAAACATTAAATCCTTTTATGGATTTTAACTCTTTGAATACCAGTTTCATTATATGAATTTTGAAAAATGTATAAAAAGCAAAAAACAAAAAGTAGAGGGATGGGCCTTTGGTGGTGATTGGAGTCTTGGATGTGTCAAAGAACAGCAGCAAAATTTTTTTGACTGCTTTAGTATTTTTTATGTAGTGGCAGATAGTTTTTTTTTTTTTTTTTTTTTTTTTTTTTTTTTAAATCTTAGCAAAAAACGGCCCCATTGACTTCCATTGAAAACTTTAAAAAAAAAAAAAAAACCTGCCATTGCAGTATAAACTGATTAATTCTGCAATGTCAGCATTTCATTTTGAAGAAAAGTTGTAAAATTTGACAATTTTACTGTATTTGATCAGATTCAACATTTTTCCCATTGTAGGCTGATGCATGAAATTCTTGTATTTCCCCATAGAATATAATGGGGCCATGTTGTTATCAGGAGACTTGACTTCCATCAAAAACACATTGTTGTATCTCACTGCCATTACAGGCAAAACTCACCCTATCTGTGATGTCAGCATTTCAATTTGAAGAAAAATATTGAAATTTAACATTTTTACAGTTTTTCACCAGATTCAACCTTTTTCCCATTGTAGACAGATGCATGAAATTCTTGTATTTTTGCCATATTACATATAGAGCCATGTGGTTAGTGGGGGGTGGGGGTGGGGGTGGGAGGGTGGGGGGTCTAAAAGGAGGCCCCTGTAATGTCACACGTTCTAATAGCTAATTGAAGTGTCAGACCTGTGTTCTCTCCTCACTGCTGACACGATTGTGAGTAAACGCAGCTGATTTGTTGAATGATCTGGAGAGCTGTCCCACTTGGCGATGAGCTATGTTTGATTTCATAAATAATTGCAATCATCAGGGAGCGCATTGTTTTTAGGCTTAAGCTTGTTGTTTACCCACGCCACATGTCTGAGGCACAGACGGGGGCCCTCAGGAGCTTCACCCGGGGCCTAACACCGGCTCTGCTTCCATAAAGGCACACAAAAACAACATGGGCTATTTATGCAAAGCTGTGAGCAAACACATCTGTAGTTAATGAGGCATTGAGCGATGATCATATGCCCATCACTTAGACACAAGTAACAGCTCAAGTAACAGCTCAAGTCGACAGTTCATTGTTCCCACCAGTGTTAACAAATCAGCATGAACATTTGCAAAGAAGTGAAAAATAAAGATGATTGGTGGTTCCCTTGCTGCCTCCCTGTCACACTTGTTCAGCAGAGAATACACAAAAGATGGAAAGATGAATGCCTCAAGTCTAAATCCTCTCTGCACTCACACAAATGAGAGCGTCCCCCCAGACTCTCCACAATAAGACTTCAGAAAGAGGAGTAAATGTCTGGTTGTACATGTGTTCACAGGAGCCCTACAGTCTCTGGGGCAGACTACAGAGTGTACAGAGGAAGCATGAGAAGGTGTGGATATGAAATGTAAGAACAGATAAAAGGCAGCAGAGGTGGAGGTGTGGGTGAAGCTCTGAGAACAAGGGACCAACACGCCCCCAAAATCAAAGCCTGTTCCCATTGGCTGGACCAGCACAGGCATTCAGAAGGTGCATTGTCAAAGTGATGTTTGGCTCAGTATGCTGTCCCAGTATAGGCAAGGCAAGTTTATTATATTAGAAAAAAAGGAAAGGTAATAGTAGAATTGCAATTAAAACAATAAAATCAAATTATAATTAAGAATCAATTTATACTTGATATTTATAAATTGATACTGGTCACTCGTCTGGGGTGGTTCCAACAAACCGACCTGTCTGCACAGAATCATACAGCATACAACTGCTAAAAACTGTTTTAACTGCATTTTAATGAGATGTGAACAGTAGAATGTCTAATCTGTTCAAAAGCTTTGCAAAAGTTACTAGGCCCATCCCACTTCTGTTCTATTTCTACATGGGAGCAGAATAAAAATATTATTTTGGACGTTTTTGGACAACAGGAATAAATGGTTGTTTTTTATTTAAAAAAAAAAAAATGTGTGTGACCCAGATCTGAGTCAGTACCAGTTGCTAAAGTTTACTTATAAAAGTAGGATTTGTGGTGATTGATGAATTAAAGCTGAACATACAATGTCAATAGTGGTGTGGTCTAACACATTTCTGTTACTACCTGTCCTGTTTAACATTGAAACTCAGAAATGTAAATTATGCAGTCTTTAGCTTATATGCTAATTATAGACGCTAATTGCAACGTTACATTAAAACAGCTAACCCTTCTCACACTCACTAATGTTATCAAACCAGGCTCTGACAGTACTCACATGTGGCAGAGTGGTTGTCAGTTGCTGTCTTGATTTTTCCTAATTTGCAATGTTTGGTGGCTAGCGCTAATTCCTCCATTAAAAGTGTGTTATTGTCTTTTTTTAACTTCCAGTACCAGTCTTTGGAACACAAACATTTTGTTTACAAACACAAAAACTCAAGAAGTATTTAAGTCATTAATGTTCAAACTTGAGTTATTTATATTATTTTCACTTTGTTAAAATGAGTGCAGTACCTCTGAGTACGATACACTGCTGCTTACGCTTCACACGTTCACATTAGTATGTGAGTTTCTCCTAAAATTTGTGCATTACACCTTCATTTCAGAACTTTTGCAGTTCATTGGTTACATGTATTCACACTACTGCACGTTACATTTATGTGTAACACAGTGTATACAGTATTTTCATGTTCACACTCTGCCTATGAATAAGTGCTGTATTATATATTTTAGATTATATTTATCTAGCTCTTTTTTTTTTCTATTTTCAAATGTTTATATTATTTGGCCTTCAGTGTGGACAACAAAGGAAGCGTTTCATTGCAGGAAAGCGAAACGTGTTCCCACTGTGCACATGACAATAATAAACTGTTTGAATATTACTGCCATTATTGTGGGGATTACTTTTGTGTTTGCATGTAAATGTTTGAATAACCTGCTTGTCTAAAGGCTGCTGTCCTTCTGCAGCCCAGAAATCCATCTACTCACAACACATTTCACAATCAGAGCTGCTGCTGTGACACATTCATTGGGGACAGCCACGCAGTTGTTAATGTCTTCAAATTAACAAAGCCATTAACCTGAGTGATCACGGAGCATTTGCTGTGTCCAAGGACAATAACTGTTGCTCTCATTTTCTTTATAGCTCCAAGTGAATTATTATTATTTTATGGTCACGGAGCAGTTACAGGAAGATAAAGGATGTGGCTCATTTACATGGCACACAAAGATATTCCTCAGCATGAAACTGAGATTTATTTTTCAGCTCATTCTTTTCAAATATTTATCCAGGCATTCAGTATTAGATATGGATGATCTGGAAATCTTAATCTTAAAATTTTTCACACCTATTAGTTCTTCTGTAGTGCTGTGAAGCACTCACTGTGTTGAAATACAGAAAATACTAATACAGGACTATATTCAGAGCCCTCATTCTACCAACCTGTACTACATCGATTAAAATCTGTGAAAAAACAAACAAAAACAGCAAAATACTGGGATTTTTTCCTCTTTAGTCATTATTAGTGATGTGGTCATTTCAAGAATATTGTTTTTTTTTTTGTTTTTTTGTTGTTGTTTTTTTTTTGGGGGGGGGGGGGGGTATTTTGATAAATGTGCATGTTTGCATATTTATCATTTATCATTTGCATATTTAGACAATACTTTCTTGTATAAAAATAGTATGTTTTATGTCAGGAACAGTCCACAATAACACAAACGGAGCTTTTTTTAGAATCTTTTATAGGATGCAGTGGGCAGTAGTATAGAATAGAATAATCCTAATAAATACAAAATAAATCATGAAGTTCAACTTAAAACAAGCTATTTGTCTTAATAGCAACAAATTATTTGCTTTAAATATGACTTTTTATCAGTAATAAGGGCTCAGTAAAATTGGATTTATCAGGTACAGGCCATGAGCCCCTCCTCAGACATAAGCTTTAAAGGATACTTTGTTTTCCTGGTGGTCAAACTTTCTCTAACCCTTCAAATGCTGCAGACAGTTTGTCTGAACAGGCTGCATGTGTTTTAATAATAATAATAGTAATAATAATAATAGATTTTATTTATAATGCGCTTTACATTTGTCCAACAAACCACAAAGTGCTACAATAAAATTGGTAAAAAACAGTCTGAGGTGCCCTTAGATGAATTGGAAGGGCATTCCAGAGATGCGGGGCAGCTGCCTGAAAAGCTCTGTCGCCCATGGTGCAGAGTTTGGTCTTGGGAGGGTGAAGGCAATGGCTGTCTGTGCTGCGGAGTTGTCTGGTTGTGGTGTGGGGGGTCAAGAGCTCTGTGAGGTATGGTGGCGCACTTCCATGAAGGCACTGATAGGTGAGAAGACAGATTTTGTATTGGATTCGTTGTTGGATGGGGAGCCAGTGAAGAGTCCGGAGGATGAGGGTTATGCTGTCAAATTTACGCACCCTCATCAGGACCCTGGCAGCGCTGTTTTGGATATACTGTAGTCTCTGAATGCTCTTGGCAGGGATCCCGATGAGGAGTGCATTACAGTAGTCAAGCCTGACGGAGATAAAGGCATGGACCTTTTACTGCTACTGTCTCCTGAAGGGGGCGCTCTGTGAAGATGGGCCCTGGGGTCAGGACTGTCTGTATATAGACCATTTCTGACATATTCCTGGTTTAGTTCAGACTCTGTCAGGACTGCTCTTTAGTGATTCTTATAATCATTTTTTTTTTCTTAATCAAACAGTTTTCTGCCTCAGTCAGAGCCCAGAGTGAGGCCTGTATGTGACCACAGGGGCCTCTCTGTTGTGTGTGGACAGTGTGGTCCTGAGGGCCTCAGTCAACCTGGACATGCTTAACAAGGGTGATATTAGGATTAGAGATTTAACTGCGGTCCTCGTCAACCTTTACCCTAGATACATAATAGGAAAGATGTCATTTCCTATATTATGTTACCTTTCATAGAGTTGTAGCTGTCTATAATGTGGAATTATGGGTAGCCTGGTAGAAACATCAGAAATGTTATGGCAAAGTTTATAAAAATATATTTTTGTGCTGGTTACATCTTGGGGTGCTAAAACCTACCTTAGGGGGTGCTATAACCCCCTAAGGTAAAAAAAACCACACACAAAAAAAAAAACTGGTCTAGCTACGCCCATGATCCTTAAAATGTCAGACAGTGTTTCCTTCCTTGCCTCCCTCTGGTGTGTGGTACATCACAAATGAAAATATTGTAAAAGAAAAACTCAACAAGTTAAAAACATAAAAGATACATGGGCAAAAATAGGTACCTTTGACTAGGGTCATTGGTATATTTGTCTATATAAAAAATCATACAACAACAAAAAAACACAAGAAAACAAAAATAACTATATTAAATCCTGGGCGACCGACAAAGTCATGAAAAATCGGAATAGAGCTTGTCCCATGACTGTCGCTGGTAAATCCATATGATTTTATGATTTTATTTTTTGAAGTATGTTTTGTCTTTTTAAGCTTTCTTAGACGAGACACTGGAGTGACAGGAAGTCATGAAGAGAGCAGCCAGAGAATTTTAGTCTGTAGTCGCTCTTTATATGTGGCTCACACTCCAACTGAGCTATAGCGAGGCATCCATGTTATTGACAGAACGCCAGACTTTGACCTAAACTGTATTATTATTGTAAAAAAAAAAAGTTCACATGATTTTTGTAGATTTATGAGGATTATTCTAGACTCTGCCCTCTTTTGCCATACATGGGTCTAAAATAAGCCTTCCATAAATGACAGTAAAATAACCCACCTCAGGCTAAGCATTGATGAGGGTTAGTGCTAATGAATTGCTTATGACATAAAGATTTTATCAAAAGCAACACTTGATTAATATGTAAAATATTCAAATACAAGATAATAATGTTTTTTTTTTAATTTTCTTCACAGTTCCCTTCAACATACCACTGATGATAACAATAACCACCTTCATCTGCTCCAAAACTGTAGACCTCTCTGCTTCAGCAGCTCAGGTCGGCCCACTCTGTACTCACTTTTAAATCTAAATTAAAATTGTACTTTTACAGAATGGTAATCCTATTTTTAAATTTATATGGTTCATTTTACTGGATTATTTTATTGTTCTTATTGCTTCTATGGTTTGCCTGTTTTTATATTCTGTAAAGCACTTTATAACTCTCCAATATCTCCAGTCTTCCTCTGAGTTCTAATCGGACCAGGCCAACAGTCATTTTTTCCTCCTTGCATGTAACCATAGTGACTTAGACTGCACCCCCAAACTGGTGCCTTGTTTTTGTGCAGAGATCACAGAAAAACAGAGGGGGGGGGGTGTGATGACCCCGTCCCAGAGGAACCCGCTGTTTTGCCTGCGAGGTAAAGGATTTTTTGATTTAATCACCCTGCGCTGCAGTGCACTATGGGTACGAGGAGGAGATGGCAATTACAGCGACGGCTCGGGCCTGCTGTCCTGAACGTGGTGTATTCCCCGGGGCGGGACAGGGAGGTGGGACAGGGAGACACCCTCAGGAGGTGGGGGGGGCATGAAAGAGAGGAGACTCCCCCCTGAAGACAGCAACAGACGGATCAGACTGTGAAGAACCAATGAGGAACTGAGCAGAGGTTAGTTAGCTCCAACATTTGAGCAAAATAAACAGTTCAATAACAAGTTACTGCAGGTTTACAGTTAGACTGAAATTCCCTCAGACTGTGGACTATGGAAGTGATCATACAGCTTTAGACACATGGGAAATCCACTCCATTTATAATACATGGTTTGTTCGGACTTTTAATAAGTGACACCTGCTACTGAACCAGAGACAGTCCAGTCAGAACCATACAACTCTGACTCTCTGTAAAACCACTGGCTTACTGTGTTTAAAAAAAAAAATACATCTGACATGTTTTTGACGTGTGTTTATCACAGAAAGACTTTCAGTGATTCCTTTTGATTTGCATTTTCACAATAGTGAGGATGCTCTATTGTCCAATGTTTCATCACCTAATAGCACTTAGCAATGTAGGATAGGCCAGAGGGTACTGCAGCGCCCCCCACAAAATGGAAAGTGGAAAGGAAAGTGATCCAGTTACAGGAACTACAGGATACTCTCAGGGGTGCCAGATCTCAAAACACCATCACTTTAAATGCTAAAACTTATACATAAGAAAGAACTCAAAATTTAAGAGCAGCACTGAAAAAGTAACAGAAACAGGTTCCTCACAAAGACTGAAATCAGTGACCAAAGCCTTCATGGTCAGGGCATAATAGAAACCACAAAAAACCCATGAAATAATATTTTAAAACAAATGAACTGATGATGTGAGTGGGAGGATGTAGCAGTTTATTTATTGTGCATTTCTACTTTGTTTACCATAAAATGACAACTCTTGTGTTGGTATTTTCTCCAAAATATTTTCTAAAAACCCACCAAATGTTATGAAAAGCAGCCCAATTTTTTAAAACCCAGCCCAATGCAATTTGTTTCCAGCCCAAGGTGTTCAAAAGTAGCCCAACTGGGCAGAAACCAGCCCAATCTGGCAACACTGGATACTCTGGTACAATGTGTATTCTGTGTAGTAAATTTTACTGCGAAGAGTCATGGCTCTCGTGCAACTTAGATTTGCTCCAAATCTGAGAAGGAAATCTGATGTATTATAGACTCATTCTGGTGACTGAGGCCTACTCTTTCTGCCTCAGGTTCTGTGAGAAAAATGCACCAGTCAGATAACTGATAATGCTGCTGTTAGTTGTTTCTGAGCAAACTGCTGGAAGTATTTCAAAAGTACATGGCGTTAAACTAGTGTTAGCCTGATCGTTTTTTATTTTTTAATGTAGAAATTTGACATTATAACATCAGCAAAGAATGCTAAGTTTGGTGCCACAAAGAGCTTGATGACAGCTAGAAATCCACAGAGCGGACGACATGTGACCCGACAGAACATGACCCAGCTGGTGACTGATAATGTGAGGAGTGAAGCTGATTCATTCTGGTGGTGTGTCTTTATATATTGTTTATTGTTTATTATTAGGATCCCCATTAGCTGTGCTTTACAGCCAGCTACTCTTCCTGGGGTCCTTCCTTAAAAACGCATTATACAGTAAATATGGTATTCATGAATATATGTGACAGACGAAGTATAGGAATAAAACTGGGGCAGCAGTAGCACAGTCGGTAGAGATGTTCGCCCACACAGTTCAATCCTGGCTACTAGCAATGCATACTGCCGGAGTGTCCTTGGGCAAGACACTTCACCCACCTTGCCTGTATGAATGTGTCAGTGTGACTGTGTTTGGTGGTGGTTGGAGGGGCTGTAGGCACAGACTGGCAGCCACACTTCTGTCAGCCTGCTCCAGGTCAGCTGTGGCTATACAGAAGTAGCTCACCAACACTGAGTGTGACTGAGGAGAGAATGAATAATGCATTAACTGTAAAGCAACTTTGAGTGTCTAGAAAAGAGATACATAAGACTTATTATTATTAAAAATATAAAATAAATTTCAATAGAATTAAAATTCATACAAAAAATATGAATGAATTAAAATGCATTTCATATGATTACATTTCATGATGACCTCATACCTCATAACTTAAAATAAAACTTACAATTACAAACCCATACATTTCACCTAAAGATAAGCTGCTGCTAAATAATTCTTCAATTGTCTTTTAAAAACAAATTTCTGTTTGTTAGTTTTTATTAAAAATAATGACAAAGAGTTCCATTCTTTCATTGCTCTGTAAACAAAAATGCATTTGAGTGCATTTGAGACGTAGATCTTGACTGTAGTCGTTGACTTTATTAGTTAGTATAATAACAGTGCTAACTATGAGAGCGAGATACCACACATTTTTTACAGATTTGAAACCAAGTAAATACCAGGCCATGCACATATACATGTAACTTATGTGTTTTCATGTGGGGATGATGATGATAATCTTTGTAATTGGAAGGGGCTTTCAGAACTAGTATTTGGACGTGACTGGATGAAGGACCAGCAATGACTGACAAGAATTGTTTTGATCAATCACAGCAAGACTCATATGATGTAGCCCAGACATCTGGTTACATAAAATCAGTAAAGTAATAAATAGATGACACCAAAACAACCTGCATCTGTGTAATTTTGTCCATTTAAAATAACTTCACCACTACATATGTGGTGCTTTTGTGCATTAAAATTGGTTGTGGCTCTGATTCAAAATTAGTATTTTAGAGAGCAATTGTCTCATAGGCTACATAAGGTAGCAGAACCTTGACACAGCCAAACAACAAACTGCTACAATGTAAAAAAAAAAAGAAAAAAAAAAAAAAGAAAAAAAGTCAGAGTATTCTTGCTGATTTTTTAAATGTTTAGGAGTACATGTTATGTTTTTTGGTGTACCATGTTGTTTACAAGAATCACTAAGAGCACTCATTGCTGTCAGCAAACCTAAAACCTGCCCACTCACAACAGAAGTGCCACACCATTCACTGACCCTCCACCAGTACAGACTGTGAATGAATAAGATATTTGCACTATTACCTTTCTGTTGCTATAATTGTGCCATATAAAAGACTTGAAAACAGCGTCGCACACTCTGCCATTCCATATGTCAAAGATATTTATTTGACTACATTTTGGCTCAGCAGCTTTTGTCACATCAGTGTATGTTTGGCAGAGTGTGCGATGCTGTTTTTGAGTTTTTGAATTGTTTTCCAACATCTGCACCTCAGACAAGATTTTTTTTGGTGTGCATTACCTTTCTGCACTCATAGTTTTGCAGAATAACATGGATCACGCTCAGTAAAAGTGCACGGACATTTTCCTCTCATGTGTGAACTCTGAACCAAACTTTCCTCACATGTGAACTGAAAGAAGATGCTCACGAGGCAGTACTCTGTGTAGGGGTTTGGTCAGTAAGTAGAGGAAGGCTTCAGTAGTGCGGTACTTCACAGCTACTTCAAAATTTGTTATTTGGGCTTGGGCTGACAGAGTGAAATGGGCGTGGCCAGCAGTGAGCGAGAAGGTCTTAAAGGGACAGGCCTCTAATCCAAGCTTTTCTTGCAGGGAGAAAGCACAAACTTCCCGAAAAATTAGTTTATAAGGTTTGTAAAAAAACAAAAACAAAAAACATAATACTGCATGCTGTAGATCTCCTTTAAAAAGATTTTACAGCAGCTCACTTCGGTCTGCTTTTCCAAACATGTGCTGACAACTAATTCTTCTAGAGGCATTACATTAATAATCCATAAACATCTCAAAGATATCCATTAAAATGACTGCAGTCATATTTTCATGTTCCCATTCCCACAGTCCAGATTTAAAATAGCAGTTTGTTGCTTGTTAAAAGTAAAGAGTAAATATTGCCATAAATATTTCTATCTCCACCACATTCCTCACACCGAGCTCAACTTCTCATCAGATCAGTCCTACACAGAATATTGTAGTTTATTGGCAAACGTCCTGACACATCATCATACACAGTGAAGCAGTTATGAATAATGAATATGCTCTGGTACAGAATCTTCTCAGCGTGCTGCTGTGGTGTTTACTCCCCTGCAGACATCCCATAGACAGTCTCCAGAACCTGCTGCTTACACCGGCTCTGCGCTGAACACCATACAAACATAAAGGCACAGATACTGCACCTCAGCACCACAGCCCACAACTGAGCTTTCAACACAATAACCATTTTAATACCTCATAAGGCTATGGCATATTCAAAAAGAGATGATTTAGCATAGATTAGTCAAGTATATTATTGTTATTATTATTAACGTTAGAACTAAACAATAAGACACTCTTGGATGGTCCCGGGAATGGTGCATGCAGGGTTTTAGTCTGGAACTCCTCCCATTCAAGCAATCTTCAAATGAGCTGGATCCTACAAACAAACTGCAGGCATTTTGCAATACATTATTTCTCCAGTAGGTTGAATTTTTCAAAGTGTGTTGTTCAAAATTCTATTAGTCTGCATTTCTTGGTACTGTACGGTGGCTCTGAAGGACAAGTCACACCAACAAAATCAATAACACGCACACAAATTCAGAAGTTTGATGTTTCCAAATGTGTGTGCGTGTTTTTAAATTTGTGAGTGTGCTTCTGAATTTGTGTTTGAATTTGTGTGCACACTTTTTCTGAATGTATGTGTTTATTAGTACAAAGACATAGAAAAAAAAAAATAAGCCTGCCTTTGAAATATAAAAATTTAAAACAAAAATAAAACAATATACACTCCCTACATTTAGTAAATAACAATAAATAATAAACTCATATGAAATTTACTTCAAAGAAAAATAAAATCATTTAAATAAATAACCCTTTGAAACAAGCTATTTAACCTAAAAATAAGGAACAAAATATATTCCTCTCCTTTTCATCAGCCAATGAGAAACTTGTCTTTAGTTTAAATAGGAAAACATGAAACGATAAGTAAATATTTCATTTTCTTGGAAATAAATTATGAAATAATTCTAAGTACTCCCTGCAACCTCTAAGGGTCCCCGTACCCTTGTTTGGGAAACACTGACCGACATCATAAAAAGATTAGAACTGCTGTCCAGTACGGTGGCCCAGAGGTGCAACATCAAAATAGTTTTTGTCCACTACAGAAAAAAAAGGCAGAAGTAGATATTTAAAAATTCTTGCCCAAAGAATCCCTCAAATTAAATAAAGTATCCACAAACAATTAAAATAAATGTCTATATTAAAAAGGATTGAGCATAATCAAAATGTCCACCATGAATAAAAGCAGAGGAAGATTTTAAATGTAATGCCTCAAAAAAGAAATAGACACTCCTAAAATTAAAAAAGAGTCCATTAAAATAAAGCCATATCTCAATTTTTTAAAAAGAGTTTAAAAAGAGTTTAAGTATTATTCATCAAAATAAAATATTCTTGTCTGAAAATAAAAAGCGCCTCTCAAAAGAAAAAGCATGTCACAAAATAAAAAAATAAAATAAAATAAAACATTCCACTATTTCAAGTTTATTTAAAAATTAAACACACACACAGCCTCAAATTAAACCGTGGTGTTTCTTCAGAATATATTCTTTTTTTAAATTAACACTGCCACAAAAAGAAAACCCTACCTCAAATTTTAAAAGGGTTCAGCTAATGTGGCTAATGCTAAGGAAGTAAGGCTGGTCATACAATATATATGTTAATAATAATAAATAATAATAAATGAGTGGTTGACAAAATGCTCACAGTGTTGTGGCTGGGGCACTTTGAATGTCAAAGTAAAGCTACTAATGTCTTCTAATGTCTTTGTGCTTCTGTCTTCAGGATTATGATTACCACAGAGCAAAGTTCTGTCCTTGTGGTCAGCCATTGGCATCGTTGTACTTCCTTAGCATTAGCAACATTAGCTGAACACTTTTAAAATTTGAGCCAGGTTTTTTTTGTTGTTGCAATCCTAATTTACAAGGGGGAGACATTGTGAGGAAAAATGTACATTTTTAGGGGTGAGCTTCTTTGATGGGGCAAACCAGATGTCCCTCTATAATGGGGACAGTCCCAAGTTTGGGCTCATTTTCTATTGGACAAAAACAATTTTCATGTTGCACCTCAAGGCCACCTTAGTCCAGGCTATATTTCTACACTTTGTAAAAACTAAAACAAATGAAGCAGAAGTAAAGCACAAGTAAACATGTGGAATTAATGAACAAATCATTTAGAGATGCTGTCATATAAATGCTTTTTTAAAGTTTTTATGAAAGCAATACACATCAGTAAAGTTAGGATAGGGGCAATAAAAAGTTGGAAAGTAAGTGGAGCTGCAGGAGTATTGTGTGCGATGGTTAAAAAACCAGCCTGATACCTGAGCTATTATTTTTGTGACCTGGTAAAATATTTTTGTTTCAACACCTGATATGGGGTTTAAATATATTTATTATGAATAAAAATTGTGTTTTTATTTACATTTTTGCACAGTGGCCCAGCTTACAGGTATTTGGATTATTAAATACTAAATTCTGCTTGTACTAAAATGATGAGTGATGCCACATATTCTGAATAGATTTTCACAGTATGCTCAATAAAGTTGTGTTATATTTGAGCGCAGTCCTATTCAGCAGCATTGTCTCGGGCTAAACCCACAGCCTCACGTGCGCGCGGTGCAATGTGTAACCCATGGGCCCCTGACAGTGAGCACATCTGAATATGAAGCACTGATGACAGCCCTGAGGAGACATCTTTGTGCCGTACAGGCCTCGGAAGTCAGCGCCATCACTCTGTCAAACTCACAACTCCGCTTCCCGCATTTCTTTCATTCCCCCCTCCCCCCCTCACCATTCTACGCATTCAGAATCATCCCACAGCCTGGAGCGTCGAGCACAGACTTTTAGTGCACGTCCGCTCTAGACGGGAAGCATGGGGGCCGGGGTGCATCCTGGGCCACCCTCACCAGGGAAAGTGACAGCCCGGATAATTGGCACTAATCAAGTCAGAGCCGGATTGAGACAGTCTGTATCTACACAAAGGGAGATGACCCACGGAAGGTATAGTGCCCAGGGCCAGCGTTCTCCTACAAAAGTCTGTCAATCTGTATGCACGACAGTCATCATCATCATCGTCGTCGAGCTTTGGTCAATATGCAAAGAACCAAAGACAGGAGAAAGTGTTGGACGAGGAGGGGAGGGGAGACATTTTTATCGCAGATGGAAAACTAGGATGTTATGGAGCGCACACTACATTATTCTTTTTTATAAAATCTCTTACAGCGATTGCTTTGAATTACAGAGGACTTTTTTGTCAAAAGTGAGCAGGAGATGAATCAAAAATTCATCTGAGGAGCTGGAGCGGCAGGGCGAGGCGAGGATACCTCTAGTGGAACCAACATTTGCAAAAGTTCTATCTCCTAAAGCAATTATTAGCGGTGATAGTTTGACATGTACCAGAGTTGTCAACAACTGACTTTAAACAAAGTACAAAGCAGAAGTAAACAGTGCCGTGGGCAAAATTAACTTGGGGGACTAGCCACCTCATGAATTATAAATGGCTATTACTGCAGTGGTACCAGGAGGCTGCTCGGGAATAGACTAACCTATTTTCACAGCATCTGAAAGTCAACTTGCACACACAGGCGCTGGAGAAAGCAGTTGAAGGAAAAATGAGCTTGTTATTTAGTAAACGAGTTGTGTAATTTCTAAATTGTACCAAACTAAGCGTGGAACACCCCCGGGGCCTGTGTCATCTGCTCAACATGTTTGCCGACTAACTGCCATTCAATTGCAAATGAGGTCCCCTCCCAGAGCAGATTTTAATCCATCTAATTAGCAAAGTGGCCGACGCATAAAAGCCGGTGTTTTATCTTTTTAATCCGGGACAGCCTGATGTGCTGTGCACACAACTGAAATGTCGTCAGATCAGATTACATCAAATGGGAGTGATTTTGACAAAGTGGATTTAGACGTTTTGTCCACAGTCTGGTCACATACAGGCAGAGAAATGCAAGTGATCTGCTCAGAATTTCTTGTAATCAGTATCATATCTGGATAATGAAAATTAATGTAGCTTCATGTTTACAGTTTACTCAGACTAAGGTTGTACACAGTGTTCTGAGCAGCTCCAGAGCTGACAGTGGCACATGTAAACACATGAGAAAAACATGAAAGACAGTGTTTAGAGCAAAACATTTTTAGATCACTGGAGATACAGGATTTTGGATCACTTTGTCGCTGGCTAACTGGTTGGTTGATATTTCAGGGCACAAAGTGTAAACTGATCAATGTGCCAGTAAAGAACTGTTGTTGCATGTTGTTGTGTAAATGTGCTCCCATCATATGTAGCTGGAGTGGAGTTACAGTGGAGGAAAATAATTCCTAAATGAAACAATAATTATGGAACAAAAAATCCCAGGTAGATGCTTCATTTTAAGAATGACTGTGCTAAAAGATTTAGCTCTTAGCTTTTCAAAAAACAAGTCATAACTCTGGATCATTTTCTATTTTTAGCTAATGCTGTATGCTGTGAATGTTAGCCTGGGCAGTGCACTGTAGACTGTCGTTCTCTCTGGGGCTGGAGCCTTGGACAGTTCAGTCAGATGTCTTCATTTATCTGTGAGTATTAAGGTGCATCAAAATGATGATGAAAAAAAAGAAAAAAGAAAAAATGCATAGAAACACATATATTAGATAGATTCAGTACATACTGAGTGAAATATTTCAAGCAGTATTTTGATGTATTTGGCTTAAAGTTATGAAAACCAACATTCTGTAGCCTATTTTGAAGAATGTGGTGGTTTCTATTTCCAATTGTAAATACTGAAATACCTATGAATATGTTAACTGTATGTTAAGTATCAATTTATAGATACATATAGAATAAACCACTGGAGATGGATGAGCACAAGGAAGAATTAAATGCTGTAGATTTTCAGAGTAAAGCGCTGCGTTGACTTTGTGCTTCAGAAAACACAGTGGTCCATCACCAGCAGATGACGTGGCACCTCAAACTATCACTGACTGTAGAAACTTTACTCTGGACTTTAAGAGACTTCTGTGTCTCTCCACTCCTCCTCCAGACGCTGGCTCCAGAAGATGCTGCTGATGTTGTCTCTGGTTCAGGAAAGTCCTGACACAGTTGTAGGTAAATGTCCTGATCCATCTGTGTGTGGAGGCTGCTGATGCTCTGACTCCAGCCTCAGTCCACTCCGTCATGAACGTCTCCCAAATTCTTGTATGGGCTTTCTTGACATACACAGAGTGTTTTCATTATTCTAAGTCATATACATAAAAAAGCTTGCTAGTGTTAAGTGCATTGATACTGAGGTATTGATGTATTGATGTGTGTGTGTTCTCGTAAAATTTGATGATGTCCATACCTCAGAGGTCTGTATAAATGTATAGGTGAGGTACTATTTTTAAAAGAAATATCCAAACCAAAAATCCTCAGATATTGAACCTTATCATTTTTGTTAGCAACTGGATCCACAACCACATCATAATAATCTTGAGGCTAAATGCTGAGTCTACTGACAGCAGTCACGCCTGTGTGATTGAATAATATCACCACTTTTTAACACTATAGTGAAAAAAATAATTTCACTTTAGGTCATTTGTACTGACAGATAAGATTTTGAACTTTGTGTCAGTTTTTGTTTCATGTGAATAAACCCAGTATCTGCAGAGATGTAAGCCATAAACAACACCAACATATGCATTTTGAATCTTTAGCAGCTGATTCTACCATAGAAGTCTGACCTGCCTCCAGCTCAGTCTCAGAATATAGGCCATTTAGAATGTTATTACATCACATGAATGCAACCTATCCCGAGAGATTGAAGGGGAGAGCAGGTAAGAATTCTGCAGTAGAATTTGTTGCTTACATGTCAATATGCAGACGTCCTAGCCTGGTTTAATATCTGCTGCAATTACTGGGCTTATCCACATGAAATAAAAAAAAATTAAAAAAATTAAAAAAAAATAGCACGATGTTTAATGTTTTGTTTAACAAATATTTTAACTTTGTTTTTTAAACCTTTTGTTGTGATTCAATTAGCCATGAGCGAGAGTCTTCACAGGCTATTTGGCTCTTTTGTTTGTGATAGTATCAACAACTCACAACTGTGCACTATAAAGTAATTTATTTTACACAGTGCTCATTAAATTTATTTATTTTATACCGTGCACTCTAAAGGTTTTTTATACCATGTTCAGTAAAGTTACTTATTTGATACCGTGCATGCTAAAATTATTTATTTTTTACTACGCACTCTCAAGTTATTTATTATGTACCATGCTCACTAAAGTTATTTATTTTATACTGTGCACACTAAAGTTATTTATTTCATACTGCACACACTAAAGTTACTTTACAGAGGTTTGTTGTATACTGTGCACATTAGTTCAATTGTTAAATGGCCAGTATTATTCATGTGATTTGTCTTTGGGGGCAGTCATTTTTTGACCCATAAGAAATGATCGGTACTGAGGTATCAGAGTTGTATCACCTATTGAATATTTCTATATTTAGCTTTGCGTATTACCATTAAACTTATATTTTGATGTACTACTGCTAAGGTTAATAACGCTTCAATATTAGTAATAATACTTTGATTTTATGTGATGTTTTTCTTCTTTCACTCTAAGGTCACTCTACTCTTAGGTGCATTCCAAATATGGCAGAAATAAAGAGCACGCTACAAAGTTATCAAACCCAAGGTTGCAGGGGGGGGGGGGCTCCTATGGCCTGTCGGTGCGTGGGAAGACTGCAGAAACTGAAAACTTTTTGTGGCCCTCCCCTATGCACAAAAAGTTACTCGAAGCCAAGAAGATAATGCTATGCAGAGATCGTCATACATCGTCATACATAATATCAAAACTTAGGACACTCCTCGTCCTAGGAGCGCGCTCATTCTGCTGACTGTAACCTTACCTGTGTTTTTACTGAATAAACCTTCTGACTTGATTACACTTCTGAATCATCGTCCTCTTTGATGCTTTCAATACTTCACTGTATATGTAGTGAATCTACAAAATACTACTTTTTAAATTGAACTACTGTAAAAAATGACTTTATATTCAAATTCATTAAGAGCACCTGTAGGTTGACTCAGCTCTGTGTGTGAACATTGTGACAGAAAAGTAGCTCAATTTGTCAGAGAGCAGCCAATCTCCAGAGTCATATTTAAACACACACCTTCAGAGGACAGATGATGATGAAGTACAGACCAACCGCCACCAAAACCGGGACAGGAGATCCCCCGATGTGTAGGAGCAGAGCCAGAGGAGACAGCTGTGGCAGAAGACAGTCTGTGTCTGTGGGCTCAGTTTGGAGAAGCTGCTGGACGAGTGGACTGGCAGCTCAGCTCTGTGCTCACTGGAGAGAGTCATCCAGCAGCTCAGAGTCCCTCCTGAACAGAAAGGCCCAAAGAAATTTCAACATAGCACTAAAACTAACGTAGGCCGCACTGTCACACAGAGACTGAGCTCTGTACACAGCCACCGGCCGTTATCACAGGTGAAGTCAGTCACTCTCATTATCAAGCATGATTACAACAACTGGTGGGATACTGGAAGCACCAAATGGTTAAAGAAAAGCAAATATCTAAGCAATAAGCAATGTAGATGACCATAATGCTAGTAATAATGCTATTCACTTATGAAGTAAACTGACAAGTTACTAAAGAACTAAAACAATCATGTCATCCCCATTAAAGTGTCATAGAGTTCTGTTCACTGTACTCGAGAGTGGTGAGTTTTCCTTTTTTGGTGTAACATTTTCAGGTAAAACATTTATTTATGAAACCTGAGTTCCATTGGACTGTGTGCTTGCACAGTTTTGTGCTTGTCCCTGTTCGTCCCAGAGCCACTCTGAGGAACATGCAAGGTGCTGCACAGTTTTGAGAGACACAAACAGAAACGGTACTTGGTCTTCTCTCAGCCTGCACAGATACACACTTTCAGATCCCACTCTTCTCTTTTCATTTCTCTTTTACAATTTGCAAGTCTTTGGAGCCTGTGCCGCTGCGCCTCCTCTTCAAACGCCCAGTAAACACAATCCAGCGGAAACAAAGCCATGGCTGAATACAATAAAGGAGGCTGTGATCTGGTTCTGCCAACAGTGTGATTGGCAGCTGGAGCGGTATCCAAGCTCAGCGCCGCACTTTAATTGTAAGTGGATGTTAACCAATATATATTCAACGCTCCCTTTTTAGACTTTGGAGTTGTGAGGAACGACTCTTCAAGCATCCGTGAGCCACGGCGTAGATTCCAGGAGAGACTTGAAATACTACCTTTTTTAGTCGCTGCACAACAACATTCCCCCCAGCTGTTTATCAGCAACAAAATAAACTAAAATAACTTGAGTTTGTTTTGAATTGAAAGTCTCCTTAAATGAAAATAAACAGCTTTGCAGCTATGTGCTGCTGAATATTCTCCCTTCCTGATGCATGTATATATACATACTTTGGCACATCAATATTTAATCTTCTCTCATATTTTTGATTGTTCTGACATGGTCCAGAATTATTTATCAACCTGGACACAGGGAGGCCATCCCTTTATTATGGGTCACTATGCAAATGTGCAGGAGACAGAACTTTCTAGATCAAAGTCATGTCATAAAAAGGACACAACACTGAATAATATCATCAAGGTGTGTGTCTCATAATTGTCTAACATGCCCGGGAGACACACCGATGAGTGCATCCAAAATCCTTTATATTTTGCATAATACAGCGCTTTGCATGGGGCAGGATGGGACAGGGAGGGGCAGGTGTCAGAGGAGATCCTTCCAGTGTCTCCAAGTCATTTTATTTATCATTCAAATTCAAAGCTGGCTCCATTATCTGTGAGAGCACACGGGGGAGTGAGGCGCTAATGTCCCCCTGCGCTGACAGCACTCACCACTGAGCATGGCACGACTCAGGAGCCCAGACAAAAGGCACCGCTCCGACAAACAGGTAATTACCTCCACACACTTCTCTGTGTGTAATTATGTGCCATGGTCTGGGGACGAGCACACTTTCATAAATGTGTCAAACAAAGGCCAGACCTCACCGTACACTTTATATTGTTTCCTATGCAGGGATTCTCATGCTCAAAAAAGGGAATCTTTCATTGGCTGTTTATCTACAACACTTGTTAACATTCAATTTAAATACGCTGATTAGAGAGACAAATGTACAAGACTTTTAAAATGAAGTGGAAATAATTGCTCCATAGCATTAGTTTAACTCTGAACTCAAGTTTAAGGCAATGTTTCTCAACATTAAACACTTTGGAAACATAATAATTTCCTGTACATTTTATTGTGACCCTTTTTTTTCTTTTACAAAATCAAAGATATTTTTCTAAATAAAGTTTTCTAAATTATATTTTAAAATCTATTTCATGTCTTCCTGCTGGTGAAGTGGCCCCTTCCCACACCTGTGCTGCAGGACACTGAGTCAAAGTCCTGCCACAAGTCCAAGCCTGGAGCGTCAATGTGTTTCACCATTTTATGAAATTAAACCAACATTAAGGGCTACTAGCATTTGAGCTTAAAGGTGCTATCAGCAGTATATATTTTTTATACTATAAAATTACCCACATTTGCCAAGATATAAGGTAAACATGTTTAAATCAAATATTAGTTATTAGTACAGTTGATTTATTCACAATTAAAAATATATTTTACATAATGGCCAAGTTGTTTTTGTTTACATTTTTTGTTTTGCTTCTAAAACTGCATTGCCGATTGTCCAATCAGAAAAGAGACCATTGTTTTGATTTAGACTGCAACACCATTTTCAAACCAGTACAAGCATGTTACCTTTAAAGCAGAACTCAGTAACTTTTTTACCTTATATAAACTGTGTGATGGTTAAATGAGTTGTTGTGGGGTAAATGAAGCGCCCTTCATTTCCCCCTGGTGTCTCTGGGCTGAAGGTGACACTTGCAACAGTGAGTGCCGTCGACCCAGAGTCACAGAAGCCTCAGGTCTCAAAAGAAAGCAGCACATCCTGGTTAGCAAAACAACAAGCAATTTTTTCATTGTGCCAGAGCAACTTGTGCTGAAAACTTGTGCTTCTCATGTTTATATCTTTGGATATTTTAGTTTAACTCTAGTTATTAGATTTTTTTTTCTTTTTCTTTTTATAATACCATTTAACTCCTTTCGTGCTGAATCTTATTTAATGCCCTAACATTTGAGCCTGGCCAGTCAGCCAAACTCTTCGCTTATTCCATACAAAGAAGTTAGTCATGGTTTGAATTTTATTTCTATGAGTGAACAATCACAGATGGAGTAACTAACCAGCAGAAGCCAGTTGTACAAATACTTGCAGAAAAAGTGGGTTTGTTTGAATATGGTCCTTATATTGGATGTCAGCAGGACTTTACTGTTGTTAAAATGGAAACAGGACAAAGACAGCAGAGGACTGAACAACAACAAGGACTTCAGCAGAACCAACAGGTGATGAAGGAAAGCACTAAACGCTGTTAACCAGGTCAGAGAAGTTATTAAATTTGCTCTGGTGCCATCTTGGCTATTTTGATAGGAGATTAGCTTCTGTATTTATAAGACAGATAAGTGGCTTTGATAGGCCAGTTCCAAATCAACAAAAGAGAAATGGTTTGCTGCAAGTGAGGAACCAGACTGTTCTGCTTTATAAAAAATAGTTGGAGGTTTTATGACTAAAGTGTATTTTTATAACATCCTATCAAACAAAAATGGTGTTAAGGTATTTTCTAATCTCCAGGGTTAGTGTTGTGTATTGTTGTGATTAGATTAAAGTTAGGATTATGGCTGAAGGGTTTAGGGTAGGGTTAATTTCAGAATGCCAGTCCTGTTATATTATAAGAGTAACATTGCAGTGTTCAATAATGTCATTTGGTCTTTGCCTGGTTGCATTCTATAAATTGCCTAGGCAAAGTAAAGCATATCAAAGTATTTCCTACTTTGCCTGGCCGTTCTAGGTATTCTGTTGAATGCCTGATTTCCCACATTGCTGGTAACATATATATTTTTATTTGGAATCTTAAAGATAATGTTATTATTGCCAATAGGACAATCACAAAAGCAGAGAGAGCTCCACATTTGGGCTGCATGACGAGTAGGTGTGAGCTGTAAGCTATGCACACAACCAATGCCAACACTAAAGCACCTCTAAGGTCAAAAATAATAAATGACACAAATAAAGCAAACATGGTCTGCATCAGCCACGCCTCTGAGCAGAGTCACCCAGCCTCTGCACCACACATTACACTGCTAACAACAATACAGTGTTATTTATGAAATATTAGCATGTTACAGATGAAAACATTGTGAAGCATTCTACTTACACTGCAGGACTCAATGTAGGCCGTACAAGAGAGGGTGTTTGCTAAACCTGGCAACCCGCAAGACCGCTGGATGGAAAAGGGACGGCTACTTGCTCCAATGTTTGAAATTTAGACAGCAGTACCATGTTAAACAATTGAAGTGGCATTTGCTTAAACGTATTACCTTGCAAAAAAATCAAAAGACAAGACGAGTGCAATCAAGATGGCTGCAGTACCAGTGTCCTTGAGTTTGAGAAGCACTGATGCGTTGTATCAGTATTTTGTGGTAATAAAAGCAGGAAAGGTGCTGTTGGGGGAGAGTTTGGGAGTGTAGCTTTATTAGGCCCCTTCTCATAGAGTGCTTTTGCTTTCATGGTAGTATATGTGATAGATTATTTAGTACAAAACTCCAGCTCTCAAATCAGTGTGAGCAGCAAATACAGTGGAATAACAAGGGAGAGCGGTCTGAGGGAGGATCTGGAGATGTTTTTGAAGCACTGGAGTAGCCACAGGCGAGAGCAGCCTTTCAGATCGCGCCTCTTATATCTCTCTGCGCTTTTAATGATGTGCTTCCTATCCCTGAGTAAAGTTCTCCAGCGCCAGGCTGCTTTTTGCCAGAGAGGATTTTTTCACTCTCTTTGAAATCAAATGTAAGTATATATTTAGTCTCCAAGTTAAAAGGCTTACAGGCCAAAACAGAAATTCAAATTTGTGCTTTTATAAAATTGCATGTTGACGCTTGGCTATTTCCAAAATGTTAACAATATATTAATAAACAGCTGTCTGCCAGGATATGTAGCTTTAGTCTAGAAAATAATATTCGTATTATGGTTTTGTCTATGGCTGACCTCAAATCAGTATCAGCATTTATCAAGGATTTTGCATGAATTAGAAATATGAATATTTCAATATAGACCTATATTTTACTCTCAAAGCTTCCTGACATTTACAGGTTATGAATGTTAATATAAATACAGTGATTCATTGCCAGCAGTGTTTTTCTATTATTATCAATAACCAGTAAAATAACAGGAGTTAATAAACAGCATGTATCATAATGGGAGCCTGCTTAGCACAGTTCAAATACTGATGGTGAGGATTCTCACAGATGAGTGACAGGCAGCTGTCAGAACATGTGTGAGGTGTTGGAGGCCTGTATATTACACATGTTTTTCTAAAAGAGTGCAGTGTTGGAGGAGCCACCGCCTCGGGCCCCTCTGCCTCAGCCCTGTTCCTGCTGCACTCACACAGGCTGGTCGCAGCACATATGAATATTTCATTTAAGTGTTGTTTATCCACAGAACAACAAAGACAAAAGGTCCTGGTGTAAGTGCCCCAGTGAACACACACTACAGTAATGACATTAGGTTCTAGCTGAATTATTCAACACTGGCACCTCCTACATTCCAGTGCCCTCTTGAACTGTCAGTGTCATTTTACCCACTGTTGTATGTTGTCCTTTTAATGAAGTAAACAATATAGAATAAATTGAAATTTAATTGTGCAAAGTTAGTGTGATCTTGGTGATATAAAAATATAATACCACTGATCTAGGAATCTCAGAACTCATTTCTAAAGGCCAAGACTACCAGCGGTGGAAGAAGTACGCAATTTCTTTACTTAAGTAAAAGTACAGACAAAGAAGCAAAAATTTACTCAAGTACAAGCAAAAGTATCACCTTAAAATTTTTACTTAAGTAAAAATATAAAAGTACTCACTTTTCAAATTCACATGTAAGCAAAAAAATATTTTGCACAGACTCTACAACTCATCAGTGTGTTAAATGTGAGGCATTGCTGATTCCAGATGAAATGAACAAACTGGTGCAGTAGAAGAGACTGAATCTGTTGCTGAGCTCTTCTGTCTTTATTATTCTGATGTTTCTAAAGGAGTACTATTGCATCTTTTATATTTAAGTACTGTGTGTCTACAATGAGGCCATGACTAAAACACATGATTTTAAATCAAAACTCAAAATACTTTGTACTTCAAACCAACTCAGAAATGTAGTGGAGTAAAAAGTACAGATACTTGCGCTAAAATGTAGTGAAGTAGAAGGAAAAGTATCCCTTGGAAAATATACTCAAGTAAAGTACATGAAAATTGTACTTAAGTAAAGTAACTAAATACTTTTACTTTGTTACTGTAGCAGCTCAAATGTGATGCCAATGACTCAAACATGTAAATGGAGTGAGTCACTTGTCCAGTCAACTGGCAAGATACAGTGCTGTGTTGGATTATTAAAATTATATTTTGGGTTTACAGAAACAGTATCCACAATTCATTCTATATTTCTGCCATAAAGACTGCAGTGTCATTTAATCATATATACAGACTATATAGTTCTCCATTCATTTGGTTTATGAGCTTTTCTGAAGCTGCCTCTGACACTCACAGCTCCACATTAACAGTAAAATCTTAAACAGTGCAGTTTAAGAGATGCTATTGTTCTGTGTCAAAATCTGAACAACTTTCCTCTCACAGGCGGTGGAGAGGTATAGCGTGTCTCCAGGCTCTGATGGCCACTGAAGAAAGTGCTGCTTCAGTCTGAGCGTTTCTCTGGGCGTCGCTTTGATCAGTCCCACCTCCAGACTTCTCCTGGAGGGACGCTCCGGATAATCACACTTCCTGTCTTTGTCTTATGTGCTTTTTAGACAAGCGTCAGATAGAAACTCGCAGCTTTGCCCCGAGAACACGAAGCAGAAAGCCTGGGGTTGTGCTACAGTTTGTCTTCTCCAGCGAATTTCTTTGTGAATTTTTTCTTGCAGTGTTTTTGGATTGCCATAGCTGCTTTAGGATACAATGCTCTGACACCTGATAATGCACAGTGGAACGTCTTTGTGTACTCACACCCAACAGGAAAATTACACTCATAATGCAAGATACAAAATACATGTTTAATAAACCTATACCTAATAATATAAAATAACATAAATCAGAGGGAAGATTTTTAGGAATATTCATAAATGTACAATGTATATTTTGTAGCTGTGGCTTTAGGTCACAGCTTTATATGGAATTAAATACAATGAATAGGTTAGGTTTGTATGGGACTATTATTGTAGCAAAACAATGTGTGTGTGTGCAAACAGATTTGTCTGTATACAAATGTATGCGTATCAAGTTTTGTGTGTGGTTTTTAAGATTTGTGTGTAAGTAAATAGATTCGTCTGTATTCAAATATATGTATTTGACATTTTGTGTGTGTAAGATTTGTATGTGCATATTAAAATGTGTGTGTGCAGAATAAAATTTGTGCATATGTAAATAGATTAGTCTGTTTTCAAATGTGTGCGTATAAAGTTTTGTGTGTGCGTATTAAGATTTGTGTATGTGTTTTAAGATATGTGTGTGCATAATTAAACTTGTGCATGTATAATTAGATTTGTGCATGTGTAATTAAATATGTGTGTGCATATTACAATTTGTGTGTGGGTGTAATACAATTTTTGCCTGTATAAAATGATTTGTGCATGTGTACTACAATTTGTGTGTCTGTATTGCGATTTATGCATGCATAAGAAGATTTGTGCATGTGTAAAATTATCTATCAGTAAATGCAAAGAAGTTAAAGGTTTTAAATCTTGGACAAAGCTCTAAATACACACATTTTTTGTTACAGTCCTGCCATATCAGATCTGTGTGTTTGTGTTTTACCCTGAGTTTAGACTTACAGGCTGTGGATTTCTGAGAAATACAATAGATAATCTTCCTGCAAACCTACAGAACCAAAGCAAACCACCTATTACTGCCATCTACTGGTGTGTTGGTCAGTCCACAGCCTGTAAGTCTAAACTCAGGGCAAAAGACACACAAACTGAAACACAGACACACAGATCTGACATGGCAGTACTGTAGCAAAAGGATTTGTGTGTAATTAGAGCTGTGTTTGTAAGACTTTAGCTTCTTTGCATTTACACACACAAATCTTATTACACACAAAAAAATTCCAATACAGACAAAAATTGTATTACACACGCACAAATAATTTTACACACACACAAACTGTAATATGCACACACAAATTGTTTTACGCACACAAATTGTATTGCACACAAAACGTTTTACACATGCACAAATCTAATTACACACATAAATCGTAACATGTAGACACGCACAAAGTTGATTACACGCACACAAATCTTAACACACGCACACAAAACTTAATACGCACACATCTTAATACAGACTAATCTATTTACACACGCACAAATTGGTTTTTGTTACAATAATAGCCCCATAGTTTGGGGGTGTGTGTTTAATATAACTTCACAGCAGGTGTGGAGGGTCAGGCTCTGATGGTCCAGTCTGGTGCGGTGTCCCTCCAGGTGGTGATGCCTCCAGATGGTGCAGGTGTAAATGTTCCTCCGCACCTTAAAGTCTTGGAGGCATCTGAGGAGTGTTAGACGCTGTGTGGTGATCAGGTTGATGGTATGGAGTCAGAGACAGGTCCTGAGAGGGAGAGAGAGTCCTGAGATATACGAGAGTGCTCTGTCCACCTCAGAGACACTGATGAGGTGGATGGAAATATAATACTAATAAACTAAAACTATTTACCAACTAACAAATAAATACTTCTACTGCACTACTGTCATAATAGGTATGCCCTTTACTTTCAGCCAGATCACATAAGTATAAAAAAAGTGAATAATTTCTCATGCACGGCCCATACTGAAGCATGCACTGCCTGTCACCGTTGGCACTTTTCATCAAGGAATGTGCTTTGTGTCTTTCATGCACACACAGAAAAGACCAGTTCTGCCAGGAGCTTAAAGAGAATGAAAGAATACTAAGGAAAAAGGGGAAGCTGAAGGCTAAAACAGCTTCTTCTGTTCTATTTTTGAAGTCATTTCCATATGCAAGGCCACCTGAGGATGGGCTCTGCTCCGGCCAACTTCTCCATACAGTCAGTTTGACAGGGACACAAACCGGATGGACCATGTGTGCACAATTCTGACATCTCCAAGATTTGGACTAATACAAGAAGAATCTTTCACCACACTAAAAGAGAAAACACTTTCACTCAACGTCTGTCTCCTCTGGTTACTTCCTGACAACATGGACAAACACAGGGATGGCCACAGACCCAGTAACCACCACAATAGCATCAGCATACATGTCTTTATGTGTTGTAACAGCATTTGACCTAAATCAGGTACAGAAAGTGGACAAAAGAGATTTAAGATTTATTTATTGTGTGTCAGAGTATGTGCGTAGTAATTTGTGGAGTTGCTCTCGTTGTCATCTTTATATTATATAAAACATTTTTAATAATAAATAAATAATAATTTTAAAAAATATCTACAGTTGCTAATGTGGTATCTTTGTCACAAACTTCTGTGTGTTTTCTCAGAGGGATATAAAGGAGCCCTGATGGTTCATGGTCTAAATTAACTGTTAAGATTTATTAAGATTTTCATAAGCGTTTTACTTTACATTGCGAGATAGATAAATTTCACAGTGTTACAAATATAGTCCCAGACTTGGACTCAAACAGGAATCCTCTAGTTTAGGGGTAAATTCTCACTCCATTGAGCCACAAGGCCCTTACATCTGACATTAGTAAAGAATCCACAATAATGTTCCTTTACAGACCCCTTGTGGTTGAAGTATCTTCTGGGATTTCCTTATCTCACAATGGTACGGATCCCTGTAAATGATCCTAGATAAACATGGTTTTCTGGATCGACTCCAATATATTCTCATTTACTATGTATTGTTCCAGTCACCTTCATGGTCACTAAATACCTGATGATGACGGAAACTAGGCATCTATTTTTCCACAATTCTATACTATTCTATACTAGATTGGTACCCAGAGGATCAACCACTGCACAAAACTCTCCAAGTGTAAGTGAAACATATGAAAACATATTTTTCCTTATGTTTTTCCTCTCACTGGTTCAAAGCCCTCTCTGTGCTGCGCTCCAGGGTTAATTAACATGAACCAAACAGTGAGTGATCGGGAGAAGGTGAGGTGTCACAGGGGAAGCGTGTTGTCAGTACAGAATGGAGACGCCTGTTTTTTTCTGCTCAAAAATCATCTGAAATATGTAGACACCTTCCCAAAACTTTGCATTTCTCTTGTCAAGAGCAGGCAGACTTTCAAAGTTGTAATGCGTGACATTCTGGTGAACAAAGGAGTATCTCCCCAACTCGCTGATTCTTACTCTGATTTGCAACAGCAGTTCATTTTAGAGACACAATATGGTTTCAAATGTAATAATGAAAATCACAAAGTTAATCAGTGCTTTTAAAGACCCACTCTGTGAAATTGTCTCCTCTCCTTTCAGCTCCAGAATGGAAATGACTGGATGATCCGGAGTTATCCTGGACGCCATGTCTCGACGGTAGAATACTGGGATTCTTTGTGCTGTAATTAACAGGGCCTCTTCTCTTCTTGCGCTGGCTTGTGGCTGACATTTGGTTCATGCTCGAGTGTCTGCCGGCCTGATTTCCGTCTCTTGCATGAAGGTGAGGCTGTGGCGCGTGGATGTGTACGGTGGCTGTAGTGTCCGGTTTGACAAGGACACGCTAACACGCCTGCTTCACGAGATGGGATTATGCTTCCTGACAACACGGATTAACATCCCAATATCCCCAAGAACGGCCAAGGGTCATTTTTACCCACAGCCACGACAGTGTTAGCATTTGAAAGTATGTTGTCTTTATGTGCAAATAAACAGTGGGGTTGGGTTGAGCTAATACTGTATGTGCTAATGCACCACTCTGATGGTGTGACTGAACCTAACAAAACATCTTTGTAGTATGATAACTCCATTTTTACAGTAGTTTTTGGATGATTTGTGAGGAAATTATTATACATTTCTATCCTTTAGATTGGAAATTTTAGAATTAACTTTATTTTTAAGAAAGCTACTCAGGTGAAAGATGTCATAGTTGCATACAGAGAGGGGCAGGATAATTAGCTTTTGTTTGGAAAACAAACAAAAGCTAATTAAACAAATGTTAAATTTCACAGTTAGGAGGGAGCAGTAGCTCAGATACTGGAGGCATTCATCCAATAACCAGAAGGTTGGCTGCTCAAACCCTGCTCCCATTGTTGCATTGTGGCCTTGTGGTACTTAACCCTCCATGCCTTCAGGGTCTGTGTACACGGGTGTATGAATGTGTGAGTGTTTGTGAGTGTGAATGGGTGAATGCCTCCTTGATGTAAAGTGCTTCAAAATCCCATGGAGGTCAAAAAGTGCTGTATAAATGTGACTATTTAACTTTTACAGCTAGACTTACTCAGTGTTCAACTGCAAACTTTCTGTACAAACAATGTACAACAATGAAAGAAAAAAACTCCAGATGGTATTGTAACCCTGTCACGCGAGCTGAGGTACCTTGTCAGTGACTCGCTTACACCTCTGCGTGAGAACAACTTAGCTCTGGGGTCACACAGGTAACTTCCTGCTCCTCCTCCACTCTCACTGTGTGCCGTTTCTCAGTTTCTAGTATGCAGACTCTGGACTTGTGTACTCAGAGGACAGATGTGGGTGCAGACTCTGAGAATAGATTTGAGGAGAACACAAGAATGGACTTTGCTTTTTTCAGATTTTGGGACAAGGTGAACTTGATGACATCACAGGAAGAAGCTCCTCTGTTGGCATTTACCCATACATTTCCTTCATTAATAAAATGTCCCTTTAGTTATATGCACAAGAATAAAATGCAACATCTTAAGATGTTTATTTTTAATAAATGAAAAATGGTACCCACTGTCATTATAGGACCCTCCTTATTATTTTAATTTCTTTGTATTTAATAAATAATAAAACTGTGTGAAATAGAAGCATAAAATTAACCATTCAGATGTATAATACAATAACAGAAAGCCAACAGCCAAAGTAACATCTTTATATAAAATAACATGAGGAAATTCATTCCCTGGTAAAATGGGTGGAGCAAGAACACGTTCGGGGATTTGGAGCAGACTTGCCAAGAAGCGGACTTTCAATTGGAACAGGACTCGGGCCCCAGCAGACATTTCACAAGAACCCAAGTCCACAGAAGTATGCATATACTGAGAAACGGCCCTCGGTTTGACTTTTAGCCCTTCTATAGCCGTCTTTAACTCTTATAATTCAAAGGTGGGTCTTGCCATTTTGTTGTTTCACTCTTTCTTTTTTCTATTTTTCTTTTGTTGTTTTCCAAGTTGTGTCGCCTGTGCTTATGATGCAAACAACTAAATGGCAAGACTCACTGAATTATAAGAGTTAACACAGCTGTAGAAGGGCTAAAAGCCCAGTGGAAGCAGCTCAAAGCCAAACCAAGAGCCAGATGCCACATCACACAGTGGAAGGATGAAGTTACCTGTGTGACCCCAGAGCTAAATGTTTCCCATGCTGAGGTGTAAGCGAATTACTGACAAGGCACCTCGGGTCACGTGACAGGGTTACAGGATACATTTTTGAGCTTAAATTTCTCCAAGGTGCATCTTCAGAATGACCTCTAGAGGCGCCCTCTCAAAGCCTCAGACAAGGTCAGACCCTGCCATAGGCTTACTCATTGGGCCCTGGACTAAAGTGTGTGTGTTTTTTTTTTTATTTGCCTTGCAGGCAGATAATTTAGACAAACAGAAATGGGGCCATTTCCCCATTTATACCTCTATCTACCATATATGGGGAAATGGCGCCACCTAGTAGAAATAAAAACCTAAATTCCAATCCCTCACTGTCATGAAGCCATGAAATACTTGATAAAAATGTAAAATTATATTGCAATGACAGTGTATTAAAAATGTCATTTGAATGGGAGTCAATGGCACAAAAATGTCTTAGAGGTAAAGGTGTGACTATTTTTTAGGTACCTTTTTAATAGGATTTTTCCAAAAAAAAAAAAAAAAAAAAAAAAAAAAAAAACATCAAACCCTGAAATCTGAAAATGTATCCAAAAATACACACCTGAGGCAAAATCTGTGCCATTTGAATCAACACAGCAAAAGTAGTTGTCTTAGGGGTGCAGGAGGGTCTTTTTTTATTTATTTTTTTATTGCGGTTTATAGAGAAAAATATCTTTGTTTACATGAGCAAAGACAGGACATGTAAAATAAAACACAAGGAACATTAATGAAGTGAAAGCCAGGGTGACATATACAGTACATTACAAAATATACAATATTACAATAAATTGAAAACAAACAACTTCAGTAAAATTTTGTAAAATGTAAAATTTGTTAAATGATGTGCAATGGCTGGATTAGTTACTGTGTCTGGAGCTCAACAGTGAACACCCACCCCCAGTTCCGGAAGTAAGGTTCCCATTCATTTTCCCCATTGACTTTCTGAAAAATGCTTATCTTAAGACTTTAAAAGCGTGACGAGGGCTAATCCAGGGTTGCCAAATTGGGCAGCGTTTAAATGTTAAAAACAATTATAATATCTCATGCCGGTAACACAATTAATTTCAATCAAAAACTTGAAAATTCTGCAAAATGTAGGCTATTTGTAACTTTGCCTTTTGACAAGTGTCAAGATATGCATTTGGTTGACATGATGCCCACTTTTGCCGTAATCAATTGAAAAGATTTGCAAAATGATGTTTTTCCTCCTCCAAAATTCTATTAGCAGTACAGCGTAGGGCCTACTATGCAACCTTAGTAATTTAACAAAAAAGTTTTTTGTTTGTTTGTTTGTTTGTTTGTTTAAGTTAAACTGTGAAATGTCCTGCAGTGTGACTGTAACATTTTCAAAATAAAAAATAAAAATTTCCAAAGTTAGTCACTGGGTCAGTCTGGGTCAGTTCCTGACATCTTTGGCATCATGTCAGATATTTCTACTTTACTAAAACAACACAATTGCACCAGAATCCTACAATAAGAATGAAATCAGTTTAATCTTGTAACCAAAATGGTGTCCTGCGGTGTGACCTGACATTTTTTAAACAGGCAGCAACAAAACCTACAGGACCCATCTGTCATTTACAGACCAGACAGAGCTCTGCGAGCTAAAGGTGAAAAGAAACTAGTTGTATTATTCATTTTAGTAAAATCCAAATGTTCTTGAAAACTGTTAACATTTTCCTGTTTGGTGTCTTGCAGTGTGACAGCAGTATTTTTTACAAAATAAAATTCTGAGTGTTAAAATTTTTTTTTTAATGATTGGACAGGTATATATGTTCTAAGTTAGCACAACAGACATGTTGAATATTTTATGACAAAAATTTTAAATGGCCAAACTGTAGTGAATGTCCTGCAATGTGACTTTTTCTGTCATTGTTGTTAAAACATGTAGAAATAACAGAGTTAAAACATAACTGATTTATATTTGAAATTATAATTTAATATTCTTTGTATTTAACTTGTCACACTGCAGGATAAATAAAAGGAGTTACACCTCCACATGTCAATCAGCCATCGTCATGAGTTACCACAGAGCTGAGTAACCTCCCTCGAGCAGTAGATTTTTTTAAATATAATGTCTTTTTGAAAAGTCAATAGGAAAACTTAATGAGAATTTTACTTCCAGAACCTGGGTGGGTAGGTGGTCACTGTTGAGCTCCACTGCAGTCATTCCGAGTCTCAACTGAACAAATTAATGTAAATATTCACCATAGACAGGAAATGACCTCATTCTCTTTCAGTGTTAACTGAGCGCTCTGTCTACCCTCCAGCAGCACCCGGACGTCCCGCTGACACTGCCACACAAATGACCAGAGAATCACAATTATGCTGAGGGTCATATCTCACCAGCTCGTGAACACATATTTTGACAATTCCCAAATTTATCACGCTCATCTCAATACATTTTGTCTCCTCTGACACGCCGTACTGATTTACACGGCAGAGAAACACCTCAGAATGGTCACCTCACCCGCTCGCCTTATTTAACATGATTACATTATGTATGCACGCCTGAGTACGGCTAATGGATGAATCCAAAGCAAAGCAGTTTAATTAGCCGCCATCATTCTGTCTCAGCTAGCGGCCGCGCACATCTTATTAGCCATGGTGTAAATAAACATTAATATGCCAACTGGATAACCGGACCTCCCCCCTTTGCTGTACTCGCTGTATTAGCATCAGCGCTACAAAGTACACACACCGAAACAGATTGAGAGCAAATAACGGAGCAGCCAAAGATCATTACAAGCACTTCACAGAAAATGACTGTAGCATCTGGTTCAGAACCTGCAAAATTAACTGTATACAGCAATATAAACCACCAGAACTGTGTATTAGGAAAATGTTTGCATCTCTTTGTTTCTCTCAAGTGGCAGAAAAGGCCCAAGAGATGAATGGCATCTCTGTGGGCACAGTCGAAAAGCGGTGCAGGCAGAGAGAATGTGGACTGGAAGCATGTGTTAGCCATGAGCCATGGGGCATCACAGGCTTCAAGCGAAGAGAACAGTCAGCAGCAGCCCAGCCCTGAGCGTGGAATCCTGCTGAAGTCTGAGGAAGTGGGTGAACGTCCGCCTCCAGGCCTCCTTTACAAACCCACTGTGACACGTATCAAGAATCAGTGCATGCAAATAGGTTACAGTACATTGTGTTTTTATATCAGATACTCAAGAAGTGAAAAAGAGTGAAAACTGCAGGGATTTTACAAAGATGGAAGAGGAAAAATATCAAGTCAAAGTGAAGTCAATAAAAGTAAAGGTAAAGAATAAAAGTAACAAAATGCTACCAGGCTACTACTGCTAGTACTACTACAACTACTATTGATGTAGATTCATAGCTACACAACAAAAATTTCAGTAACTACTGGACTTCAAGTTGTTTGCATGTTTTGGTGTGGTGGCCTGAGCACCATCATCAGTTTGAATTTACAGGAAAGAGGAAGTCACTGCCAGTAAATACACAGCTGAAGGTCACATGATCAATCAGTGTGTCACATGACGTGAAAATGGCAGCGTCACTGACTCTGGCAACACAGTCAGTGGGAGTTTCTCATTTGACAGTTTCTGATTATTTAATTTGAACTTATTTTGCTTTAATTAAAGCATTATGTTGATGTATATTTTGCTATAGGGATACTGTGCACCTATTAAAAATGTATGCATGATATGTGTTTTTTATGACATAGGCCTATTTTCTTTCTTTTTCTTTTTCTTTTTAATTAGACCAAAATTAAGTTTATCCTTGTAATCAAAATGGCTATGAGCTAAAGGTCAAAGTTCATAAGAAACTCTTATTTTATTAATAATTTTAGAAAAATCCTAATTTTCTCAAACACTGTTAACCTGTGTCTGTTTGATGCCCTCCAGTATGACAGATAAAGTCATGGGTTTAAAAAGCTGAATTGCTAACAAAAGGCTTTTTTCCCCCACACTTTTTATTAAACTGATTCATATACCTACATTGCACCTATTAAAAATACGTATTATATGTGATTTTTTTTATATGACATAGGCCTATTTTTTGTTACATATTTTTTTAATTAGACCAAAATGTAGCGAAAAACACATTCATATTCTGCAGTTTGACCACTTTCCACATAAATAAGTTGTTTTTATTATAGGCCTAGATACATTTTTTAAATGTACAATATTTGATCATGTGATATTACGCAGCAGTGCACTCCTGAGCATGTTCCAAATGTGCTCCGACCTCCAACTCCACAGGAAGAGTCCTGGCACCTGGGAAACACCCACTGCTGCTGTCGATCTGACCTGTGTATTTTACACCAGTGACTTCCTGTTTTTTGGAAATTTCAAACTGGTGATGGTAGTTTGATAAACACTGAAATGTCTTTGAAGAAAACAAATTAAGTCCAGTAGACTGAATTTTTTGTTGTCGTATACTACTATACTACTATACTACTATACTGCTACTACTGCTACTACTGCTGCTGCTGCGAGGTACAGTGGCAACAGTGCACACCATTGTAAATCATTGTGTGTTAGATTTGTGGGTCTTTTTGGCTTTTCTGTGGTAGAGACAGTGTAGAGGACAGGAAACAGGCTGAGACAGGGACTGACACTGGGCAAACAGACCTGAGCTGGATTTGAACCCATGTTGTATTATATTGTATTATTTCATTTATTTTGAACAAGTGAATAGTTCATGGTGTGCAATTTTAAAACAGAATACAGGACAGAAGGAAAACATATAAAAAAAGAAATTAGCATGTACCAAGCAACCTAGATCTTTTCTACATTTTCATAAAAGAACATATCATTTCAGCAAAACAAATAAGCTTTCATAACAAACATACAATCTTCTCATAAAGGAGTGAGAAGAAGTCAAACTTATTTAATCACTGGGCATTATACAATATAATTTTAGTCAAAATAAAATGTATTCTATTGGTGTGACATTATTATTGTCTTATTCATTGGTGATAATTGAATGAGGATGTGTGAGTAAATTCACTAATGGTGATGTCATACACCTCTGCATAGAGTGAGACCATTTATTATATGCAAAAAATGTCAGTAAAACGTAAGCAGGCAACAATAAATGTTCATGTACACACATAGGCTCTTAGACTTCTCCTCTCTCTTCATCTCTTTCTGTTTCCGTGTGACTATTTCTTAAGCTTGAGTTCTTCTACTTTTTCTTATGAGATTTTTTCACAGTTGGCAAACAAAAAAGGGCTTGTTTATTTCAATACAAGAGTAAAAAAAACAAACAAAAAAAGAATGGCTCATGCACCTCTCTGAATTGGTCCTCATCATTCACAGTGAGGAGCAGTTCAAAAGATTCAGATTGTTCATGAACGTCACATCTCTACACCAAACCTAAAATTTAGCATAAATTAATAAGGTTATACTATTTAGCTTTAAGATGTAAGGAATAATACTTCAAAATAATTTAGGGTAATTTGTTAGAATGTAATCCAAAAGATAAGAAGTTGCTCACATGTGTGGTATGAACAAAACATACTTGCTGCTACTACTAGTAAAAGTACCTACCTGAGTAAAAGGAAAAGGTTTTTTTTTCTCTTAATCTCTTTAATTTTCAACAAGAACCCCAAGTTTCAAAAACACAAATGATGACACCTGCACATTTACATGGACACTATTACTGCTACTGCCACTTGTACTGCTACTTGAAGAACCAGGGGTGAGACTTGGGACCGTCCAGTTGTGAGATGGCAGTGCTAACCACCTTGACGCTGAAGTAAAACATCTCTGAAATGCTCATGTAATTTGGGATTTGAACCTCTTACCCTCTACACAAAGTACAGATGCTCTACCTACTGATCTCTTTTTCTTTAGTAAGTATATGGCTACATGCTTCTATAAGTACTACTGCTGTATGTCACCTCCACTGGGCTGAACCGACGAGCCCAGAGGAGAAACTGCCGTATTTTCTCCACAAGTTGACAGAAAGTGAACTCTTCAAAGCCACAAATGATGAAGCCTGTACACTGCGCTCTTTTATTAACTTCTCAACATGTCTTTTGGTTTTTTCGGACAGACTGACTGCAGCCGGAGCCCACGGAGGAGACAGGCCTTGTTGCTTCCGTCTCGTGTTCTTTCACTCTTCAGCTCTGTGGAACAAAGAGGCAGCTGATGGCATGACTGCTGCACTCATCCTCTGCCGTCTCACTGTGAGCCTCATAAAAGGAAGCTGCTCTGCCGATGCCAGGGGCTGCGGCGGGCTCCTCGCGCTCTCTCTCGCACAAACTTCAGCTCGGCTCAGCCTCGCTTTTTAGAGGGAGATGTCCTTCAGAGCGCTGCCAACTCTCCCCCGGGGCCGAGCGCCTTTTATTTACCATATACAGCATCTCTCTGAGGCCTTAATGAGCCCGGATATTCAGCATCACAGACAGGAGGCCACCCTCTCACTCAAGACGCCGAGCTGCGGCTGAATTAAATAATGATAATTAAGAAAATATTAATCAAACTGGGGCTGTGCAGAAGGGAGCGTCGCCTGTAGGAGCTGTGTTGGAAAGTGCTGGTGGAGCTGCAGGCCAACACACACACATACACACACACACACACACACACACATACATACACATACACACCATTAAAGGAGACCTCTGTGGCCCCACGCTCTATAATTAAACAGCCTTTGGTTCTGCAGCTGAGAAATGTAACAACAGATCAGAATCAGAGGCAGGAAGAGTTTTCAAAATGTGTACGCTCCGGCTTTCAAATAATAATAATAATAATAATAATAATAATATAATAGTAATAATAATAATAAAGTATTAAAAATGTACCTGTGAAAGCACTTCATTTAGAAAGATTACCCAAATGGTGTAAGAGTTAAGCATTCACCATGCAATTGAAGGGTAACTGGTTCAAATCAAAGAGCATACTGTCATTGTGTCCCTGGGCAAGACACTTCACCCACATTGCCTACTCCAGTCACTGTATGTGACTGGTTGCAACAGGAAGGGCATCTGGCGTAAAAACCCTGACAAATCACTGTGCGACTGGTTCACTGTGGGAACCCTGAATAAGAAAAGGAGAAGCCAGAAGAAGAAAAAAACAAAACTCAAGTAATAGTCAACAAAATTATTTGAGTAAGTACTTTTGAAAGTTGTATTACTCTGTGACAAATTACCATACCAACTTTATTTATAAAGCACTTTAAAAACTGTAGAGTCAGCCAAAGTGCTGTACACAAGTCATAAAATAAATAAACAGGAACAACACAAGGGACAAAGACAAATCATTACACAACATAAAATATAAATACAATAAAATAATACTCAAGTTGAAAAGAATAAAAATTTGAGTAAAAGCAACAAGTAAATAAAACCATCTCACACTGTGTTAAAAGCCACACTGTAAAAAATAAAACTTAAAAACTCAAGGCAACAGGATCCCTCACTATTATTATTGATAATAATAAAAATGTTTTATACTAAATTTAACAAAACAATTTAACAATTTTAACAACAACTTTTTCTGAACAATGGATAGTAAAATTAGGTGATTAGGTGAACAAAAAAATTTAGTTGTTGAAAATATAAGATTTTGAGTTGGCCCCAAAACTCAAAAGTGTTGAGGGATCCTGCTGCCTTTTTTTGCAACTTTTTCTTTTTAGAGTGCAGTAAAAAAGTTATGTTTTTAGAAATGATTTAAAAGCAGGCAGAGATGGAGCCTGTCTGATCTCTAATGGCAGCTGGTTCCACAGTTTTAGGGGCAGCAACAGAATAAGCACAGTCCCCCTGGAACTTGCTGTAGTTTCTAGTTTTCTTCCTACCGTATATGTACAATGCATTATGGGAGAAAATGTGTTACAGTAACTAAAAACTGTTTCTACAATGTTAACATGTTGTAGGATCACAGTCAGCTTGTGCCTGACTGTACATTAGGGCATATTACAGTGCTGATGAGGAGAGCAGAGACAAGAGGAGCATGGGGGAAACACTATCCTGCCCATCTACTGCAGAAAAACTAAGCTGATCATTTAGAACTCTACAATATTTACTGTGTAATTCCTGTATTATATGTATTTCCATGCCTCATATTAACTACTGAGTTATGAATCATAAAACAGCTAGCCATCCAGTAAAAATAAACTGGATTTAACTCAAATATAGGCTTATATTTTATTCCACTTACTCCAAGGACAGATCATTTTTCATGCTTGAAATAAGTAAAAAATAGTTTGGAACAGGAAGGAAATAACTCAAAACAAGTTAAATAATCTAGTAATAAGTAACCTCTTAAGTAAATAAATTCAATCTAGTGAAAACTGCTTGAATCAAGATTAATAATCTGAATTCAAGTCATTTTAACTAATGTAGATATTGATATTTTTGCAGTGTACAATACTGCTACTCCTGCTACTACCATTTCTACTAGCACTGCCCAAACCTGGTTGTGAGCAAAGCATGCTACCAGTCTTGCTCCCAGCTCAAAATAATTTTACTAAAAACAAACATCTTTTTCCTCCCAAATTCAAGTAAAAGTAGATTTTGTCCTGATGTACTACCACTCTACTCATCAAAGTGAAAAGAACCATGGCAAAGCTGACAGTCGGCTGTGTTGTGAAGTCGTGTTGTGTGTGATGAGTTTGTACACGGTGCAAACGAATATCTTCCTGGAGTGCAGTTGGTAGTGCGGGAGGGGGGGGCTGTTGGTATGTCTGCGGGGGGACAGTTGGTATGTCCAGGGGGGACACAGCTGGAGTGTGAAACTTTAATGGTGCTGGAGCCTGGAGCGACGGCCAGGCTCGGAGGTGAAAACGGGAGCGGTTCCACGTGGTACAGCTCACATGGTGCGGCAGCGGTACGGGACGGGTCAGGATGGGGGAGGTCCCAGCACTGAGGAGGGTCCAGAATGTGCTGGAACATACTAAGAGAAGACTTTGCACTCCAGTCTGTTGATTGGACAATAATAAACTTCATATTTTACTGATTTTCAAATAAAGTGTGGACTATTATTGTGAAGAGATCAAATATTTCAAGAATGGAACATGTTAAATGTGTTTTTAACAGCAGTGCTGGTCCTACATATTTGGGGGCCCTAAGCAAGATAGGAATGGGGGTGTAACCTCTCAATCATTTTGTCCACCAACTAAAAAATACCACAGTGTACCTAAAACCTTAAAACACAGACATTTCTCCAAACACAAGGATTATGAATGCTTTCATTTTTGAAATCATTTCAGACAACACTAAAAAATGACCAACATAGGCAACGTTTAAAAAGAAAAAGTGAGTCAAATAGGATGTAGAAAATGCTAAAGTACGACAACTGAAACAGCCATTTTACAAAGACTCTGCTTGGATCAAAGTAACATGAAGGCACTCCAGGTGAGATACTTAACAGTTTAACAAACACCTGACCAATCCCTTATCCCACTGTGTTCTGACTACATGGGTAAAAAGGACTTTTAACAGTGCAAGAGTTTTGTATTACCTTATTCTATTCTATTTCATTGCCACAAATCACATAGTTATGGCACTATTTAATATAATATCACTTGCATGTTTTCACAAAGTGTGCAGACCAGTGGTGGATAAAGTACTCAACTTGAGTACTTTTGAGTAAAGTACAGATCCTCCTGGTCAAATATTACTCCATTACAAGCAAAAGTTGCTAAGTCAAATTTTTACTTGAGGTAAAGTACTGGAGTATGTGCTTTCAAAAATACTTAAAACTTTTGCTTTGACTTTTTTCTTTTACAATGTATTTCAAATGAATGCAGTAAATTATTTTGAGTAAAATTTCTTCTACATTCAAGTCACAAATTTGCAGCTCCAAAAATATGAATCAAATACATTTTCATACATTCTTAACCCTCCCCTCTAAAGATGAGACGTCAGACTCATTTTAGTGTGGAAATGTGGGGATCAACTTCTAAAACCATAATAGATAAGATTGTTCTACAGCAAAAACCAGCCATACGTATTATAAATAAGGCTGGGTTTTATCATCATACTAATCAATTCTTTTTAAATTGGTTTATTATAGAATCATGCTAATAATGATCAAAGCAAAAGCTAAATCACTTCCAGATTGTGTCCAGAGGTTCTTTTTACTTCCTCAGAGCAAATATGAGTTGAGACATATGTGTACATTTACTTTACAAAAAGTCTTAAAGTATAAATTATAATTAGTAAATGATTATCTTTAGGCTATAAGTCAGTTTTCAGTTTTAAGATAATTTCTCTGCAGAAGTTACTTTTGCTTTTTTAGAACTGTAGTGGAGTAAAAAATATTATATTTATCTTTTAGATGTAGTAGAGTAAAAGTAGTAAATTACCCCTAAAAATAGTACTTGAGTAAAGATTCTCAAAAACTCTACTTAAGGCAGTACTCAAGTAAATTTACTTCGTCCACTTCTTCTGCAGACCTGCTAAAAATAGCACAGCTCAGTGAACGCAGCTACTGTTCAGAAAACTATAACTCAACCAGTCAATAAACCAAAAGTCAAATGTTGATCAGATTAACCCTTATGCCTTGTTAAGGGACATTTGTGTAGTCGAGGGTACATTTATTGTGATAACTTTGGTTTAATATCTATGAAAATTGGTAAGAATGTGTGTTTTGCATTTTGTAATTTCTGAGTTTCATCCAAGTCCATTGTATTTTGAATGTGTCAGGTGTTTTTGTAACATTTGTCTTGTTAATGGACATGTGAGCATAGATAAGAATATATAACACAATTTTGATGAAAATGTCAGATAGAACCCTATAATTCTAAGGGGATATAATGTTGATCAGATTAAGCAGACACGGCAACACTTTTTATTCAAACTGATGATGCACACAACAGAACACAGTCATTGACCGGACGTGTCCAGTACCCACAGAGTAGAACAGTCTCTGACCCAAAGCTGGTAATGACAGCCTGTTGTGAGATGATTAGCCCGATCAGCGCTCACTCGGGGCCTGGAGAGTCTGTCATTGCTCCAGTAATGCATGCTCCTCCATCTCCGTCCCTGTTTGACATTCATGGGCTTAAACTCGTCTGAATGATGAAGTGGCAGCGTTCCGAACAGTAAATTGCCTCGTTTCAATTGAGAAGAGAGTTCCCCTTGGGTGTGCCGGGGTCCCGACGGGCTGGCCTTGAACACAACAGCATGTTGTACATCCATATAAAAAAGAGAAAAATATGGGAGCACTTTCCTCTTTATGACGCGGAGATTAATCTGTCATCATATCCAGGCATAAATCGCACTCCTCTCCTGCAAAATACCGTTTTAGCCCACTTTAGTCTATATTTTATTTTTATATTCCCAATAAACATAAACCATCACAAAGGGCTAATGTTCTCATCAATATTATTACAAAATGATCATAAATCCAGTGCCTTGTTAAAATTTAAGCCACTTCTTTTCTCACCTACCCAAGCAGTGAGAGGACAGGACAGAAGCATTATTTTATCAGCCCCTTCCTCTCACAATAATATATTCTTTCATTTTCAGCTACTGTTCACATTTCTCCTTTTATGAGAATATTAAATTCTGTCTTGGTGCAGTGAGTGAATCTTCTGAGGCCATGTTTTGCTTATCCTTCAGTGGAAATGCCTTGACAACGCTGCGCTGGTTACTCATCCTGTGAGACCACAAACTAAACACCAACACTGTATAGACGCTTGTTTAGTGCTA
Source organism: Bostrychus sinensis (assembly GCA_020698575.1). Lineage (NCBI taxonomy): Eukaryota > Metazoa > Chordata > Actinopteri > Gobiiformes > Eleotridae > Bostrychus > Bostrychus sinensis. The sequence continues at coordinate 34,771,786 of CM036251.1, forward strand.
TGCAAATCATCTTTGCCGGAGGTAAAATTAACATTTTTAATTAAAATATTAGCACCGAACAAACACAGAAAAACACACTAATGATTAAATCATTCTCATACAAGCTCGGACTGGAGAATAAAATGCACTTTTTATCTTTGCTTTGAAATATCTATCGATCTATCGATCTATCTTTCTATCTTTCTATCTTTCTATCTATCTATCTATCTTTCTATCTATCTATCTATCTATCTATCTATCTATCTATCTATCTATCTATCTATCTATCTATCTATCTATCTATCTATCTATCTATCTATCTATCTATCTATCTATCTATTATATTTATTCATATTTATATATATAGAATATCTGCAAAGTGATGTTTGCTATTCTGTTATTAACTGGTGGGCTGGGACCTAAAAGCTGGTTGTGGGGAGGCTGAATATAAATTTATTAGCTTATTTCAAGCCTAAATATTTTTATTCTATTGACATGAAATTGTAAAACAAATTTGAAACTGACATATAAATACTACTACTACTACTACTACTAGTAGTAATAATAATAATAATAATATTAATGATGATAATAATAACAACAAAACACGTTGGTTCTGTAATATAAAGCAGAGGTTATAAAACAATTTATATGCAGTGTAGGCCCATTTGTTTAGAAAAGAGAGATTTTCTGTTACCAACACTAAGCTCAAACTAAAATACTCAATAACAAATAAAATATCTAGGTTTACTGTATGTAGATTTTTTGTTATTGATTTGTGTATCATATATTAAGCCCTGTTTTAAACACGTATCTCTGTGCAAAAAGTAACAATAGCATGTACGGTCTACAGCGCCCTCTGCTGTGTGTACCTGCCTACACCAACATCAGAAACAAAAACACAGAACTGAAATGCAGACAGTAAATGCATCTTTTTATAAAAACATTGTTATAGTTCTATTCCTGTCACTCATTTTGACTAATATGATGATGTTGTGTATAAGTGCCCTGACATCTGTGCACCCTGAGAGTGGATCTTCCCTCAGATTTCTCTTTATCCCCATAGAGTGTTCCTCTCCCTCATGGAGGCTCTGTCATCTTGAGGAAACTGCTAAAATGATATCAGACTATAGAAATATCATCAGTAAAATGTACTGCATAATTCCAAAGGTTTCTTTATTGTAGGCTTGTTTACAAAAGAGGCCACAATTCTTCATGTATCATACACTGCATCATATGGCAGTTTTGTTCAGGTGCTTGTTGAAGTCATGATTCATTAGGTCATCCTCAGTTATGCAGTTTACTCCTCGGGGCCACACAGACTAAGCAGAGCCTTCTGATAGTCTCCCTTGGTGTGCTCCTGTGGCAGAAGCAGTCATAAGTTATTGTTTAAAGTTTCACACTTGAGAAGACAGAGTATAGAGCACTTACAGAAATAGTCTTTTGCAGAGACTGTCCAAACTGGGCTTTGAATTCCGAGCAGATCTTCTTCAGGTCTACCTCACAGCGGGACACGATAATTCTTGTCAACATTTTCTCTTTGGCGCCTTTGCTCTGAATAGACAAGCACAAGTCAGCGCTTTAGTTGTGCAGGCTTTATACTTTACTGTGGCTGATGCAACGCTGTGGTAAGACAACTTTTGCCGACTTTAGATTCTGTGTTCCTCCAGCAAAATCCCACTTTCACAAGTACATCTAACATCTGCATGTGTCTCTTTCTGCAGCCGTCAAAATAGCCACAATTCAACAAAAGAAAATGAGCATACCTTCATGGCCTCATGCAGGCGGTTGGCGAAGAACAGTTGTTTGTTTTCAATGCACTGAACTAAGACACAAGGAACAACAAATGTTTAATTTTACGCTGCACCTACAAGAAATATTATCATAATGTTTTTGTATGAATTCAAGTATGAATCTAGTATACCACAATATACACTCACTGACCACTTTATTACAGGGTAGCTCAAGGTTGTGTCTTGTGAAATTTATGACTTTTTTGAAGAAAAAAAACAAACATTTAGAATTAAATTTAATGCCAGGACTGCCGGAAAAAGAACAATAATATGTATATATTAAACAGAATTAAATATTCATACTACTCAGACACTCAAGTGTTTTATGTTTAAAACCCTAATACAGAGGAAACTAATTCTGCATTAAACAATCTTAAAACTGAATCATACTTTACTGATAAAGGTTCTTCAGTAAATGTATTGTGATAATGTTTTTACAACATTATGCAGCTCATATAAACAGTAGACCTGTAACACAACCTTTCAGAAACTTACAAACTAAAGGCACATTCGAGCAAGCATTTTTAAACCATTTATGATAGAACTGAATGCCTCAGTCCAACTTGCAAATAAAACATACTGCGCTGCTCTGTTACTAGTTATGAAGTATTACTTTAAAATATTCAGTATTTTTTGACAAGGACAAGCATCTAGTTTGGTCTGAACATGAATGTGATTTCTCACTGCACAATGATTTGTGTGATTAATTTGATAAATATCTAAAAAAAAAAAAAACAACACAAAAAATACCTTTTTTAAATTTAAGACCATGATGAACAGAATTTAATACCTGCCCATAAGATTTAATATTTTTAAGGCCTTGATTTTGACCACATCAAACTTAATATCTTTTTATATCTTTTAGGATTTTGAGGCTACCCTGTATTAGGTACAATTGGTTATTAATTGAGCTAAATAGATAATCAGATGATTATCTGGTAAGCATGAAAACATGTTCAAGGCAAACCTGCTGAAGTTTAAACCAAAAGGGACTTTGAACTTGGCATGGGCTGCTCTGAGGGTTTCACAAATTGCTGATCTACTGGGATTTTCACACACAACCATCTCTAGGGTTCACAGAGAATGGTCACTAAAGGAGATTAAATCCAGTGAGTTGTGGTGAAAATGGTTCAGACTGGTTTAAGATGATAGAAAGGCAATAGTAACTCACATAACCACTCGCTATAACCAAGATCTACAGAAGACCTACTCTGGGACCACTTTATTAGGTACAAGGTCTATCTAATGGAGAGGCCAGTGAGTGGATGTTCATATAATTGATCATGAATTTACCCAAAACCAGGAAGGAGTTCTGCAGGTCTCCTTTGACCTCCTTCCTGATGCTCTCCTGCATGTCGTAGGGGCTGTAGCTCTTGTACCGATCAAATACTGAAATGAAAACAAATTATGATCATGGCTTTGTTTTATTTATCATGATACTGTCAACATTATAAAAAGTACAGTACCTTTCTGGAGGTGCGGCATACTCCTCTCTGACATGATAGAGATCCAGGTGGGCACATCAGTTCCTTTAATCTTCACACCAGATTCATAAAGTGCCTAAAAACATAAAATGAACTGACTGAATTAGTGACTCTTTTTAATGGCTCTTTTAGTTGTGCAGCATATTGAGGATATACATATTCACTTACTCTGGCATCTTGATCAATTTTTTCATAATCTACAATTGTAGAGGGTTCAGCTCGCTTTGTCTACAGAAAAAAAAATATTGAAGACAGTTAAAATAGAGTTTTTATGAATCAGGTTCAGTCTTTATCAAACAGTATATACCTGGACAAGGGCCAAAAGCAGCTTAGCAAAGTTTCCAGATGTGTCTCCCGCAACATCTTTTTCCACTTCTTTTTTAAACACTGGACAAAAAAAATACAAAAATAAAAAATCAATCATTCTGATCGCATGTAATCATAAAGTGCTGGCCATTTGCATGACACTTACACTCCTTGTACACTCTTTTAATCTCCACCAGCTCAGAGTTGCTGCGTGAGCACAAAATCTCAATCAGTGTCTCCTCATCTGTTCCCAAGCCCTAAACAGAAGCAAGAAACATATACAGTACTAGTACAAAACAGTTACAATTCAGTAATTTGTCCCAGTAGGGGGCAGTGGTGTCTAAAGTTAGACCAGCTCCCTATACCTTGATAGATCCTCGTATCTCTGTGGCGTCATACTGGGATGTGCTCTTCATCAGGCCGAGGATGACTGATTCCAGAGAGCCAGACAGCGCCCCCTTCAGGGCTGAGATCATGTCCTGAAATATAACATGTTAGTGACCATCACAAGATATGCTATTTCACGTTTTAGGGTTGTTCATGAAAAAAAACTAGGCACCTTCTTTGCTCTCCTTTCATAGGCAAAAGCAATTTCTCTTCTTTGAGTGTAGGTCCGCTTTGTCAGGATGTCAATGATAGTCTGTTCATCCACTCCTGAAGTTCATGCAAGAAAAAGCGGAAAGCAAAAAAAATTACTAGTATTGGTATCAGTCAGAAATCAGTGTCATCACAAGCAAGACTCTAGCATCAGCCAGTGCTGAGTTAGAAGCACTCTTTTTCTTATCTGCTTCAAGCTCAAAAGTGTTACATGCAGTGGTGGAATGTAAAAGTAAAAGTACTTTTTATGTATCTGCACTTCACTTAGTACATTTTACAAGGGGTACTTTTACTTTTAACTACACTACATTTTAGAGCAAGTATCTGTACTTTTTACTCCACTACTTTTAAAAAAATTGGTTTGAAGTAAAAGGTATTTTGAGTTTTTGCCATGTTGTCATTGCAGACACAGTACATAAGTATAAAAGATGCAGTAAAGTAGTACTCTTCAGAAAAATCTCACCTACAGATTCTGTCTCTTCTGTTGCACTGGTTAACCTTTAGTTTTCAGCACAGTTTTTCAGCAAGTCCCTCACATTTAACAGTTTAATTAGTTCTTGAATCTGTGCAAAATACTTTTACTTTCCACATAAGCAGTGACACAATCCACAAGTTGCACAAGTTGAAAATCAAAGAATACCATGTTAAAATCCATGCTTATATCAGAATTGTGTAATGCTTTTCTAACAGATCTTAGGTCACCCTTTTTCCTGAGTCACAAGCACCGGGAGATTTTCTCACATCCTCATGGTTAGAGGTTAGATACTGAATTGTGTAGGATTTGTGGTTTGAGAAAGAGTCAGCAGTCAAACAATGATAGTATTTGGTTAGTGCTAGAGCTCTGCCAGTGATGACACACCGACTTAGTAATTTTTTCCAGCAAAGCCTAAAAAACCTAAGCCAGGCTGACTCAGAAATACCAGCTTCTCATCTGAAGAAGTAAAGTGACTTTTTTCCTTTCTTTTTAATCCCTCTTGCCTTTAGTTTTGATGGCAGTCTCTATTCTAGCAGCATCTTTGTTGGGGTCAAAGTCTCTAAAGGGTAACACTGTGGGAGAATTGGGCTCAACCTAAGGGGAGAAAAAGATTAAAACATCAATCAATAAAGTAATCAGTAGAGGACATTATGTTAAAATAACATGTAAAATGACCCATTACCCCGACATTTAGAGTGAGCTGGCCCAGAAACTCTGAGACCATAGCCATTGGGACTGTCCTGGAAAAGAAAAACAAGGATGTTTTAAAATAAATCAGAATCATCCTCTCACAGAGCCTGTGGAATGATGGGTTCTATTTATTTATACTAGCGATAACATCACCAGATAAAACCAGATTTGAACTGCTTTAGTTACAAATACTGCCTGTTGACAGTCCACAAGTTCATTCAAAGCCCTGTTCACTGTATGACTGAACAAACCAGTGCCACACCCTAAAAATACTGCAGACTACAAGGACACAGCTCTTGGTACATATTTCACACAACTTTTTCTTCTTTTTAAATACAAGAATTTAACTGCTCAGTTATAAATGAAATCATGTGCTACAAGGAACCTTTCCAGATTAGCTCCCTTTCCTAACAATTCTTCAGCCTTATTTTTTAAACTTCAAGCTAAATGGAGCAAAATGTTGCAAAATGGAGTATTGCTTTTACTTACCTAATTAGTAAAAGATGAGATGAAATGGCGATTTCTTTACAGAAATCTTAGAAGGAATGGTGGTGGGAGTATAACAGCACAGTGTTGTGAGGCCAAAGACTTCCCTTTACTGCTCCCTCCCCTTTCCATGTGCTCATGACTCCACCCTGTTCCACAGCAGCCACGGCCTGAGGAATGTTTTATACACAATGACTGAGGTAACTCTGGGCCTTCAACAGATACTCCCCAAGTTCACCATAAAACTTTTAAGACTTAAAATGTTTACTTTTTTTTTTTACAATTTTTATTTTACTATACAATTTCCAAGAGAAAATACTAATTATAGAACACAAATATACAGTATAGCTTCTATACAGCAATGTTCTGTACACAAAAGGCATCCATGTAACAGGGTTACTCTGTCTCTCTCTTTATTTTCTTGACTTAGCAGCACGTTTCCACTTCTTTTTCATCTTTGTAGGCTTCATGCATCTGGATGGTGGACCTCTGCTGCTGCAGGGCTGTGATGTTCCAGCTTTTGTCTAAAAGGACAGTGTACAAACACATGCACTTAGCTTAAGTATAAATGAAGGCAATTGTTAGTATGCTGTACTGATTCATCAATAGACCAGTTCTTCTAAGGTGAAGAATAACACAGGAATCTCATGCTTGTCTACACCATTAACACGGGGTAGCTGTTCCTTTTCACACTGTGAATGCAGGTGACACAATCAGGTGTTCTGGTTTAACCTGTCTCATAGGAGCCAGGGGTTTACACAGTTGGAACTCCTTCACAAAGTCCAAACAGCTGGGGGCTTTCATTACCACAGCTCTGGTGTGTGTACTGTTTTACTGTTTGTCATCAGAGCTACACACCTGAGTGAACTCTTTTGGGGGAAAGGTGCAGGGCACCCGGCCATGTTTGCGGTGGAAGGGCAGGTAGACGGATGGGTCCACAGGTACCCAGGGAACCGAGGCGGAGGTGGGGGGCTGGGGGACGTCGCTGTGGATCTGCTGCAGGTTATAGACGCCCTGTCTGCCATTGCCATTAGCTGCTTTCAGTATGTTCACAAATGGCTCTCCAACCTTGTGCCCGAGCAGGTACTGTCCTTCATCTAACCTGCAAATATATATGAACAAATGATCTTTTTCCATTTCCTGTGACGGTGAAAAAACAAGACACTATGTCAGCTCCTGCTGACTTCTCTTGTGTTGTTGAATCATCGATTGCATAAGTCAAGTCATGTCCATACAAATACTGTCTAAACATTTCTGCAAATGTGTATGAATTGACAATAGACATGAATGTCGTATAGTGTTAGTGTCCAAATATTTATGGACCTGACACAAGTTTTGTTATTTTGGCTGTTTACCAAAACTTTTTCCAAATACGGTTATATAATTCATATGGGCTTAGACTCTGTGATGTAATTTGAAAGTATTCCCATCCAAATCAGAATAAGGGTTTACAAATTACAGCTCTTTAATGTGTAGCCGCCTCTTCTTTGTCTTGAACTGCCTGGGCGTTTCCCTCATTAATCCATCATAAACTGAGCAAATAAAAGGCCTGGACTTGATTTCAGATGTCATGATTTGTATTTGAAAGCTGTTTCTGTGAACCCACAACATGTAGTCTCTGAATGAAAGTGAACCAGACTATCCTTAGGCTGGATAAAAAAAAAAAATGAAAATCCCCTTCACAACATCCACCTTAGTGTAGAACACTCTCCAGGAAGTAGGTCAGGGTCTAAGACCACCATAACCAGAAGAATTCATGAAAGAAAATACAGAGGGATTATGAACCTAACCGTACCTTGAAGAGCACAACTATTTTTTTTTTTTGTTTAATTGCATACCTGCAAGTATATCCACAGCTAACAAGATAACATATTGTGTTGAGACCTCTGATATAATATGGTTATAACTAACATGTTGTATGAATTTCCACCCATTTTAACAACTTACCCAGTTAACTTCTTCAGAAGATGGTGGAGTATGTTGAGTGACTTTGAAGGTCTGTGGATGCAAAAACATGTCATTAACTTATATTAGTCTCTGAGGCTCTCAATATCTTCAGTTTCTGACAGAAGGGATGGTTTTTATGTTTTCCTAAAAAACAAACAACTTCTAGCACACCATTATTTAGAATGAATAAGTTAATTCTTATTGGAAAGATGTGTCCTAACAACACTCACTTGAACCCACATGAGACGTTCTGGATCCAGTCGTTTGGCAGCTTCCTCAGAAGCGCCACTCTGGATGTGAGGGCGTTGATGTGAGCTGTGGGCACAAACAGAGAGTTAGGGACGCACTACCAAAAGCACAGGAGCCAATTAGCGTGATGGTTAAGAGCTTCTCCTCTTCATCAGTGCCATTGGTAGGGCTTACAGAGTAATTACTCTGTGATGATTTGCCAGCAGCCCGTACGAGCTTGAGTGGGTGGAAGAAATGCTTGTTGGTCCCGTCTCCAGCTCTGCCTCCCACTCGAGCCACTAATGCCTGCTTATTTTAATACCATGTCTCTTCAATAATGAAATTCTTAAGAGCCTATAGTCACAACCATAAATACACAAGCCAGGATGCCATATAATAAACAGGCTAAGCTGCAAACCACTGATGTTGTTTTTTTAGCTATTCATACTAAAACTATAAATTATGTGCTGTAAGTTAATAATTGTTTGCTCAATAGCTTTCCTCTTGTTTCCAAATTATGTTATTATAGAAAGCTGGGCCATTATCTCTATTCAGAAGGTCGTTTTCCCAATTGTGATGTAATTATGGATGCCTGGTAAATCTGTGATTCTCAACTGGTGGGGTGGGACCCAAGAGTAGATAGTGGGTTGAATGTGGTCATTGTTCAGCTTATTTAAAGCCATATATTTTCAATTACATCAAATGGTGCACAGATTTTAAAATACATGCGTCACCATAATTGGTAATAATCCACACTTCTAAGCATTAGTTGAGGATCATTAACCAGGAGGACTATTAAACCCAATTTATTTGTGATTTAGAGTTATTGTTAGATTAGATTAGATTGAAGCAAGAAAATAAAGTGAGCATGCAAACAATAAGGTGCAATATAACTTATTTACAAGAAAAAGCAAAAGCCAAAATATGTAACATTATAAATATAAACTATAAAATATAAAATTAACAGTGCAAAACAACCACAGAGTTAATTCTTTAATTATAAGTTGATGTAAATAAATTTTAATAAATTTCCATAAGTGGTACCTCAAATGTAAGGTTCATTCATTCAATTGTTGTTAATGATATATTTATTAATGCTTTATTACTACATAATAGTGGTTTATGGGGGTGGTTCAACACACTGGATAAAGACAAAAAATGGCAAATGGCAGGAACTGCAAGAACTGAATCTTAAAAATACTGTTAAACTGAGCTGTACAATGTCCCATAAAGGAACAAATGTTTGCTGACAATACTGCAAAAAACTATAATAAATAAAGTATAAAAACAACAATTAAGATAGTTAGGACAATGATAAATCATATTTTTTACACAATCTAATCTATGTGTAGGCTGTCACTATGGCAACAGAGTAAACAGAATTACCACACAGTCACCCAGCAGGACGGTGAGTCAACCCCAGACTATTTCGCTGGTTTGAGAAAGGGCCCAGCTAACTCTAAACCTCTCATTTAGCCACATAAATGACTGCTCAGTATTTAGTACAACATAAACATCTAATTTGAGTGCTGCTGAGTAAGTAGGTGGTTAACGTGACGCCCACTTTTTCCGTAATCAACTGAAAACTTTTGCTTAATGTTTTTCCTCAGCAGTGTAAAATACGGCATACAACAAAACCTTTAGTTTTTGAAAGAAGTTGTGTGTGTGTGTTTTTTTTGTTGTTGTTGTAATTTTAATGTTAAACAGCAAAATGTCCTGTGGTGTGACTGTAACATTTTCAAAATACAAACAAATAAGTCCCTTGTGTATGGAACAGTTAATAAAGTATTCGGCATGGTGTCAAATATTTGTACTTTACTAAAACAACACTTCACCTGCAAATGAATTCTACATTATTAATTAAAATAAGTTTAATTTGTAATCAAAATGGTGTCCTGTGCTGGGACATGAAAAATACATTTTTAAACAGGAAATTGCAACAAAACCTACAGGATCCATCTATCATTTACCAGACCAGACAGACCTAGAGTTAAGGCTGTGAGCTAAAAGTCAAAGGTGAAAATGAACTGTTATTTTATTATTCATTTTAGTATAATCTTCAAAAACTGTTAACATGTGCCTGTTTGATGTCCTGTGGTGTGAAAGCTATATTTTACATAAAATAAAATTTTGAAAGTTAAAAACATTTTTTTTTTTTTTATGATGGGCCAGGGATATATTTATTTAGTTACATGGTACATATTTTATGACAAGAATTCATAATGGCCAAACTGTAGTGGATGTCTTGTAGTGTGACAGAAATAGTCACTCTGCAGGACAAGATGTAGAAACAGTAGGGTTTCATTTCACTTGATGTAAGCCTACAGTATATTTGAAAAGTTTTAGAACTAACTGAAGCATAGAGTTGTTCGGCTTTCAAACAATGTAAATTGTAAAAGGATATAGAGACATTATTGCTAAACTCTGTTCTACATACACAAGTGTTTCTGTAGATATTTGTACAGAATTGTTTTTAGAATTGCACAGGCGGCCAATAGAAGTGCAATTTGACTATTACCATGAGAAGCAACAACCTACTGTGAATGAACTGTTTAGAGATTTGGGCTGAATGAGATTTTTTTTAACATTCTAGAAATGAGCCAAGGTAAATAAGTAAATGATAAATGTATTGGAGTTTTTACCTATGTAAGACACAGTGCTGGAGTGAAGCAATGTTTCAGTCCAGAGCCGACACGCCTCACTGCTGTTCAGGCATTCAACTCCATAACTCAACTGGTATTCAAGCTTCGGAAAGATGTTCATGGGCACGCACTGAGTAAAGAAAACCAGTAATCCTTGCATAAAAGGAAAAAAAAACAGAAATAACATTTAGGATGTGGCTGGGATTGTTGGCAGTACCGTGCTTTGGTTGCAATCCACTCTCCTGGTCTGAGTGAAGGAAATGGAAGAGCGCACCATAAGCAACAGTTCATCCAGACTGTACAGCTTATACAGCACATTGCCCTCTTCTGGAGACTCATAATCATGTTCATCTTCAGCTGCAGCCTGAAGATCCTGGGACAAGATTCCTGTGTGTTTGAGGCAAGTTAGTAGTGGCATATACACAACTTGAGGAGCCAACTTGATTTGAAAACTAAATTGAGTTGGAAAATTCACTCAAAAAATAAACTTAACTGCTGCTAGTAGAAGAAAAAGTACTTAACAGCAAATCTTCTACTACTCCTACTAGAACTGCTACACGTGCTGCAACTACTACTTACACAAGCGTGGAACTAAACCCAAAACCTACTGGTTCTGTAGCAAGAGTGCTACCCACTTCATAACTAAGGTCAATAAAAGTAACCTTTTTCCAAATATTATCACTGTGGTACCAGCATGTTTTAGAAATGAGCACCCAGAAAGTACATTTTCTTATAACATATTTTTTACATATTCAAAGGTACTAGGAGCAGAATTTTTTTTTTAATATCCATGTGTCCCCAGATATGAGGTAAACATGTTTATATCAAATATTAGTTTTACTGATAACAATGGTACAGCTGATATATTCACAATATTAAAAAAAAATACATAATGGCCAAGTTGCTTGCTTATATATATTTTTTTGGTTCCAACACCCTTGCATCGCAGATCGTCCAATCAGAAAAGCGGAAAGAGCTCCATGCTCTGAGGCCAGTCTGTACATGCAACAGTTGTGGACACAGCTGAGCTACAAAACCAGTTGGCAAATGAGCTCACTGTGACTGGCAACCCACAGACCATTGTTTTGATATAGACTGCAGTACTGTTTTTAAACCAGTAGGGGCACATGCTGTTTACAGTACCTTTGTATAGATTGCTTGTGTTAACGTATCCAGTTCCTTTACATCTATGCTCACAACTACACTGACATAATAAATGAAAAGAACCAACTTTTAAGCCCTGTAGATTTGCTGTTCATCACTGGTGCAGCTGCAGTATGAAGGGCATCTCCAGTCTCTTCTTCCTGGTTTGGACTTCTCTCCAAATATGATGACACGCAGGCCTTAATCAGAGAGGTCGGGTGGGAGTGGGTGGGTCCAGTCCGTTTGGATGGAGAGCTGGAGTCTTGTGGTACATTTGAGGATTTGGCTGAGTCACTAACGTTGGAACTGAACATAGCTGTTTGCATTCGAAGGATCTCACCCAGCTGATCCCCGGAGGGTTGAGCTTTTTTCAGCTGTACCTTGCTCCTTGTGGCTTTGAACGGTGAACTAAACTCTGAATGAGGAGTTACGATGGGCTTTAGTTGTGGAGTGATTTTAGGAGAAGGTGTCATCAATAATTAACTTCTCATTGTCAGAATCCTGATCAGAGATTTTCCTTAGTGGTTCAGCAGTCCCACATTTGACATTGTGTGTGGCTTTGGTTGTAAGAGAATTAAATTGTGCAGTGTCCATTTCCTCTTCTAAGCTACTACTTTCACTAATTTTACAAGAACTTTTAGTCTCATTAGTGGCCTTTTCACTTTTAACACTTGCATCATCCTCCTTCTTAGTCCTCTTTATTTTGGTTACTTTATTTGATGCGTTTTCTCCAAATGTTTCCAGATCACATAGGTCTACCTCAAAGTCAAGGCTGTCATTCTCAAAAGATACCACACTTCTCTCCTGATCAGAAAACAAAACAAAACAAAAAACAAATAAATTTTAGAACATGCAGATAACTGGATTGACATTGTGTTTACATTGACATACCAGTACAGGTTCCTCGTTGACAGGAAGCTCAGTCATGATATGGAAGACATTTCTGGTTCCGTTCTTGGCGATGGACAGCTTCAGACTCTCCTCGTGGTAAATGTGGCTCCTCTCACGCACCGTGGCCTCCATCTTTGGCAGGGGTGAGTCTATAAACACTGTTTTCTTCTTACTTTTGCCTGTTGAGAATGTATCAATGACAAACCGTGTTGAACAGTCACACCATAAGACAGTTCATTGTAAATACACAGTACGTATATGGAAAGTAGGTAGATCTATAAAACATAAACAGTCTATAAATTCTTCGTATTTATGATTTTAATACACAATAATAGTGGATAATAAACTACTTTACATGAAACATGTTACCTGAAGAATTATTAGACAAATGGCCTCAAATTAATGAAATGAAACAACCCTTTTGTAACTATAAAAAGCCACTGTTTGGACAAACAATGAACATTGTAACTGCCTGTGCCAAGGTGTCTGGCCAAAATCAGTCACATCAACACACATTTGCATCACAACCTAAACATAAAATGTATTCAGCATTTATTTTATTCAGTTCATATGTGGGTATACATTAGGGCTGTTCAAACTTTTTTCTTTGATGGACACTCTCTAGAGGCTCTCTTTTCTTCAGTGGTCTTCACAATCAAACACTCACATGGGCACTTGAGCATAGATTTGACTCCTGATGCCCTTATGCAACCTCACATTTATCACAGCAGAGATCGCTTTTGACAGTTCAACAAGTTGAATTTAAGACCATTGAAAAATAAAATCAACTTCCTAAGCACACCGTGAACGAAATAATCTACAAAAAGACACAATTCACAAATGTACAAAGTTAATTGCTCATTAAGCCGAGTTGTAAAAATGGCCCCACAATTTAACTGCGACCATTTAAGGGCTGCAAACTCTTTCACAGTGAAAAGGTGACACAAATGTCTAAATCTCATTTACATAAAAAGCATGGATCCATGCTAAAAACACATATTTTGCAAAGTACTGTCTCTACCAAGTTTAATAAGTTTATTTAAATATTTATTCTACATTTTACAGAAGTAATAAGCCTATGGATATTACCTTGTTGTTCTTAACTTGAATCTCTTTTTATATGATCGACTGAAAAAGAGGGACATTATCTTAATCAGTGGAGCGGGGGGACAGATGCCTAAATGGCTGTGCAGTACAACCAGGAGTGCGACAGGTGGTCAAGTCTGGTAGAAACCCTCAGTACGGTTTGTCGACTGTTTGTGCTCTACATCTATCTAATGTTACTGTTAAAATCAATTTCATAAGCACACCGTGAACAAAATAATCTACAAAAAAGACACAATTCACAAATGTACAAAGTTAATTGCTCATTAAGCTGAGTTGTAAAAAAGGTCCCACAATTTAATTGCGACCATGTAAGGCCTGCAAACTCTTTCACAGTGAAAAAGGTGACACAAATGTTGGACAAAATTGTATTCTGGTGCATATTAATAATATTAATATACAGTTTAAGCTGGCTACTACTTTACATTACTCTGCAAGATCTAAGACAAAAACAATGTTTATTCTAAGCCCACTGAGCTGCTTCTCTACACAGACCGGAGCTTAAATTTAACTATTTGGGAATTCCCTTCACTTGTTTTTTTGTAATGTCTGAGAATCACAAGTTTTACAAAGGATACTTATACTGTATTATATGTTCTGCTATACCACTTCTCCAGCACAAAAACACACAGTCTCATTACAGCATTAGCTCTGGAGAGTGGCTCTAGAAAATGTCTACAAACCTTTGTCAGGACATCTGAATTTATGTTGCTTTTATACTGAGAGAAATACCTTGACTACTATGACTTTGTCTAGATAGATAGATTGATTGAGTGGTTTACCTTTAGTGGGGTTTATTTTGATGAGAACAGGAAGTTCCCACTGCTCTCTGAAGTCAGGGCCTTGGTTGTTGAGGAGCTGAACCAAAGCCTCTCGAGTCAGACACACATGAGGCTCATAATTGCTGCACAGCTTCTCTGCATTACTGTCACTGCTGATGGACTACAAAGAAAACTGTAAATGTCATTATTTTCATCTTATAGAAGATAACACAAATCAGTGACAGCAGACACCAGTTTGTGCAACCCCCCTTCATCTTTCATTCAGACAATTGGTACTTTTGTTTTGCTGAGCAAGACTTTAACACCCTCTGGTGTCTTTTGTGAAAAGTGCAAGAGCTCAGTGAAGTTACAATAGACCTGCGGTCATGAATCCCATTTCAGCAGTAAAAAGCTCTGTGAGTCATTCTATTGGAGTAATTAAAAAAGTAAGACAATGACTTACAGCGTGCATGTCCTTAGCCTTTTTAGCTGGAGGAGTCTGTGATGAAACACTCTGATAATCCGATGCAAGCTGAGCATCAACATGCACTGGCTTAAAGTCTGTAATATCCACACTGCCCTGGAGCCAGAGAGGGGGTACAATTATAGAGACAAAGGAATCAACTGCAACAACTATAACTCTACAGTTCAACATGATGGACTTCAAATGTTAACTGGACAGATGGCACTCAGGACTTTAACTGTATCTAGAACATGAATTCTATTGAACCAGCAGACTGAGGTAAAACCTTACCATAATGAGAAGCTGTTTTTCAAAAGTCAGTGTGAGCCCTGGGTTAAACTTGCCTCCAGTCAGACTGGTCAGCTCATGGATCTTATAGAGCTGAGGTAGTGTCTTTATATACTCCAAACTGCTCCGGAAAAACTCCTAAAGAGATCTGCATTAATATTCAGATCTATCACAAAACAAATAACTGTAGCCTGAGTACCTCAGAATACTGCAGTGCCCCCTGAGATATGACATTGTAATCTTCAGCACACATCCTGGACACATCTTGCAGATACATCATGAACTGCCTGACTTCATCATTTACACGTGTCAATAAGGCCTGGAGATTGAGAAATAACTGCAAGTGAAACAAAATAATCTATTTTGAATAGAACCAAATAAAAGCTTCAGACCTGTGGAAGAAGCTGCTTCTTCTTCTTCATGGGGCTGATCAGAAAGTCCAGGCATTTCTTTTGTTCTGTTTTGGTCAGTGCAGACAAATAGGGGTATGGTACTCGGGGTTCTGGAAAAGGAACTTGGTTCTCTTGGTTATTTCTTAACTCTTGAGTATTTTTAGAGTCTTTGGTTTCAATACAGGAGTCCTCAGAATCACAGCTGTTCTCCTCTTTAATGCTGTCATTCTGGTCTGGCACAGGTTCTTCTGCAGGAGGCTCCCCAGCATGGACACCACTGTTTTCTTTGTCAGTGCTAATTTCTTGTGAGCTGAAAAAAACACACACACAAAAAAAAACAACATATAGCCTACCATAAACTCAGGCATGATCTAAACAAACAGTCAGTTAAATCAATGTCTTTCTACCTTTGCAGGAAGCTCCACAGTTCTTGAATACTCGGGGAAAATGAATGTTTCTCATAGAGATCTCTGGTGAAGAAAGGGCCTTCGGGGGAGGGAGGATCCTCCCTAGAATGTCCACAAAATCAGGTTTTTAAATTTATTTTTTTTTCCCTCCTTAGAGCCTGTATTCAGTCCAGTCGAAGTAGCTACCCAATTTAATCCAGGTACTGAACTTTTTAAAAATGCGAGCAGTAAAGTTTTCATTATTTGAATTAAATGTAGGCCTGCTGTAGTGTAGGGACATACTGATTCCTAGCTGCTTTGTAGAAAATAGGGGGTCCACCTCAAAAATGACTAAAAGTGGGACAAGTTGTGCGATTTGGTGGGACAAGGTGGTTTGCTATTTGACATTATCGCACTTCCTAATTTAATGAGTCTAAATCTCATTTACATAAAAGACACAGTAGCTAAAAAGCATGGATCCATGCTAAAAACACACATTTTGCAAAGTACTGTCTCTACCGAGAATTTATTACGTTTATTTAAATATTTATTCTAACGTTACATTTTACACAAGGAATAAGTCTACAGATGTTAACTCGAATCTCTCTTTTTATATGATCGACTGAAAAAGAGGGACATCATCTTAATCAGTGGAGCGGGGGGACAGATGCCTAAATGGCTGTGCAGTACAACCAGGAGTGGGACAGGTGGTCAAGTCTGTTAGAAACCCTCAGTACGGTTTGTCGACTGTTTGTGCTCTAGCGTTACATCTACCTAAGTTAAGGTTAATGTTAAAGCTAGCTTGTGACAATTAACTCATTTTTAATTTTTCCAAAAAGTCACATACTCTCTGAGAACATTACTTACCAATCAATCTCCATTGCAGTTTAATTGAGCTCTTGGTGCGGCCGAAAAGTTCGACTTTATCCATCTGGCCACAGCTGAGTTACCTGATGCTAATGCTAACAGCCGTTTGACAGGCGACTTCTTCTGGGACAAGAGGAAAAATACTACTGAGTCCGTTATTGCCACCTGTAGGTGTTACTGCTGAAGTACACCCGGACCTGTATGTCTTCATCAGTTCACTTTAAACTATTAGGATGACCAGACCTCCCTATTTTACCGGGACAGTTCCAGTTTTAAGCTCCTTGTCCCGTGTCCCAAGACATATCTGTAAAAACACTCATATGTCCCGGTTTTCAATAAGCCATATCCCAGTTGTCCCCATTTTAACTAACAGAGAAGGAGTGGGAAGATATTTTCTTCATACTTAAGTAAAGTACAGGTAAAGAAGTAAATATTTACTCAAGTAAAAGTATCACCTTAAAATTTCAACTTAAGTAAAAGTATAAAAGTATTTACTTTTAAATGTACTTGCAAGTAAAAAAGTAAAAGTATTTTGCAGAGACTCAACTCATTATTTATTTACAATGTGAACATGTGAAACTAAAATGCTTTAATTATGGAAGTCAAAACATGATTTTATGAAAAATGGTATAGATATATGGTCCAATGATGTTTACAATAGTGTGCTATTATTATAGAAAAACACTTTATAACTTTTATTGCTTAAAGTAATAATTTTACACTTTTTGGGACAACTAAAGACTATAATATATTTTTATGTTGAATTATATTAAGTAAAATCTGACTAAATACCTTAAAAGTGTCAATACTCAACATTGACCACATGTTATCCCACCAGCAACAATTGTTGCCGAGCATAAAACTCAGGTGTTCACCCACTTTTCCATTAATTAAAAATACCAATTGATTGTTTCAGAGCACTGATAACATATGATTTTAGTATTATGTCTGAGAAAAATTTGGGATTAAACAGGTTAAGTAAAGTAACTAGTACTTTTACTTCATTACATTCCACCACTATAGAGAAGCATAGAAAACTGTAAACACATTTGTCTAAAGACTTTTGTCAATAAAATTATTTACAATGTGATTATTTTTATTAATCAATTGCCTTTATTTCATAAGCTTTTTTGTCACTTGGTGAGTTCAAATGCACAAGTGGGGGAAATATAATATGTGTCCCAGTTTTTGGGTCTAAATATCTGCTCACCCTACATTAAACAATTAACATTATTTATCATTTTGAGACTCACCAATACAAAGTATAATTAGCAGTTAAATACTTTTACTAGAAAATTGCAATAGACTACTAGAATAGAATTAACTGTGTCAAAATGTGTGCTTTGATGATTTTTATTTTAAAAAAGAGAGCGAGAACAAGACAATAGAAACAGATAAACAGTCAGGAAATAAAAGCCCAGTACAAGCGGTAGGTTTTATTATGGGATAACAGCACATAAAGCACATCTAAAATCGATGTGTCCAATGCACTTTTCATAAAGGTAATATTAAAGGTACAGTTTCTAAGTACAATATAACAACATTCATATTAGAATGAAAAGTATTTAAAAGACAACATTAAATTTCTTATTCTTCTTTACAGCTGTATTTACAAAATGAATTAAAATACTTATTTTCATATTTAAGAATCAGACAAGAAGGAGCAAAACTACACTTGTGAGTCGACTACCCGCTAAAGAGAGTTCAAAAGAGCGGCAAAAACATGCTCGTCTGTCCCCAGTTTAACATCAGTAGCAAACGGGTGACTCTAGGAAACAGTGACAAGCACAGCTCCAGCGCTGCCTTCACTGTGCTGCGTTTGTCCGGAAAAGAGATTCTCCACCCTGCTCCACCCATCGCCACGTTAGCTCCCCCGATCCCCGAGTGCACAGCAAACACATGAAATGAACTGTAACACTGACACATACTGGACACACAAGTCATTCATAAATTCTATGATCTGTAAATAATGTATAGAGAAAAAAACAAAAAAAAAACAAAACAACAACATAGATTGTCTAGCCTGGCCAGCCATCCTCATTCATTTTCTAATCCTCACCAAGAATGTGTCTCGTCCTTCTTAAATTAAGTTAAATTTCAGGGGACAGGACAAATGGATCAAAGTAATGGTTTTCAAATTGTGGGTTGGGACCTAAGAGTGGGTTGCAGGGAGGTTAAACATACTTAACTGAAGTATAAAATGGTTTAAGTTACAGGAAATAGTGAAACTAAACTATTTTAGAAAACATGATTCAGAAATATTACAGTAAAATAATGCTGAATTACATGTATATAATGTGAGGCATATTAAAATGATCAGGGATAACAGAGTTGCACTGTCAGACCTCTGAATGCAACATACAGCCAATCAGAATTTAGGTAGCACAGCATGTTCATGCCGTCTGATTGGATGTATGTTTATCCAATTATAAGCTATCAGGGAAACAAAGCATTGCATAAAATCCACTCCATTTTAGATAAACAGTTGTCATTGGCCAGGACTGGAAATAGGCTTATACGGGAGGGATTAAAAACCCACCTCACTTTGCCAAGACAGAGAGTAGGTCTGACTGGCCAGGCTATGGCCTGCAACAACTTTTTTTGCAGCATAATCTGAATCTGCAACATTGATTTGAGCAAGGACAGAAACACATCGGGTGAGGGTTGTACACTCTAAAGACCATCTTTACACCAAGATCCTTCAACATCTTCTGACATGAACATGGTCAACAACATGTTAAGAAAAGATCTACAAAAACATCAGAGAAATAAGTGAGTGAGAGTATAAAATACATTGTCACAAACCACAAAAGATGACAATCACCACCATGTGCATCTGGATACACCGAGAGGCACTCAGTGTGAGAGAAGTCAGACTTATTGCAAGCGTATTGATATTTGCTACAGAGTGGAGAGAAAAGGTCGAATGGCCATCCTTCCATGTACACTCATAACACTTTTGGAGTATTACACTGTCTGGGGAAATTAATAAAAGCATAATGGAGGCTCTGCCATATCCAGCACCACTTCCCTGCATCCAGTGGAAAGCTATGTGGACATAAAAAAGAGGTAAATACTTATCTTAAACAAACTATAGCCTCAGTGAGTGTTTTTTTTTTACAATCAGACAAAGAAAAATACACTATACTGCTGTTTCAGTTTGAATATTATTCCACAAACCAGAAAAAGCATCCTTAAATATTGTTATTAGCAGATACTAGCTTTGCTCTAAGACAGAAATAAGTGCCTTATCCCACTGGAGCACACTGATACAGGTACCCACCGGGACGTTTACCTCTATCATTTATCATTATTATTTACCGAGTCCTAATATCAGTAATACATTAATATGCATATGATGAAATGAATCGACTAATAAGGGTGGCCTGGACTTAGGAATTAATACTTTGTTCACAAAATTAACTTACCAAGCACCACACATCAGGGCAACACAAAATAATCAAAGTCGACGCACCCTTTTTTCTCTAAGGAACTAAGCCTAAAGGAGGGAAGCAAACTGGAAATGGACTTATCGTACAATATGGGCTCATCATAAACAGATACTGATGGGGTAGGCCTTAGTAGCAGTATTTTCCTCTTACCTATACAGACAGAAGCTACCTTTATACAATTGAGAATATTAAATATGGTGAATAAACGTCGGAGAATGAGGGAGAGCAATCGAGAACAGAAGATAACAGCACGCAGGCCGCTCAAATATACAACATATCAACAGAACAGCCACAAATCCAAACCAAAGTCATAAATAAGACGTGTATTTACATGCAGATGCTCCAAGACTAGTTATATGCACAAATAATAATATAATAATAATAATAATAATAATAATAATAATAATAATAATGATAATACACAGACATATATTATTGCTTGACATTTGATTATGGCTAATATTTGCTTTTCATTTTTTAAACTATATTCTTAAAACATTTTATTTTAATCATAAATTTTCGTCAGCTGTGCTTTGGAAATATGAGTTCTGGTTCCACTGACCGTCCAGCTCATCTGGAGCGTGACATAATGACCATCGGGATCTGTTATGGTCAAAGAGGCTGCTTTTTGTAGCCTGGCACACCAAAATCATTATTTATTTATTTTTTACTTTAATGCCGAGAATTAGTCTTGTGCCTGTGGATTCAAGTTGGAGGGAGGCAGATTATGTACATTGTATTTAACACCCCCCCCCCCCCCTTTTCATTCATTCATCTTCTTCCGCTTGTTCCTGTTAGGGGTCGTGTGTGACTGGAGCCTAACCCAGTAACTTTGGGCCTTAGGCAGGGTACACCCGGGACAGGGGACAGTTAATCACAGGGCTGACACAGTGACATACATTCACATTCATTCCCTAGGGGACAATTAGAGTGTCCAATTCTCCTAACACATGCATGTCTTTGGACGGTGGGAGGAAGCTGGAGTACCCAGAGAGAACCCTGATAACATGGGGAGGACATGCAGACTCCACCCAGAGAGTTCGTCTGTTGGCCGGCTGAGGATTGAACCCATGATCTCCTTGCTGGGAGCCAAGAGCACTAAAAATAATAATCAGGTTTATGGGTTGTGGTTTGTGAGTTGGCCTTAAAAAAAAAAAAAAAAAAAAAAAAAAATCTAATGCCTTTTTAACTTTAAAAAAAAATATTTAATTGTAGTTAACTACTAGAAAGATGAATGAACACAATATAATTCCATGATGGCACAAATGTGTGCTTTTCACAATTAAAAACTGGACAGTTAAGTACCTCAGAAACAGGCTTGAAATACAGTAAATTTATATTTAGAATTGCAAATTTAACATACATAACCTGCCTCAGTATGAAAGACCAATCACAGACATAAACCATCCCATGGTTTATTTGATATTTTGATAAACAACTTTTGGTCAGGAAAAATTTAGAGGGCTAAATTGAAGGCTACACTTTTCACAATTGTGGCTCGCATTTTTTTTTTTTTAGACCCATAACCTGATGAAGCCATTATGTCATGCTTTCAAAAATCTTCAACATTGCATGGACTAAGATCAGCATGTCCATAACCTTTATAACGAAAAAATTCCAAAATAAAACCTCATTGATGTGACCCTGTTCCTCTGTAATTATTAAAGCCTTGTCTGGGTTTTCACACACGTACATACGGTACACTCACTATTGCTTTGTACACACGGACAGACAGCAGAGACACCAGGACAGTATACATTTCTTATAATAAACAGCACACAGACCTGTCCCGACCTGAAGTGGGACGAGTCAAATATACAAAAGGACATCACTTTACAGGCCTTTATTTTGAAAAGGCAAGGGGTAATAGTTACACATGGTATTTACTGCTGCAGACACACACACACACACATTGATCTGACAAATGCGGTCGATTTATGGTGAAGTCAACAGAAAGGACGACAAAGTAGAGACCCGTAATTTAACACAAGGCATATTGCTTTGTCTCGTATATCGTAAGCCACTGAAACATTTTGAATCGAGAAATTATTTAGTAGTAGTAGACCTCGGTGGGTTTGTTAAGAATGGAAATAAGGCAGCACTATGCAACTTTTTTAGCCCAAAATATGAAATTGTTCAAGAGTAAGATTAAAGTAGTTATGATGGTTTCATGGAACAAAGAAGCTATAACTTGTAGGTGTGGCTGGTTTGACAGATAGTCCACCTTCAAGTGAAAAACATCTGGCAAGTTAGTGCAAATTTTCACCCCAACGGGTCACTTCATTAGGTACAGCTTGCTAGTACTGGTTTGGAGCAACTGGAACATCAGAACTTCTGCTTCAGGTTGGACATGTTGTGCGTTCAAGTCTTCTGCAGGCTGTGGGGCCTTCAGGGCTTGACATTAACACGAGCCAACCAGGCCAAATGTGGATAGACTTCCATTTTGGCCAGTAACATATTCAAGAAGAAAAAGGAAAAATATACATATACCTTTTGATGATGATAAATTATTGTTTTTTTGATTAACTACTTATTTTCAAAAGAATTGTAAAAACAACAGATCACTGTCTTATATACTACACATGAATCAGCATTTTAACATATAAACCAGGGGTGCCCACACTTTTTCTCTCAGAGGGCCAAAGTGGAAATGTATTAGTGGGCCAAGGGCCAAATGCAATAATCTTTTGAATGTAACGAGATCATATGCAAAGAGGGATATGATTAAACCTCCTTAATTAATCCTTTTAATTATATTGTTTAGGTGAACAGTCTTGGTATAGACTCCCAGCCAACCATTGACAGTCTATGCACAATAGAATCAAAGTAGACCCCTCATGAATCACAGGCCCCACTTTGGGCACCCCTGATCTAAACTATGGCTAGCGAGAAACCTAAATGGCTAGTAACCTTTAAAGAACACTAGCTAAAATGGCCCGTGAGCAAAAACGTTAATGTCAAGCCCTTGTTGTATTGTCTGCCCAATATGATAAACGCCATTCTGATGCTGCTTTGACCTTGAACATGTCTCATAAAGTTGCTGTTATGTTTTTACTTTCAAAAGTATATGTGCCTAATATAATGGCTGCTGAGTGTATATAGAATACATTTAAAAAGCTAACAGTCCCATTGGTTTGGCCACATCATTGTCTCTTAAGTTTTTTGTGGCCCTGAAGTTACATAGTGTTGCTCAACATTTTTTATTTTTTTGCAAATAAATAACAGGACATCAGCCATGCCTTCTTCGTAATACATGCGTAATTGTGCTATGCTAAAATCCCCACTCTCTCCTCTTGAACATAGAGGATGCCATAGTCCTAAAGTTTGTGGAAAGTGGGTCTAACGCGGCACCTCCCTGAGCAACATGCTGTTCTCCTTTCTGCTCTAAACCTGGATTGTCTAGCAGTGTTCCAGACTCGGGGGTCCTTCCGTTGTGGCGACTGAGGTTTGCTAGTGGTATACAGGGCTTGTGCATTATCCAAACAGCATTGGATCAAAGAAATTATTACTTATCGTACTTCAGGTACAGCATATTCACGACAACCCCAACACTACCGATTCAATATTGCATAAGAATATTTGGTTTGTCTATAAACGAGGGCTGTGGTTGGACCCTGATGACACCATTTAGAACCAAAGTTGAATTTTGTGACATATGCTGCGTATATGCTTCGTAACGGTGATGGGCATTGACTTTTCCTTAATGAGTGTCCCCTAAAACAAAACTGGCAAAACATGAAACCATTTCCCAGAGAACATCCCTGAACATAAAACCTTATCAGTGAATTCAAACAAATAAAAGTCAAATAAAATCTCTTCCCTGAGGGGTGACGGCACAAAGCCTTGTACAAATTGCACGACAGAAATGCAAACAGAACACAGAAACATGGAAGGATGCACGGTGCAGTGTGTGACGGATGTGTTTATTGACTTCCTAAAGGGACGACATCTATTTTCTCTTTTTTATTCTTTTTAAGTTGTTTTTTTCTTCTTCTTCTGCTGCTACTAAGATTGCTGGAATGTCTGAGGAATCCATTCTACTTCATAGACTGGAAGAAACAACTATTGTTTGGCACATCTAGGGTGTTTTTTTTTCTCCTACTTTTTTTTTTTTTTTTTTACAACACGGACAAGAGACAACAAAACAGAAGCACGACAACAAAGCATTCTGAAAATAGCTTGTCCTAGCATTTTTCTCCCTAATCGCACAAACAACAGCTAGTCTAATTATTGCGAGAATACAGTTAAGTGCTACCTGACACCTTTTCTCTCCCTCGTTCTCTTTCATGAGTTTATTAACCAAAATACAAAAATAGAAGCTTTTACTACCAGACAAGGCTTTGAATATTCACTTTTCCCGTCACGCGTTCTTTTGTTGTCCCATTGCGGCGTGGCTGAGCCCAGGCTGTGAGAAGGCAGATAGAGTCACTCAGAAAGAAAACACTTGGAGAATGAGTGCATTTGTGCTTATTTGCTTAAACCCTGTCTCTCTGGCTTTGTTTCGAAAAAGCAGGCTTAGTCCAAACTCAGAGTATTGTAAACCAAAATCAGATGCTTAAAGGTGGTTTATTTTGGTTTTCTTCCTGGTTAGGGTTAGTTGGTTAGGTTAAATGTTTACTTACACCAATCTCTGGCTTTTCTGGATTAAGAAGGTGCTTTTGTTTGCAGTGTTGGGAGATATTTTCTGGCCCGTTCATGCTTCATTGATAGGACAGTATAGTAGGAAATCAGAGGGAGAGACATTCGGCAAACAGTCGGAGTCCGGACTCGCACCCACAAAGCCAAGGCAGGCTGTAGTTGCCCTGTATATGAGCCATAATATAATTTTTTACTTGTCCTGACATGTTCTATGATCCTGCCAAGTTTCATTTTTCTACTTTGAAAAATGTTTGCAGTCGCCTCCCATAGGAGCAATGTATTTTGATTTTCCCAGGGGCCGCCACTGAGCCATTTTTCAATATTTTTTCTTGTGGATTTCAATTAACAAAATTTTTCACCGATCTTGAATTTTGGGTATAATAAAACTGACTTTTCGTTAATGTTCAAGGGGTGAAATTTGCATTTAAAAATTGTGAAGTATAATAATAATAACAGAACATATCAATAATAATAATAATAATAATAATAATTATTATTATTATAAATAATAATATAAAGAATGTTAAAAACCTTTATGATTTATCTTTTTGAAAAGTCTTATTAAGCTCACAATAGGTTGCGTTCATGTGATGTCATAGAATTCTAAAGGGCCCATAGTTTAAAATTGAGCTGGAGGCAGGTCAAAATTCTATTGTAGAATCTGCAGAAAGGATTCAAAATGCAGATGTCTTGGTGTGGTTTATGGCTCATATCTCTGCAGATACTGGGCTTATGGACATGAGACCAAAGTCTTCTTTGTCAGTATAGTGAAGTGATTTCTTCACCACAACATCAAAAAGTGGTGATATTATTCAAACACACAGGTGTTATTGCTGGCAGTAGATTCGACATTATACCAGCCACAAGATTATTATGGTGTGGTTGTGGACCCAGTTGCTCACAAAAAGTGATGCGGTTCAATATTTGTGGATTTTCTGTTCAGATATTTCTTTTAAAAATCTCACCTCACCTGTACACTTACACAGGCTCCATCTGAGGTTTGGACACCATCAAATTCCAGAACATGTACGCAACCTTTTTCATGTTAGATCTGAATATAGGCTCTGGCTATGGGCTCACATAATAACTGCTGCCATGGTGAATGCTCTTTTCATGTCTCTGTTGGATATGCCATGCTACTCTCAGCTGAAGTTGGAGTTAATTGTACTAAATGTGTTTCTGAAACCTGGAGTTGGACTGAAATTCTGAGATCAGTTTTAAACCGTTGAGTTTGTTCTGCCTGCGTCTCGAAACTAGGCCTTTGTCCATGGGATGTCTGTTTGCTGCAATATCCACTTCCACCACCAGATGGAGCAGTTGGATCACAATTTGCTCACTCGGATCCCCATATTCAAACTACTGTGCTTGCATAATTGTATCAGCTCCGATCATATGTCTCACTGTTACAATATCTGTGCTAACGATGCTACATGTCAGTGGCAGTATTTGGCTTTGAACCGTGACTCGGACCTGCCTTCTTCTCCTCCTCGCCTACAGCCACGCTTGCCTTTCTAACCCACGTCCAAACCAGAATCTGCGGCAGCTCCCAGGACAAGCTCTGTGACGCTCTTCAGTTTCTTGTATTTCTTGTGCACATGCAACACATCACTAGGTAAATATACAAGTCTTAAATTAAACAAAGGTGTAAATAAAAGTGCCTTATCAATTCAACAATTAAGAATGGTCTAACTACTAATATCATACATGTTATTTAAAATAGAATCTATAAACATTACTTTTTTCTGTATAGTAAGTACTTACGACCATATACCCTGTAGTATATTTAAACTGGTGGAATGGACCCTTTTCATTGTGTCAGTGCCTTCTGTGGGGCACCTGTCCAGAGAAGGATTAATAGCAAATGGCCTTACATGATTTCACTATGATGGATGACGTCTTTGACTGCTAAAATTATTGTGGTTTCATTAGAATTACCAGAATTCTATGTCTCTTTTTTTTTTTTTAAACGATTGTCCGTAGAGAGGTGCCGATTGCATCAACATGACTCTCCCTCAAAGTTGGTGTGAGTTTTCATTGTGAGAACTGCATCAGACGGATACAACCAGAGGAAAACATCTGAACTGGACCAAAGTGTGTGCATTTCAAAGCAAGCAAAATGGAAACTGTAAAACTGAAACTTTATATTCATTATTCTATTAAATAATACTGATAATGTTAGATCTTATTTGTGAATGTTAGGCCAGGCTTGCTATAATTTTCAAAAGATGCAGAGATAAAGCATCATCCTACTATGCAAATATTGTTATTGGTGAATAAAACGCCAGAAGTGCACACAGAAGGTCAGGTTCACCCAAACAGAAATGATCTTGTGTTTTGAGGGCATTAGGTGCCACAAGTCTTCAAACAGAAGGAAAGTAAGGTAAACTTGAGGAACAATCCTTTAGCCACCTGTTGATGTGGAACAGTGTGCCTCCAGATCTGGTCTGTGCAGGGCACTGGTAAAGTGTCTCAGATGCTCTCCTGGTTCCTACAGCGGCACACGAGCACACCGGCCCGCTACCCGTCCACGGGCATGGCCTGCTCAAAGTCTGACCCAAACAGCTCCTTGTATAAGGGTGGGAAGTGGGCACGCACAATGTCTGGGTATATTGCTTTGAAAGCTGTGAGCTTCTCTGTATGCCGGCTGCACAGCGCTCGCAGTGTCGACACTTTGCATATCAACTGTGGAGAGAGAGACATGCTGTTTAGACTCACAAGGACACAGAGCGCTGCTGAAAACTGCGAGCCTACTGTGGGTTCCTGCACAGAGGGGCAAACAGACTGTAAATATTGAGACAAGCACTCAGGCGCTGGGAAAACATCAGACTATGCTATACACACAGAGTACAATTGATAATACATTGCCACTTCTCGGCTAATAAATGGGCATTCTTTCTGGCACTGAGATGCCTGACATGGCCATGAGGTCTGGACCTCGGTATATTTTCCTCCATCTTTTCATAATTGTCCTGGATTATGTCCTTAGTCTTGGCATTATCCCGAAGCACGTGCTATTAGATGTTTGTTTTTCTTTTATTGTAGGCCCTATTTTCAGTTTATTTCATTAGGCCTATCTATTCTTTTAAGCATGAAGTCGAGCGTAGTCTCTGTGTAAAAACTGTCCAATAATGCATCTGCACACTGCTTTTTTCTCGTGACAGACAAATACTTGGGTAACTTTGCTCCTCTGCCACAGGGTAAGCAGCTTTGTTGGACCTTTGTATTTTAATAATCCTGTGTACAACCCTGATACCTAAAGATCATAAACAGTGGTAGACTGGGGCTGTTAGTGTAGTCTGTACCTTTGTGAGAATGCCATCTTCTCTGTGGTTTTTCTGCAGAACGTGCTGCAGAGCCAGCTGGATCTTCTGCTGCAGCTTCTCCACCTTCACCTTCTCTTGAAGCCAGGACCGGTCTGCGAGGGACATTAAACACTTTTAGGTGGTACCAAGCAGTGTTGTAGCGCCCAAGACTAGTCTTAGTCCATCCATCGATTCGTCGAGACCTTTTTTTTTATGGTGATCGTCTCATCTCAGTCTCAGCTGCAGTTTTAGTTTTTTTTTTTTTTTAAGATATAATCAGTGCAAAACATATCATATCATATTGCAATATTCAACCCAGAAAAAAAAATCATATATAAATAATAATAATAATAACAACACTAAATAATAATACCCTCACAGTAAATACACACACAAACTGTGTAATTTTTATGCAATTTAATTTATTAAATATATCTATATACGTTGATAAATAGTACTATTTATATAGTAAAATAGATTAGCCTTAATATTATAGACCTTTACATAAATTCATATTTTTATCCGCATAGGATTTTTAGTTTTATTCGGTCTTGGTCTTGATCTCTAATTCAGTTTTACTCAGTCTTGGATGTGGAGATGTGAGATGTTTCCTTCCCCAAACATTATGATAAAAATACTATTCTTCATCATTTTGGAGTAATTAATTTTCCTCATTAGAAGAACCAGAAACATGACCAGTCTCTTTGTGGAGTCCTTTGCATGAACTACTTGAACTACTTTTTATTTTTAACTTTTCCCTTTTATTCAGTGTTAGTTCCCAGGGTTTGGTCTCGACCTGGTCTTGGTTTGCCTTGGTCTTGGTTCACTCTGGACTTGGACTGGTCTTGGTCCCGATTACTATGGTCTTCACTATAACATTAGTAACAAGTAGTGTGCTGTAAAAACACTGACAAAAGCAACTAAAATTGTGTTTTTTATGTGACACATTGTATGCACAGTATTTGGAAACTTGTGCGCACTGACCTTATCCGTGTTGTAAAATAAGTGTTATGTTAGCTTAAAGAATACTATTTCCAAAGTGTCACTATTCTTAGGCAAATTAATTGGTATGGGAATATGTTTGGGGAGAAGCGTGGGTATGTGTGTGTGTGTGTGTGTGTGTTTTTTCGCTGCTGTGCTCTTGAGTGACACCTACCAGCAGACATCAGCACGAAGGCAGAGAACAGGGCGATCTCATCCTCAGACAGGTGCATAGAACACAAGTTTTTCCCAAACTCGAAGACGGAGCTGATCAAGTCGTCACAGCCTGCCACAGCAAAGGACACAGAGCGGTGTGAGGAGGAGGAGGACCAAAGAACAACACAAGCGCTTGATCTTTATTGGGAGTGAGGCGCTCGGGGAGGCGAGAGGAAGGAGGCTGACAGCACAGGGGAGTGTCTTAAGCAGGAAAGGCATTGCTTTTTACTGAGTTTTGAGTCACTTTTGGCAGCGTTGGCTGTCGTTATGCAAGCCGAAAATCAGGTTAAATCAATTAACTGGAGGGCCACAGTTGCACCTGCTGAGGGCCGCTGTGTGCACAATAACACAGACGGCATGTGTTTTCTCATATTTATGTAGCATTTCAGTTCTAAAATTTGACCTGGATGAGTGTTTATCACCGATTCAGTCCCAGCACTGATAGATAGGTGGCAGTTAGTCCAGTGACTTCAACTTCAGTTCCAGTCCTATTTCTCCCCCTTTCCCCTTCTCCTTAGCCCTTCTTCTTCATTTTGCGCATTCATAAGAGACGAAGGGATGTCTCAGTTCTCTTTTGGATCATAGGGCAAGGGCAAGGGCTAAGGGCTGCACACCCCTCCAAACCGAGCTTTTCCAGATGCGCACTTCTAACCAAAGGCTAGGAGGAGTTTACCATGATACATCATGTTTATTGGTAATGTGGTGGTGAAAAAGATGTATTTTCTGCATTTATAACAATAATAACAGTTACAACAGTGTTATTTTGTGTTTTGTTCATTTTGTGCTTATTTATATTGTAATGTAGGCTACATAAAACTAGCTCATTAAATGTCTATGTAGCTATTATTTTGTTAATGTTTCCTTTGCATTTATGTTGCTACTAAATAGTCTCACTATGTTGCGCTGACAGAGACGCCCTTAAACGTCATGCCAGTGTTTGAGATATTCACCGTTAAAATTTGAGGAAAACATCAATACGAAATACATAGACAAGGCTATAGATGAGGATTTAGCGATGTTTCAGCCAAAAAAACAAACAAGCAAAAAAGAGAAAAGAAGAAGTAGGGGTAAGAATGAGAACTGGGATTGGGCTGCCATAATACATTTAGTCCCCTAAAGAATGTAGAGGTCTTCATATTTCCACACTATACAAAAGAACTACTTTGTGTCACAATATGTGGCCTTGCATGAAATGACATTTACCCATAACCTTTTGAAATACTTGTCCAAACAGTCCTTGGTTTAATCCCAGAGTAGTCCTAGTTTAACGGTTTAGCATAGTTTTACTACTTTACTGCTTTAGATGATAGTTTGGAAAGAGAAGCTTAGTAACATTATTTGACCATAAAAAACAACTGGAGGTGAACCAGGGAAAACCCCACTATGTGCTCCAGGGCCTTGAGCATTTTTACAAAGCAGACTCTTATTTTGGCGATCGGCCCAGAGCAGTATAGAGGACCAAAATTGCCAAATCAATCAATCAATAAATTAATAACTAAATGCTCTCATTGACAAATCATTATTTAAACAAGACAAAAAAATGCTGAAATAAAAATATTAGTTTTTTAAATGAAGATGTAAGTTTTGAGTAAAATAAATAAAGGCCCATAATTACTCCTTTTCTGTATTTAATAATGTATATAAGCAATCAAAGCAACAGATAATCTGCAGAGAGTCCACACAGTGATCACTTGCCCAGAACACGACTTTAAATAAATAATAAAATAAAGCAAAAATAAATTAAAGCATAAATTAATAAATGTTTAAATAAATACAGAAATGTAATAATTATAGGCCTTTATTTATTTATATATATATTTTTTTATTGTAGCATTTCTTGTCCTGTTAAAATAATAATTTGTCAATGAGAGCATTTATTTATGAATTTATTTATTGATTGATTTGGCAGTTTTGGTCCTCTGTAAAGCAGAGCCAGAGCTTACCTAATGACTTGAAGACATCAGGTCCGGCGTACTTCCCATCAAAATAGACTGTGTTGTTTTGCGAGTCAAAGGCACGGCACATTCTGACAAACACCACTTCCAAAGAACCTGGGGAGACAGACGGAACAAGAATCTCTTTCATATCAGTTAGAGAAGGGGGGTGGGGGGTGGGGCAGCGCTGTGTTCTGCTACACTGCAATCTGACTAACAGGAGCGCTTTGAAATGTGCTGTCAGAGGTAAAACACCTCTGTGGATGATAATATCAGAAACACAAGGATCGTCGTCTGTAATGACAGCGCGCCTCAGTCAGCAGTGACAGTGCTTATTCACTGAAGCTTTATTTAGCAGAAAAGGTAGGGAATTTATTCAAGGCTGTAATTTGTAGCTCTCTGTGGGAGGGGATAAGAGGATCAGGAAAATGTAACCACAGCCACAGTGCATTTAAAGGGAGAGTGTGCTATTTTGCAAAAGGGGCTGTAATATACAACACTAGGTGAGCTCCCTACAGTCAGCACACTCCTAGTCTGGAGAAGCAGACAGGAGCAGTGACAAAAGTTTGTGTCATGTATGGCTGACTACTGTATGAGGCCAGCGAAAAAACACATTTGGAAAAACAAATTCAAATGATGAGTACAAATGTATATTTCCTCATTTATACAACCCTCAAACTTCACAAGGACCTCAGTGTGGCTCTCAAGCTAAAGATGGGCCTTTCTCAGCAAAATATATTATGGAAGTACTGCAGTAGTGGTGGGGTACATTTCAAATGTGTAAACTGATTTTTACTGTCCTCATTTATAGTAATACACAGTTTAATCTCTCACTAGAAAGGTGTGAACAATAACCTAATGTAAGGAGTCAGTTAGCACCAGCAGTACACAACAGAACTACAGTACATTTGCTCATGTACTCTGTAAATAGACACTAGTTTAATGCTATATCCCTGTATTCCTGGTGGCAGAACAAATGCACACAGTATGGAAATACTCAAGAGATGTGTTTGCTGCAATGCAAACATAAATCTAACAAATCAGTTGTGAATCTGCAGAGGAGATGAGTGGATAACCCAGCATCACTGTGTGAACAACAGAGAACTGACAGCCTTTGTGATTAGAATGATGGAGACTTGCAAACAGAGCTTATCTAAACAGTAATGTGTCCATCTGTGCTGTATGTCAAATGGACAGAGACAGAGGAAGCTGTGGGTGCGGTCCCCTCAGTGACATGCTCTGTTCGTGTGGAGCTTTGTGCAGTCAGGTCAGCTCCTCCCTGTGACAACGGCAGCGGAACAGCAGTGGGCCATGCTGACAGGCTGTCATACCTGCTTTCAGCAGCACTATCTGATCATTCTGGCACAGCTCCATGAAGCCGTCGATGCGCTTGGCGAATTCCACCACATACTGAATGGCTTCTGTTATTTTGATAGCACACAGCTGCCACATGACTTCCCGAGGCTAAAAACAGATAGCACAGAGAATGTTTATTGCCTTAAACAATGGATTTGATTAGTGAGAGCAGGCCAGTGGATATTTTGGGCAGGATGGCAGTGGTGTACCTTGCTCTGGTAGCTCTCCACCTCCTCCTGCAGGAAGGCCTGCCAGGTCATCTGCTGCAGCTCCTCCCTCAGATACTGACACGTTTCCATGTGCGACTTGGAGATGTTCTGGGCCAAGTGCTCTGAAAAACAAGCATTGTTACAAACCCAGAAGATCACAGCTCCATCTCAAAGTCACTGTGATAAAGTGAGGAGCTGAATGTGATGTACCAGAGGAAAAGCAGATTTATTTACTGAGCTTTCAAGAAGGAAGAGAGGCGGATGTGCGTGGGCTTTTTTGACTGAGAAAAGGCTTGTTGACATTTCCTTTTACTGCCTCCGGGAAGCTCATAGCTTAAGGTTGAGGCAAAGCCAATCTAGTTATGACACAAATGCATGAGAGGGGGAGGGGCACCACATTACTCACTTAAACAAAGGTCACATTTTCTCTCAAAAATATTGAGTAGAAGAACTGAAGTGGTTTTGAAAACACATCTGTTAAAAGGAGTTCCTGGGCACAGGGGAGCTGGAACATGATTTCCCCAGACGCCTGCCCTGCTGGATCCTGATTGGCCCTAATTAATGGAAACTAATTACAAAAAAGAGGCTCTTTTAATGAGAGTTGGAGATGAGTCTCCAACCTCCTGCTATTTTAAGCCACCTTTGTGTGGTTTGCCCCACGTTTGAGTCGTCCCCACCCCACTCCCCCCGGCTGCTCACCCAGTTCAGCCATGGACACGGTGGGGGAACTGTCGCCGTTAGAGAAGGAGCAGTAGGGGAAGAAGCCGGAGCCGGGGGCGAAGTCACAGATGGGCTCTGGTTTGATGCCGTTGATGTCCAGGCCGGACTGGTCGGGGGAGGGCTGGATGTCCAGGTAGAAGCTGCTGACCGCTGAGTCCGGTTTACCGTCAGGGGTGTGGCCATCCATGTAGCCACTCAGGTCATCGTGCAGCTCTGTCAGCCCATTGGCTGAGAGGCCGTAGCTGGGGGTGAGAGGCTCCGCCTCCCCAGGCTGCTGTTGGTGGTCCCGCTGCTGCTGCTGCAGCCGGTGCTTCTGGACCTCTGCGTAGAGGCTGTCGCGCTGCTTCTTTGACATACGGCCAAACTTCACCGCTACAAGAGAAAATGGATAATAGAAATGATGACTAAGTGAATGTGATGCATGTGATGCAAGTCTTCTCTGCAGGCAGCAAAAGTTATGTATCAAAACAAATTATAATCTAACTTTTGATTGCTTCCACTTTACAGACAAAAGTAGATTGTCTCAAAGGCCTAATTCAGAGGCTGGTTTTGGTCCAGAAAGACTGTCCCCACAGTACTGAGAGTGTGGCATGTTCAGCATATTAGCTCATAGCACTGTCACTTCTCCCTCTCTGAGTGTGTTGGTTACCTGCTCAGTATCGTGCTTATGATGTTTTTGTGCTTGAGCATGGCTACATTAAAGCAAAGCTATAGACAGTCCATAAGGAGAGAACATCCTGAGCATATATAGTCCCTGTGTTAAACAGTGTGTGATGGAGCTAGACCAGCCCTCTACCCAACCCACTGCCTGCTGCTCAGGGCCCGCCATAGGCAACTGCTGCGGCTGCCCACTGTAGGCTAACCCCCTGTCAAGTGTAGACCAGCCCCCTGCCCGCCGTATCGACCAGCCCCCTGCCCACTGTAGACCAGCCCCCTGCCGGCAGTAGACCAGCAGGGCTCAGAGGGGTCTCAGTGGGGGTCTTCTGTAAAGAGTCCCACCTGTGTTGGGCCATTACTGGATCTCAGCTGCAGCTCTTGTAATGACAGTTCTAACCACCTCGTCTTTCATCAAACCTGAATATATCACCCAACAAATTAGAGCCAGAGAAAGGCTCACCTGCTGCAGCTCATAATGAACACTGTTTGTCTGCTCTGGCCCAATTTCACTAACAACATCAATTCTCACTGAATGTGTGATGGTTATGCAGTCCCCACTGACATGTCACATATTTTTAATCTAAATTTGTGACACTTTTTTTTCTATAAACAAAACAAAATAATGTCTTTTATTACCGTAACCTTGTTTTTTTCTTTTTTCTTTTTCTTTTATAAGTTAATATATACATGCAGATTTTTGGACTTTTGAACTGACAACTTTTGAATGGTTGTCAGTTGTTTTCAGATTCTAGAATGTGATGTTCTTATTCTCAGATGGGTTGCAGGAGCCAAGGCCGGCCCTTCCTATAGACTCAAAGGAAGCAGCTGCATAGGGCCCCACAGACATTAGAGAGCCCCCAGGTTTATCTGTTATTTGCTGATTTGAATAATTTGTTAACTCTATTAGATGGATTCTGATTATAACATTCCGCTTGCTATTGCCATTGTCATTTTTGAGATGGTCTATTTGAAAAGTGGGGTCCAATGCAGTCATATATATATAAATATATATATATATATATATATATATATATATATATATATATATATATATATATATATATATATATATATAGCAAGCATACATATATATATATGTATGCTTGCTAAGTTTGCAATTATAAAATGTTTCAAAGCATTCCTCCACATAGAAAAATAGTCAGAAAAAGATCAAAATGTTATATAGTAAAAATTTTAACATGACTGAGACACTTTGTTTAGGGCCCCCAAATGTCCAGGACCGGCACTGACAGGAGCCAGTATTACTCTATAAGTCCTCCAAATACCATCTTTTTTTATTATTTAGGAGGAGAAAGTGAAAGGATAAGTCAGAATATGTTTGAATACAGAGCAGTTTCTTTCTAGCCCCAATATTTCTATCTCTGTTTTGTGTTTTGGCCTCACCGTCCCGGGACATGCCCACGGCCAGGCACTTCTGGAGCCGGCAGTGCTGGCAGCGGTTGCGGCTGGTGCGGTCGATCAGGCAGTTCTTCTGACGAGGGCAGGAGTAGGCAGCATTGCTCTGCTGACTCCTGCGGAAAAAGCCCTGGCAAAAGAAGAAAAGATTTCATCAGTGTTGAACAGAAAAGGATGTTCTCTGGAGGACAATAATAACTTACACAAGAGACACGAGTGTTTTCTACATTACAGACCAATG
This sequence comes from Bostrychus sinensis, assembly GCA_020698575.1. NCBI lineage: Eukaryota > Metazoa > Chordata > Actinopteri > Gobiiformes > Eleotridae > Bostrychus > Bostrychus sinensis. Next base: position 34,807,830 of record CM036251.1, read on the forward strand.
CATTTAAGTTTGCTTGGTGCCATGTCTGCAAATGTATTTTACTCCTGTTCCCTTAAAAGCGACAATTTATGCATCTTCAAATGGGTCAGCTCTATGAACATGTCTACTATTTTATCTCTGAATATGACTGTTTGGGGCACAGAGTGGAGCAGTTGGTGCTCTTGGCCCACAGCAAGAAGGTCATGAGAATGACCCTATGGTGGGTTCTACCCAGGTACTCTGGCTTCTTTCCACAGTCCAAAGCATGCTTATGGGTGAAATGTATGGGGCTATTATTGTAGCAAAAAGATGTGTGCGTGTGTAAATAGATTTGTCTGTATTAAGAAGTGTTTATCAAATTTTGTGTGTGTGTATTACGATTCATGTGTGCGTAATATGATTTGTGTGTTATAGGGTATTATACAATTTGCGCGTGTGTAATACAAATTGTACGTGTGTATTATGATTTGAGCATGCTATCCTATCTGTAAATATAAAAGTGCTAAAAGTTCTAAATCTAACGGACAAAGCTCTAAATACACAAATTTTTTTGCTACAGTCTGTGTTTCAATCTGTGTCTTTTGCCCTGAGTTTAGACTTACAGGCTCGGCCGACACACCAATAGATGTTGGTAGTGGTGGTGGTTTAATTTGATTCTGTAGGTATGCAGGAAGATTATATACTGTATTTCTGACAGCAAAGCTCATTAAAATATAATAAGAAAATAAGATGATTCCAAAATGTACACTTGCACAAATTGTAATGCGCACACACAAATCATTTTATGCATGCACACATCGTATTACTCATTCAAAAAACATTTTATGCATGTACAAATTATTTTAAACACACAAATCATAATACGCACGCACAATTTGTAATACACACACACACACAAATCTAATTATGCGCCCACACACTAATCTTAATATGCACACACAGAACTTGGTACGCACACATCTTAATACAAACAAATTGATTTACACACGCACAAATCTTTTTGCTATAATAATAGCCCCATATAATTATGATTCTAAAGTGCCCCTTATGAATGAATGTGTGAGTGAATGGTTGTCTGTACGTGTATTTGTGTCTGCCCTGAGAGTAACTGGCCACTGCCCATTGTGTACCCCACCTAGGACCCACATTTGCTGGCACAGACTCCAATCACCCTCGACCCCTAACGGGAATAAGCAGAAGAATAAATGTTTGTTGTACTTAATAATACTATTAGTTTGCAAATAAACAAGAACTTGTAGTACCTGATTCTACAACATTCACTTGAGTCCTGGCTGTGATGTCACAATGTTACCGTGAGCAAGCCCTGGGTGTAAATTGTCTGACTGAAAACTAGGAATCGCGACACAACCCAGGGGTGAATTTGGGGTTATGGTGTGAACATAAAGTACCTACTGGTTCTCCAGACTCAGGGCCATAGTTTGTGTTCACATTTCAGAATCTGACCATGTCAAAAACTCGCTCCTTTCCTTTCACTTTTAAAAACGTTTCTTCAGACACCATTCATCAAATTTCTGCCCTGTTTGATTTTTAAAGCTACAGGAAGTGTCCTCTTTGCTGTATTTTTTGCTTGGTGCTCAGTTCAGGCGCTTGTATGATGTTGTGCGTCTAACTGCATGTCATTCATCTGCAACTCTGTATTTCTTATTTTACAATCTGGAGAGAAAACCTATTGATAAAACATTTATCCTGTCAGCAAAATGTAACGCAATGGTAACACTATGTTACTTGGGCTAGTAACTATAATCTATTCATGCTATTTGACATAAAAGCAATGCATTACTGGCCAACACTGCCTTCAAGTACCAAAACTTAGTACTTAGATTTTTTTTTTTTCTGATACCACCACCTTTTCAGTCAGTGCCAGTGTTCGGTACTCAATGCCACATTTTTCAAGTACATTTTTTACAGCTGATCCACTCTTTTCACCAGCATCTGTCACATTAGATGCACATGTGTTTTTTGGCCTTGGTGACCTTTTTCTTTCTTTTCTTTACATCTGCATTCTAGTCACATTGCATTCAAACCTCACGTAGGCTCAAAGTGAACCGCACTGAGACCTCTGATTTCCAGTCACATATCCTCCAACAAACCAGGCTATCCCAGGGAAGGCACCAGGATTCAATTAAACCAAACAAAACAAGTGTGACAAACATTCCCGGTCCTATTCACCAAGTCATTTACACCTGCGTGGTACTCCAGGACATCCAACATGTACACCATTCTGTCGCTGCCACACTTAGTTTAACTTTTAAGCAAGGCATGTTTCAATGAGAACAATCATGAGAATAATCAGTTTGGCCTGTGTAAACTTGATCAGATGTGAGCCACTTAAAACTCACATCTGAGAAGATAGTGTGAACATAGCTGGTCTTTCCTAGATGTTGCATGTGTACTCTGTTCACTACTACATGATTATTGTAGTCATATGAATAGGATAATTAGCCTGTCATAATGTTATTGTCTGGCTACAGTGGAGACTTGGCAGTGGAAGACCTGCACATTCCAGCAGTGCAGGGCTCTGTGCTTGTGCAGGAATGATAAGAGGCTGGTATTTTCTTCACAGGGTTGTTACGTGTTGATTAACACACACATGTAAAGAATGGTGAAAGCACTGACTGGATTCCTATCCTTTGACTTAATGAATTGATTCCAGCGCATCATTAACATGCCCCACTCCACTGCTCCATACACATATGTCTTAATTAGCTGCTCATTGGCTGTTTAATTACAAGAAAACAGCTGACAGCTGCCAAGTCGCTTTATAATGGAAGCCATTATGGAACAGGCTATAACTGCCAGTGACAAGCAGCACTCCCTAATAATGCTGTGATTTATGGTCCAAACTTTTGTACTCACTCATATGATTAAAGGCCCCTCTGCCTGACTAATTAGCAATCATTAAAGACATATTTCAGCATTTTATTTTAGAATGTTTTGTTGGTGGCAGTGTAAGGCAGAGCAGCTACAGTGAACAGAAAGGTGCAGGCTGAGGAATGCTAATGATGTGCCTGTGACAAGCTCAGGGACAAGAATACACTCGGCACTAAACTCTGAATGGTGCTGAATTTGAAACAGTACAAAAGGCATCTTCACACTGGAGCAAACAGCAACAATCTGCCGTAATTCAAAGCACTCTGCTTTTGATCATTTTAGTTCAAGAAAGGCAGGCTGCACAAAAAGCAGAAAACTGGTGAAAGAATGTGTCCCTGGAAGGAAACAGCAGAGCCAAGCACAGAGAGGACTTTGTCCTGCTAATTGTGGTTTTGTGTGAACAGCTTTGCTGCCTGACCACTTTAACAAGTGTGTTTACTCTGTCTGTCTGACTACACATGTTCACAAATCTTTATCCTGATTTCGCTTTTTATTAGCACGCACATGTTTTCTTTATCCTGCCGACTGTCTGTACACAAATGCCTCACACACTCTCTCTCAGTATTTAATGTGTGGATTCTTACCTTACAGCCTTCACATGTGATCACTCCATAATGGATGCCTGATGATTTGTCTCCACAAATCTTGCAGGGAATTATTTCGATTTGAGCTGTAGAGAACAAAAGAGAAAGGAGCATGAGGCAATGCAAACATCTTCACTCTGCACTACAGTAACACAATCTAGTGTCTAGTCAAGTATCAGGCAACAATGGATGAAATTCGGCTGCTTTAATATATGGAGTATTTAACAGTTCCTTTGGTCTTGGGACACTCCAGAATTGGCATCAGTTATTCTCATCTTGATTACATCATAACAGAAAATGTCATTTGAAGTTTATTGTGTAAAAAAACTGTCACTGTGTCAGTGCAGTCTGACCATCCATCAGCAAACAACACCGTCAGCCACAAACTATACACCCAAGAAAAATGTAACCTCTTGGAGACAATGTTTGTCTCACAAAAGCTGAATGAATCCAGCAGCACCACACTTGGAATGAGCTGTACAGTGGTTTGAGTGTCTGGAGTCTGTGGGGCCTGCAGACTGACAGCACCTCAGCTTACACAGAGGACACAAGCACAGAGGAGGCAAGCTGGAGAATCACTGGCCTCCTATTCACACACGCACTGAGACTTGAGAGAGACAAACTCTGGCTTATCACACCCCACCCTCCCTAGACACACACACACAGCCTTGGTCTGTCCCTCCAGAGATCAGTATCCTGCACCCTCCTCCACATCTCTACATCTCCGTCCCGCCATCAGCCTAGCGCCAGACACACTCTTCTATCTGATCTCCACCAGGAAAGATCACCGTGGGATATTTTCACACAATGTAATGCTTTTCTCCATCGAGCTCACAGCCAGCCAATCAAAACACAAGAAGTTGTTGCAACACAAGTCTATGTCAATTAGAGAAGGAAAATTATAATTCTGTCTTAATAATATGATAATGATTAAAATGCTTGCAGTATGTCGAAGTGTTTCATCAGCCTCCCCCCTGGAGCCAGGCCTAATGTCGACTCTTCCCGAATACCGAGCTCCCTATATCCTCTGTGGCTCGGATCCAGCCTCTTTAAACCTGTGTGATAACATCAAACGCACTTTTGCTGTGTTGAATGCAGAGATCTGTGCAGATCTTGTCAGAGCCCATGCAGCAGTCTGTAGTGGGTCGTGTGGTAAGTCCTTGTCCTGAGGCGTGCCCCAGAGAGGCCCTTAACACTCACCCTCTAATCCACTCACTCATTCAGAGAAACTGCTGCTCTCGCACACCGCTCAAGTCCACGGACCAGCAATGTTTACACGGAATTAGCCCACATTAAATGAATAAAGGGAGAGGTGGAACACGCACAATTAATTCTCCTTCAGACAACACCTCCTGCTATTTATGATTCTGACTCACAATGGAGGGCAGTGCACCTCGTCGGGACGGATTATTGTGGATGCTGGCAGGAGGCGGGCTGCGACAGGCTCACTCACGCCGCTGCTCTTCAGTGTGCTCGGGACTTTCTCTGTACGAGAGCACCATTGTTTGTTTTGTGTTCTCCCTGCATGTGCATTAGCAGAGCAGAGTGTTGCGACTCCTTTAGCATTTTCAGCCTCATTACTTGGATAATTTGTTCTGACATGCACTGACAACAACTGAAGCGTGAGGTAATTATGACTAGCTGTGCTTGTGCTGAATCAAAGGCTGCAGTCATGGATCGCGGCCGTTAGGTGGAAGTGCAGGGCTGTTCTAATGTTAGCTGTAGCAGAGTTAAGCTTCCTCCCACCCTCTCTTCCAGCCCATCGGCTTTGGCTCTGAGCACCAGCCTCTGAGAGCTCCGGGCTTAGGATGCTGCGAACCTCTCCCACCCCCACAGAGGAGCTGAGAGATGCCTTCATTTCTTGAAGAAGCAGAGATGGGCACTCTCTCAGGCCTCAGCCACAGTGGGTGAACAGTGGGGTGAAGAGCAGAAGACCCTGGGTTTGCTTCTCCACAAAGCCTACCTCTAGACTTTACTGTTGGAGAAACTCTTGTAGGCTGAACATACAGGTCTTTCCACACTGAAATAAGCTCCTTTCAAAAAGACATGGGAAGAGGGGTCAGTAAAATAAAAGTCCAGCCATCATCAACACAACACAATTCCACCTCTATACTCTAGTCCAGGGGTCTGCACGGGGTATTTAACGGTGTTAAATACTCAAATCAGGAATTATCTGTTAATAGGTCAATAAACAACAGAACTGGAGTTACATCCAGTAACTATTTCTTGGTGCTGTTTATTTAACTCATGGATTTTGCACTTCTAATCAGCCTGTGCGTGCAACCATGTGGTCAATTAAAGGTAATGTTAGCAGCATGCGCTCCTACTGATTTGACAACAGTACTGCAGTCTAAATCAAAACAATGGTCTCTTTTCTGCAATCAGCAATGCAATTTTAGAACCAAAACAAAAAATGTAAACAAAAACAACTTGGCCATGATGTAAAACATATGTTTAATTGTTAATAACTCAGTTGTACCATTGTTATCAGTAAAACTAATATTTGATTTCCACATGTTTACCTCATATCTTGGCTATAAAAAATATATACTTCTCATAGCACCTTTCATGCTAAAAAATAAGTCCACGGCCAACTTTTATTTTGACAGGATGATGCAGATAGAGGTTGTTTCCAAGTCTTGTGCTCAGCTCCTTATTTATCAGTTGACCTTACATAACCAGATGCCAGATGGCAGGGAGCTGCAAGACAGCAGCTAAAGAGCCACATGCGGCTCCAGAGCCATGGGTTGCAGATGTGTGTGCTTGCTCTGGCCCTGTCTGCTGCTGAGGCGGAGTCTAGCCTCAAAGCTATCACTGAGGCGGACTGATTTGAAGTGAATTTACACGGAGAAGGCAGTCAAACAAAAGGCCTGCTCTTAAGTACTCTAAATCTGCCACTCCATGTCCATTCACACGAGTGCTGGTGTTAGCCGTCTCTTGGTGCGGGGCAGGCTGCTGTGGGCTGGAGCCAGACCAGAGCAGTGCTGCTGCTGATCCCATTCACTGCGCTCTCTGCTTACCCTGCCTCCTTCCCTCTCTCTCCCTGCCTGGCTGCGCGCTGCCGCTTCATGCCAGCCCCTGCCCGCTCTGTTTACGACATCAAAGTGGCCGCACTAAGACGGCGGCCATGCTGAAGCCCATCGCCGCAGCACTGCGAGATGGCCCCGTTGCACCAGGCAACTTCAAAGACACCTGCAGAGAGCCCAGATTATGTGTGAATCATAATCCCGCCACGTTTATGCGCAGTGGGTCTGGACTGTCTCCCTTCCAGAGATTGGACAATGGCAGAAAAAGAAACAGCGAAAAAGACAGTGAAGCAGAGAGCGGGGCTTGTTCTTTGTTGTCTGTGGCCGCGCGGTTCAAGGACAGTGATTCACCGGAGCGCTGTGAGGGGATGACGTGTCACTCACTGCACATGGACAATGGAGCAGCCAGCCCTCTGCCCTTCACTGTCTCCACACAGTCTTCAGCACAGCCCCCGAGATCAGAGCATGGTTTGGAAATAACAGCCAAAAGTGGACACATAGCGTCTCAAATACACACCAGCCGCTTTACTGTGGCATAACCTGCAAGATAAGCTTTGAATTGTGGTGTATTATAATGTAGTGAGAATTAAGAACGTCACAATTGTGGACAACAGTGTTCTGCTCAACCTTAATAGTCAATAATTATTTTCACATTTAGGGCAGAAACACTGAAATGATGTAACACCCAGGCCTATACCAACAAAAGATTTAAAAAATCATTTTAGGTCAAATACCACTATATTATTAATACATGACTTTTACATACAGTTTGAACTTTTAGGTCAAGACCTATGCAGCCTGTAGTTATCTCTGCTGCATTAAACATGGCATTGATGCACTGCCAATGTTTCACATTTTCTCAATTTGAGTCTTTTTGTGCTGCTTCTGTGTGAGCAGACACAGCCAGCACTGGAATAGATACTAGTGTAGTAGTGCCGAGACCAGTCTTGATCTTGGGACCGGTTTTGAGACCTTTTTTTTTTTTTTTTTTTATGCTATTGGTCTCGTCTCGGTCTCGGCTGCAGTTTTAATGGGTCTTGGTCTTGAATCCAATTTTAGTCGGTCTTGTCTCAGGCTCAGATGGAGCGGTCCCAGAGATTTTATTTACCAAATATTATAAGAAAATGCTATTCTTTATGATTTTGGTATGATTTTTTTTCAGCATTAGAAGAACCAGGAACATGACCGGTTTGTTTGTGGAGTCTGTTGAATTAGATCATTAAAATAATCATTTATGTATTTGAACCACTTCCTTTTATTATTACGTTTTACTTTTATTTAGTGTTAATTGACAGGGTTTGGTCTTGACCTGGTCTCGGTTTGCATTGGTCTCGGTCTTGACTTGGTCTCAGTCCTAAAAAGTCTCGGTCAAACTCTGAAAGTCTCGGGCCTTGTCTTGGTCTTCGTTAACTCTGGACTTGGACTGGTCTTGGTCTCAATTAGTATGGTCTTAAATACAACACTAAAAGATGCTTTCTCTGAATTATCGACAGCAAATAATTTATTTTTGCCCAGTGAACTGTTAAAATCCCTCATTAATAAGACTAGATGATGTTTTAAAATATTGTTTTTTTTTGCAGTTATTTTCAATCAGAAAGGAAATGTTGTCAGATCAAACTGTTTACCACAAACAGAAGATATATACAATATGTAGTTGCTTTCTTTTCAAATAGTATGAACGAATGTATAGCATCCAACATGGAAACACTCAGGTCCAGATTTGTGCCGCTCTCAGTGAACCCTGGGAGGATTAACATGATCCTTACACACAGCCCTTGGCCAGCGCTGCAACGCTCCCAGCTTAACCCATCACTTGATTGGACTGAGAAACCATTTTTTATTTTTTTCTCTTTGGCTGATGATTCAAGAGAGATGTGCACAATAAATGAGGCGTCCATTTCTCTTCACAGTCTTTTTTCCATTGGCTCATTTACAGCGCATCAGTTCCAACAGAAACATGCAGCGAGGCAGTGAGGGGAAATCAGGAGGCGCTCTGTGCACCGCTCCATGGCTCTGCTGACAGCTGTCAATGACGGTGACGCAAGCTGCAGGCCAGAGATTATGTAAGAGACTGGACAGGGCAGAATCACAGCCGGCTAACAGACTGGCCTCATGGGAATAGTGTTTACACCACACATCACTTTAGAGATTTCAGTAAATCTGTAAGCTCTGTAAACTGTCATTGTTAGTATTACTTTTATTATATGTTTTCATTAATCTTGTATCTTTTATTCCTATTAATGGTCATGGGTGGCCGGAGCCTATGCCAGATACTTAAGGCTATAGAGGCAAACTCAAGAGACAACTATTCACTTTCACATTCATTTGCTATGGGACATTTAAATTCACCTATACATGCATGTCTTTAACACTCATCCTATCAACCGGTTTTACATAGATTAGTAGTTTGTTTTGTAAAAGAAAAATGAATTAAAGTGATAAAAACTATATGGTTTACGTGGGGTCTTAAAAAGTCTAAAAAAGAATTTAAGGCCTTATGAAGTCTTACATTTGCCAAGATGCAGAGTACTAGGTCTTAAATCTGTTTAAACAGGTCATAACTATGTCATGTAGGCTACATTTGACTTAGCTTATTCAAAAATGGCGATCTAAATGCTGAAAGGCGTATTACTGAGTCTATTACGGACTCAGGACCTCAGGGACAGGTCTCTGCTGGTGCCCAGAGTCAGGACTAAACTCGGTGAAGCAGTGTTTCAGTTTTCTGCAGCTAAACTCTGGAACAGTCTCCCTGACGATGTTAGACAGACCTCTACTCTGACAATGTTCAAGTCCAGACTGTTATTTTTACCTGTGCGTATGTCAACTGAAAGTGTTTTATCTGCACTCTTCTCTTTTAACTTAATTTTAAATAAATTCTTATTTATAATTTTTAAATTTGATTTTATTGTTTTAATTGTAATTTCTTGTCTTTGTACTTTTAAACTTTCTTTTTTTCTGTAAAGCACTTTGAATTACTATGTGTATGAATTGTGCTATACAAATAAACTTGCCTTGCCTTGCCTTACTGACTGTCACTGATACAAGAGGCAGATCTTTTTTTTTTACCAAGACCAAAATGCTTTGCGGCACTCTGTCTTAAATGGTCGCAATTAAACATGGCAACGCATTTACGACTCAGCTTTTTGTACACTGCGTGCTTATGAAATAGGTCTTAATTTTCTTTTTTTTTTTTAAATGTCTTAAAAAGGTCTAAAAAAGTCTTAAATTCAACTTATTGAAACTTGCAGAAACCCTGAAAATACAACGGCAAAAATATGTACTTTCGACAGGGGTCATTAGTGACCCCAATACATTTGTGTTTATAAAAAAGTCAAATTACATCAGAAACCACGTCATAGACAACAAGTACTCCAACAAAGTCATGAAGATTCAGTGCAAAAAAATCAAACATCGCTGAAAAAAGTATATGTCCGGGGTCACGTTTTACCCCACTTGGTCAGATGAGGTTTAAATGATGGGACGTGGAGAGAACCCACAGTAACACAGGAGAGAGGTGCGAGGTTCATATTTTCTGTGAAGGATCACTGGTTGTAGTATGCAAAAGGGACACACACACACACACTACATGCTCAACACAACAACAAAATCAAAACAAGATCTTGCAAGTCTGTGAACACTATGTCGAGAATTACGCCAAATGTCCGCCATTATCACACACAGCTATTTATTTCCTCCACGGGTTTCCGCTCAGTGATCCAGACGAGCTGTCGGTTGTTGAGCAGAGACTTGTCTAACAGATAGCCCTGACACTCAGATGTAGACGACAGCGAACAAGAGCTACACCACCATCCTGCCTGCTTTTATCTGCGAGCCTGTCAACTCCAGTCGCACCACACAATACTTTCTTATTCTCATTTATGCAGCACAAGAAAGGTTATTTGAATGTCAGCGGGAAAGGACAGTCACAGCCAGAACATGGGGAAGAGGATAAATGTGTTTTCTTTTTGTTTAGGGATCACACACTACTGGTATTTTAACACAAGAATGCTTTAATGGCATTTTCTGGTTTGCAGGCATACATAAATTCACCTGCCAACCAAAACTCTATATCATCATTTTAGCAAGTATCTATTGAAGCTCCAGACGTGCTTATGTCATCAGGCAGGACTCAGACCAGGGATTAGCGCAGGCAAAGGCATAAGTGACACGTTCTCATGTCTTTATATGTTTAAATGTTATCCTGCTAATTCCCTCCAGTCATTTATCTGTGGCCCTCTTCAATGGAGACTGTCTTAAGCACAGCCAAAAGAGTGGTGGCTCTGTGTAAACCAGCACAAAAAGAAGCAAAAACAAACACAAATAAATATTGTCAAAGCATGTAAATTAGGTCTCATATTCTGATTTTTTTTCTGCTTTCTTTTCTTTCTGAAATATTGTTTTTCTCCTTTGCATTAATATTTCAGGTTTTGTATCTTCTGAGCTTACATTAAACTTCAAACTCCGAGTTTACCATTGAAGCTGCAGACTCAGAGCCTGCACTCTCAGGGCCGCCACACTCTCAGGCACCTCGTTACTATCCATAGAAACTACAGTACTCTCCCTCTATGGTACAGGTTTGGGCTCAATAGTAGCGTTCCCTAGACAGTAGCACTAATTAATTCAACAATTAATTCACAACCTTGTTGCAATAAACAGGGGTCCTGAGACTGCGGTCCTGAGACTGCGGTCCTGAGACTGCGGTCCTGAGACTGCGGTCCTGAGATTGTGTCCAAGCTCCCTGTCTGTAGCTTCATACGACTTTTGCAATTAAGTCAGTAAACATCTCTTGAATACTGACAATATTCATGTTTCATTTTCTTTCCCATTGTTTGTTTTTTCTTGTTGTTTTGCCCTACACTAGTCTCTTTTCCTGTTAGTCAAACTGTTTCTTTTCCTGCAGAGAGTATTATTTAGTGGTTTGCATGTATATTTCCATTATGACAGTATCAATAAATATTGAAACCTGCACTGACCTTTTAGACAACAATCCTGTTAACGCCTACAGTTTAAAATAAACCTTAATAATAAAGTTAAAATGCGTGCCCTTTTAATAGTGAAACAATACCATATAGTCTTATCTGTCACAGTTTCAGACTTTACAGTCATCAAATAGGTAGTGACTTACAATAACTGGATGCACAAGTGTACTTATAAAATCTACGGGTTCAGGTATTTCACAGTAGCAGACTATAAGGATTACAATTTTATCAAAGAAGCCAATGACCGTATGAACTCCTTCCCTGTGCCTGGAGTAGCCCCTGCTCCAGACCTTGAACATGCCTATATCTTTGGCCTGGGACACTTGGTGGAAAGCTTGGCCACTCTGGTTTCACTTCTATCGGCCTGTGGATCTGTGAGTAGCGAGGTTGAGTATGCAGCTAAAGTAACAAGGCTCATTTGTCTCAATCACTCGTCCCTGGAAGTATCGGCTGCCCATCGATGTCATTCATCTTCCCTGTCCTTGCCGCTCGTTTTGGCCTGATCAAAGTCTGAGACGTGCAGGCGGACTGCTGGAGGTGCTCCGAAACTGCTCCAAAAAGGCTATAGCGAGTCAGACACATTCACTACTTGAGAGAAGTGGGTCTGAACCCCTCTCATTCAATCATTCCTGACCCATTACTGTTTATCTCCAATGTCTAGCCAACCAATTTAATCTGTATCTAGTTTGTTCCGCTCTCTGGAAATCAAACTCAGATTATCAGGGGCAAGACTGATTTTTTGCCACAGAAGGTAAGAAGAAGAGGCAGAAAACATAAATGAATAATACTATGGGCAAGATTAAAGACCATATTAAGACTGTAAACTTGGTTTTAGATTACAAGCAGGTTTTTTCGAGTTTTATTTTATGAATCGCAAATGGGGATTCATTGGGTGTCTGATGGAAGATATTGGATACATTGCTCGGAATTGAATTTAATAAATGGAATAGAATTGAACTGAACTACTCCAAACTGCAGTGCGGCTGTTTTGTGAAATTGTGCAAGCTTATGTGTTTGTTTTTGTTACAGAGTATTTACACCTGTATGGTTTGTAACAGTTTACACTAATTTATGGAAAGAACTATTTCAAGATGAAATACATTGAAGGTGGTGAATTATTGGAAGAAATAGACATTAAAACAATGTGAGTTTAGTGATTCTAGTGACCTCTCCCCAGAAGGTTCTGATTTTACCCATTGGTTTGTGTTTTTTTTTTTTAAATGTACCTCAAAAGATAACAGTTAAAAAATTCAGAAAAGATCAGTAATGGAATTAAATGGATTGAAACAAAGGAATAGTTTTAGAAGGTGGATAGGAAACACCCTGAATCCAGGATTTTTTACTGTTATGAAAGAGAGACTAATTCCAGCCACAAGGGGTGGAGAGATCCCCAGTTCAAGTCCAGGTCTGGGCTGTATAGCTCTCCCATTGCTGAGACAGGACCAATGTCTTGGTGAAAGTCTCCAAAGGTGCTTTTAAGTTCTTTGCTCTAAACTGATTCAGTCTAACCCTTGAACTCGTAGCTTTCTTTTTGAGGCAGAACAGAATTTGGCTGATGTCGACACTGGAAATCTGACTGACCCTTATGCACGTCCATGCTCCTCCCTCTCATCTCTTTGATGGATCAAGATGGTGATTAGTGTCTGGCCCGAGCATTGACTAGAAACATGTTTTCCTAAGGAGGCCACAGAGGGACAATTACTGTCAGCTGAGCTCTTGTCTGTGTATCTGCTCTGTGTGTTTTGGCTCTATGCCTCTGACACACTGACCCCAGCCGCAGCAGAGACACTGCCTTGGCCCCTTGTCCCCCATGTAAACACCACTCTAATGTTAAGGGTTAGAGTGGTGTCTACATGGGGGACATGGAAAAACTTAAAGTAAAAGTATGGGATTTCTATCTTGTATTTGAGAAAATACATACACCTAACAGGGGGTTGTAAAGTTGAAACCACTGGCATCTGGACAAACCAAATACTGGGGAGGCTGTTCAAAGCACTCATTATGCACTAATGTAGAATCCTGTGTTTTGAGGAACACATGGCTGTCTTCTCATTCTGCTGCTGTAGCTCTGATAGGCCTCAGATGGGCAGACAGACTGTCAGTGTGGTCATGTGATCACAGGTGAACTTAGAATTCCACGAGCAGAGCCTGTGCCAGTCAACCCGCTCTGGAGTTCAGCCTCAGTGACTTCTGCTGCGTGCCACTGGCTTCCTGCCCACAAGCCAACCAAACAATGCACCGACACCAGGCCTACCAAATGTAAATGTGTTTTAAATGTACAGGATGAACACTGCATATTGTTAAAATAAAGATCTGCGAAAATCGAGGCATCATCTAGACTTTTACAAGAGATGATCAGATTAGTGGTTTTTCATCTACTCTTCATGTCAACACTAAATCAGAAGCAGCAGCTTTCCTACCTACCTATGGAAGTAGCAACACTGAAATACTGACTGCCAGTAATACAAAGGAAGGGGCTATTTCAATGGTGGTTATGTCTATACAGAGAAACAGCACAAAAAAGAACAACCTAAAGAAAAGAGAAACAAAGAGACACGGAGCATCCACAGAGCAAGGAGAGGGTGCAGGTTGGGCTCAGAGTGGCCTGTGGAGAGGGGTGGGGTAGAGCAGCTGTGGAGGGGACAGGTAGAGGCTCAGGTGGAGAGAAGACGCACACACGTGCTCCCTTCACGGCGCTCGTCTGTCTGCTAAACCCAGTCTTTTGTTGTTTCCCCCAGAGTCAGGCTCACAGACTCCCAAGCAGGAAGATCGTCAATCTTTGCCACAACAACACATAAATTAGTGCCTGTATTATTGTGGAGAAAGACACTGTGGCGTGGTTTGGGAATAACAAATACACCTCCCTGCTGCACCCCTCAGAGGAGGTGTCAGGACGCACTTCAGGATAACAGTCAAGTAAATGCTGGCAGAGACATGAGAGAGCTGCTGCGTGGAACAGTCTTCAGCTGGGCAGTGTTGAAATATTAATAGACCTCACACACAAACAAACACAGAGATGTTCACATGAGATCATCAGAGAGGCGCCCAGGGCTACGTTCAGACCTGAGCGCTCCAAAGTCGCTGTAAGGCTGTCAGTGAAGAACAGAGAGGCCTAATCATGCCTTTTGGAAGGAAATAACATTGAAATCTTGTTCGTCTTCAGTGTAGAATATTCTACCTAAGCTGCACCTCCTGATATTTTCTCTATACGTCCCTAACAACAGCAGCATAGTTATGTTTCCTTGCGCAAAAAAAAAAAAAAAAACTTCAGAGCTAAGTGTACTAAATAGATTTTTTTTTAGCTTTTAACCATGTTATCGTGATTTTTCCACCTCAACAACATACCTCGAATTGTGTTTTATTTCATTCACGCTTGTTTGAGCAATCCTGTATGCTGAACCTGTATCCTTTCCTTAAGAGCTGAAAACGCTCTGCGTCACAGCTCTATGTAGTCACATGAAACCAGGAAGTGCTCCTGCACGTTTCTAAAGTTCGTACCCTGTTACCGGACTCGTTTTGATAATTTCAGCGCTTAAATTATTGTCACTACAAAGCAGTCCGCTCATTTATCAATCTGTTAGCCGTGCAAAATCGGCATTTTATTTCACCGTTTCCAGCAGGGGCTGTCAAACACCTACAACGAGCGATCCATAACATGACATCAGAACATTTTAATGTTCTAAAACAGACTTTACTGGGGCAAATTGGTTCAGTTTTCTTTTCTTGCTTTCTTTCTTTCTTTTTTTTTTTTTTTATAAAATAAGAGCAGGAAATGTAGCTACAATATGTTGTGAGAAAGACAGAAAATACAACTTCAGGTAGAGTGCTGTTACATTCAGAAAACTTCAGGACATTTCTCATTCAGTCTGGTGTCATGACTTGTTTTTCTCTGTTCACATTCAGTATAAAGACTTGCTGATGCTCCTCGTCGGCCTTCACTGATTTCCTGTCTGTCTCTCCTGGTGAAACTAATGTCAGCACCATTATCTGATCCATACACTGCCCTGGGCTGTCAGTGACTTAATAAGCCTCTGTGAACACTTCAGTAACACATCTTTTATTCTCAGGGGAGCCTAATGAGCACAAATGATTCTGTTCAAATATTTACTCCTGTCAAATATGCTTTTTTTTGGCAAAAGCATTTTAAAAATCAATCTGTTTCTCTTATGGCCTCGGGCTCTATCACAGCATGATTACTGAGCAAGGAGGCTGTCGATGTCCATGATATGCCACTTCATTGAATGAATATTCCAAAGTGCAACAAAATGAGCACTGTGGTGGGCAAAGAAATTACATTTTTATTAATTTTTTTGTTCAGAGAAGTATTGCTCTGTAGCAGCACAAGGACAATAGAAATTCTGTGTCTGTGGAGTTTATAACAGTAAGTAAAAGGTAATTCATGACACCATGCAGTGAGATCTGTGAATTAAAAAACCCACAAAAATCCTCTGTGTCAGGCTTACGCTGATTTGTTTGGGGACACACAACTGCTGGTTCAGACAAATAGTGAGGCAGTACTGTTGCAAGTGGGTGGGTTTTAGGTTTAGGCACTTCTAGTTATACTTGTTAACAACATTTGAGCGGTGCATAGTGGTTAGTACTCCTGCCTCACAGCAAGAGGGTCCTGGGGTCAATTTCTGGACCTTGTGGGGCCTTTTCCCCCGTGCTCTGGTTTCCCCTACCACTAAAAACATGTACAGTAGGTCCCCACTAGGTCCAGGACGCACCCTGCAAAAGACATTGTTAATCTCATAGAGATTTTCCTGGTTAAATAAAGGTCAAATGAAATAAAGACCAGACCACTCATCAGTGTTCCAGTATAAACCTGTGTTCAGGGAATGCCACATCAGAACAGAGCAGGCTTGTATCACTTTTCACTTTTCTCTTTGAGTTTGGAGAACTTACTGCACTGAACACGTCACTGGGCCATATCTGGCATAACAGATTATTATTATCTGCACTTATATGAGCTTACAGACTTAGTGACTCAAAGAAAGTCCAGCAGACATCTAAGAAGACATTAAAACTATGAGGATTGCAATAAATCACAGACACAATGGCCTAAACAAGGCCATTAAAACGACATTAGGAGGACATCCTCAGTGCTGCGATAAGTCCAGCGGTCGGGGTGGGGGCAGGGGGGCAGGAGACACTCAGATGAAGTGGGAGGCCCCCTCCAGGAGGCAGCTCCTCAACATGAAGTGCAGGCAGTACCCGCCTAATGAGGGGTGAAGCGGCGCCCCTGGGACCCCCTCCGGCACATTCATTAGGAGATGAAAAAGCCTCTCCCACAGCAGAGAGGGCCTCTCCACTCGGACCAGAGCCACACTCTCCAGGTCTGCTGTGAGTGAGAGCATCAGCAGCTCACAGAGAGAGATCACAAACATCTCCTTGGTATTTAGGCTGTGTTAGAAAAAACAATATTCAATCTGAACTAATGAGGATCTGCCAGTCTGAAGAGAGCTCTGGATCACACTACAGTGCATTTCTGATTGGTACAGCTCTATGCTCAGACAAAGACAGAGCCAAATCTAGAACTTAAACGGGCCCTAGGCAAGAGGGACAACTGAGGCCCTATATAGGCTAAATTTTTTGTAAATCCCACTTCAAACCCAAAGTATGGTAAAAAGGGGCCTATTGGTGAGTCTGCATCATGCTCTGACTGAGTGATAGACAGATTTAACACTATCATCAGGCAGAGTTCTCTTTATCATCATGTGGTAAATTCATTCATCAACATTAGGTTTGTGGTATAGTTGAAAACTCAAGTGACATGGTTTGTAAGAATAACACTATTCTATTATTTTGGTCATATTTATGGTATTAAAATCATGATATACTGTATTTGTTTCCATATATCGCCCACCCCCATTCTAGTTCAAAGTCACTGACTATGTCCCAGGGCTGGGTAAAGTCTGCTGTGGACAGGTTTATACAGAGCTGCACAGCTTATCACAACTTTCATTTCCTTCAATACATTGCATTTTGTTGCATCTTTCTTCCTCCAGGCAAAAATAATAGATTCATTTAGCCAGTGGAGGTTTGTGTGAGGGAACCAAGGATTATGGTAATGTGGCACTGAGCGCTTTAAGCAAAATACAGTAAAGGAGAAATTGCAGCAGTTTGAATTTCTGAGGTTAATTTTTATGATGCATACAAATGTGAAGCTCCTCTCTCTGCAGGTGTTGTTCTGAAAGACAATAGAACAGTGTCGGTCCACAGAGGTTCAGATGCACTGCTCTTATCGCCGCAGCTTATCCGTGTTCTGAGGAGGCCTCTTTATTAAGCCTGTCTTCTTGCCTTGTTACCAATCTCCTGTAATTAGCAACTGCTAACCTTTGGGGTGCTAATCCCCCATGAATTGTGGATTTGTACATCAAAGCCCACTCTCTCCCATATAGCTGCTGCTTGAAATTACACTCGATTTGAAACCTGCAATTATTTGTATAGCACGGATGCATACAGTCTCCTTTTTTTTATGTCTCTAAGAATCCTGTGGGTTTGCAAGAAAGAATCCCTAATCCACTCCTGTGCAATCCAAATATAGAGTTAGCCCTCTGCCGAAAACTCCGATGCACAGCCAAGAGCCTGAGTGAGAGGGAAATTCTCTCTGCCCGTGCCCTTTTCCACATTTAGGTGTCTTTAAAGGCTCAGAGGCTTCCTACAGAAATAAGTGGGATTACCCAGGGGATAACTTGGATAATAAAGTGTGTAATGGTGATTGTGACCTTTTCACCAACAATAAGTGAAACCTAACTACAACAACTGAATAAGGCCATTTACTGTCGGACTACTGCGGCAAGTACACAATCAGGCATGACATTACTGGTGCTCATAATGTTATGTGTTGCCCCATACAAAACAAACTGCTCTGCCTTGTGACCTCGGCTGTGACCTATCAGTCCTGGAGTCTATCTACAAATGTAGACTTTTAACAAGGGCATTACAAATCATCAGTGATTCCTCTGGTCACCCTGTTACTGAGATGTTTGACCTCCTTCCTTCAGGGAAAAGATATTGTTCTAATAAATGCACTACATCTGGTTGGCTAAAAGTTTTTTCCACAGTCTGTGATGACTTTGAACAATGCACTTTGAAATACCTCAGACATGCATCTTATTGTTTTAGTTACCTCTTTTATTTATATTTATTTATACAATGTTTTTTTTTATAGTTTCTTAGAATTTATGTATTTTTAGAATGTGTCCATGTGTTGTTTTTTAGGGTTGTTTTTATGTTTTGTCTGTTTAAATGTTAACAGTACACTTTAAGCTTCTTGCAAATGTTTTCCAATATTTTTTTATACTGCAAATGGAAAATAAACTGAACTGAACAGTGTATTCTTTCTATCAGAACCAGCATTAACTTAACTTGAGCACTTTGAGCTCCAGTAGATTGTTGGATGAGACCACACAGGACTCAGCGTTCACTCCCCATGTGCCACACCTGTCGCTGGTTCACCACTCTTCCTTCCTCGGATCACTTTTGAGAGAGTTTTTGTATCAGTATTTGAATCAGTGTGTTTAGTGCAATACTTGCACATTTTAGGGTCATGCTGGTGCTGGCTAGCTTGTGTTTTATCTTTTAGTCCACTGTACGAGTTTAAAATGACCAAGTATGTAAGACATTTTTCTGACTTTGTTGCATGTCAAAGTGTTACAGGTTCTAGTAAAACTAGCATCATCAAGTAAATTAGCTGCATTTTTTTTTTTTTTTTGCCTTTAGCACTGCAAACACTGTTAGATATGCAGACCACATGAATGCAACAGTGGCGGGCTGTGAGCAGTTGGAGGTGATAGAGAGAGAAGGCTGGATCTAACAGACGAGCTACTGTAGCTCAGATTGCTGTTACGATTAGGAGTTAATGGCGGTTCTAACAGAAAGGTGCCAGAATACATCGAGAATGCAGGTGGTCATATGCTTGACTGTTGTTGTAAACTGTATAACCCACTGAAGGCCACTAAGATTACAGAACGGCAAATGAGGAGGCTTCCCACGCATCAACCCAAACCTGAGCTGAGCAGCAGCTGCCTGCAGCACTCATTTTCTTTAACAGGGGCCATGAGGCTCACATGTGTCAGTGATGCACAGCACGACAACAATAGGCTGGGTTTAATTCCATCAATCCACTGCATTTATCCTTGTATCACATCAATACATGTCAGCACGGCTGTGCAGCATAAATCATGAGGCCTGCACAGCGGCAGGGTCAAGCTGAATAGGGGTCCTCAACTTGGGGACACTCTGTTGGCTTTTTATCTACAGCACATGTCCTCACAGAATTAATGGCTACCAATAATATGGAGACAGTGTCTATTATAGCGCTAACTATGTCTGCTCTTAGAAGGACACACACTTAATACATAAACACATTCTTGATATCATTTCTGAGGGACAAAACTCTAGCCTCAAAATGGAGTGCAACAGTGCCTGCCCCCCTCTGGTGCCAGAAGTAAATTTCCTATAAATTTTCCCCATAGACTTTTAGAAAAACGCAAATATTAATCGTTTGAAAGCTCAATGGAGGCTAATCAGCTATGTGGTAACTCATGACCATGAAGCAATTCATTTTAATAAAAAAAACAAAACTTGAATAATCGGCAAAAAACATTTGTAACTTAGCCTTTTTACAAGCATCAGATATATATATATGATCATGAGTTACCACATACCTGATTAGCCCTCATCAAGCTTTTTAAATCTATGGGAGCCTGGCTTACTTCTGGCACCAGAGGGGGGTGGGCACTGTTGTGCTCCATGACCTTTGTGCCGATTCCAAGCTCAGGTAAAGAAACAAGAGCTGAAGTCAGCTCTAAACTTGAGTTTGACATATTTATGTAGAAGTATTATATGGTGATGATCTTATATCGTTAGATGTTTTAATAAAATAGAATTAGAAAAAATCACTATATAGTTCTTAAGAGCATGAGAGAGGAAGTTTTCTTATTGCCGTGCTCATTCATAACTGTTTTGTTTCGTACTCTCTAGGTGTTAACTGAATGTTCAGGCAGTGATATTTCCTATCACATCTGCATCGCTCTGATAAAATGTACCATTAGCTGTCACCCTAAAAGCCTCAGACAAACAACTGACACGACGCCAAATGTTAAGAAGAGTATTCAAATGTATTATGTAACCATTATTACAATAGCTTATCTGTCTGCTTGTTCTGTTAGCAACACAGGGATTCTGTCAGGTACACTCTGCAAAAAATCATTGTTTGAATTGTGTGCATGTTTTCGAATTTGTGCATGTTTCCACATTTGTGTGCAGGTTTCAGTTTTTGTTTGCATTTTTTTTTATTTGTTGGTGTGACTTGCCCTTCAGGGCCACTGTTTTGCTGAGAGGCAAACCACTAACCACTCTGATAGATAATAATGTGAAGCAAACATTTTTTAAAGCCAGTGACTCACTCTTACTCTTACACTTCAGCAGATGTGTAGTGTTGCAATGTTAAAAGCCAAAACTTCATCATGTTGGTCCAATTAAGAACCAAACGCCTCTCTTCTTTGTGATGTGTCAGCTGTCTACAGGCCATCCTAATTATTGACAACACATGTAAAAACTGAATTCAGATTTCTGTTGAAAGTTTTCATCTTAATTCAGTCAAAAAAAAAAAAAAAAAAAAAAAAAAATCTTTGGTGTTGATGAGAGTAAAAGCTACGTCAATCAGCCCAACTAATGGGAATGTGCATTTTGTAATTCACTTAAAGGCAAGGATAAATTGAAAAGACTTTGTGAGCTTTCAACAGACTGGCACACACACAAGCGCTGACAGTCAAAGCGCATTCTCTGACAGCCGCAGAGGTTAAAAATAACTGTGCTCGCAGCAAATTAGACGTATCATTCGCTTCTAAGTGAGAGATGAATCTTTGTGTGGATGCTCCTGCCACGCCGTGACACCGGGCCGATACATCAGCCTCCTCATAAACTCCAACTGGGATTGTAAACAGATGAAGCAATTTTTACACCGCGTCTCTTATGGATCTGCCCCGCCACAGCAGACATGTATGTTACTGGCTATGCGCTCTTCAGCCAAAACTGCATAAATCATCATTTGGTTGTCTGCGTGGTTATTGTAGTGCTATGGTTATTCTGGTTTCTTGTACACAGCAGTGAGGATTCAGAGCCACTACTCATCTTTTTTATCTCAGCTTCACTACCCATAGCTTTTTTTTTTCAATTTAACAGCACCGAATATAACAATTGGACCAATGTGTAACAGTTATCTCCATTTTGTTAAAAATAGTGGAAAGCCAATATTTTGCTTACTTTGTGTCTTTTTTGTGCTGTTTCTTTACCAAAGCAGACGTTAACAGCGCTGAAATGAACACTTTGGCTGTGGCCGAATGTCCTCCCTCGCCCCTAACCCCTCAATCACTATATAGTCCTGCACTATATAGCAGACTTTATAGTGCACTCATTTTGTAGACAATTCATACACTCGCTCACTATTTTTAACTCGCCGAACTCGCTGATAATGGACCTCTGTAACAAAGCCTGAGTGGATTTTAGTGATATCTCAGTATTTATAGATAAATAATAATAACCATATATGCTATATTTAATATAAATAATCATGTTAAAATTGGAATAATGCAGCTCTTTGCCTTACAGTCAGGAGGGCTGTCATCTGTACAGGCAAAGGTAAGCATATGCTTTTTAATCTATATACAAACATGCATCAGAGCCAGTGTGAAAATAGGTTCATTCTAAAATATGCAGACAACTTGGTTATTGTAAGCCAGCTCTAAGATGAAGAAAGTAGCCATAGTCCAATTGTAAATGACTTTGAGAAATGATGTGAAGACTCCTACCTGCAGCTGAATGTAGCCAAGACCAAGGACACGGTCAATGATTTTCGAAAGAGTGACCTCAGTCATAGTGCCACCACAGTCAAAGGTCAGACTGTGAGGCAGTTTGTAAGAAGGGACACCAGCGCCTGCACTGTCTCAGAAAACTGACTGTTTATAATGTTGATCAAACTCTTTTTTTGATTTTTTGCTTTGGATCTCTGACAGTCAAATATAAGAACTCTCTAAACCTGATGGTGAAATGGGCAAGTAAGCTGAATGGACAGCCACAGCTGAGCCCAGATTCACTGTACATGAGGCAGCTGCGGTGACTAGGTTCTTATGTCAGCCAGATCAGTCCCACCCTTTAAACTGCCTGTTCCAGCTCCTGCCATCCAGTCAGAGATTCTTTTTTCCAAAATACAGACCAAAGAGGTATAAGAATAGTTTTGTTCCTGCAGCAATAGCTCTTTTAAACAAGAATCTGCACCACTAAAGATGGTTAACATTAAGCACTTTAAACACTTATTCTTTGTATTGATATTGTATTTATTTGTTGTGTGTATGAGTGCTTGATGGGATGCCTTTTCTCTTGTACTGCAAATCTAATTTACCTACTGGTACGAATAAATAAACCTGAACCTGAACGTTAGCAATTTTACACCATAACAGTTTATTTCAGAGCAATTTATTCCTGATGACGGCCTGACAGAAGGAAAAACAGCATTTTTGACTGGTTTCACTGGGTTATAATCCTCTCGCAGTTTTGCTGTTTTCCTCTGTAACTCGCACAGCATTCTGGTCTTTACTGACCATCATTGTGGGAAATTTTGAGTGCACTATTTTTTATCCACTACACATTCAGACACCACTACAAAACAGCGTGACCACTATATTTTGCATTATAGAGGGATTGGGAAGGACATTCGGACACAGCCTTTCTCTGTTTATTAAGAACCATTAATTCAGCAGCTAATGGGAGCGTCCCTTGTTGAACTGTGCCTGCAAATTAAAACCTGTTCACAGATGATTTCTACATATGACCAAACATTAGGGTGAAGTGTGTTTCTATTTGTTGAAAGTGTTTTTTTAGATTGAGAAATGACAAATGTGCCGTTAACAGAGCATTAAGTCATTTAGGAAGAACATGTTTTTGTTATAGCAAGACCAAACCCTGTGAACTAACGCAAAAAAAAAGTAAAAAAAAAAAAAAAAGAGTGGTTCAAATACATTAATGATTAATTCAATGGTCTAACGCAACAGACTCCACAAACAAACAGAGACAGATCATGATCCTGGTTCTTCTGGTGTGGAAGCTAATTACTCCAAAATCATGAAGAATAGCATTTTCTTACTATGTTTGGTAAGAAAATCTCAGAGACTGCCAAGACCATAAAAATTGGGACTCGGGCGTTATAACACAAGTGTAGACTGTTCATATCAGATCATATGATGGTTACTATGACACTATAGTATTAGGTTTTTCTAAAAAAAAAAAACATCACTTTAAAACCGTGTGTAACCATGCTGGTGGCATGTAGCAGCACAAATATGTGAATTTGGTCACAGCCGTGTTTTCCATGTCATTCAATCGCACAGGGGCCACTTGTGCATGTGTTCTCTCAGGTGTGGAGAGCAGCGGTGTCAGTTGGAGTGTAACTGGGGGATCCTGGTTACTGTAAGGTAAGTAAGAGATTTCCACCAGGGGCTTAGGTGACGAGTGCAGTATAGCATTTCCTCTAAATAGCTAACAACATTGTGGTTAATTCATGGCTGTGTTAATCACTTCAGAGTGAAGGAGGCTGCCCTTTGTATCATGTTGTCTCAGTCATTTCTCTTTCCTTCAGCTACCAGACTGCTATTTATTTTATAAAAATAAACAGGAAAGCTGACACAACTCTGCACCACATAATAATTATTAAATGATTATTATCAGTAGTAATTTGGCAAAGGTTTTCACATTGATGATGATTCTGATGCAACCTTCTTGTGTTATGCAGACTTGGGACTTGCACAAGGATGACATTGCAGCCCACCAGTAATCAAACCTCAGTCTCCTGGATGACTAACCACTTCACCAACAGGGAACCACCTCTTCCAATACTTTACATCAAAATGAAGATTAGAACTGGATTTAAACGTCCAGCTCTAACTTCAGTGTTAGATCCATGAGTTTTTCTCTTGTGCATGCATTGCCAAGATTTATGTACATTTTCTTTTACATCGTTCCTCATATTTTTCTTTTTTGTGCTGTTATTCTGTGAGCAGACATAGCCAGCACCAGGAGGATTTTTGGCTGACACTGTTTACAACAGCAAGTTTAAAGTTAGCGTTTTTTTGAGAACCCATTGGTCATAGGGCAAGGTTTGCAGAAACTTAACTTAACTTAAGCTTAACTTCTCATGTAATGCCGTGCTTATAGTCCCCATATAACATCTGATGTGCTTTTCTCAAAAACAAGAAATCACTAAGAATTGATGAGATTGCACTTTATTAATCTCACAATGGAAAAATTCACTCATGATCATGAAAATATTACATTATTTAGTTTCCTTGATGGGTGAGTAGTATGACATCATAGTTGGTCTGGAATGTTTCTATATTTAACACATTATTACACATATCTACACATTTCCCCTGACTACCTGACCTGAGTTTATCGATAAATGTATTCAAAAAAAAAAAAAAAAAAAGAAAGAAAGAAAATCAATAAAAGAAATAAATCCTGTTTTGTTTTTTTCCTCAAGTAAGTGGCGATAGAGCCACTGTCCCAATAACCAATTGACCCCTAATGTTTGCTAAATCCAGTTTAGCAGAGCATTATGTAAGAGCAGTGTGGGACTATAAGCCCTCTGCCTCTCTCCTGCCTCTCTGCTGTTGTCCTTACAGCCTGCACTGTAACGTTATAGCTCCATAGAAGGCAGGGTCCAACCCAGGGCCGCAGTACAGCACTTAAAGCAGCAGCCAAACATTCAAGACAACCATACTGAAACACTTTCTGATCTCAGGTATGAAGGTTCTCAGACATGCAGGTGATTTTAAATTAAAAAGTAAAAGGGCCACAGCATCACCATCTACAGTGATAATCCTAAACACAGAGAACTATGAGGAGAAAATGACCAACCTGACAATGACAGCACCAAACACTGAGGAGAGTCTTGACTAGAAGGAGGTTATAGACTATTTACAGGGATGGGAGAAGGACCAAATCACTGACTGACTTTGTATTTTAGGCTGTATCAACAGATAATCTTTGCTGTTTTTGTAAAAATACTGTAAAAAAGTATAGCTATGAGTGCTTGTTAGTTTGTAAAATCAAAAATCTTGTGAGAATCCAAGGCAAGGTAACGCCACATCAATCACTCTTAGGGGCTTACCAGAAAAATCAAACATCAACCATGAGTTGAACCAAATAAGTAGTTTCATTATTTACCTGCATCCCCACCACTGCAGCTGTGGCAGCAGCTGACCAGTATCACACCATCTCTTCAACATTAGCTTCCAGTAATCCAAACACACAGGCTCTATAGAGAAAGGATGGCCAACACCCACCATAACTGGGCAACAAGTCAAAAACCAGGATCAACATTATTCCTTATATAGCTGGACTTTTGGAAAAAACCTGAGGATTTTTAGGTGGCTTGTTTATTATTATTTGGAGGAGCAAATAGTGCTGCACACGCAAAGCTACACACTGGAAGTTACTTAACCCTTTTGTTGGATAAGTAGTTACAAGTCAGAGCACAAATAACCATTTATGATTGTGAAAGGGACTGACCTGATCTGTGTGCTGTTGTTGATACATTGACAACAACCAACACCTGAATAATCTAAAAACATATTTTTTACTAGATGGCCCTTTTAACTCATCAGGGCTGGACCTTTTGTCATTCTTAGTGAAGTGGGTCACATTCAACCCATCTTCTGCTGAGACTGATCCAACCAACCAATCTATGTTTGTACTGCCCCCACCATTTTTGGTGATTGGTTAAATGTTCATATAATTGCTTGTAATTATTTAGCATTTCTTCCGGCCCTCTGGACATCTACACAGGGACTAGAGAAAAAGTCTAGAAGAGAGTCTGGCTGGTTAGGCTACCTTTCAAGTACTTTGGTTTAATATTTGTATTTCTTCTACAAATATCACAAACCTCTGAAACAAATCACAAAGCAGCATGCTCCAAATGTAAAGGGTCTCATCTTTTTTCTTTCAAAGGGAGGATGTATGCTTACCAAAACACATTTTGGGGACGATGCTGTACAATGCTGTTCTTGCTCAAAAAGCTGCTGAAAAAGCTGTTTTGTACGCTGTGTATTCTGTGTATTAGTACAACAGCCTGTGAATGCTTCGAGTGGCTTCACATTGGCACTGTCCACTCGTTCATCTCAGATCCAGCTAAGCCCCAGACGCAGATGCCAACAGCAGTCATCTCAGGCTTACACAAGGAACAGCTCATGGTGAAATCTAAACAACCACAAAAACTTCCTATACGCTTTACACACCAACATAAAAAGGTGTTTCCCTCCTTTGTTTGGATCCACGTCATCAGCTCCTGCTCAAGGTGTGTTCCAGTCCCCACCTCCTCCAAAACACTGACTCTGCAATTTGGCTAATGCTCCAGAGATGCCCCTTAGAGATGCATATTTTCTAATACTAATATTTTATCAGTGCAGCACAAAGCTTCTGCTGCTGTCCCTGTTCAGAAATAAGTACAGAGCTGCTCATAATATGCCATATTCTGGTGTTTTATGGAAAAAAAAGTCAAGAATCCATGTTTGTTTGGGTCACTGGTGCACTGCAGGACCAGGATATTATCCCTAGACTATCCTACTATTTCAACTCAAACCAATGTTTTTGTCACTAAGCCTTTAATAATAAACTTAAAAACTATTTTCCTTTAACGCATAATATGAAAGTTTTTAAATAAGCTAATATTTGATTAAATATAACTAGTGTATTTGAAAAAAACAAAGCAAAACAAAACAAAAAACCTCCATGTCTGCTCCACTGACTGCTGTGAATGTGACGGGACTCTTGTCTTGTCTCGGTGGGGGAACTAACCATTTTAACAATGAGGTGCCAACCCCTGATTATTACAGTCTCATTATACAATTATAGTTTTTAACGATAATAATAATGCACTGGATTTATATAGCGTCTTTCTAGCACTTTACATTCCATTATTCATTCACTCCTCAGTCATGCATGCTCAGTGGCAGTGAGCTACTTCTGTAGCCACAGCTGCCCGGAGGCAGACTGACAGAAGTGTGGCTGCCAGTCTGCGCCTATGGCCCCTCCGACCACCACCAAACACAGTCACACTAACACATTCATACAGGCAAGGTGGGTGAAGTGTCTTGTCCAAGGACACAACAACAGGATGCATTGCCGGTAGCAGGGATTAAACCGCCAACCTTCTGGTTAGTGGGAAAATGTCTCTACCAACTGAGCTACTGCTGCCCAATTATAGTTTTTATTCAAATACAAGAAAAACATATTTTCAGTAAAACATTTTGGACCTCACATATTTCTTACCTCCAAATACAACACATTATACAAATCAGAGGAGAGCGCAGAGAGCTGTGACTCACACACGATTGACTCCTCTCTGTTTGCATTGCTCTGCCTGTTCTCTGGCATCAACACCGGCCCCATACAAAAGAAGACAGAGCTGGGGGAATTTTCCAGAAAACCCGTTACAATTCTGCTCCATGCTAGTTAAATTACAGAAGAGGTCACAGCGGGGGACTCTGAACACAGCCACCAATCAAATACTGCAATCCTCCTGGTGTGTTTGTCAACACTGCTGCCCGCTGTAATTGGCATAATTGTCAGGTTAGAGCCGACCGGAGCGGCCTGTGTATCTGGAGGCGCTCCCAGGACACACAGCACCGAGCATGTTGCAGCGACAGCCCGCCTGATAAAATGGCTGCCTCTTATCTGGTGTATGCATATGAAAGGCTTATGTCTTCTCCATGACACATTGTACGCCTCATCACCGTGGGATTTGCCCAGATCCAGCAGAACAGAAGCCCACAGAAAGACAATGTATTACATGAGCAGCCTCCTCCAGCGCTGTCAGCTGATGTTTGTGTGTTATTTCTGCTAACATCAGAAAAATACATCTGGGCTCAGAACACACTCACTGTGGTGGTTTCTCAATTTCAGACTTTGAGAATACTGTGTTCACAGCACTCTTCACTTTGCAATGAACTGAGAGGGAAATACTGCTTAATGACCTTATAGCATAGTGTTGCAATGATTAAAAAATCATCTGTCGAAAAATAAAACAAAATTTATCTTTTTTTTTTTTATCATGCTCCCACTGATTGGTTCACACCACTTGTCAGTGGCATATAATTGTATGAGACAGATAATGACTCAGAGATAGAGATGCATCATAAATTAGCAAAAAAAATATGCAAAAGAGGGGAAGTTTGAATCTGAGAAAATAAAAATGAATTGTGATACCCTTCCAAACAGCATAGCCACCAAAGTATGATGGTACGTACGCTGGCTCACTTGTTTGGTGCAAATACAACCCAAATTCCAGAAATGTAAACTAGACTACAAGAGCTTCAT
This sequence comes from Bostrychus sinensis, assembly GCA_020698575.1. Lineage (NCBI taxonomy): Eukaryota > Metazoa > Chordata > Actinopteri > Gobiiformes > Eleotridae > Bostrychus > Bostrychus sinensis. Next base: position 34,836,666 of record CM036251.1, read on the forward strand.
TACTCGGAGTGGCTCAAGAGTGGTGTCTCTCTTCTCACACACACAGAGGAGCACACACACAGTGCTGCCGTGCTGAGGGGAACAACAACAAGCCCAGGGCAGACTTGCCTGGAAATTCCAGACTCACCGCTGTACCAGCGGATGAGTCTGGTCGCCTTAGAATCAATTCGATTTCTAGGGCGGAGCAAACCCGAGTTAACAGGCAGCGGAGTTAGCCAATCAGAAAATGGCGGACGTGACGTTAACAAAGCGACAATAACGTGAGAAAGTAAACAAACGGAGTAGTGAAGCCACGAGGGAGGAACGAGGGAGTTATTTCAACATTACCGTACCATACCGCTGAATGAAACAAACTCTCGGCTCCTCGGTGCGCCATCTTGATTGTTGTCAGTGAGGAGACGCGTACGAGTGACGCTGCTCGCGAAGAACACGTGACTTAAATAAACCAATCAAAATGCACGGTACGGTTGGGATTTGAGTAAACCACTGCGGACGGCGTGGTGACCAGACTGATATTTCTCTGTAGAATAACACAGAGACATATCAGTCTGGATTTTCCAGGCAAAGGGCAGACTGGCAAGACAGACACAGCTGAAGGTATTATTTAGGCTGCACAAACCTGTTTGTTTTTAGTAGCAAGCTAAAGGAAAGCTAACAGATTAACAGCAGCTTTAAGTTTATCTGAAGTTTCAGCGGCCCCTCCCTCAGAGCGTTTCCATGGAAATCAGTGTCTTTACTGTGGATGTGTCTTTCTTCACTGACATTTTTATAAGACTTGACTTATATTAGGCCCATATATTACTTCAAGTGTGGATTTATGATACCTCTAAGATGTATTGCTACTGTAGTTTAGGATGATAGTAGAACGTTAATAATAAAAAACACTAACAAATTATATACACAGACATAGAACTCTGATTAAAATGTCTGCCGTCCTAACTGGAGTAGAAGATGTTAAACTGTCTTAATCAGACTGCGGCAATAATTCCAATTTCTCTGTTACATGTACATTTTATAGAGACAGATGTGTTATTCAGTCCTTTTTACTGGTGTGGTTTGCAGTCTGAGTGCAAGCTACAATTATCTCATATTCTCTGGCGAATACTTGATATGATAATGATATAGTATGTGTAATTACTGTGATGAGGTTGGGAGATAAATAATGACTGGAATCATCACTACTGGTATCATTAATCCGACAGCACTCATACAGCGCTTTGTTTGTTTGTTTGCTCTTTTAGTAGCAAAATCAACATCTCCCACTATGAGTTACAGCGCTGCAATTTGTTCGAACAGCAAAGGCATTTATCTATAAATTTATTTTCAATTTGAGGTAAGCTGCAGTCATGAAATCACAAGCCGGGAGAAGATTATTGTAATTACTGAGCAGCTGTGGCACATGCGGCAGAGCAGAGGGTGTGGAGGAATCGTTTGAGCACACATTTACTCATGTTACACATGAAATTGTCTTCATTTGTATGGTAATGATGTCAAACTAAGAGAAGCACATGCTGTAACACGGCATGACAGTTTTTAGAAGCACTAATTATTTGCTCAATTTGTGATGAATTTGTGCAATACAGAACCTTCCCTGAGTGACGTAGGCAAAAGAAGTTTATTTTCCCAATTTGTTTTTAAAAATAATGCTTTTTTAATCATTTTTTGGGCTGAAGCCTTCCTCTGAGTAAAGCACTCTGCAGACACTACTGCCTCTTGAGCTTCTCCTTTGAGTTCACACATGAATAAAGTTGGAAGGATTTGAATTCCAACATAAAAGGAGAATCTCCGAGTGCTTGTACTGATTGGTGAGGGATAGACAGAGCACAATATAATAGCTAATTAGCACGGCTATTAGCATCATGAAGCTAACAGATAAATGTACTGAGTGCTAAAATGTTCACAATGAGTCCAGTGATGGAGTCTGTGCTTTAGAAACAGCACAGGAGTGCTTGGAGAAGGTGGGGTTTTGCATACAGTATCTCTATAGAGCCGCAAAACCAAGTATTTTCAGTTCCTGAGAAGGGCACGGCCTCAGCATACAGGATTACTTATACATTTGCAAATTAAATAAAATACTACTCCAGGTAAGTTCCTGAGGTGGAAACAACATTATAGCATGGTTAAAAGCTCAGAAGTTGATTTATCAGAATAGGAGGCCTGTTAGTAGAGCTAATTGCTCAATGAAATAAAAAAGCAATTATCAATATACTCACAAATGTTTCCTACCCCAGCACTGACCTTAAACATGTAGTCAAATGGTTCTTTTTTCTTGATTCTGATGCCATTTTGTTTATTAAAATATATTACAATCTATTTTATTGTACCATTTCATACGCATTTGGAGTTTCTGGAGATGAAATATGGTTAAGTATAATTTACAAGGAGAAATCAGAATAACTCTTACATTTGGATAAAGGTTGTTCATGTTTATGTTATGCTTATAAAAAAGAACATGCATGAGCCCAGGGAATATGCTATTCTTTAGGCCTGAAGACTTTGCTCATATGAAAATGTGCTTTTCCCAGAGCTGGAGTGAGTTAAAGCTTAATGCTAGCATGGCGCAGTCCCTGGAGTTTTCTTTGCCATTTGCACTGCTTGCGCTGCAATCCCCCTGACAGGGCTGTTTATGAGCACCGCACTATCAGAGGCTGAGGAGCAGGACGAGCCTTCATTAGAGATTAGAGTGACCATCATAGAGTCCACCGGCATCAGTGCTGCTGCACATGCATCAAGAACACACACTATCAGACAGTGACGCTGCTTAGGACACTTTGAAAACCCAATACGCATTAGTGAATGACATCTAAAGACATTTTTTAAATTGGCTACAATCAATTTCCTCAGTGGAAAAAACAGGCGTTTGCAGTCTCTGTTGAAGTCAAACAAAGCTGACTTTAAGCACATCCTGCACCACGCCTGCCTGGAGAGAGACATTCAGGTGGAGAGGAAAAGGATACAGTCTTATCAACATCACCTGCAGTTTTTTCTGACAGATAAATGAAGCAACCTGGGGTCATAACCTGCTGGCAGTGGTCAGATGATGCAGCGGCTGTCTCATACGCCTCTCAGCTCTGTTTTGTATTTTATTAAAAAGTAAAACTGAATCAAATGCGAAATGCAGAATACTAAATACTTGACATCAAATCACAATATACTCAACTACTACAACCTCCTACGCCTCTCCTCACAAACACTGCAAACTCAGTGTTTCCCAAACAGGGGTATGGGGACCCTAGAGGTACATGAGCAACATCCAGGGAGTTCTTGGGATTATTTCTTAATTTATTTCCAAGATGATAAGATATTCAGGATTTTTATATTTTGAACTATTGGAACTTGATATGAAAAAAATAAATAAAATAAAATAAAAAGAAATAAAAGCAAGCTTGCGCAAGTGTCTCATTGACTGATGAAAAGTAGATCAAACTTGATATTTAATTAGGATAATTTCTTACATATTATGGTTTAAAAATAAAAAATACAATATATAATTTTTCTTTATAGTAAATTTATTATGAGTTTAAAGGTACTATAGGCAGTATATGCGCCCTACTGGTTTGAAAATGGTACTGAAGTCAAAATCAAATCAGTGGTCTGTGGGTTGCCAGTCTTTCCACTTTTCTGATTGGACGATCGGCAACCAAACCAGAACCAAAACAAAAAATGTAAACAAAAACAACTTGGCCATAATGTAAAATATATATATTTTTTGAGAATAAATCAACTGTTACCATTGTTATCAGTAAAACTAATATTTGATTTAAACATGTTTACCTCTACCTATCATAGCACGCATGTGGGTAATTATTATGAAATGTAAAAAAATATATATACTGCTCATAGTACCTTTAAGATATTGCTTATTTTTATTTGTTAAGTTTAAGTTGGAAAAAAAATAGTGTAGTAAAATAATTATATATAATGTATATCATATTATTTTATTTGTTCATTTTAAAGACAGGCATGATTATTATTACAAATTTTTTCATCTTGAAATTTATTTTTAAAGAAAAATGCAGGACAATTAGTACAAAATGTCTTTGTGCTCATAAACATAAAGGTTTTATAGTCCACTTTCTGAAGGGCCGTCCAGATGTATGAGTGAGGGGGTACTTATGGTTTGACAAAAAGTCCTTGAGTTTTTGACTTTAAAAGTGGGGCTAACAAAGACAGGTATAACCCAGGTTGAACAAATCAGAGAGCTACTGATGGCACTGAACAGCTGAAAGCCTGGGACAAAGCCGCTGTCCTCAGAGGTACATAGCAGATGGGCATGTGTCAGTCAGCGTGCACGGGGCTCCAGCCTCTCTCCGTGCCATTGCTGCAGCACCCAGCAATGTGCAATATTCTGATAATATTTCATGCAAACGAATGCGAGAGAACACTTCCCTGCTGGCCAGAGGAGGGAATGAGAACAGGTAATTATCGGATTGCCTCCAGGCCAGAAATGATGGAGATTGCACAGAACGGGGATATTTAACCCTTAATGAAGGCGCATGTTTTGGTTGAACCAGAAGGGAAGGGGGGGGGGGGGGGGGGGGGGGGGGTGCAGAGGCAGGTGTGGGGCAGAGGCGAGTGTGTGGCAGAGGCAAAGCAGAAGCGAGTATGGGGAAGGCCGAGGCAGAGGCATAGCAGAGACAAGTGTGGGGCAGAGGCGAGTGTGGGGCAAAAGCAAGGCAGAGGCAAGTGTGGGGTAGAGGCAAGGCAGAGGCAAGTGAGGAACAGAGGCATGTAAAAGACAGAGGCGAGGGTGGGGTAGAGGCAAAGCAGAGTTGTGCAGAAGCCAGTGTGGGGCAGAGGTGGGTGAGAAGCAGAGACCAGGCAGGTGGCAGGTGAGGGGCAGAGGCAAGTGTGGGGTAGTTAGTTGAGTGTAGGGCAGAGGCAAGGCAGAGGCGAGTGAGAGGCAGAGGCATGTAAGAGACAAAGGCGAAGGTGGGGTAGAGGCAAGGCAGAGGCTAAACTGGGGCAGAAGCGAGTGTGGGGCAGAGGCGAGTGAGTGAGAAGCAGAGACCAGGCAGAGACAGGTGAGGGGCAGAGCCAAGGCAGAGCCAAGTGTGGGGCTTAGGTGAGGCAGAGGCGAGTGTGGGCTGGATGGGAGAAGCTGGTCTGAACCACAGGCCGACAGAGTCTTACACAATTGCCACAGCCTGGGCACCATGGCTAGTGGTTATGATAGCAGTCGTCTATGAAAACTAAAGGCATTCACAATGGTAAAGACAGAATTCCCAGGCCTCAACTCAAATCAGGAATTGTCTAGTTCAGGGGTAAATGTTCTTTCCATCAAGCCACAAATCCCTTATAAAGTGCGCGTGTGTGTGTTAGGCAAAAAAATGGGGGTGGGTTCAGAGAGAGAAAGAAAAATTACTAAATAATAATAAAAAAATAAATAAAAAAGTAACACAATATAAAAAAGAAAGTAAGAAAGAAAGAAAGAAAAAGAAAACAATAGAAAAGTAATGATAATGATTGTAATATTGACAGAAAAGGCGGACAGCTTGCTTTCATTCTGTTGTCATTGCTGTCACCTCACATTGGTATCATTATCTAGTGAATCTAGTGAAAAATTCCAAATGGTGATCAAGATCCAGCCATTAATATTTTACAGTGCCAAAATGTGTCCAGCAAAAGAAAAGAAAAAAGTAGCTCTGCTGTTGTGAGCGATGGATAAAGGCCATTTCAGGTAGTGTACCTTTAGGAGCACGTTGTCGAACCTTCAGAGCAAGAAGTTTAATTAGGACAATGACTAAAGTGATTTTGGGATCAGCGTCTGTTGGTCAGCTCTATTAACCCTCCTCAAAGCTCTGCCCATCGCCACAGTCTCACCCAAAGTGCTGAAAAATAAAACCAGATTGCTTATTTTGTATATGCAGCACTTCCCTCGGATAGATATGAAAGTTTAATCATGGCATTAGGATTCAGAGGCATTCCCCTGCCAAACCTGCTCGCAGACATCAGAATTGCTAATTTGCCGGTTTACCCAGGAAGGCCCCGGCCCGCGCTGGAGAAGAGGGCTGAGCGGAAACAGGAGTCGGATTTGTCCAGATAACCTTGAACCCAAACGCCGGGCTTGATGTGAATGTCCACGGCTCACTCTTTTCCTCTTATCGGGTCGATCTGAGAACACGTCCACTGCAACGGCTGCTAGCTCGGTTAACCTGACCGCTCTGAGCATGTCATCAGCCAAAACCATTTCCAGCTTTTCCTGTGAGTCTGACACTGCCACAGAATGAACAAATGGCTCAGAGGTTGATTTCACAGTCACTGATGGCAGCTTAATATTAACAACAACAAAAAAAACTGTGCAACAAAAGCAATCATGATAATTATGGCTGTTTCTAACATGAATAATTAATCGTGCAGCCTGATAAGAGTAGAGCAGAGGCAGGACATGTTAAAGAGCAGCGTTCCTGACAGCTTGAGTCAGCAGATGACTTTGAATTGGCCAGCCACAGCAGTTTGGTGTGGTGATGTGATGGGAGAGGACTCAGGCCCAGGGCTAACATGAGAGCAGGTGCTTCATCAGCACACACACGTGGGACCAGGAGCTCGCATGGAATCAAAACACATACTCTACTGTAAATAACTGAAGCTAGGAGCTCATAAAAGCTGTTAGTTCTTTAGCAGGGTGTTTCAGTATTTTCTTCTGAACTATATAAAGAAGTATTGTAGTAGTTACTATTTTAAATGGAACAGATAACAGATTAAACTATTTCTGAATGCATTAGGCTAAACTTACAGCTACTGTAAATCAGGAAAAAAAAAAAGCATCAGAATGAACATTATACAACCAATCAGAGAAAGAGTCCACTCTCTAGATAAATGCCTACAATTAGTCAGAATTTTTTTGAAGTGGAATCATAAATTTCAGTGGTAACAGCATTTACTGTATTGTGGGGATGATTTTTGCAACATATATGCCTGTGTCTGCAACATTACGCAATGCATATAAACAGTAAACTTTTCAAAAACTTACTAAATAAAGACACATTCCAGTGGGTGACTTTACAATATTTGTAAAACCATTATTGATAGAATTTATTGCCAAATCATAAAAAAATACATAATTCTCTGTTGTTACTTACCAAATATTAATCTGAAATACATTTTTGACAAGGACAACACTGAGAAATGTGACTTAGATGTCCCAATTTGACAATTTAAGACCTAGACTGACAAAATTGAATACCTGCCCATAAGATTTAATACTTTTAAAGCCTTGATTTTGGTAACATCAAATTAAATACATTGGGGCTACTCTGTGTATATCTTGCAGCAGTAGACTGAGCATCAGAATCCTCACTGTGTCCTGTCCCAGTCTCGGCTGTATCTCGCACTAGCTCACTAACTCTCATCTTTCACTCGGGCAGCCTCGTCCTTCTGCCCACAGCGCTCCCCGGGCCTGTGGAGCTGAAGCCACTGGCCAACATCCATTTCCTCACCGCAGCACTCCAAGCCAGCCCCCTCTACAGCCTCCGTCACCAACACCTGCGCGGCGACGCCTGCCTAAAACCGATGACGAGCTAAAGGAATACTGCTCTTGTGTGCACGTGTGTAATAAGAGCTTTACTTCAAATCAGCTCAGATTGTTTAACACTGTCATGTTGATTGTCTGGGCCTCATGTGAGGCAGCAGTGGTAATGGACTTCCAGCACAAAGGCCAGTGGCGGATGTGCATTTGTGTGAAATTACAATGAAGCACTTGGATTAAGAAAGCAAACAGCTAATTATATATTTAAACCTCCAAGATAAATTCCACTAGTTTTATTTCAGCTCATTATACAGTAGGTAGTATTCAGGTGATGTCACAGAATTCTAAAGGGCCTAAAGTTTAAAACTGGAGGAAGAACTGGTGGCAGGTCAGAATTCTATGGTAGAATTGCTGCTAAAGATTCAAAATGAAGATTTCTTGGCCTGGTTTATGGTCAGTATCTCTGTGATTACTGAGCTTATCAACATGAAACAAAAACTGGTGCAAAGCTCAATGTCATTTTTGTCAGTACAAATGACCAAAAGTGAAGTTATTTCTTGGCTTAGTCACCAAAAAGGGATGATATTATCTAAACACACAGGGGTGATTGCTGTCAGTAGACTCTGCATTAAGCCACCAGATTATTATGGTGTAGTTGTGGACCCAGCTGATAAGAAAAAAATATCAGGTTCAATATTTGTTTATTTTCTGTTTAGATATTTCTTTTAAAAATGGATTACATTAGATAGTTTGACATCATCAAATTCTAGAATATTAGCAAAATCTATTGCTTAACTGGAAAAGTGTCAATATCTATTTCATGGATGACTTTTATACTACAGTACTACAGCTAGAAACAGTCATTTGTGAGACTGATTATGAATATTGCTTGTTTCTCTTTTTTGTCCATTTCTATGTGTAAGCAACATTATAGTATTTATTATGTTCTATGATATTACTGTAATATTATTTATTATAACAACCATCACTTTGATGTTGAAGCTGGGCCAATGGGAGCATCTCTTTTTCTAGTGGAGAGGCAGACAAGCAGGCCTATGTATGCAAATACAGAGGCAAATTAATATTATTTTTTAATTGTTTTTGGAAAAAAAAAAAAAAGCTGTTAGTATCATGAAGGTTACAAATAGAGGCAGTAACTATTTTTGTGTAAAACCACATCAATAATTTGTCTTTGCTTGTATGTTCACACAGTGGACACCGACTTTCCAACACTAATTGCCGTATACACAAGCACTGAAGACCATGCAGAGCACACCGAGCCCCACCTCTGACATGTTTGGCCCCGAGGCAGCGCTAACCTGCACGGATGAGCACAACAGAAGGAGACGTTGGACGCTTTCAGGAATTATTAATGGCACGCTATGATCCCAAATGACCTTCAGCAAATAGTGTCTGCAGCACAGCGCTTATGGGCCGGAGCGCTCGGACAGGCCGGGACATCCAGACTGCGCTCAGACAAACTGGTGAAGGTAAAAAATCTGCTCGGGTTAGTAACGTCGCATGTTGATGATGTCACCAGCCATATTAATGGTGTTTTCTGTTTAAAAGCACATGTTTATAAGTGCTTTATTTTATTATACAGTGATGCCTTTTAAAAAGTATGTAGTGGTGTTAAACAACACAATGCCAAATACAATGAAGTAATAAGGAAATAAAATAAATAGAAGATATTGTTGATTATGGCCATTAAAAATCATACTTACTGAATACACTTTCATTTGCTTAGAAAACAGTGTGTTACTAAGGTTCTATGGTTATTACAAAGGGTTTTTGGGGCATTTGACGTTTTGCTCATTATTTATTATTTAATAGACTGACTGCTGTACACATTTGTAATCACTCCGTTTGTATTGGTCATTTCAATATAATAAACTCCAACAAAGAACAAAGTATCATCCAAAAACATCAATGAATAAAAGAAAAGCACAGTAATGTACTTATTTTTTTAATATTCGTTTATTGCACATAAGCTGTTATATCATCTGTAGCAGCAGGTAAAACCTTAACTGACAATCTCCCAGTAAAAAATATAAATATTCTATTTTAACAAATATTTATACAGACAATAGTTAAGAATATATATTTTTCTATGACGTATTCATAATGAGCTCCGTCTGATCAATTCTGCTAAATCTGCTCAGCTTCAGTGATTAGATCTGGTTGACGCTTCAGTGTTCCTGAAAACAAGCGGCAAATCACACTGTTCAGTCTCGTCCAATCATAATGCGTAACATCATCATTCAGCGGTACTACACGAGCAGATTTTGCAACCTGAGTAGATTTTGTATCCACACGGAAGCACGGGAGCATCCAGACAGTGCTTGGGCCCATCCAACAACACACCTAGGTCAGTGCAGAAGCTGTATACGTCTAAGCCACTTCTGTTTAATGACTGCATCCAATCACATTCTACATGATCAGATGTTACAGAAATAGATCTGAGATGAATGTAGAACTAATTCTGTTATTTCTCTCATGATGGGGAGCACACACTGGAATTAATCTGCAGGAAGCCTGTGCTGCTGGAGTGTTAAAAATAGAGCCTTCGTTATTGGAGGCTTTTGTGTGGCTCAGGGAATAGACAATTGTGACATCAACTCACAAACATGCATCTGTAACAGCTGTAACAGATCTGCGGTCCATGGATAACCAGACATGGACAAAGCCAACAGAGGACTGTACCGCAACACTGCATCACTCTTTAATAAATCAGACTATTATTCTTACTACTTTTACAGTAAAAACACATCGCCATGTACAAGTGTGGAGGTAAGAATGGAGCTAACAGAAACTGTAAAAATGGAAAACAATTACCTGTTTCTCATGTTCATATTTTAAAAAGCATGTTTTTTAAGGCTTTCAATGGTCTAGAACCTTTTTACGTTTCCCACGTCCTCTCACAGTCACTGAAGTCCAGCTGTGGCTTGCAGCACTCAAAACCAAGCTCAGCTCTCTGTGCTGAAGCCCCCAGTCTGCCCTCCCTCATCAGCCCAGACTGGCCCGGGTCTACCAGTGATGCAATCTCCATACAATGTATTTTAGAAGTGCTTCAGCGGGTCACCTGGTAGCAAATAACATAAAACGAGGGTTCAATCCGAGGCCATGGTTCTCGACTGGAAAAGGGTGGCTTGCCCTCTCCAGGTCGGAGGAGAGTTCCTGCCTCATGTGGAGGAGTTAAGTATCTTGGGGTCTTGTTCATGAGTGAGGGAAGGATGGAGCATGAGATTGACAGACGGGTCGGTGCAGCGTCTGCAGTCATGCGGTCGTTGTATCGGTCTGTTGTGGTGAAGAAGGAGCTGAACAAAGCTCTCAATTTACCGGTCGATCTACAGTTCCTACTCTCACCTATGGTCATGAGCTTTGGGTCATGACCGAAAGGACAAGATCCCGGACACAAGCAGCCGAAATGAGTTTCCTCCGCAGGGTGGCTGGGCGCTCCCTTAGAGATAGGGTGAGGAGCTCTGTCACCCGGGAGGAGCTCTGAGTAGAGCCGCTGCTCCACATTGAGAGGAGTCAGTTGAGGTGGCTCGGGCATCTGTTCCAGATGCCTCCTGGACGCCTCCCTGGGGAGGTGTTCCGGGCATGTCCCACCGGGAGGAGGCCCCGGGGAAGACCTAGGACACGCTGGAGGGTACTATGTCTCCTGGCTGACCTGGGAAGGCCCTGGGGTCCCCCCGGTAGAGCTGGAGGAAGTGTCTGTGGAGAGGGAAGTCTGGGCATCTTTGCTTAGACTGCTGCCTCCGCGACCCGGTCCCGGATAAGCGGTAGAAGATGGATGAATGGATGGAGGGTTCAATTGCCAGCTAGAGTGAATTAGCCCTTTGTCATTCTTCATCCTTTTCACTAATTTCCTCTGTGTACTCTCTCTCAGTTTACACTTATTGTTTATTCATGACATTTTATTTCCAGATTGACTGGTTTTAATGTGCAGCCTGTTGGTCCAACCTGTTTTTTTTTAAATGTACTTTAAAAATAAAGCTGCTGTTGCAGTTGACTCGTTCTGTTATTATGATCAGATGTGTGTGTTACAAACAAACTGAAAATCTGAAAACTCTTAGTATTATGTATAATTAAAGATTATACTACCAACTATAGAATCAGTGCCACAATACAAATGACTGAAATTTGCGACATTTAACAGAAGAAACACTTGTGTATCATGTAAGTGTATCCTGAGCTCACTAATCTATATAATCTATATAAAGTGGACTTTAATGGGAGGGGGAGCATCTGTAAAATCATCTTATTAAACCACCAGGTTAAAATGAATATAACATACTCTGATCTGATGAATACTGGAACAAAGCTGGGTCAAGAGGTTTCTGTGTGAACTCCTTTTTGGCTCTGAGGCTGTCTCTTTCTCAGACAAACCCAGAATATGATGGGACGGGGCGGTCTTATTATTGGGTCTATAACTTGAATTTTGGCCAAATAACCCCAGCTCTATTGGTCTCATCCTGAATAATGTTTTTAACCCAAATGCACCCCTGGCACCCTTTTAGAGTTTTTCAAATGTGTTTTTTGCCTTCATTTTGGCATTTCTTATGCTAGGGTGATGATATTTGACATAGATGTTTATTCGCAAATGAATTTTAGAATTTTTGCATCACATTCCATGAAATTTCTACTGTCTAGACAAAAAAACACACATTTTTCCTCTTAAAGCTCTTTTTGGTTCCATTGACATTAAAATCACTTATTTTCACTCTACTTCCGTTGCAATACGGAAAAGTTAAATCATGTTAATTCCTCTGTAACTCTGTCAGAGGCTAAAAAATACACAAATTAAAAAAAATCACCACCAGATCCACCATTTTCTCATTGCATTGTGGGAAATAATTCCCTTATAATTCCCATTAGATAACAGAGATGGTAGACCAGCCTCTTTGAGCTTTAAGAGGGAGAAGGTGAGTTTCAGCCCTATTTTTGTAATAGCACAAAAAGTAAAAATGTATCAAAATCAGTGTTAGGGCTAATCAGAGCCGTATCCAGAACTGGTAATCCCTGCACAAATATATACTTTGCATCTTTAAATGGTAAATAATGCATGTTTTATATACAAATATGTGGGAATTATTTGAACAAGAGGGGTTAAAGGGGGTTAAAAAAATAAAAATTAATAAACTTTTGCTATGATTGATGAGGAGAGGGGTTAATGATCAAAAAACAAAACAAAACAAAAAGTTTTATATTTTTAAATGTGACCCAGTGACCTAAAGGAGCTTTAAGAAAAAAGAAAAGGAGAGTGTGAGGCTTAAGATGGCAGCTGTGTTGATGTGTAGCATTTGGCAAGTCCCGTCTGTTCTGTCTTTGTACTCTTTACAACACTGGTTATAGGATCCTGTCTTTACAATAACATATACAGTATATTAAGTGCCAAAATAAAGCTTGCATTTTTTGGTGTTTGCTTGTGGATGTACAGTAATTTTGCCACGACATTGTCCTCCAGAGTTTTTCCAGCTCCTCACTTCATCAGTGTGGCCTGGCTTTCATTTGCGCTCCCTCCTCAGACTCAGCGCGTCTTCAAAGAGCTACATCTGAGGCTCCAATTGATCCGACACTTTTTCTCACACTCTGCAGCGTGCGGCGGAATACATTATTCCAGCGCTGTCTGTCTTCTCATATTCATTGGCCGCGTGTTAATTACCTTGAGCGTGCTAATGAGAATACAGGCTAAATGAATACAGTGTCGGTCTCCTATGTATACAATGTTTACACAAAGATGCTGAAGATGATTAAAAAATAAAATAAAAAAACTAAATCCCAGATGTATAAATTATAATAATCCCACTTCAGAAGAAAATATACGGAGATCAAAGCGGGACGACCTGCTGTAATCACGTGTCAAAAGATCCACACGCAACGCACTCTCTTATTTCTGTGGACCACCTGTGTCAAACACTCGTGTGTGTGAAATGAGTATTATCAATTATTAGTACCCATTTCCCATAATGCCTCACTGCAGCACACCAGTTTATTTGCTGTGTCTAATTTACTCTAGAGTTGGGATTTTCTTCATGTTATTAGAGAAATGAATGTGTGTGTAGGCAAAGTAAGCAACTGCATAGGGCCCCACAGGCATTAGAGGGCCCCCATACTTTAGCATTGCTTTGACTGATTCTTGATTTTTTTCTTTTTCTTTTTTTCTTTTCTTTTTTTCTGTTTTCTTCCTGTAATTTTTGATTGAATGAAACTGGAGACCAATGCCAATAAGGCTTTACTGTTTATCTGTGGCCCCTCCTGTTGAGTTAGTAATGTTTGCAAGTAAATAAATAAAGGTAGAAAATGACTGAGAGGTTTGGCCCTAAGACCCTCTTGCCTCCAAATACATAGGACTGGCACTGTGTGTACACTGTTAAAAAAAAATAAAAATAAAAATAACATGCTGCAAAAACTCAAGTCAACAGGATCCCTCAAGATTTTTGAGTTTTGGGGCCAACTCAGAATCTCACGTTTTCAAAAACTAATATTTTTTGTTCACTTAATTTGATGTTCATCTGTCTAAAGATTTTCAATTTGAAGCTTTACTCTCAATCATTATTTTTTTAACTCATCTTACAGACAACTGTAAGACATTGTTCAGAAAAAATATTATTCTTTGTTAAATTTAGTATATTTAGTTTTTTCTTATTATCAATAATAATACCTTTTCTGAACAATGGATAGTAAGTTGGCTGTAAGATGAGTTAAAAAAAAAAAACATGCTAAAGAGTAAAACTTGAAATTTTAAGTTTTAGATGTATGAACATCAAATTAGGTGAACAAAAAAAAATTTGTTGTTGAAAATGAGATTTTGAGACTCAAAAATCTTAAGGGATCCTGTTGCCTTGAGTTTTTGAGTTTCACAACTGTGTAATCATGCCAATGTTGAGACATCTGGAACAGCAATGGCATTAATACACAGTACATTTCCAGAATAATATTTTACTTTATACTTATCGAGTATATATGGTCCTTATCTATACAGTGTTGAATTTACACTCTCGTAAGTGCAAAACTTACGAAAAATGAACACAGCACCATGACACTGGTGAACAATGCCACACATGACCTGATATTTTAAAAAGGCAAAGGAGTACAAATTAATTCACTCACTCCCATCAGTGAATGGGTAGTAGTAGAAACTTTAGTGCTTCTTGAATGTTGCTCTAGTGAACATTGCATTGCTGTTGTCATACTAAAAGCTTATTATTCAGTAAAAATAATATACTTAATTATCAATTAAAATAAAATCCAAAAATGTCTAAACATTGCGTTCCTGAAAGGACATTTTGAAGAAACAGCTGTTGTCAAAACTCCATAACATAGCCCAGTCTACATCAGTCATGGTCCAACCATTTCCAGGTAGTTCTATTTCTAAAGAATAAACACTGCATCCCCAATTTTTGTTGTTGATGTTACTCTTGGATTCTCGCAACAAAAATTTTGACAATAAAGAGAGTAAATTCAACACTATAGATACTACTACTATAGCTAACATATACACTTGGACAGAGAGTAAAATTTACTCCTGAAATTTTACTGCGCTTAATATGGAACAAAATTGGACTTTAAATACTCTGTTGCATGAATGAAAGGCAATAGTTCATAGTTCAAGTGCTGTACTGCTCTCATCAAAATGGGCATAAAACGCCTCTGTGACTTATCATTATTATTATGATTATGATTATGATTATTATTATTATTGTTATTATTATTTTTATTATTATTTTGAAAACTTAGAGCAAAGTTGTCAAATGCAGATCTGAGGATGATTATCCATGCTTTTATTTCTTCTTGTTGAAAAAATTGCTATCCTCTTTACACTAGCTTCCCGTCAAATTTAGAATTAATTTTAAACATTAGTTTTAACCCTCAGAGCACTGAATGGACAGGTTCCTCAATACATCACAGACCTTTTATCCTCTTATTATTCTGGCTGCAATCTTCGGTCCTCGGGCCAGAACCTCCTTAAGATCCCAAAAACTTAGTTTACTAAGGTTTAAAAACTCGAGGGGACCTGTCCTTTCAAGCAGTAGCCCCCAGACTGTGGCCCGCCCTGCCCCTGTTCCTGCGTGTGGCCGACTTTGTCGGTTCCTTTAAAAAGCAGATGAAAACTTTTATTTAGACAAGCTTTTAGTTGACTGGGTTTTATGTTTTATTGTTGTATTTTTAATATAGTTTTTTCTTTGTAATTTTAAACGTTTTCTTTAATTCATATTGCTGCACTTTGTAAAGCACTCTGTGATTTATAATTTTGTTTCTTTGACATAAAGAAAATTTCCAATGTAGTCAAACTTTTAAATGTTGTTGAGAGCACACTAATAGTGAAACATCTATTGTGGTATTTTACCACAACAAAGACACCAAACAAAAAGTCCGGAGTGTGCATTTCAACTGTGAGAATGTGCAGCAGGTAGAGAAGTCGTTCTTCCTGCTGCTCGGGCTCTACAGGCGTATCAACCTCCACAGGCTGTACAGAGCTGCTTTCATTTACTTAAATATTACTACTACTACATTCAATTCATTTTTCAAATTAAACTCTACCTTCTTGTCAATGATGTCTGTTCATAACTTTGTGAAATAAATACTGCAACTCCCTGCACACTAGGACTGCTCGATATGGGAAAAATGTGATATTTGATAACTATGTTGAATATTGCAATAACAATATTTTAGTAATAAAAAAAAAAATAGGGGCTGCTATTCTGACACAGTAAGTTAAATTCACTTAAAACAAAAATATAAGTCCCTGTATTCACATGTCAGAACACCATCAAATCAAAACTAAAAAAAAAACAAAAAAACAACACAGACTAAACCAGAAAAAAGCAAGGCTAAATTGTTACAAAATTAAGGAAATTACCACAAAACTGGACTATTTAAACATTTCTATTTAGTTACAACACATTTTTATTTAAGGCTCAGGTGGAAAAATTATTCTTCAGTGCAAATCTTTGTCAG
The DNA here is from genome assembly GCA_020698575.1 of Bostrychus sinensis. NCBI lineage: Eukaryota > Metazoa > Chordata > Actinopteri > Gobiiformes > Eleotridae > Bostrychus > Bostrychus sinensis. The sequence goes on from CM036251.1 coordinate 34,853,098, forward strand.
ATGAAAGATCGTAGTGTTACTGCGATATTCTCGGGATAGTGATATTGCGTTTGCTGATATTGTGACAGCAATTTTGCGATATATTGTGCAGTCCTACTGCACACACTCATTCCTACAACACACACACACACACACACACACACAATACTACTGAATTAGTGTAATGCAAACAGACCTTTTATGGCCTTAGACCAGCTCCATCTGTCACTGCCTTCCCTCACAAAACAGGGCTAAAGCTCACAGCCTCTTGCCAGAAATGTACTTTTTAGGTGAAACAAAAATGCAACAACAACAAGGCGGTCATGACTGTGCAGGTGCTGTTCTTCTGGCTCTATACGGTGCACTCATGGGCTTCAGTAACAAGGCGCTGCAGCCTGATTTGTGGGTGACGTGTCTGACAGTGGGAAGTCATTAGTGCCGAGCTTTGATAGTAATAGAGAATGCTGTGTTTGGACCCAGCTCTCCTGCGTTGCCCCCCAAACAACACATTAAAAGCATTAAAACAGCACAGAGATCTGCGTGAGGAGGGGCTTCTCTTCGCTCTTATACAGCTATCGACAGAATCACAACTGAGCGCTGACTGGTTTTGATTCCGAGCTAAGTGACAGATCGCTGCGAGCAAACGAAGGCGGCGTGCGAGTGTTTGTTCTGGGGTGACAGAAATCCAGTCAACAGCACAGAAATCCTTAAAAAGTTTACATAAGGATACGACTTTAACAAGAGAGAAGCCATTTCTGCTCATTTATCTGATGCCTTCATTGGATCACGGGCAGCTCGGAAAATGAACAAATATGAGATTTTTACATCAGTGAGGCTTTGTTTTGTCCAAATGAGGCTCCTGTAAGATCACGGTGATTACATGCAAGTGGGGAAATTCAGATTATTGCCTTAGTGCATTTAGAACTGTGGGTTTTAAAAGTCATGAAAACATCTTGCTCTGATTAGGGAGAATTCATTTTCTCCTAATCAGAGTAACACACCTGGGTAATGGGATTTATTGCTGCAGAGCACATGTAAACAGGTGAGGAAAACAAGAAGACCAGTGTTTGGAGACTCTGGTTTTGAAATGGTGAAGACACTTGCTGGCTATTCTGGTCAAGATTCAAGATTCAAGGTTCAAAGAGTTTATTGTCATAAGCACAGTAAAGAAACGTGCTTCCCTGTACAATGAAATTCTTTCTTCGCTGTCCTCACTGAATACCAAATACAATTTGAAGGTATAAAATAACCTTAATAATTTAACAGTAGGCAAAAAGGCATTTAAAATAGCATGCAAATACAATAGAAATAAAATATAAACTATTTAAACTATGCATAAAAGGCACTACTCTTAAGCTGGGGACACAACATGGGATTTTTTGCCTGAGTGTACAACAATTCACAGTAGTGCCGAGTCTGTAGCAGTCCACACTAAACTCAGGGAGTAGCCAGCCCAGAAATCAGTTAGTGTTGCGGGTTTAACCTGTACTCAACACATTTGAATAAAAACTGTTGAGATGTTTTTTTTGTGGCATAATAATAAATAAATGAATACTAAATAAGCTGCAGTAATATCACAAATTTTCACTGAACTTAGCTTGTAGCATAAAGTCAGATGAAAAAAAAAAAAACTACTCACTAGGGAAAAAAAAAAAACAACAGGTGTAGTGATTACTTTTTTTGCCATGTCATTTCTGAAACTTTTACAGCCTGACCAGTAGTGCTCTCTACAGGGAATGGGGAGAACATTCGTACACAGCCCCTGGTGCAGTTGTAAAATGTGTGATTGTCATTAGTATGAGCTCCTGGTCTTTCCAAAATCTGTAACAACTGGGAAAGTCGTGTGTTTTTAATGCGTTTTTGTTGCTTCATGTGTTTTCACTTCATACCAAGTATTAACCTTTTTGACTATGAAATAAAATAATGGTTGTGTGGTAAATAGGGCTGAACAATTTTGAAAGTATCTAATTGTGATTTGTCTGGCACATATTGCGGTTGCGATGAGATTTGCAATGTATATTTTTAATAACAATGTTCACTTTACAGTTTACATTTTAAATATATGATGGAGCATTGTCTCATGAAAGAAGACTGAAATATGCACTGCACTGAATTAATACAAGGAATCACAGGTTTTTTTAGATCATGTCTGTAGAGGTCTGAACTACAGGCGCAGCACAGTTTCTACACATTAGGACCCTGTGGAGAGGGGTATTTTGTTCTTTTTATATCACCTAAATAATTGCTGCCTTTGCAATTTGCTAATTGCAACAATTCTAATTGTGATTTAAATTTAATTTTGGTTAATTGTTCAGTCCTAGTGGTACATTAGTCAAATTCATAGGCCTGTAACAGTGCAAACAAGTCACATTTAATGTTACCCTTCTTTTTATAAAAAAAAAGGCTGAAAAAACCCAGAGCACATGAATGCAGCATCAGACTGAGCAGAGTCTTTCCCAGCCTAAAGATTTACAGCTCAATAAACATCTGTATGTTTTACTCATTTGCTTACACATTTTAATGTACAGCTGTCAGCTCTGAAGCAGCTCAGTATGCTCTGATAAATCCTTGATCATATAAACTGTGAACATGCAGCAAAAGTCTGGCCATAAACCACAACTTCAAAACTCAAAAGACTGCCCACACACTGCACTACACGCATGTTGAAAATAATCAGTCCATTCTAATCAGACAACAATAAGTCTCAGTTTTCTTCTTGCACGTAGCAACTGTAAGAAAATGTCTTTGCTGACGCTGCTGCTGTGGTGGAGGCTGGACGGTGAGGCAGAGCTGAGCAGGTTGACAAGGACCTGTGCTCAGCAGCAGGAATGCTCTCATCCAGAAACCAGAAGCCCAGGGGAACCGAGCGAACAATATGCCAAAAAAAAAAAGTACTTCAGAACAACAAAAACAACCCAAAAAAGCTTCCACAAGGAGCGAGCGGTGGGTGATTGCCAGCTGCTCTCCACATTAGCAGCCTCTCGGAGTGACGTGAAGAGCCGCGCGGGCCCTTCATCAGCTCAGAGGGAGGGGCCCGGGCTGACATGGCGGCCTCAGCGTGATGGCAGTAAACTCATCATCAGCAATCAGATATTGGCAGGGCGCTGGGGGAGGCAGCCAGGCTCAGATGGGTCAAGGAGCTCTCCAGAGACAGAGAAGCAGCGCTCCAGCTGGGAGCCACACCGCCGAATTCTACTGAGATGTGACTGAGGATACAGGCGGAGATGTAACTGAGGATACAGGCAGAGATGTGACTGAGGATACAGGCTGAGATGTGACTGAGGATACAGGCAGAGATGTAACTGAGGATACAGGCGGAGATGTAACTGAGGATACAGGCGGAGATGTGACTGAGGATACAGGCAGAGATGTAACTGAGGATACAGGCAGAGATGTGCCTGAGGATACAGGCGGAGATGTGACTGAGGATACAGGCGGAGATGTGACTGAGGATACAGGCGGAGATGTGACTGAGGATACAGGCGGAGATGTGACTGAGGATACAGGCAGAGATGTAACTGAGGATACAGGCAGAGATGTAACTGAGGATACAGGCGGAGATGTGACTGAGGATACAGGCGGAGATGTAACTGAGGATACAGGCAGAGATGTAACTGAGGATACAGGCGGAGATGTAACTGAGGATACAGGCAGAGATGTGCCTGAGGATACAGGCGGAGATGTGACTGAGGATACAGGCGGAGATGTGACTGAGGATACAGGCGGAGATGTGACTGAGGATACAGGCAGAGATGTAACTGAGGATACAGGCAGAGATGTAACTGAGGATACAGGCGGAGATGTGACTGAGGATACAGGCGGAGATGTAACTGAGGATACAGGCAGAGATGTAACTGAGGATACAGGCAGAGATGTGACTGAGGATACAGGCAGAGATGTAACTGAGGATACAGGCGGAGATGTAACTGAGGATACAGGCAGAGATGTGACTGAGGATACAGGCAGAGATGTGACTGAGGATACAGGTGGAGATGTGACTGAGGATACAGGTGGAGATGTGCCTGAGGATACAGGCGGAGATGTAACTGAGGATACAGGCGGAGATGTAACTGAGGATACAGGCGGAGATGTGACTGAGGATACAGGCAGAGATGTGACTGATGATACAGGCAGAGATGTGACTGAGGATACAGGCAGAGATGTGACTGAAGATACAGGCGGAGATGTAACTGAGGATACAGGCAAAGATGTGACTGATGATACAGGCAGAGATGTGATTGAGGATACAGGCAAAGATGTGACTGAGGATACAGGCAAAGATGTGACTGAGGATACAGGCAGAGCTGTAACTGAGGATACAGGCGGAGATGTGATTGAGGATACAGGCGGAGATGTGACTGAGGATACAGGCGGAGATGTGATTGAGGATACAGGCAGAGATGTGACTGAGGATACAGGCGGAGATGTGACTGAGGATACAGGCAAAGATGTGATTGAGGATACAGGCAGAGATGTGACTGAGGATACAGGCAGAGATGTGATTGAGGATACAGGCGGAGATGTGATTGAGGATACAGGCAGAGATGTGACTGAGGATACAGGCAGAGATGTGACTGAGGATACAGGCAAAGATGTGATTGAGGATACAGGCAGAGATGTGACTGAGGATACAGGCAGAGATGTGATTGAGGATACAGGCGGAGATGTGATTGAGGATACAGGCAGAGATGTGACTGAGGATACAGGCAGAGATGTGACTGAGGATACAGGCGGAGATGTGATTGAGGATACAGGCGGAGATGTGACTGAGGATACAGGCGGAGATGTGATTGAGGATACAGGCAGAGATGTGACTGAGGATACAGGCGGAGATGTGATTGAGGATACAGGCGGAGATGTGATTGAGGATACAGGCGGAGATGTGACTGAGGATACAGGCGGAGATGTGACTGAGGATACAGGCAGAGATGTGACTGAGGATACAGGCGGAGATGTGATTGAGGATACAGGCGGAGATGTGACTGAGGATACAGGCGGAGATGTGACTGAGGATACAGGCAGAGATGTGACTGAGGATACAGGCGGAGATGTGACTGAGGATACAGGCAAAGATGTGATTGAGGATACAGGCAGAGATGTGACTGAGGATACAGGCGGAGATGTGATTGAGGATACAGGCGGAGATGTAACTGAGGATACAGGCGGAGATGTGACTGAGGATACAGGCAGAGATGTGACTGAGGATACAGGCGGAGATGTGACTGAGGATACAGGCAAAGATGTGATTGAGGATACAGGCAGAGATGTGACTGAGGATACAGGCGGAGATGTGACTGAGGATACAGGCAAAGATGTGATTGAGGATACAGGCAGAGATGTGACTGAGGATACAGGGAGAGATGTGATTGAGGATACAGGCAGAGATGTGACTGATGATACAGGCAAAGATGTGACTGAGGATACAGGCGGAAATGTGACTTTTGTAGAAACGACTGTAGAAACAGGATGACATTTGAAAAAAGCTGTGCTACATTTAAACAGTTCTTTAATTTCTCCAATATAATAATGAACTTTTACCTCTACCCTAAGTCATGGGACACTACAGCAGTCTGAGTAGAGGTCTACAGGCCTAACATTTACAGACTGTCAGTAAAAATAACATAACCAGAAGAATGTGGTAATTCTGGGTCGATGAAAAATACTCTGTTATGTATCTGTAGTATTTTGTCTACTGCCTTGTTTCTGAGTTACTGCCTTTTGGAGATGAGACACATGTTTTTTATGGCTTCAGTAAATATTTTGGGTGAAATTAATTCAAACAGAAACGTCCTCTGTATATAATTGGCCAGGATTTTATTATCTCTGTCCCTGAATTAGCGAGTGCTGTGCCTTTAAACAAAGTTCATTGCCTTGCACATTCTGCGCCTTTCATCTTTGTAATTAGTACTGAAGCAGCATTTCTTTTATTTCAAATGAATGCATGCGCATAAAATCAATCTGAAGCAGACTATTCTGGCAAGGCTGTTTTTCTTTGTTATTTATGATGATAAATTCCTTTCATGCATCTTAGATGTTATGAGCCGAGTACGCTGTTAACCTTGAGAGTTAGTTTTCCACTCTGGCGCATGCCAGTTCCTCTGGGAAGCTTTATGTTCTGATGCCTGGTGGCAATCAGAACAGCGCGGAGAGAAAAGTTTGACTCTCATGTTGAAAAGTGCAGAGTACAGATGTTCATTTGTCTCTCTGAAGAGCACCCCCTAGTGCTCAGGAGGGAGTCACTCATTGTTTGCTCATCACATGCCGCCCCAGTGTAAATTAAGGCGTTGTACAGCGGAACTCTAATGGCCTCTGCTGGGACGTGTAATCAAACGCCTCCCCTTCTGTAATCAGGAGGAGGCATGTTGTGACGACCTTTTGAGAGCACTGCCGTTCCCTCGTCTCATCTAAATTCCACACGCCTATCATTTTTCATCCTTTGTTCCTCTCGGAGGCTCCTGGATAGTGAAGCCTTCTCTGTGGAGCAGAGGAGTATGAAGTAACCTCTGACCCCTCTTCTTCCTAACTTTATATCAAGCTTGGTCACCCTGCGCGGCACGTTCTCTTAACTATACAACCGACCCAACACAGCGTTAGGGCATAAATCAGTTTTAACAAGGCTGGGTCAGAGTGGATGCTGAGTAAGCAGTTTGGTGACAGAGCTCATGAGCCGCTGTCAGATGAGAGCTCTGCAGTTACCTCAGGCCCTTCTCTCAGCAGCACACACGGCTAAAACAAGGTGATAAAACACAAACAATACTTCTCTTCACGCTCAAATCGGAGAACTACCCAGCAGCCATCAGGTTACAGCAGCCAAGAGAACAGCAGGTCCACAGGAACAGCCCCTGTCAGTGCGGGGCAGAGGAAACCTGTCCTGCACCAACAGGACAGAGGACTGTCCACTCCAATGGACTCCAGAATTCACCGCGAGGACAGGAGCTGGGGGAAGAGCAGCTTCAGACTGCCTCCTTCAGTATGCACACAAATGAGAGCAGACATAAAGTAGGTCTGATGTGTCAGCAATTTGCATTTCACTACTGCCATTGGACTGTGAAGGTCATGTGACCAAATATGACAACATCCAAGACACTTATTTACTCACTACATTTACATCTGTAGCTCAGGCTGTGTAACTGCAGTTTACATGAATGAACTACTGAGTGAACAGTGCTCCACTCAGAGCTTCAAAGTACATAAGCACACCACTAGACTCTGTCAGCTCTATGCAGCATGCTCAGATTGTCAGTGGAGGCTATGCAGTTTTTTACTTAAGTAAAAGTACAGATAAATGTGCAAAGATTTACTCAGGTAAAAGTAAAAGTATCACCTTAAAATTTCTACTGAAGTAAAAGTATAAAACTACTTACTTTTAAATATACTTGTGAGTAAAAAAATAAAAGTATTTTGCACAGACTCAACTCACTGTAGTTAAGTAAAGTAACTAAGTACTTTTACTTCATTACATTCCACCACTGCAGATTGTTTTGTTCACACTAAAGGTTAATTTGTCCTCTACGTTAGATACGCATTCAAATACAGATGGAGCGCTCTGTCTGTCTTCTGCATTCATTCTAGCGTACGTTCGTCCATTTCCCCAGAGCTCACGGATACAGACGAACAGAGCAGTACATATGATGACCATTGGGGGTGCTAGTGAACACAGCTCAACAGCAGAAAAAACTGCTGCACTTTTTAGCAGTCACTAGAACAAGTTAATCATGGTTTATTCAAAGATTAAACAGGCACCAGTATTTTCACCTCATTTTCCTGGCTCATTTTCATTACATGTGGTGTAAAAACCTCCGCCACCGCCGCCATGTTTGTTGTTACTGTTGCTCTTTTTCTTCTGTCTTGACGGTTGCCAATCACCCCCTACTGGTTATAACACACATTGACATAGTTTGAAGTATAAATGCTGTGACAATAACAGCACTTGGAACGAATCTGTTTATGTATAAAATGGGAGTATAAATGAGCCATTTTCATGCTTTTTTTTTTACTTGGATGACTTTTCAGTTTTTCTCTGTGTAGCTACTCAAAAGGCCAGATTAAGGGATACTTTAGCAGAACAATGGCTAAAAAGGGCAAATATGAATAACTGGTGTAAAATGTAGATCATAATGCTGTGACAAGGCTTTTACATTTATTATAAGCCAGTCTTTGTGCCCAGTTTCTTCAGCCTTTGATAATGTTCTTAAATACAAAACACAGCACACACGTTCACTGCTCGGACTTGCTCACAGTGCTGTTGTCTCTTCTGTGCCTGTTCGGCTCGCCACCAGAGACGGCCACAGCCAACACCTTCTGCCTATGTGTGTTTCTCTGTCCTCGGCCTTTGAGTCAGACAAAACGCAAAATCAATAATGCTTTTTCTCCCCCATTTCCTCTTTGATGCAACTTCAAAAAGCCCTCGGACAGCCCTCCGGAGGCTCAGAGAGGAAAAGCCAGTGCTAAGAAACGCACTCGGAATCAAAGTACAAGGCAGGAAAACTTCATCTTTCACTTCTTTTAAGCACTCTTAACTTCTCAGCCCCAAATGGCAAACCAGGAACCATTGCATTTTAGAAACACAGTGATGCATTACAACAGTGATGCAGGGGTACGGGGACCCCTAGGGATACACAAGCACTTTGCAGGGGCTACTTGTAATTATTTCACAAGTCGATAATAAAATATTTGTGATTTTTTTTCATAATAAACAATTCAAACTTATGAAAAACAAGCAAGCTCAAGTTTGTTAAAAATATTTTTTGAATAGGCCTATTGTATTTTGTTAAATTTCTTCAAATCTTCATATCAAATGATGATTTATATTTTTGATATGTTTTTCTTGTAGGACATTTATTATAAAGTTAAATATATAATAAACTAAGTAAATTTAATATAATTTTTTATTTTTATATTTTATATTATTTTAAAAGGCAACATTTCTATCTTGAATTTGAATTTTTTTCTGAGAATTAGCATTTACAATTAAGAGAGCATAAAATTGTCTAGACACAGATGTTTCCTAAGACCACTTTTTGAAAAATGTACATGCATTATTGGGGAGTGCTCATGGTATGACAAAAGCCCAGGGGTACAATACAACACAGCATGTTTGTAAAACAAAGGCAGCAGAAAAAGTGATTGTTTCAGACTGTATCTTAAAACGTAATCAAACTGTGAGGTGTGTGGATATGTTGGTGTGCTGACAGAGAAAGTCGTCTATCTGCAGATAAATGCTGCATGACTGGCAGACACTTCAAAGGATCTATAAGTGTCTCCTAGAACGCACAGAGAAAGTCAAGTAGAGAATTAGCCTGAAGTTGGAGCATGTGCACAAGCCCAGTGAGGTGGGCTACCTGACCGGAGAGCCAATGAGAGGCCCACAGTGTACAAGGTTTAAGAATAACAGAAATGACAGCAGTGTTTCTGGATCATGTTCACATCTGGATCTTTTTTTTACATAATACAGCTCTGCTCTACAAAGAAACAACCCAGTATCTGTGGTAACAGTGGAACTGAGAAAAATGGCTTTAAAGTTTTGATGTTGTCCCGCTGATTTTGTCACACGAACATTAATGGTGTAATAATGTAATACCTTGTCATAGATATATATATATATATATTTTATCAATCACAACAATCACCATTGATTTGACCTTTGACCTCCAAAATGTGTAGTTAAACTAGGCCTACTTTATATAGGGTGTGCTGACAAACATTTAATGAGCAATTTAGTGTCAAAATCATCAAGAAAATTAACATTTGTATTGACAGAAAACGTGTCAAAGTTTCATGGCTGAGGTGTGCCTCATTTCAGAGTTTGAACTAAAATAGTTTCCACATTTTGCAGTAACTACACAGATCTCACAGTAAAACAAAGGCAGAGTGCAATAACTGTGTTTGATATCATCAGAACATTCTGAGCTGCAGTTATTGCATTTTACCTTTGGATTACTGTCAAATTTGTAGTTACTGCAAATTTAAAATCAAGATTTCTCTAAAATGGGAAACAAGTGAGCCATTAAACTTTGTCCTTAAGTAAAACAGATGATATGAAGCCTGTTTTCAGTCTTAATTCAGTTTTGACAAAATATGCAGATACTGCATTTTACCCTTGTACGGCAGAGCTGTAACCTGCATCTGTGAAACTCAGAGGCAGTGACTTCTGGAAGGGTTCCTACTCAAATTTAAATTATACAATAATTCAACATCTAATATATACTAAAATTTATATTTTTGTTTAGCCAAAATGACCACCATTACATTTGGAGGAAAAAGGGGGAAGCCTGTAAGCCTAAGAACACCATCCCAACTAGTGAAGTATGGGAACGGCAGCATCATGTTGTGGGGGTGTTTTGCTGCAAGTGGGACTGGTGTACTTCACAAAACAGATGGCATAATGAAGAAAGAACAATATCTACAAATACTGAAGCAACATCTTAGGACATCAGTCAAGAAGTTAAAGCTTGGGAGCAGATGGGTCTTCAAATGGACAATGACCCTGAGCACACATCCAAATGAGTTACAAAGAGGCTTAAGAACAACAAAATCAATGTTTTGGAACCACCATCACAAAGCCCTGATCTCAACCCAATAGAACATTTGTGGGCAGAGCTGAGAAGGCGTGTGAGGCAAGAAGGCCTACAAACTTGACTCAGTTACACCAGTTCCGTCAAGAGGAATGGGACAAAATTCCACCAAATTATTGTGCAAAGCTTGTGGAAGGTTTCCCAAAATGTTTGACTCAGGTCATACAGTTTAAAGGCAATGCAACCAAATACTAAAGAAGATGTATGCAAACTTCTGACTTTGACAAAAATAATAAAAAATCTCTAAAAAATTATTGCTCTAATTTTTCTGGTATTTAGCAAATAGAAATTACAAGGCACAAAAGCCTGGAACACTTTACCTTTAGAACTGAAAAGAGTTTTAAACTGGGTCCTTTTCAAACATGAACTCAAAGACTTTTTAATGAGACGTCAGATATGTGAACATTACTGACTTCACTGATCTGCCATTGTATTTATAACGTTTTATTGTCTGATTGTACCGTCTTGTATTGTTAGTGTGTGTATTGTCACTGTTTGGTTGTGTTGTGTTTTGTGTAAAAGCCTAACTAGGGACAGGCTTTGAGAATTAGCCTCAACTAAAATGTTGTATTGTGGCATAACTTAATGAAACACACTTGTCCCTATCAAATAAACATACAAAAATATATATATTTTGGTAATCCTTACTAACCTAGAACATAAGAAAAAAAATTGTTTTGTGTCTCCTTATACAGTATGTCTAAACTTTTGATTTCAACTTTAGTTTTATGAGATGTGCATGTTGTTATTTACATTTTACCCATTTTCACAACGTAAAAGCTGGCAGCAGCAGTGTCTGTTATGTGTCTACTTTCTTCAGAGTCCCCCTTTATGTCCCCAGTGGTAAATCATTGTTTTGTAAGAATTACTGGCTATGAAATTAATGCCACAATAACAGCAGATAAAGGCAGATTGTGGGTAATTGCCCATCAGTGAACTCCTCGGCTCTCTCCGGAGTGCAGCTCCCTAGCCTCACTACTCTAGAGCCAAATCAGAAATCCATGCTCTCGATGGGCAGTCGATATCTCATTAAGCAGCCTGGTGCACACAGCCGGTGCACACAGCCGGACGCGGTGCGAGTGTGGCCCTTGGCACACAGCGGCCCCGTAATCACCTGTGGGCAGACAGGTAGAGGCACGTCCACAAGTCATATTCACACCACAAAAACACACTTCCGCTTGTCTCACATATTACGTACACTGCAAAAAATCTATATCCAGCACTAGTTAAAATGACTTGAATTTATTTACTAATATGGCTAGATTATTTGACTTGTTTCAAGTTATTTCTGTTCTCGTTTCAAGACATTTTTACTTTTTTCAAGCTAAATTATCTGCCAATGTGGTAAGTGGAATTTTCCAATCCCATTGGCAGATGATTTTACTTGAATGTAATGCTGAATATTGATTTTTTTGCAGTGTATGAGGCACTGTATGTGAAGGCCTTTTGTAATTCAACATTTAGTAACTGCACTTAAACAGAAAGTACATATTTTTTGTTGTTTTTAAGGAAAACTGTTTCACCCAAGCTTATTACAAAACAACAACAAATAGCAGAAAAGGAAGTTAAAAATGTGTTTATATTGATTTCATATATTAAATCATCCTTGTAGGTTACTTTCATTGTGGTCTGGTCCTAACTCACGGCTCCTCTCCTGGCTTCATGTGGTTAATGGAATAGCAGCAGATATTGTTAACCTCTTGGTAAATGTTTGTGGAGGCTGCAGCAGTGCGTACTGAGCTCTGCGATGATCCAAACAGACAAAGAGGCACACGGCTACAGCAAATATTTACAGCCCCGCTAATGCAGCCTTGTTCACGGCCCACACTTCCCACACTGCTGCACACTCAGGCCTGTATTTATGAGCCGTCTGCATGCACACTTGGCCACAACAATACTTCTTTATAAGGATTCATTATATCGACTACAGATACTTCCACCTTTCCACACATCAAACAACTTTCTTTAATTATGTAATTGGAATTTTTCATCTTAATTGTGCTGAGTAGGCTGGCTAATTTGCATGGACTAATGAGAGGGATGTTTCCATTACTGGTAATTAGCTACATGAGAGGCGGAACACAGAGGGAGAGGTGGGCAGGAGCGAGCCACAGCAGCTATCGTGCATGTTCTGTAAGGATACTATTGTTAAGAAGAGACAGGGTGTGAGATATGAGGTCTTAACATAATAAAGCATGTTTCCCAAATGGTGGGTCAGGACCCAACATTGGGTCATGGGTCAAGGTTGAATTGAAATGCATTTGGGTAGCTGACCTTTGGAGGTGTAACACTTTTTCACAACTTTGAGGTTGAGTTACAAAGAATTTTAAATACTAATTTCAAATAAGAGTCAGGTGTATAAAAAGGGTAAACAAAGCTTTTTGTAAGCCATTCATATTTTAACTCAGTAACTCTGTAACTCAGTTATTTATACATGTTTTGACAATGGTGTGACAGCTGTATTTTTTCACAAAATAAAATTCTAAATGTAAAAAACATTTTTTTTTAGGATGGGACAGACATGTGACAGAAAAGATCACATAACTTGTCCATTTGAATATTAACATGTCTGTTGTGCTAAAATTAAGATTTTCCTAAAATTAATAACAAAACTACCTTTAGCTCACAGCCTTAACTCCAGAGGTCTGTCTGGTCTATAAATAACAGACTGGGAGTCCTGTAGGTTTTGCTGCTTCCTGGTTAAAAAACTGATTTTTTATGTCACATCGCAGCAGACTGTTTTGATTACAAGATTAAACTGATTTAATTTTATTGTAGGATTCAGGTGCAGTTAAAAGTGTTCTTTTAGTAAAGTACAAATATTTGACATTATGCCAAAACCTTTGTGAACTGTCCCTACACTAGTGATTTATTTTGGAAATGTTTGTAATTTGTATTTTGAAAATGTTACATTCACACCACAGAACATGTACCAGTTTAACTTTAAAATACAAACAAATAACATACAACTTTCTAAAATTTCAAAGATTTTGTAGTAGGCCCCACATTGCACTGCTGATAGAATTTTGGAGGAAAAACACAATTTAGCTAATTTTATCAGTTGACTACGGAAAACGTGGGCACCACGTCAACAACCCATTGTTTATGAAAATACATGTCATAAAGGTGGTGGTAAAAAAAATAAAAAAGGCAAAATACATCATGTAACTTTTCATATGGCTTTGATTTATATTCATGCTACATATGGTAATGATGTCATGACTTATCATAACACATTGTATAGGCCTATAACATATGAATATTATAACACATAGCCTATCAGCAACTTTTAAAATCAAATGAAATAATGACGATAGAGCTATAGATGCCACCCCAGGATGTGTATGCCTATGATCCACAGAATAGAATGTACTCTGCTGTGGCACACAGAGGGGCATGAGGAAAAGGCAGCCAATGTCACTCTGGGGTTCATCCATTTTACTGGAAGAAAATTACTGCTGCGATTTAAATGAGTTTCCAATAGCGCCGCGTGTTCACATTTTAATTTAATTTTTGACACTGTCCCTAAATCCCATCATGATAGGAGCAGCTAGAGCCAGAGCGAGCGGGACGAAGAGAGGGAGAGAGGAAGGGAGGAAGAGGGGCTAGAGAGGAAAAGAGGCAGAGGAAGAAAGGCAGAGAGACCGAGGAAGAGAGACAGAAAGGAAGGGAGGAAGAGTGACAGAGGAGCGGAGAGGCAGAGAGGAAGAGATGCAGAGAGGCAGACAGAGAAAGGCCAAGCACTGAGTTGTACAGTCATTTACAATACCTACATATGATTATCACGTTAGAAAAGCTGGAATAATTAATTGTCTTTATAGGTCAACAACCTTCAGCTCTGCATAACCACACACAACACATACACAACATACACAACACACACAACACACACAACACACACACAACATACACAACACACACAACATACACAACACACACACAACATACACAACACACACACAACATACACAACACACAACACACACAACACACACAACATACACAACACACACAACACACACACAACACACACAACATACACAACGCACACAACACACACACAACATACACAACGCACACAACACACACACAACATACACAACACACACACAACATACACAACACACACACAACATACACAACATACACAACATACACAACATACACAACCAGGGCTAGGTACTGTTAGACGATACCTTTTAGGTATTGAAAGAAAAGTTACAATACTACTGGTATTGAAAAAAATATTTTTATTTAATACCAAGTTTCAATACCTAGTGGAGCCTTTAATGTTCCTTTGCATGTATTTATCAAATAAATAACACAGAATAAATCATATAAACTACTGGTTTTAACTTACACCTGAGAATTTTGCTGCAAAAATGTGTCTTGTTTTCAATTTTATTGTGTTTTATGATTGTAGAAGATGAATTAAGCTCACCATAGGTATCAGGAAAAGTATTGCTCAGGTACCAGTATCAAAAACCAGGTAATGCTTAAGTACTGGTTTAAAAAAACATCTGTACGGTACCCAGCCCTACACACAACACACACACACACACACACACACTTCTTTTTTTACCAAGCAAAAATTTTGAATATTTAAAATACTAAGGTTAGGAGTTTGATCTCATTTAAAGTAAGGATTTCACAAAAATAAAAAATATACATGAAATAAGCAGACATGATTATAGATAGAAAAGAGAATGTAAAAAGTATGGACGTTAAGCATCTATGAATGACATGGATTTAAAACAAATAAACAGAACAGAACTCACAGTTTGAATGAGTAGTAACACAGTAATAATATTTGTAATAATTATGACAACATAAATTGTAAAGCATGTGTTTAAACCTGAACTAAGTATCCTCCTAAAACCATCACTGTCCTTGTGTGTTCATCTTTTTCTACACAAGAGTACAATGCCATATTCTTTGTTGTTGACTGTGATGCACCTGAGCCCTGTCCCGGTCGGAAGCAGCCCTCTCTGTGCAGGCATGCATGAGCGTGCACACCACAGCAGGGGCAGTGTGTCGCCATGTGCGCACGTATGACTCTGTGATGGAGGGGGGGAAGGGGGAAGGGGGCAGCATTGGGATTAACACACTACACCAACAGCACCAGGACTGGGAGGAACCCATGCCGCTGCTCCCGGGGCCACACATGTAAACCCAGGGCAGAAATAGGTCAGTGGAACAAACACAGCCACACATGCTCCACAGTCAAGAGTGAGACTGAGAGAGAGACCGAGAGAGAGAGGGAGAGAGAGGGAGACAGGAGCCCCGGGAACCTGAGAACCACACACCGGCACTGACACTTCCCCAAGCCAACAGCCCCCCTCCCTCCTCTGGACTGGAACAAGCAGATTAAGAGCGGGGCAGAAAGGCACTGTCACCCCCCTCCTCCTCGACCTCTGGCCCCTCAGCGTGTCCCTCTCATCGGCTGCATTGAAACTTCTGCCTGAACCCGGAGCTGCAGCGACGAACGCTGCACAGACCACAGCGGCTGTGGTTTCCTCAGCGACAGCAGCGAGCAGCACAGATTCTCTGCACATCTTCTGTTCCAAATTTCTGAACATGTGTCGTTTGAATTATCAAACCCCAGCCCTGCCTTTGCTCGTGCATTAACAGACATTAGACAGGCTGGTTTCTCGCAGCCTCCCTCGCTCCTCTCCCTGTCACACTCATGCCTTGCAAATGAAATGCAAAGAGTTGGCAGCCTGTGAATAGCAGCACTTCCCTACTTGTTACTGAGAGCAGATCGACATGCATGCAGCTCGCTCCTTACCTTTCATCGCTGAAATCACAAAATACATCATTAAGCTTCCAGTCCATATGAGAGGAACTATGTGCAGCGCAAAGCCTTCCACTGCTGTCTCAGCAGCAGCTGGCCACCACAGCTCTGCCTCTCAGCCTGCGAGCATGACCACACCAGAATCCATGTGACTGTGACATCACGCCCCCGCCTGCCTGGCCCCGCCCCCCTGGTCTTTGATTGGCACAGCAGGCAGCCAGTAGGGGCGCTGAGAGCTCAGGCAGGGAGCTGGCTGTGGTCCCACTGATTGCAGTCAGAGGCTTGTAGAGAGGCACACGCACACTATCTGTGAGACGATCTGCCAGCACCAAGACAGCCTTACAGTCACACACATGTCTTTATGTCCCATTTCTAACCCCTCTGCCTTCACAAATACATTTATTCTTTCATGATCTATTTTTTTACTTTGCACAGACAAAGCATTTTTCAGCAGTTTGGTTCTTCTCTGTTCTTTTCTTTCTTTTTGGTGCTATTTTAGTGCTATTTTAAATATTTTTAGCATAAAATAAATCTGCAGCTTCTGACTGTGACTTTTTTAAAATCATAGTTTTTAATTTTAATTTTAATTTTTTTAATTTATTTTTTATGATTTACATTTTTCTTTGATGAACATTTATATGTTCACTACTGAGCCAATGTAGGGATCAAGGGGATTTACATTGCAATGATCTACAAGTAGGTGAAAATGAAAACGAAATAAAATGTATCGAAGGACAAAAAAAAAAAAAAAAAAAAAGTTCCCTTTTATTTTGGGTTCTTAAACACACCATTTGGCAACTGCTGTAAATGAGCCATGGCAGTGAAATTTGGTTTTGTGTACTGTATACTTAGTGTACACTTGTTTAAGTCTCAGTGAAAAAAATGTGTCCTGTCTGTAGATATGACTGATACAGGCATAGGCCCCCTCTCCACCCACACACAAACACATGCACACTCACACACACACCCCTCCCCCTCCTCCTCCTCGCCCGTCCGCTCTCATATGATAATCTGCTCTGACTTCCTAACCAGCTGCCTCTCTCTGATACAATATTCTGGTTTTAGTGCAATCCAGCCTTGGCCAAAAACCACATTGCATTTGGCATTTCCCAGAATAAGCTGGAGCTGGAATATTAACTACCAAAATATTACGCCAGAAAAATCATATTTTTATTTCACCCTGGATTTTAAGAGTTCATATTTTGCTCTCACTCCACTGCAGCAGACATCTTTATTTTAATGCACCCTGATTTTAAACACCACCCTTACTTGCTGTCCTTGTATTTATTAAACAAAGGTAACCATATATAATATGGAAATGAGGTGTCAGCAGCTGCCGACATAAATCTTCTGGTGATTATGTTTCATGGGGACCTCTGTGATCCATTACAAACACTAAACACATTAACTACATAGTGTCAAGCACGGGCTCTCACTGCTCACGGCTAATGAGTGCAATATGATAGCATCAAATGGAGCGTCCCACAGATATGAATGAGGCTGGCACACACATATTCACAACATCATCAGCAGCAGAGTGATGTTTCTCTTCTGAAATGAGCCAGGACAAACTCTCTGTGGTTGTTGGTGAGCGCTGCTGCTGTAGCAGAACATTCACCAAAACACCACATACGATTATAAATATGAATATGAATATCAGGTGTCTGCTTATAAAATATGTGATAAAACACATTATTAGAAGTAGTATAATCATTCTGAAGTTCTACTAGTAACCCTTGATCATAACCACTGTAATTCACTGTAAAAAAAAAAAAAAAAAGTGAAAACTCAAAAACTGAAGGCAACAGGTTCCTTTAAGATTTTTGAGTTTTGGGGCCAACTAAATTTTTTTTTTTTTTTTCAACTAATTTGATGTTCATACATCTAAAAACTTTTAATTTTATCTATCTTTTTTTTTTACCTCATCTTACAGCCAACTTACTATCCATTGTTCAGAAAAAAGTATAATTATTGATTGAAAAGCTAAAAATACTAAATTTAACAAAATAATGATTTAGATTTTTCTGAACAATAGATAGTACATTGTCTGTAAGATGAGTTAAAAAAATAATGATGGTGAGTAAAATTTAAAATTGAAAGTTTTTAGACATATCAACATCAAATTAAGTGAACAAAAATATAAGATGTTTAAAACTTGAGATTTTGAGTTGGCCCCAAAACTAAAAAATCTTGAGCGATCCTGTTGACTGAGGTTTTTCAGTGTTTGATTTTACAGTATAGTGCACTAAATATGTAAGTACCATAGAGTAAATACATTAAACTGTGTATGAAAGCTCATTCTTAGACTATTGCTTTGAGCTATCTTGTCATCTATATATCAGTGTGCTAATAGAGACTATAGGAGTAACACTTGGTCATGTGAGTAAATATTCATATGTAGCTTGGTTTCCAGTGGTTATTATAATGTGCTATGCCTGTTTTTCAAATTTTGAAAAGAGATGGTTGTAAAGAAAACACAAAATGAAAATTCAAAGAATAAAAGATCCTAGCTCTATCAGTGAAAGTGGCTCTAGTATCTGACTTTACTTTTTGTGAACAAAGATCAAGAGCCACAGTGCTACAAAACAACAGCAGATAATACTAATTATTCATTAATTCATTTATTATTATGAAAAATAAATGCAGACATAAAGTAGCCGCTTACTCACTTTAGTGATGTGCTCATACAGAAACAGGTGTGGGACGACAGTTTGTCCAAGTGCAAAAGACTTTATACTGTACTGTGTGGCTTTATCTTTCTTAGAGGATAGTTATTGAATGTAAAAGACAAATTACTTACTCTTACTCTTACTCTGGCCTTTTCATAATAGGTTTTGATCCAATGCAAAAACGATATTGGCTACCTTCATATCAATATAACTGATAAAGAGACATAAAAGTATTCTCTAAATCCATCACGGGCGGGTTAAATTATGTCAAGCAGATAGAGAGCAAAGCCAAGTCGAATATAACATTTTATTTCATTAGAAACACAAAAATGACCTCTAAAAAGACATATCTGGTTTTATTTTAACACAAATTTCTAATATCAGTATTTCCACATTATCACATTTTTTTCATGTATATAAATATACACTACCTAGAAAATAATGTGATTCGATACAAGGTCATGTGTACCCATACAGTTGTATCATATGAATAAAAGATCAACACATTAATATAGTAACTGTATCGTCTGTATCATCACATTGTTCTACTGGAACATGTGGAATCACTTTCTTACATGTGTTTAAGAGGAAACCTTAAACTTAAATGACTTTTAACAGAGTGTGAGGTGTGCATATGTAGGTGTTTAAAGCCTGTTTGTCCCAGAGGAGACATTTTTCCTTGACCTCACTGACAGGACGCCAATACCTCAGCCCTAAGTCTTTTTCATTATTGCATTGATTGAGCCACGACGCCTGTGATAATCAGCTGACTGCACAGTGGCAGGGGGCAGTCTATTGAGTCATCTCAGTCTCACTTTCTTTTTATACAAAGCCTGATCACCAAGTCAAACAGAAGGCCTGAGTGATTTCATGTATGTTACATCACATACTCTATGTCATACCACATTTTCAAACCTTATCCAGTTTCAGTACAGTCACTTACACATTAATATCAAACCAAGGTTTACAGCTGACCTTGATCTGCAAACACTCATCACACACAGACAAGAACAAGTCTGTGAACCTTTTGGAATTGTCATGGTTTTCTGCATACATGTGTTCAAATGTGATCTGATCTTCATCTAAGTCCAGGCTCATGACAAATATAACTCAGTCTGATCTGTCTTACTGAACACGCTCAACATTCAGAGTGGTTGTGGAAAAAGTGAACTCTTAGAATGATTAATTTCTAGACCCCACCATGGCAGCAATACTCTCAGACCTGCTCGTCATTCAAGAGAAATTTTAGACATTTCTTCCTTGATTTCTTGTTCCATTGCATCACCAGATGTGACAGCTATCAAACAGATATTCTCACATTATTTTGTAAAGTGGGGAATTCATCTTCCTCTCAATCAGGGCAAGCTGACATGTTGATAATTCATCAGTGGAGTGTGCATCTTTTGCCAACTTCAGGTTAGCACCAATGATTTATTTATTTATTTATTTATTTATTTATTCATTTTTTTGTGCCTTTGTGCCATAGACACCCTGCATGTTGTAAACACTGTCCCAATAGTAGACAGGGTAGCCCTGAGGTGTTAAATGTATTAAAAAGGTGTTGATGTTGCCAAAATCAAGGCCTTAAAAGGATTAAATCTTATGGGCAGGTATTAAATGTTGTTCATCTAGGTCTTAAATTGTCAAACTTGGGACATCTAAGTCAAGTTTTTCAGTGTTGTACTTGTCGAAAATATATTTTAGATGAATACTTTGTAAGTAATAACAGAGAAGTCTGTCTTTTTTGTGAGTTGAATGTGAACTTATAATAAATTCTATCAATAATGGTTTTACAAATATCTTAAAGTCACCCACTGGAATGTGCCTTTATTTAGTACATTTTTGAAAGGTAAGTATATTGTTTATATGGCAGTGTAATGTTGCAGACACAGACATAGTTTGTTGCAAAAAACATCCCCACAATACAGTAAATGCTGTTACCACTGAAATTTATGATTCCGTGTTGAGGACTGGAGATAATTCAGCTGTAGTAGACTAAAACTAGAAAACAAAACCAATGAGTTTCAAAGAGTAATACTAATGTTTTATTAGTGTAAAATTCATACAGATTATTGTTCTTTTGCCGACAATCTTGGCATTAAATTTTATTCTAAGAGGCATTAAAAAGTCTTAAAAAGGTCTTAAATTTCATGAGAAAAAACTGGAGCTACCCTATGTAAAGTATGGTGGAGAAAAGTTCATGATTTGGGCCTCAGCTTGGCTGCAGCAGAGCCTGGTCAGCCAGCACTCACTGAGAGGAAGATGAGTGTGTAAAAAATAAAAATAAAAATCTAGGATAATGTGAGAATGTCTGTTTGATAGCTATATAAGCTGGTGATACAGCAGGACAAGAAATCAAGGAAGAATTAGCTAAAATTCCTCCTGAACGAAGAGCAGGTCTGACTCACAGCTCCTGGTGGAGAGTACTGCTGCCATGGCAGGGTTTAAAAGATTTTCATTCCAAGAGTTCACTTACTTTTTCCACAACCATTTTGAATGTTGAATGAATGTGTTCAGTAACAGCCTAACAGATCAAACTTTGAGTATTATTTTATTTTTATTTGTTATTACCCTGGACTTATGAAGATTAGATTAGAAATGTATGCAGTAAACCATGACATTTCAAAAGGTTCACAGGCCATTGTATCTCTATTTTTAATTAAAATTTTATCATACATACAATCCATTCATTTAACATTTATACATGCTGTTTTAAACAACAGCCAATGGGAACATGTGACACATCTGCAAGCATGTGATTGGCTAAAAGTTGCCAAAATGAGCAACACCACTTTTTCTCCAATGCAAGGAAAGAAAAAAAGTTAGTGCCCCTTTAACTAGAGCAAATGTATTTACTCTAAACAAGCCTTGTGAAATAAAGGTGAGTGGAGGAGCAGAGGGCCCTGCTGTGCCCCGGAGGAGGGAGGGAGGGGCCACAGCTGATAATGGCCTCATTAACAGTCTGTCAGCAGTCGACAAACAGCTCATCCACTTACTCCGAGAGCTCTGAAAACAGCTTTGGAGACATGTCAACACTGTGGAGGGCTCATGACCTTTCGACCCCAGGGAGTAGACACTTTCTCAGTAGCCTGATTGGAGTGGGATAGTACAGGCTGGGTCAGCGCTCAGACTGGTCAACAGCTCGTAACCAGAGCCGGCCCTAGCTCTGTGGCCACCTTGGCAAGATTTTAGATTGTGCCCCCCCTAACCTTCACCACTTCAAAACAGAACATAGGCTACATAATAATGCTCTTTGTGGCACTTCGTGTATTGCAATTTTAATACAAAACAATTTAATTTAATTCCCTCTATTCTGGTGGCCTGGCGAGTCAGATTCTCCTACTTGCGTTTCACAAGCAGGACAGTCTGTTCTCCTCTCAAAGCGTTTCTCCGGTTCGATTTGGAACTGGCCAATCACTGGCTTCTGCTGCTGTAACAATTCAGAAATAAGTACAGAGCTGCTCGTAATATGAGGTATTCTGGTGTTTTATTAAAAAAAAAAACAATAATAACTGGCAGGAATCCATGTTTGTTTGGGTCAGCGGTGCACTGCTTATGTCCTTCCCTTCATTTCTCTGATTGGTTACTCCACCACAGAAACAAAATGTTAGTGAAGAGGTAAAAGACTAAATTCTTTGTATAGAAGAGGAAAAGAGTTCATCTGGCAGGCCAGGCTCGTATTCTGGTGCATCTTAGATGATATTATACTATTTTCAGCAGTTATTGTGTTGTAAAAATGTACAATTAATGGTTTTCTCCAAGATTCAAGAAGTTTATTTAAACAACTCCTGTACTTTAAACATGATCTGCTGATCTATGCAGACTATAGCACATTTGGGCATTAAACTTTTGTGTTTTTATAAATAATCCAAACACAAATTTCTTTCATAGTGGTTCCCCAGTAGAGCCCCAGCCCTTATATTACTCTGCTCCACCCCTGCTCCATGCAGCTCAGAGTTACATACAGAGCCTTCAGTCTCACTTCACTGTGCTGTGGACAGAGGCTCCGTAAAACGCCACAAGCTGCAAAAAACTTTATGTTTGATGTTGCTTTTATAATAATACAACTAACATATTGGGAGGCATATGCTGCGCACCTCTACAGTGGTCGCATCATATTTTACTGCATGTTTTATTTCAGTGAGCATTTATGATCATATCTCTGCAAAAATGAGGTTGATCATTATCAAACAAGAACTGTTTTAAAGCTTTAGAGATGTAGCATGCATTTATGGGCTCAAAGCTGCTTCTAGTGTCCATGATTTCTTGTCAGTTGGCATTTATTGGAATTGACCAGGCTCATGTCAGCAGCTTACATTACTGACCGGGTGCTGCAGCACGGGGCAGTGGCTGGCGTACCCCCTAGTCATTTTGCACCCCTTAGCATATGCCTATATCACCTATGCCACGGGTTGGCTCTGCTTGTAATCTTCACAAACCTTTGGCCCCTTAACATGTATATTATAGCATTTAAAGTATATATACACATGTATATCTGAGCACAAAGCCTCCGTCCGCCGTACCATCCTGAGCCCGCAGCAGAATGACCAACTCCAACAGGCTCTCCATGAAAACAATACAGATCAATTTAATATAGATGCCAAAGAGTGGAGGGCATAATATTAGAGCCATAACAGCCCCGGCCCACACCACACAATCATAAACCAATTTAGGACCATTCCAGGCAATTTCCTGAGGGCTTCCACTTGTGGGAAGACTTCAATAAATCACACAGACAACAAAGGAATATCTATTTCAGTGAGAACGGAGCGCTGGCTGTGTCCAGAGGAATGCACAGGTTGGGTTTAAAAAGATGACTTTGAATAGGAGAGAGTACAAACATGGCACACGGCCGCTGTAACTGTGGCTGCAGGAAATGCTGTTTACTCATTATGGCTAATGGATTTTCCACAGAGCAGCGCTGACGTCACACACTCTGCGTTCGTCAGTACATTTACAAAACCAATTGGGAGTTGGAACACTGTAAAAAAGCAAATAAAAATGGAATGCAATGATTTAGAACTCCCATAAAACCACACAACAGATCAGGTTTAGAAACAGAGACCTTTCACCAATTCATGTAAAATAATAGCTCTATGTGAAACTGATGGCAGCAAGATGTCTGAAAACAGTCAGAGTGAGACACTTACATGCATTTTAAAACTCAGCTTCTAAATGAACAAGACAATCATTTGAATTCCTGTTTTTGCATGTAAACAGAGAGCAGTGGCAGCGCAGCCCCAGGCCAGCTCAGCACTATTCACACTGTCGCATCTGTCACTGCGCACACATACACACAAACAGCATATTTATAGAAGAGTGGGGTCAAAAGGAGAAATATGAAAGCGTATCATTCCTACATAGGTGAAGTCTACACCTGTCACCTGTCACAGAATCAGAATCAACAACACAGCTCTTATAGAAATGTCTGACAAGGCTACAGCCTTTGTGATATTTAAATGTATTTATAGAACTGGGTCTAAAGATGATTGTGTAAAAATATGATTTAAATATATATTTCAGAATCAGTAGAAGGAAATGATTGAGACAGTGAAAGACAGTGTGACTAATGTAGAGTCAGATTACTAATGGCACAAACTTTTACAGAATACAAAGGTTACAAAGAATACAAAGGTTCAGCAGTGCGTGTTCAGTGAGTGTCGCAAGTATTCAGTGAGTATCTCATGTGTTCAGAAAGCAGTATTGTATGTATTCAGTGAGGGGTATTGCATGTGCTCAGTGAGTATTGTGTGTGTTCAGTGAATGTCGCATGTGTGTATCACATGTGTTCAGTGAGTGTCGCGTGTTTTCTGGGAGTGCTGCATGCAGTTAGTGAGTACTGCATGTGTGAAGTGTCGTGTGTGTTCAGTGAGTGTCACATGCATTCAGTGAGTGTCGTGTGTGTTTAGTGAGAGTCGGATGCATTCAGTATCGCCTGTGTTCAGTGAGTGTTACAAGTGTTCAGTGAGTATTGCATGTGTTCAGTAAGTATTGTGTGTGTGTTCAATGAGTATCGCATGAGTTCAGTGAGTAGTATGACGTGTTCAGTGAGTGTAGCATGTGTTCAGTGAGTAGCAGAGGTTTTCCTACAGATAATTACCATCTGTCATTTTGACAAACAGGGTCAAAAAAATTCTGAGCTCTTTTTGTCCATCATTGTATACATGCATATTAATATCATTATTTCTGAATGACCGCAATACCATTTTATTAATAAGAATAGGCTACTAATATGTAAGTGCCATAAAAATTACTGTAATACGTTATCTGTTTTTAATAAATGAATGTGTCTGAAATACAGTATTGCACACTACTACTACTTTTAGATGTTCCTCGTTAAATTCTATTTGTGCACAGAGCCGTGCAGAGCCTTAGTGGTGTGTGTTTTTGCAAACGTGTGTGAAGCTCCTGCTTATAGCCAGAACTCGGTAAAACTGTTGAAGTTTTTCTGTATCTGGCTTTGGTTATGCGGAGAGAACCTTATGTGATGTGCTCTAAATGTGTCGCTTTATTTCCCAGTTTTCTTCCCAGACAACTGGGACATAAGTCACAGCGGTTTGTTCTTTTATTCAAATGCATATTTGAATAAAGCTACAGCTAATGCACTAAGGGTCACAGGATGAGAGCCAGGAGGTTGTTTTACACAGAAAAGACAGTTACTAAAAAGAAGCGAAAGCAAAAGGAGAAGGGCATGTGTTTATTGGAACCTTAAAACTCGAAAGTGAATGTGCGAGCGAAGAGTGGTTTCCTGGTGGCGCTGCTAGAGCTATGCTCACAGTCACTGCACACGGCGTTTCCCCGTCACTCTGCCCACTGTAGTAAGTAAGTAAGTCATTTAGCTTTATTTCTATAGCACCTTTCCCAGACATAGTCACAAAGTGCTTCACAATGAAAGGCATAAAACAACATCATAATAAAATACCAGTGGAATAAACACATTATAACAAAATACAGTCAATCATAGCAGCCCTAGTCTAATGACCCTGAAGCGCTTGTGTAAAAAAGAAGGTCTTAAGTTGTTTTTTAAAAGTATTTATGCAATGTAATGAGCGCAGGTGCGGTGGCAGTTCGTTCCACAATCTGGGCGCAACAGCGCAGAAGGATCTGTCTCCTCGAGTCTAAATGAGTGCAAGGGACCATTAGAAAGTTCTGTTTTGAGGATCTCAAGCTGCGTGCTGAGCTGTAGGGCTGAATCAAATCACATATATAGGGGGGCGCTTGCCCATGCAGCGCCCTGAATGTCAGGACCAGGATTTTAAAGTTTATGCGGTAGAGACAGGTGTAGGTGACAGAGGGAGGTGTGCACTTAGTTACTCTGGACCCATGGAGTGAACGTGAGGTCGAGAATAATGCAGTTTTGAGAGGGAGATGTGCGCGCGGGGCTGTAGTTCGTCCCGCGACTTTCTCCCGCAGAGGCGGGGCAGCACGGAGTCTCCACAGCCGCAGTACCGAGATTGAACTCGGCGGTTTTGAGTGAAATAAATGTACACCAAACACTCCCTGTTCATTCACGCAGTTTTCCCCGCAGAAGAGGCAGAGGTGGGAGAAGAGAAAGGCGTGGGGAGAGGCAGGTGTTGCCGAGGGCGCGGTGGGAGCAGCGTGGCGAGTATAAACAGGACTAGCAACAGCACTGATGAGGCTGGGATCACCTGAGGCAGGAGGAAGTTTGTCAGGGTGGATACAGCAGGCCATGACAAACTTGCAGATGCAAATGCAGAATGTTTACATTCATTGCATTTCTCTTTCCTCACATTTGACTAGTTATGGGACATAAGAGGTTATAGTTATAGTTTACTAATGTTTAGAATTTACCTGGTTTCTACTTATTTATTAATTGGAGAAAAAGATAAAAATACATAATTCAGCACGTCCGCCTGATAATGATGTCACAATATGCAAAATATATGCAGATTAGATGCCTATAATTACTACATTCATAAACTTTGGTTCATAACTGACATTTTTCTCATTTATAGTAAGACCCTATCTCTAATTATTTTTAAGCCACAGCCTTTTTTGGATATCAAAAAACTGTATTTTAGAGAAAGAAAATCTGGCGCCCAAAGAGTTAATTAACTCGCGCTGTTGCCATATCCTGGACAGAACTGGGAATTGCATCTCCAGCTTCCTTCTTTTTATTCTGTCAAAATGATGGATGACCATCAGAAATTTCCGTCAGAGCTTTAAATAATCTGTCAATGACGGAAAATTCTCGATTAACGTAATCTCTGGTGAGTAGTATCTCATGTGTTTGGTGAGTGTTGCATGTGTGTATCATGTGACTGTCGCAAGATTAATGAGTGTCGCGTGTGTTCAGTTAGTGTTTTGTGTTCAGTGAGTATCGCGTGTTTTCAGTGAGTAGTATTACATGTGTTCCATGAGTATCTAATATGTTCAGTGAGTGACACGTGTGTTCAGTGAGTATTGTTGTGCGTAGTGCATGTGAGTAGTGTTGTGCTGAGATGAAAAGACTTTTATTGCCATTTTGCTAACAGCAGGTTTGTACTGAACATTAATAAGAGATACTTTCACAGTGGGGTCACTGAAACTTGCACAGGACAGCCACAGGTCTGAATTATGCTCTGAAGAAACTACTCATTTTTAAATAGTAGGAAATATATTGTCTGTAACATTCTTTGGCATAGGAGTAGAAGTGTCTTTTGTAGCCGTCTGAGGACAGAGAGGACAGAGAGGACAGGACAGAGAAAGAAAACACAGAGAGATTATGGCGGCCGTGGCAGCAGTGTGAGAGGCTTAGGCTGACAACGCGGGGAGTAGAACTCTGTGAATAACAATGAAGCCAGCGCACTTCCTCCATCTCCGACTCCCCCAGACGACAGGACAACAGGAGGCAGCCGCAGCCCAGCGGCCCACTCTCCCCACCATCATTACGGCCATAACCAGGCATGAGGGATTGGTAATGGAGCTTCTTATTCTTCTGGCTTCGTACAGCCGACCGCGGAGCTCGTCGAGCAGAAAAGCATGATGATGGTGTTTGTTCTGCTGGTCGGGTGACTGTGGGAAGAGTTGTTGAAAAGGGCAACGGGGGAAGCTGGCCTTTGAGGGAGAAGTTAACGAATGAAGTTCATTATTGAGGAGCATAGCAGGAAGACCCCCTGGAGTGTGTGATGTATTACCCAACGTCAACCGTACACACTCCCCCAACATCACCAATAAACCCTGACAGGAGCCGGGGAGGGAGCCGGGCAGCTAAAAGAGTTAACCTTCTGGTTAGGGCAAGAAACAAAGAAGTGAAGAGACAGCAGTATGTACTGAGGTTTCTCAGTTTACATCACCATTATCACAAACTAATTAAGGAAACAGTTTAATCCTAATATTTAACAATTTAATAGGTATACTTTGTTTAAAAACTAGATCTTATGGCTGTTAAGAGTCAGTTAATGTTTGATTATATTTATTTATTTATTTATTTATTTATTTAACCTTTATTTAAGCAGGTAGGCCCTTTGAGAACCAATTCTCATTTTCAGTGACGACTTGGCCAAGAGGCAGCTTAAGATGCTATACAATAGCATACAAAACTACATTATATACGGTATATTAGTGTCACATAGTAAAAGCCCAAGTGGCTAAAAACAGGTGCGCTGATCTTGCACCGCTGCTTGTAATGATCAGAGAACAGAAGAACACGTGTCTGTTTCAGCACACAGAGAAACAGTATGACTATCAAAACATTAAAAAGGACGCAAAGTGAAATGCAAATAAATATTGGCATTGCATTCACAAATAATTCACTGCCACAAGCGGAAAGAAGGCGTTAGAGTTGAAACTAACATTGGTACTGTTCCAAAGATCCTCCGCATGGTGGATGACTCTCATTTCTTAAAACACTTTTGAAGCATGAATGTAACTTCACTATGTTGTATGGGCTCATAGAAGCAGTGATCCTCAGATTAATCCCTTAAGACTGTAGTAGAGATTTTAGGGCTGCAATGACAATGCTGATATGCCTATAATGGAAATCAGGAGGGTTGCTGAAAGAAAAAGTACAAATACTGAGTATCTGAACATCAGACTGCTGCAGGGATTTTCACACACAAATTTACAGATAAGAGTCTGACAAAACAAAAATATCCAGAAAGCCGGAGTTTTAATGAAAATGGCTTGTTGATGCCAGAGGTCAGAGAAAGGACAGACGGGTTTGAGAGGACAGAAAGTGTCAGTAAGTGTCCCGTGTGTTCAATGATTGTCGCATGTGTTCAGTATCGCATGTGTTCAGTGAGGGTTGCGTGTGCTCAGTAAGTGTCGTGTGTTCTGTGTGTATTGCATGTGTTCAGTGAGTGTCGCTGCTCTCAGAAATGGAATAAAACAGTGCTAAAATGTCTTGTGGGCTAAATTCAATTCAATTTAATTTTATTTAATTTGTATAGCCCAATACCAGCTTGAGCTTGGCCATCCTCCTGCAGCGGGCTGGATCTCTCTGTGGTGGACAGGACCAAAGCACCCTCAACACTTTTAGTCTTGACTTATGAGGATGGCGCGGTGCAGGGGAGTGATTCATCACTGGGCGCGCTCCTCGTGCACCCTCACACATTAGTAATGTAGTCCGCTGAGAAACGCTGCTGTCATCGGCTGTGCCTGGACCTTCTGAACAAGGTAGGTCAACAGCAGCGATGGCCCACTTTTAGTCTTTCACAGCACCTTTAAGTTTCCTCCGTTTCACTACGGCCAGAGCTGATGGACAGGCCGAGATTGGCACAGTCAAGGGAAAACTCTCTACTGTAGTCCTAATGCAGTCAAACAAGGCAAAAAAATCCACACGGACTGAGACTATTACTGCACATGTACAGTATGTGTAGGTTTAAATATTAAAAAAGCAACATGGGTTTTAAAATACTTGTGAAACTTTGGTTTACTAAGTGAAGTAATTTTATTATTTGGAATATTGCACATAAAAAAAAAAAATCTTTAAAGAATGATGATGTGTATATGGACAAGAATACGTAATATGAATAGACCTTTTTCAACCGGAAATCATGTCGTGATTCTTCCAGCCGTGGTTGAAAGTGGCATAAAATAGGATAACTACCAGCCCCTTGACTACATTTGATACTATACAGATGCAGAGACAGAAGAGATTACATAATGTTAAAAAAAATATTAAGACTTAAGACTTAAGACTTTTAAGACTTAAATATAGGTTATCATTTTCAGTCTAAAAGATTCAAAAACTACACTTTTTATCTGCTGTCATCAGTAGGTAGCTAATGCTTGTTGATTGCATTTAAGCTTCTTTACTTTACTGAATAATTGTGACTAATTTCTTCATGAAAAAAAATGTTTATTTTAATGCTTATTTGTGTGTCTTTGCCTCTGTAACTGGCTCTACATCTGTAAACGTGACATTTCGAAAGCTTTTTGAAAACACTTGCTCCATTTTGCCTTAAGCGCTAACTGCAAATGGGATAATGCAACAAGTAGCTACTTCTGTTTTTCGTGAAAAAGGTCTATATGTAAATGTGCGCCTGAATTTATATCGCACTGCTCGATTGTACACCATTTATTATATAGTAATTAATCATTATTAAAAAAAAAGAAAATTAGTAATAAAAAAAAAAATACATGTTTTAAAAGATGCTGCCAAGATAAACCTGCTTTTTAATATCTGATAAAACCCTATACATAAAACCAAATTTTACATTTCTTTAAGCTTATTGTATACTATAAAGTTTACACAAAACGCCACTAATTAAATTGTGGCTTGTAAAAACACTAATTGGCTAGTAACTGTTGACAACGATGGCCTGTGAGAAAAAAAAATAATGTCAAGCCCTAAATGTATCTGTTATTATCAATTATTATCTGTACATAGTGATCAGATTCTGAGATTTTGCACACTTCATGCTCACGTACAGTCTGCAAACCAACAAGAAATCCTGTAAATGGTCCTGAAAAAAACAAGCACAACCTGACTCAGTTTGTGTAATACTTTCCTCTGTCTAAAAAGTGCCAGCGGGGATTTCATTACCAGACTCTCTCAGTCTTCTGTAACTGCACCGCAACAACACATGAGCCGGAAACACAGCCTCTCCAGTCAGCGTAAGCCCCTGACCTCCACATCCAGGTAATGCACTTTTAAATACCTACCTCCGGATTCCTGTTTGTCATTTCTCTTGTGAAGATTAGGTGTAAAAAAAGGCTATTTGAAACCAAAACACAGGATTAAGGGATAATGCTGCTCTGTGTCTTGTGAGTCGACCTTGATTCTGTAATCCAGCGCAGAACTGCACATTTCCCTCTCTTATACATTCAATAGTCTCGGTGTCGAACAGCTGATGTAATGGCTCCAGCATATTGGCGCCACGCTGAGAAAAGTAATGTGAATTAGGAGGAACTTACATTGGCGGAAATAAGAACAAATGAATGAGAGATTTGTACTGCCACACATCACTCAATGTGGTGACATACAGGGAGAGAATTTGAAATACTGCATTAGTATGATTAGACATAAATTTGTCTTTATCGTGAAGCTAATGTGGAACAGGGACATAAAACTCATTGACATAGCCTACTGTTGTGTAGCTGTCAATATATTTAAAAGTCACCTATCTCGTTTCTTTGCAGTTTTTTCTTCCTTTTCCTCTATGGAGCTCCCCCTACATTTGGGAGTAAAACTGCTGTAACGTTACTCACAACAAGTCCAGGAGACTCCTGTGTGGTCCCTCGCATGGCTTCACTTTCATTTTCCCCTCCTCACATCCATGCAAACTTTTTTGTGCAGTTTGGCCGCTCTGTCACTATGAAAACCGAGAAATAAAGCCATTGCTAGCTTGTTGTTATGCCAGCCGCGATGTGCCGCTTCCTCACTGACTCCAGACTTCAGCCCTCACTGCTGCAGTTGTAGTTTTCAGCCCAGAGACAGCAGGGGGAGACGCAGGAGGCTTTATTCACCACACAACTCATTTAATTATCACAGGACTCCCAAACAGATTATTTAAGGTAAGGAGTTCCTCTGTGATCCATCCTAAAGTCCATGGAAAACTACAGATTCACTTTTGGCCAGCAGGGTTGTTTACTGGAAATGCTGCGGTCCATTTGCTTCTTTTTAGATTTCAGTTGTCTGTCAAAAATATCTCAGATTTGTTGTTGTTTG
The DNA here is from genome assembly GCA_020698575.1 of Bostrychus sinensis. NCBI lineage: Eukaryota > Metazoa > Chordata > Actinopteri > Gobiiformes > Eleotridae > Bostrychus > Bostrychus sinensis. The sequence continues at coordinate 34,885,228 of CM036251.1, forward strand.
TATCAGTCAATTTCACTGCAACATACAGTGCTATAGAGTGCATACACTCTATAGTAGCTTAAAGTGTGCCTTTGGGAGGCGGAGTTGCCAAGTGAGGAGATGACTATGTTGTTTTTATACGCTTTCAATCACTTTACTCTTTCAATGAATCAAGTCTGGTTTATTTAGGGTGACCAGACATCCCTACTTAACCGGAACAGTCCCAGTTTTAGGCTCCTTGTCTCATGTCCAGTTTTTAACAAACCATGTCCCAGTTGTCCCCATTTTAACTAACAGAGAGGCATAGGAAACTTAAAACACATTTGTCTAAAGACTTTTGTCACAAAAAATTCTTACAATGCCATCATTTTTATTAATAAATTGCCATTAAAAGAACTTAAGCCCTAGCCTCATGTACTTTCATTACATGACAGAAAATTGTAAGGATTTCAGCTTTTTTGTTACTTGGTGAGCTCAAATGCACCGTGATTTGTGAAAAAATTTGGTCACCCGAGGTTTATTATGACTTAAGGCTCTGTATTTAGCTAAAGATTAGCTTATTTTCTCTTTTTACATTAGCCTTTACTTATTTGCACGTTTTTCTTTAGGGAAAACAAACCACCTAACAGCATGTTGTTATTAAGGGTTTTTAATAAATCTGAGTGTTCTGCCCATACCATGATGTTTCGGCCAATCACATCAATTTTGGTCTGCTCGTCTGCATGCACTCAAACTTATGAACCTGTCTTGGCCATTGTACACAGGTAAGGCAGGCAAATACTTTGGGCCCCAAAACACCAACTTTGAATGACGACAGTACTGATAAGTTTGCAATGACAGTGGCAGGCCAGCGCAGAGACCCTGAAGGGGCCCAGCTTCTCACTCTGCTGCAAGTGTCCTGCTTCTGATGTAAACAAAGCAGTTCAAACTGCAAGGGCCCCTTCTAAAGCCTTTGTTAATCTGATATATACATGTTTATCTGGATCTGAAGTATACTTAGGTCAAATGAAGGAAAGTCATTTGTCTGTCAGCGAGAAAAAAAAAAAAAAAAAAAAAAAAACAAGAATAAAAAGGAAGACCGGAAAAGAAAGCAGGACAGTGGTGAGAATAATTTAGCTCAGCGCAGGAATTCAATTTTTTTCAATCTAAAATGCTAAAAACCAAGCTGATTTCTTCTTTTTTAAAAACTGTTGTGATTTAGATTGGATGACTAAGAGTCTTCACAGACATACCTAAGCAAATTAATAATATTCTAAATGGAACACTGTAAAAAAAAAAAAAAAAAAAAAAAATCTCAAACTGGCTCTACAATCATAATTAACTATGCCATCAACTAAACCTATATCTGAGGAGAAAACTGCACAAAAAAAGAACAAAAAACAAAACAAAACAAAACAAACAAACAAACCATCATACTTCCAAGAAATACAGTCCTATTGCTGTATTATTACATTATAGGCTGCAGTTATTACATTTTCAAAAAAAAATTAATGCTATAGGCTAAAAATGAAATAACTTAATACACTATTGGCAAGTTATTGGCTTTATTACATTTAAAAATCGCATATTGGCAGATATTACATTATTGGCAATTATTACACTATCGGTTGCTACACATGCCTCATATTTTACAATGGGGAATTAAGCACATAGCATGAGCACATTCTCATGTGCTGTAAACTCAGACAGAGATGCAGTTACTGGGCTTAATCTAGCTATAGGCCTAGTACGACTAAACTCTGCATGTGTGTTTGAAGCTGTGTGGAAATGCATAGGGTTGCGCAGGAAAGAGGAAGTTAAATTGATTTGAATGACTCCGAGCGCGGCTCTAATGACCGCCTTGAGGAATGAAGTTGATCTTTACAGTGAACCAACATGCAGCCAGCCGCCGACTTATTAAGGAGCTCGCCACTTCATCAGAGAGGACGCCAATTTAGCATGGCTGACGCTAACTATACGCAAGAGGGACCCCAACATACAGAGCAGTGTGCCACCTGACTCACCGCAGCCTCCACACACTCTCCTCCAGCTCCCATCATTTCCCTGACACCGTCTCTTCTCCGGTGTACTCCTCCCTCTCCAGCCGCAGACAGAATGTGGAGCGCTCTTTGAAGTCGGGGCTCCCATAATGCTGAGCAGTGGAAAACGCGGCTGCCGGTTATCAGTAGAATCTTAATGATGACGGCTAAACTTGACAATGGGTTAACCGCGGCGCTGTGTTCTCACGCTGCACCCCCCACAGAAACACAAATTAAAAGCAACGGGGGAAAAACAGCCTCTTCCTCTAATAAAGCCGATTCAACAAAACACACACAATGCGATCAGCACAAATGTCAATGTTCACTATCGCCGAAAGCTTCAGTGAGCACTTTCTCCTGTGCACAACTTCTTCAACTAGTTTTCGAGACAATGGAATTATTCATCTGAGCTACACTTCACTTGGTTTGTTGTTTATTCGTTCATTCATTCATTCATGTTGTACTTGTTAAGAGTACTGCGCAGTGCTCTGGCAGAGGAACAGTCGGACTACTGCCACCTAATCACAGGGCCAGTGGCACCAAAATATTTACTTTGAACAATTCAAACTTATCCTAATGAATAAAGTTCTTTTCCGATGTGTAATGAAAGTCAGATTACAGCAAATGGTACAGTGTATACTGAGTGGGGTCACCTTGTACCCCACAGATAAAAATCTGTAAAAAACAAACAAAACAATAAAATACTGAGGTTTTGTCTGTTTAGACATTGTTAGTGATGTGTTAACTCTTGTTTGAAGTATAAAATATTTTATTTGTAAATTATAATTTTAATCATTAAATCATTAGGGACCCTGATATGTTTAGGTATATAAAATTCTCAAATGACATCAGAAACCAAAAACTACTTGCCTTCATAAACAAGAAGTAGCCCAACAAAGTCCTGAAAAATCTGAGCAATAAAATAAAGCATCTCTGAGATAAGATAAAAAATATACGCCCGGGGTCAGGTTGGATCCCACTTGGTCGAATGAGCGTAATGAAGTAAAATCCATTAACTTCCACTACTACTCATACAATACAATTACTGTGTTAACCACAAAATGAATCTCACTGTATTTTGTAAAACAGCCAGCCATCTCTGGAGCTGTTTTAGGGCGCACTCACACTAGGGCCATTTGAACCGTGCTGTGCCCGGGTATGATTGGGGAGGGGTCTGAGTCCCCCGCTGGCCCGCACTCACACCTGCACAAACAATCTGTGCCGTGGCCCAGTTACGTCATCAGCTCTGAGGGCGACAGGCTGCTACGTCATCGTGATGCGCGGTTTGTTTACAACACTCACATTAGGCAACCGTGCCATGCTTTAGGGGCGTTCTAGACTTGGGCATGGTTCGATTGGCCTTGTGTGAGTACACCCTTAGTTAAAGGTACTGTAAGCAGCATGCACTCCTACTGGTTTAAAAACAGTACTGCAGTCAAAATCAAAACAAAGCTCTGTGGATTGCCAGTCACAGTGACTTTATTTGCCAACTGTTTTTTTTAGCTCTGCTGCAAGCTGCGTTCACAACTGCTTCACAACCAGAGCGTGGAGCTCTTTCTGCTTTTCTGATTGGACGATTGGTGATGTTACACGAGGGTTTTAGAACCAAAACAAAACTGTAAACATAAACAACTTGCCCATTATGTATTTATTTTTTATTTATTTGGAATAAATCAGCTGCGCCATTGTTATCAGTAAAACTAAGATTTGATTTAAACATGATTACATCATATCTTGGAACACATGTTGATAATTTGTTATGTAAATTCCTGCTCATAGCACTTTTAAGCCCCAGTACACATTTAAAACTGCAACTTGCCAATGCAACCAAGATTTAGGGTCTGAATGTCATCCCTAGCCCCTAACCCCTCAATCAATATATATAGTACAGCAGTATATATTGGACTATATAGTGCACTCATTAATTTATGAATGATTCAGACAGTCATAATTTTTCTCTCGCTGGTGATCATGTGTCTCTTGTGTCTGTGGTAAAAAAGTTTAGTGAACGTTTCTGACTGGTTTCCTTCAGACGTGATGTGTTCAGTTTGAAGACCTATCATGGTCCTGCTCTTCTCCTCTGAAACTAACAAAGCATCCTGGTCTATATTGACCATCCAGTGACCATCGATGTCCACTACTTTTCAAAATGCATTGTGGGAAATTTTAAGTTCAGTATTTTTTATCCACTACACATTCAGACACCACTACGGAATGGCCTGACCACTGTATAGTGAACTATAGTCTGATTCACTTTCAGGTTCAGACTGATGCTTTGGAAAGGCGACATAAAAGTCTGTCAGAAAGGCCCTCACACACCAGTCCTGCATGGGATTAGACACAACTTTCTTGATGTGAGGCATTAGTTAATGCATGACACAAAATGTTTCACAAAAATTCTGCTGAATAATTAATAATGTATGGTAATTTTACCAATTTTTTTTCATGCAGGACGTTGCATTACAGTTTTCAGAATGAAGTCATTTTGACCAAAGTGATTTTACTTAAAGGTTTCATACTTCAGTTATTATTTTTCTCCTGTAGTGAGTACATGGTGAAAAGTTGCATAGTGTTGCTTTATGTAATGCCAAATGTGTTTTCCTTAATATTACAGGATTATTTGAACAGTAACTGGCAGGAGATTTCAATTATGACATTATGTTATCATATTCTCCTTTATTCATGCAGGATATTGCATCAGAGTTTTCATATTCTAATAATGTGCATAATGAAGACAGATTTTTTGCAGTGTACAGTGTAACAGGCAGGTCAGAGTGTGGGCACATGGGCAACTCTGGCCCTTTCTAAAGCCTCGCTCAGGGCATCAGCTCCAGGACCTCCGCGTCTGTCCCGCTGCATGAATCAGACACAGTGATGAAGTGGTGAAGAAACCGCGCTGGTCAATGGGCCGCTGGTGCGTTTTGGTGAGAGCGCTGCCCTGAGCCATGCCAACTGCTCAGCCTGGCACACTACTCCCCCCGCCCCTCCACCTGCACTACCCACCCCTCCCTCTTCACCTGAGGCTGGAGGGGGCAGAAATCAGCCGCGGCAGATGGGCCACTTCTATGGTTGGCTTTGTGTTCCCTTTCACATGTCACTTCTGTTTTTCACACTGACGCCACTTCCAAGACTTTCAGTTTTGATGAGACACAAAGGAGGAAGGGTGAGGAGAAGCTGAGGCCCTGTCTTCAGTCAAATTCTGTCAAAGAGTGCTCTGGCAGAAGACGCAGATTAGGGGTTACAATGGCAGAGCACCCCTGGACAGACAAAAAAAAAGGTACCCTATACACTTATTAAAGTAGTTGTGTACCAGTGGGTGATAAAAGTCCTCACACTGAGAAACGTATGCAAAGAAAGTGCATGCACAAAAGCCATTTGCAGTTGTACAAAATGGCAGACTTTAGAGTGAAAAATGAGGAACTGCCATATTGTGTTGGAGCAAAAAAAAAAAGAAAAAAAAAAAAAAAAAGAAGAAAAATCATGCTGGCCTGGTTTACGACAAATAGATAGCTCTATTGATTTCCCTTGTACAGTGGCTGTCCATCCCTCACTGCTGTGATTACACTGACCTATTTCAGAAAAAAAAAAAAAAAAAATAGCTGTCTATTATAGATTAAACCAAAATGTCTAAAAAGAAAATACTGTCTTTTTGCGGAACAAACAAACACAGAAAGATGAAACATAACCTACAATACAGCAGAGCAAAAGATTGTGTCAATTTAGGAGCGAGCGTCGCCCGGGGAGAGGAGGAAACAACTTCTGGAGGTGCGCTGAGAATCAAATAACCTTCTGCACAAGAACAGAGCTGCGCCTCACTGGGGCCCCGCTTTGTCGAGTTGGACATTTGGGCATGTTTGTGTGGTCAGGGAAGGCACACCAGGCTCTGCCCATTTTCAGACATTCATCTTTGTTATTTATTTTCATATTGCATGTTGGTACAGTAAAAAATATATTGTAATACTGTTGGCCTCATATTGCCCAGTATTTACACTGTCACCAAACACTTAGTAATATCATTTTTATCTTAATTTGTAAATACATATGTACAGTAGGCTTCGGGCTAAACTTATGATCTGTGATCTCATACACTCCCGTTGGGAATTAAAGAGCATTAAAAGTCATTCAGTCAATGTTGTGAAAATTAGGGCCATAAATGGCATTAAATTTTATTCCAACAGGCATTAAAAATTTAAAATAATTTTGAAGTAACATTATTAGTTTTATTTGTAAATTTGTGAAGAAGAAGAATTGACCATTTTCGTAGCCTACACTAGCGTAATGTACAGGCGTAACATTTGATCAGGTGTTTGACTTTCAACCTTATTTTCAACATTATTGGTGCTTTATGAACTGTATTTTAAAATACTTGCAAATACTTGTTGTATTATATAGGTAGATTAATGTCAGAGGTAGAATTTTTAAGTCAGCTCTAAACTTGACTTTAATGTCAAGTATTGTTATTTTGCAGACATGCATGTACTGTATACATGAGCTGGAGAATCTAAAATGTGTTAAAAAGTTAAATGATTGATGTTAAACGTGAGTTGTTTGACAAATTGTGAATGGGACACAGCCAATCAGAGCGATTGTTTTGTCGGACAAAACTAGGTCCAGATGTGTCCCACTACGTCAGGTGAAGAACACACCAAACAGACTCACGTCGCCAACCGTGTCAAACTAGCCAACCTTGCCAGACAGACGATAATCGGCCCAGTGTGTCCTGGCCTTGTCAGCCCTGTAGGTACCTGAATATTCTTTTTGGTGTACCCCAGTGCAGCCCCATAGCAGCTGGAACTGGCCCCAACCACCCACGCAGGAGAGGATAAAAGAAATAATTCACTTAACAACTCTTGGGCTCATCATCATTTTATATTTTGCCTGTACACTGTATTCATCTCATTGCAGTCCTGGCTCTTTGTGTGTGAAAGTGTGTTTGTTCGTCTGTCCAGGGCCCGTCTCACTACCCTCTCCGTGCGCACCACTCTGGGGACTCTGGCTGATCTCCATTATCAGCTGCAGCTTAACAATGCACTGGATGCACTTCCCACTTGAGTGCAACTAACAAATCCCCACAGAGCTGATTCAAGGCAACGGCATGATGAAATACCTTCAAACGAGCAGCCAGCGTGGAACAGAGCTGCGGAGACGCTGCTGCCCCGGGCCATTCCACAGGAGCCCGCCTGTTGGCAAGCTAAATTAGACAGCAACTGGGACAGATTATTCTCCTAAATTGGCAATATACAGCACTATTAAGGGCCATAAATCTCATGTTTGATTAACTGCAGAGGCTCTCCACACAGAAAATGTTTCAAGAAGGATCTGCCATGTCACTATAAAAGGAAGTGTCCCTGATCCATGCAGTGGTTTCCAGGGTCATGTCTGTTTTTAATGCAGTGAAGATCAGGGGTCTCAGTACTAACAATACAGACCTTTCTAGTTGCATTTTTTTATACTGGAAATGTGCCATTATGTTTCATGAACTGGTAAAATATATCAGTTTGAACATGTGATATGTTGTCTCTGTTCTGTTGTGGATAAAATAAAGCTGTATGTGTGCTGTGAGCTTTGGATATCATTGCATTCTGTTTTTATTTTTTACTTCCCCATCCCAACTTTTAGGAGTCATATTTTAAAGCACATATTTTGCACGTAACAGTAGTACTGTTGACCATTGTGGACCTCACTTGTACTACTGGTAGACATTTTGTACCTAGGAGTCCTAGTCAGGCCTAAAACTTGATTTGTAGTACTCTATTATTAGTAATTGGGAGTAATTCAGCATCTAGCACTTCAAAGAAGCATTTTAGTAGTACCAATGTCCCCCCCAAAAAAGATCAAGAACAAGAACAAGATGAGATTAAATTTTAGATACTTTATTGCTTGAGTGGGGCCAAACTACACACTACCTATAATTTCAAGATGTTCACAATCTTGATCTTCACAAAAAAAAAAAAAAAAAAAAAAAAAAAATGAGTTCAATAGGACTAACGTAAAAACATCTATTAATCATATAGTAAATATTTAAAATGGCACCCACAGAACACCCAGCCAGGGTGCCACACACACACAAAAAATCACATTTATTAAAATGACTAATAAGCCTTCATGAACATTGATTTCTCCTGACACAGCTGGAGACGTCTTACCTGAGTCTGATAATCTCACACAGCTCACACCTACAGTAGTCCCAACGACCAACATCCAAAATATTTTTGTCCACTAGAAAAAGTAAAAGCTGAGGTTGATTTTTAAATATTTAAATTGCTTTTAAAATTGAAGCACAGTTGTCTCTTTGAAGCAACCTTAATTTATAAGCTGGAGACATTCTTTATCATGTGTTTTTAATACAGGAATGTTATATATATAACATATAATGTTATATAATGTAAGATTTTTTTTTCACCTTCTGCTTTACTTTTGTAGTGAACAAAAATAGTTTTAAATGACAATCCATAAATCTGATTTTAAATTGTTGAGATGTAATTATGTCTATTCTCATGGGACTAAAACTGTTAACATCATATGTTATAAATAACTTCCTTGAGCAAATACCACAGAAAAGACACTTCAGTTCACAAAGACTTAAAGAATCAAAGACTGGTTACAATGTTAATATGAAACTAACTGCTCTGTTTATGAGAACTCACTGTCTGTGCTATCAGTGTGAGAGTGGATCAGCGGTGAGAGACTAACTTCATACCAGTCAGAAAAGGTTTGTTAGCAGCAGGGGCCAGTCCCCTCTATGGAGACAGAGACAGGACAGTGCAGAGCGTCAGAGGGAAACCATTGCTCAGGAGTCTGATGCTCGCTTTAATTGTGTTCTTTAAAAATATATGATTGAGACAAATTATATTTGTGTATTATTTGTGCTCATTCACTTTCATCATAGGAGGCTAGTGTGTATACCAATCACATACACACTCTTTATCCCACTATCATCTGATTATCACTGTGGCACATTTTGAGTCACACTGACTTTGGGGATTGAACCCACAACCTTGCTTACTACTTTGCCACCATGGACCCAATAATTTCAAATGAAAAGCTAGTGTGAGAAGATAATCATCAGAGTTTTATCTCTGGCCTTTGACTCTTTGCACTCATTTCCTGTCCCTTGTCAATCTGTTCACTTTATTTTTTTAGCACCCTAACAGCCTGACTGCCCTGCCATTTGTTCCACTGTCTCCCAGCTTAGAGACTATTTCTGAGCCAGTGAACTATCTGACTGTTTCAGAAGAGCCTTAGCTGCTGTGAACTCACAGGAGCTACATGACCTGCGTGTGTCAGAGCTGAGACAGAGGCGGAAGCAGCTGATGTTAGATTAGGAGTGAAATGTCTGTCAAACATGAGCTGTGACTGAGGACACGTATACATCACAGTCAGTACCCCCTCATTTACTCTGAGAGCCAGATTTATTAAAGGTTTATTGTGCACGCTAAATTGATAAGACGTGCTAAAAGTGGCGGAACCTCAGACGCAGCTGAGGTTTGCGTCTCACACAGAAGCAAAATGAGTGCAGCGCTGAGTTAGCTACTGTGACTCAATGAATCTGTAAAGCAAGGCATTCTCGCCAGAATGTGCATAATTCAAGGCGGAGAAAATGCAAAGTCAATCATTTTTGCGATTAGACGATCAGCAATGCAGGGTGTAGAACCAAAACAAAAAATATGAACATAAACAACTTGGCCATTATGTAAAATATTTTTTTTGATTGTGAATCAGCTGTAACATTGTTATCAGTAAAACCAGTATTTGATTTGTGAGTAAAAAAAAATACTCACAAATATATATATATATATATATATCCAGTTACTGGGATAGTTTCCAGTCACCTGCGACCCTTAACGGGAATAAGCGGTTTAAAATGAACAAATATATACTGCTCATAGCACTTAAAGACTCTGAGAGATTAAACTTGTCTGACTCAAGTCCAAACCTGTTTTCTGAAACATGAAACTCAGAGTAGGCCTGGTCTGACATCACATATTCTGTAAACAATTAAATTTAAAAAAGCACTTGGTAATGTAAAATAAGATATAATGTAATAATGTAAAAATGGACTTAAGCAATAATAAGCGTAATTATTATTATGATGAGAGGATTTTTCATAGTAAGCACTACAGGCACTAGAACAGTGTGTTTCCATTAACACTGCACTCTCAACTCTTCAGCTTTATTTTAAGTCTTTTGATTATTTCTCAAAAATAAATAAATAAAAAATAAATAAGTCCACAGCGAGTGGCTCATCCATCTGCAGAGGTGGACAGTAATTTACAAGTAAATTTACTTGAGTACTCTACTTAAGTATAGTTTTTAAAAATCTGTACTTTACTTGAGTATTTTAGGGGAAACTTTTACCCTACTACATCTAAAAGATAAACACTTTTTTTTTTTAAATTTGACTTAGCAACTTTTACCTGTATTGAAGTAATGACGAGGAGGATCTGTACTTTTACTCAAGTAATGAAGTTGCGTACTTTGTCGACCACTGTCCATCTGTCACTCAAAGCATGACAGACTAATAGAGAGAGAAAGGTTAAAAAATCTTCACCTGCAAGACACTTTCAAACAGTCCACTCTGTGATACTGTTAAATGACCCACGAGGACAGAGAGAGGCTGCTCCCCCAGACACAGAGGGGGCAGCCATATCCATTTTGATCCGGAAGAGTTGGGTTTGTAACGGCTCAGTGATTACCCAGGCAGAGGGAGAGGAGTGCCAGTGAACAGCTGCCTGTGTAATTTATATTGATGAGGGACTGGCAGGAGCTGCACAGTTTGATCAGTGAGGCAGAGAGGGGAGCTCGTCGGACCTGTGGCCCCTTTGGTCTGCTCTGGTCTGGGCAGAACTTGGGCCGCTGCAGTGCCCAGGCCAACATTTTCACTGGGACTTCAGAAATACATCCACAGACTGAGGATGTAGGCCAGGCCTCTGGGTTTATTCACTCTGATCTTTTTCCTTTAACTGCTGTTTTAGTAGGCTTTTTAAAGACATGTTATTGCCCACATTAATATTGTATTTTATTGCTTCTAAATGCAAATCTCTGTATATAAAAAAAACAAACGACATGGCAGCAACTCATCCATGGTCTTGTCGACACGTTCGAGTTCAAACCGAGCGGCATGTTGTCAGGCAGGCTGGGCTCTGTACTTTAGAAACGGCTGATCTATGGGATTTTCATGCAAAACCATCTCTGGAGTTTACAAAGCATGGTTTGTAAAAGAGAAAATATCTAGTGAGAGGCAGTTCTGTGAGGTACAGTGGTGTGAGGTGATGGAAATACCCATTTGTTACCAGGGTTTCTTAAAAGTCTAAATTGTAAAGTCTAATTTAAGGCCTTAAAAAGTCTTAAATTTGCAGAGATGCGGACTGTTAGGTCTTAATTGCATTTAAACAGGTCTCAAATATGTCACGTACATTAGCTGCACCTATACCTACAATGTCCAATATGCTTAAAGGCATTTTGCACGTGCTAGTATGAGAGCTTAGACCTTTTGTTACCAAGACCAAAATGCTTTGCGGCACTCAGTCACAAATGGTCTGAGCTTTTTGTACACTGCATGCTTATGAAGTAGGTCTCATATTTCTTGAACAAAGTCTTAAAAAAAAACGTCTAAAAAGTCTTAATTTAAACTTATTAAAGTCTGAAGAAATCCTATTACAAACATAGGGCAACCAGATATCCTTATTTAATGGGGACAGTCCCAGTTTTAGGACCCTTGTCCCATTTCATACATATCTGTAAAAACACTCATAAGTCCCAGTTTTCAACCAATCATACCCCAGTTGTCCCCATTTTAACCAATAGACATGCATAAGAAATTAAAAACACATTTGTCTAAAGGCTTTTGTCACAAAATTTATTTACCCCATCATTGTGTTTTTTTCATAAATTGCCATCAAATTCAAAACTTAGGCCATAGCATCATGTACTTTGAATTACATGACAAAAAATGTTATGGATTTGTGAAGTGTTTGTTTAAATGCGTCATGATTTCTGAAAAAAATATGGCCCCAATTTTTGGGTCTAGAAATCTCGTCACCCTATACCAGTGAAAGTCTGGTGGCCCATGGGCCACATCTGGCCCGCCACAGCTTTTCATCTGGCCCGCATTACCAAAGTAAAAACAATGGGTGCTGAACTAATGTTATACTACTTAGGATACAATATTATTTTGTTTTCTTTTATGAGAGTATCTTACAGAGTCTGCCGAGAGGAATTCTGACCCCTGGACAAATGTAGTTGAGGAGCCTTACCCTACACAAACAACTCTCTGAATGAAGAACTCGTTGGACCTTGGGCTACAGAAGAAGTTTTTTTAATTTATACGGGATTTGAACCCAGGTCATGCTGTAGTACTCCCAGTACTACTGCATGACCTGGGTTTAAATCCTGACTTCATGCTATTCTTCTATCTCTCTTTAAGAATAAAAATAGTGTCAGAGACCTACAGCCTGACGATTAGCATGTGGCAGCAGAGTGCTACTTCTCATTATGGCTCCAGCAGCCATATAATCAGCAGGGCCTCTCTACGAAGACCCTCCCACCACATTCTCAATGACCATTAGCTGGCCCTTGAGTCGGCTCTTGTGCACACAGCTCTGACTGGCTCCTGCGGCTGCTTCCTGTCTGTGCGGCGCAGTAATCAGCCACTTGTTAAGGGCTTGTTAAGGAGCGTTACTTTGATTTCCTCACACGGACAAGATTTGAATATTTCGATTGCAAATGAAGACAGTCCAGTTTCTGCCCAGGGCTTTGAACCCGAGACTTGTTAATCATGCTCTTTGATTCCAGCCCCCTTCCGGTGTAGAGGTGCTTAGAGCTGTGCTAATTAAGACAGGGAATGGTCGGTCAAAGTATTTTACTTGCACCTTGAAGATATCCTGACACCAACACTTACATGCACACATACTAAGAAAAAAGCAGAAAAATGAGAAGCAAATAGTTTACACAAACTGGCATACTGTTGTGCTGATGGATTTAATTATTAGCATGTTGCGCAAGAAGTACTCAAAATGTACAGTATATTCAGGTAAAACAGAATTAAATATTATAAAATAGAGTATGCAGTCAACCAAATTACAATCTTTACTTCAGTAAGTGTCAAAATAAAGATTTATTTAAGCAGAAGTACTTTTGAAATGGCTCTTATTTGATTGAACAGCAACAGCTAAAGGTTCATTTGTCCTCTACGTTAGATACAAATTCAGATATGGACGGAGCACTCTGTCTGTCTTCTGCGTTCATTCTGTCATACGTTGGTCCGTTTTCCCAGAGTTTATGGATGAACAGAGCAGTACATGTGTTGACTGTTGGGGGCACTAGTGAACACAGCTCAACAGTCACAGCAGAAAAAACGGCTGAACTTTTTAGCAGTGACTAGAGCTAAAGTTAGTCACGGTTTATTCAAAGACTGAACAAACCACTGTTATTTGCATCTCATTTTCTTGGCTCTTTTTCATTAAATGTGGTGTTAAAGCCTCCATCAACATTGCCATGTTTGTTTTTATTGTTTCTCTTTTTCTTCCATTGGCGATCGCCCCCTACTGGTTATTTACCATAACGCACACATAACAGAAAATGGTTGGAAGTATAAATACTGTGACGCCTGCAACACTTGGAACGGACAGATCTTATTACATACAAAATGGGAGAATAAATGATACTTTATACTACTGCCACTACCACAATAGTGACTATTGCTACTGATGTTACTACTACTCACTCTCACTACTTACTCTAATCACCTTCCCACCACATTGTCAATAACCATGAACTGAATATATCTGAATACTTAAACATATTGCCTCTTTATTATATTAACCTTGTACCTAATAAGATAAAAAAAAAGTCACGTAATTCCCCGTTATGATGATCTGATGATGTCTTATGCTTCCATGTAATCTTTTGATGAGGTATTTGTAGAAACTTTTTGACTGCCAAACACGAGTACTTCCGGCATTACATGTTTCCATTGGTACCGGATACAAGGGTTTTTTATTGTGCACGTTATGCACTTAGTACAGTACCAGTTACATGAAAATCAAGCGAAGAAGAAGATTCTGGCAACATTTCATGTGTATGGACAACACCACCCAGGCTCAGGAGCAGACAGGACATTGTTTTAGTTGAGTTAGTGAACTGAAAATATGCCCAACCTCAAAAGGATTACAAGTGAGGAAGACCCAGACTAGACCCTCAACATTTCACACAGAGAGGATGACAAAAAACAGGCCAGAACCTGTGAAGGATGAGGAGGAAGAGTACAGACAGCGCCTTCAGCAGGACGAGCGGAGCCCAGTCCAGCACCAACAAGCTAAAGCTCATTTAATACTGTTTTGTCATGTGTGTCAGTTTGTGGTAGCGTGGTGCATCTGATAACTTTATTTAACCCAGACCAGAAAGCTGAAAATGCAGCACTGGCTCTCATAATACCAGAAATGCATCTGTAAAAAACAAACAAAACAAAACAAAAAAAAAAAAAAAACAAAAAAAAAGGAAAAAAAGTAATGCCCCTGTGGCTAAAAAAAAATGTATTCTATATGTTGTTTATTATTAAATAAAAAAATATATAAATAAAATAAAGTGCCTTTACCTAAATATAAGAGTAAAAAATACACAGAAATAACTTTTGAATGTCAGTTTTTGGTGAAAACTAAGAAAGAACGAATGAATGCTTTTTTATATATAAAAGAAGAAACTCTCCTCTTTCTTTTAGTATTTAAACTTTAAATAAAACTATAGCACAACATTTTCTGTGGGACAGGAAAGATTGTTGAAAATGACCAAAAATGCTTGCATTGGCTGGAAACTTTTTGACAAAATGCTGGCAGGGAAAGAGTTAAAAAGCGTGTGTGTATACACACAAGTTTCAAAATGAAAAGCTGAAATCCCCTCCACACAAACAAACAGGTTATCAGACAACCATGCTGTTGTGTGAATGGTCTGCTGCAGGTGGAGAGGTGGAGGTGTGGAGCGCGGAGGGTCCTCTGCTCTGGCCTGTGAGTGAAGTGAAAGTATTGCAGACAGAAAAGCCCTCTGGCCTTCCCTTCTTCGTCAGTTTCATCAGAGTGATCAGAGCTGGAGCCGCGCCTCAGGGCTATCTCACATCCACACAGTAGGCCCTCAGCACACCGCACACAAACGCCTTTACATGCCTTTTCAATCGCACTTCACACGTGTCAAAATATTCGACAAATCTCTGGGAATCATCGACTTGTACAGGTTTGACTGTTCATCAATTCTGCATGAGCTGTCAGAGATGGAAGAGGCGGTGAAGGAGACTATTGTGCGCCGCTGCTGTAATGTGGAAACAGTTGTGATTTCCTTCAACAACACCGTGTTGTTAATGCAGCTTCAGAACTCAAACCACACTCCATGCCACATCCTCTTCAGCTGCAGACTGCACAAAACATGCATGCTTTTCCACTAACTGCTAACTCAATATGAAAATCCCCAAGTCCCCATAAGAAGGCATGGCTTATTAGGGGCTGCTTACAATGGAGCACTGGCCAGGAAAATGCAACTGTAATGTCACCATCCATTCACATTTGTACAAAAATGAGGATTTATGTGTGTATTAGTAAGTGGCAATTACCAAAATATGAAGTATAAAATCACCCTTTTTGGTAAATTCCCCAGTATAAATATGAATCCTAGATAAATATACAAGCTCCAGTAAAGAAACAAACGGTTATGATATGAAATATATATTTTTGGCATGGATCAAGTCCAGGGCAGAACTGTAATGCCTTGGTGGAGGTCTGCACTCTTCTTTCACATCATTTTGGCTCCAGTGTTTTATGAAATGTATGAAGAGTATAAAAATGGCATTCACATACAATATTCTGACTAAATCTGGGTTCAGAGACCGGCTTTTGCACTTTGGCCAGTAGATTTATCAAGCTCAATATAGTGATTTGTTGTGGTGATAATAATAGCTTCTGATCACTTTCATTTGATTCAATCACACACAATGAGTCAAAGAATGGAAGGTAATGATGAAAAAGTAAATAAAGTACTTACAGGTGTGCGTCTTCTTTGTTACTGAAATACCTGCAAAACACACAAGAAAACACATATGAAAAACAGAATATTTGAAAAACTGTAGACTGCTGTATCCTTCATAAGCAGGACGTGCATTTTTCTGTGTGAACGAGTCAGGCCATGATGATGAGGAGCCTGCAGCTGAACAGGCTGGGACCTGGGGCCTGACCTCAGCCGCAGCAGAGGGGGACATGGTGACCCCACTCCCCTCCGCAGCTCTCAGTGAACATTCCACAACAATGCTAATGCTAATGTTGAGCAGTGGCACAAGACTCCGCTGTGCCCCTGAGCTGCAGACCCGAGGCATTCAGGCACTTGAACCTTAGCAGTGCACAGATACTGTATACTGCTTCCATTCACTGATGTGAAAAGTTTATGTATAACAGTCAGTACAATTTTTCATTTTATGCGTAGTTAGTAACAGATTTTTGTAAAAAGATTTCTATTTGACTGTCTCTGGACTCATGTAATTCGAAGTTCCTTTTGGCTTTTTCATTCTCAACAATAATAATAATAATAATAATAATAATGGATTGGATTTATATTGCACTTTACAAGCTTCTCGAGCTCAAAGTGCTTTAAAATTTGGTCCAATTTGATTATTCTTTCAATCCTCAGTAACACTCATGGAAGTGAGCTACTTCTGTAGCCACAGCTGCCCTGGGGCAAACTGATGGAAGAGCTGCTGCAATTTTGTGCCTACAACCCCTTTGACCACCACCAAACACAGTCACATTCATACAGGCAAGGTGGGTAAAGTATCTTGTGCCTAAGGACACAATGACAGTATATAATGCCTGTGGCGGGGCTCAAACTGACCACCTTCGGGCTAGTGGGCGAGCATCTCTATGAACTGAGCTACTGCCGCCCTTTGTGATGCCTTGTGTGTCTTGCGGCCCCTTGGGGCAGCTTATTTTTAAAATCCAAAGTTGTGTTTGTAAAATACTGTATGTCAGTGACTCAGCATTGTTTGACCCATATGTTCACTATCCCTCCTCTGTACATGTCTGAACCAGGGGTCTGCAACCTACCAGATCAAAAGAGACAGTTGTTCCCAAAACTACAAAATTGCTGCAACCAATTTTAATGCACAAATGTTGCTTAGCCTATAAATTAAATATATCATATGGCTGGTCATTAATAAGTGCAAAGTAACAAAAATGAGTGTTAAATACTGCACTTATCAAACTCAGAGAACTGGAGTTACATCCTATAACTTAGTGCTTGTGTGTGGCACTGATGAGGAGCCTAAACCTACAGCCCCAAAATGTGTCAGTAAATAGAGAGGATTAGGCCAGTGAGGGCATCTGACATAGAAACAAACAAACAAACAAACAAACAAACAAACAAAAACTAACTACCCATGTGAATGATTGTCCACACTGAAGAAATCCTCTTCACTCCACAGTGATTGAATCTTGTTTTGGCCAAGTGCACAGTCCGGTCCCTGGCCCTCATGCTCTGAGGGGCCAGCGGACACTAATAGATCCCACAAGAGATGGTTAATTTTCCTACTGCTTGCATCTGGAACTCAGGGGATGACTTGCTGACATGATTCAATAACTGAGTGAAAAAGGCGTCTGAC
This sequence comes from Bostrychus sinensis, assembly GCA_020698575.1. Classification (NCBI taxonomy): domain Eukaryota; kingdom Metazoa; phylum Chordata; class Actinopteri; order Gobiiformes; family Eleotridae; genus Bostrychus; species Bostrychus sinensis. The sequence goes on from CM036251.1 coordinate 34,902,856, forward strand.
CAGAGATAACAATGTTTCCAACACATCTGAGGGGGACCAGTCAGAGAGCAACAAGGGCAAAACAAATACGGCTGGTGGATTCTGTCAGACAGAAAATCTGAACTGTGAGAGCAGAGCATGGCACTTCACTGTCTGCTGTCCACTGCTTAGGGCCTGCAAAACACTCAAGCAGCAACCATTATATAAAAAAAAAACTAATACTAAAACTAATACTAAGATTAAACATTTTAAAGCTTTGAAACAGGCTCATGTACGTCCTTTACTCTCATTTGTCTCAACTCTCACATCTTCAATCAGAGTGTGGCAGTACCATTTAAATCTTTTTAACCTCAGCTAGAAACTTATGTCATATTTGTCCACTGTAGGGTTAAGTGTTTCACATAAGAAGAGGGTATATCCTGTTTGCAGTATGTTTTTTTTGTTTAAATTGCTCCTGTGCAAACACTTGTACCCTTGGTTACCCACAGAGACCACACGGCTCTGCTCACTTTTCTTTAGCTTCTAAGCACAATTTACTCCAAACAGTTTACAGTTTCCACATCTAAACAAAATTTAAATATGCAACAGACTTGCACCATTAATTCCATCAAGAATTGTAAATGCGGTAAGTGAGTAAATAGATTTATAGATAACCACTTCACCAACTTCTAAAATTCTGAAACTGAATGCAGAGTTATAGTTAAGAATACAGACTTTGTTGTAGAATAGCTACAGTCACACACGCTCAAATGAGAGGGTCCCAAACTTTTTAGACCCACAAAGGAAGGGTGCAAAGGACCCATAACCCCCCCACCCACACAAACACACACACACACACACACACACACAAACACACACACACACACACACACACAAACACCTCCACCACAGTAAAATGTGATTGACACTTGTGATAATCTCAGAAGGCATAACATTTAAATGTGGGCATGGTTTATTGTTCAGTTGCTCACAGTTTTGACTAACAAATGTTAATGCCTAAAATTAAGTGATATATGATAATAATCAAAAATGTTTCCAATAACAAAAGAATATTGCGGTTACATGTAGCCAGGATGTTATTTAAACTGTGCATTTGTTGGAGAGACAGAGACAGTACACAGACAAGAAATTAGGCTTTGTATTGAACTCAGACCACTTGCGTTACATGGGCTCTACCAGGAAACCACCGAGGCACCCTACAGCAGCTTGATCATTTCATCCACCTGAATGTGTTTTGGTTGAGATAACATTATGCGTTACATCTTATCACAGCACACAAAATAAACTACTGGGAATCCACAGGTGCATCTCAAGCTATAGGAATAAAGAGGAAATAAAGTAATTTTATTTACAGTGGTTACAGAAGGTTAGTGATAGAGAAGCCAGGGTTGCATCTAAGCGTAGCACGAAAACAATAATATGCCAGAAACAATAATAGTTAGTATAGGACAATTGCTGGGTTTCAGATGACATCACAACATTTTATAGGCCTGTAGTATAGACCCTTCCAGGAATGAAGTACTCAAAAAAGTTGTGTTATGTTTACAAACACAAGAAGGGTCTATTTAATAGAGATGGGGGGCAGGCAAAATCTGTATTATTAATACGCTGATTTTTTGGTGTGGCTGGATAACTATAGCAAAATCATGGACCTTGTGATTAATATAAATGATCGGGTTCAACATTTTGGAATTTTATTTTTTTGGATTTTTGATTTTTTGATTTTTTTTATTTCTTGTGTGACATCATCATATTCTCAAATCACCACCAATACATAATGTTCCAAGATTTTTTAGGACTGAAAAAATACATTCTATTGTAAAACTAAACTGAGTACAAAAGTGAGGGGTATTAATACAGTAAAGTATCATACATATACTGAGCCCACATCAATGAAACTATATACAAACTGTTGAACTTAATACAGCGTAAACACATAAAGAAGTGAGCCGTTACTGTGAGTCGAGGCAGAAGATGATGGGGCCTGTTGCTATGCAGGTTAGAGGAGCGGGGACGGTGGGGGGTTTGGTACAGTCTCCTCTGAGTGTCATTCAGAGCTCTCTGATTGGACAGGGCACAGAGAAAAGGCCACAAAACCAATGAGTGAGTCAGAACCAAGGAGCTGGCTGTGGGCACCGACCTGGGCCATGGCTGCCAGCTCCTGTCTTCTCCCCCGAACAGCAGGGTCAGAGGTCAGTCTGGAGGTGACGTTCTCCTTGGCTGACAAACAGACTGCTACAAACACGCTTCAGGCTGCAGGGACATCCTGTACAACATCCATGTGCTTTTACTACATCGTCCCAACCCCAGCCTCCAGTGCACCAATATATATTTATATAAATACATGTGGGCCTGAAATTATCAGTTGGACTGAGGTCATATTGCTATAATTCTAGCCTTGTTAAAAATTGGTTTCACTGCTTTTTTTCTGTCTGTTGTATAAATGTCTGTTTTTTGTTTGTTTGTTTGTTTGTTTTTACTGTATAAGCAGCACCAAAACACTTCTCAATTGTACAGTAATTCAATATTAAGAGGTGGTGCAGACCCTGCCTTCTCAAATGGTGGGTCGGCAGTAAATTTTTTGCAATTCAATTTTGTGAACAGAATTTTTTTACTTTAAATTGTGATAAAAAATTCTGTGATTAAAATTCCATAAGCCAAATTCAGTGTAAAAAATTAAATGTCAAAAAAATTTTGTGTAAAAAAATAGAGTCTCTAAAAATTCAGAGTGATAAAATTCAGTGTCCCAAACTGGCAGAACCATGGCCAGCTTGCAAATTGAAAGAGCAGTGTCACATGACTGTTAACTCAAAACCTGATTGGCTGGCTTAGTCTGACATCAGACAGGGCTGATTGCGTTAGTCTTTTTTCAGGATGTAGGTTCTGTGAGTTTGGGACACTGAATTTTTATTACACTGAATTTTTGGAGATTGTACTTTTTTCAGTTATGTTTTTTGCACTGTATTTTTATACACTGTATCTGGCTTATAACATTTTATTCACTGACATTTGAAGACAAAGGGTTAGCCTGTTAATTGCCACTTTGACAACATACAGACACTGTAAACTGTAATAGTCACTGTAAAAACATTTTTTCTCCCACAAAACAAATGTTGGGGGGTTATGGTGATTTGTTTCAAATGTGTCTTGGGTAGGTAGAAGATTATAAATAAAATATTGGCTTTGGTGCATTATTAGTTTTTGTATAGCATCACTTTGAAATTCATACTGTTGAATTTTCCCCATTGAATCTAATGGGGCCATGTGATTACCAGGACACTTGACTCCAATATTTTTATCTATTTAATTACTATATTTTACTTAAAATATTCATGAATTTTGTGATGTTAGGGTTTCAATTTTTTGAGAAAACTACTAAAATTTGTCATTTTCACTGTTTAGCATTTCATTTTATGATGTTAGTATTGGTGTTAGTATTGACCTATAAGGATGATTTTAGTATGAAAATGAAGGCCAATCAAAGAGGGAAAATATGCCCAAATGGATAAAAATGTTGTGATGCCAGATGGTAGATGGCTTCTTGTTTTACAGACTGTTCCTATTCCGTTAAAGGGTTTAACGGTTTCCGTCGAAAAGACAAGGAAACTAAACACATTTTACCCTTTAAGTTCAGACAGAAGCAGCAGAATATTTACCACACACAGTATGTCACAGCGGAAGGAGGGCCACTTGTCAGAGTGTGTGCTTTGATCAGCTTGTGTTTTCTGTGCATTGTTTAAAGCGTTGTGTTGTGGTGAGACAGCGTCTGCTTCATAGGGACAGGTTAACCTCCGCCGCTCTTATCTGCAGGGGGCACACATCCTGTAAACAGACACAGCAGAGCCACTCCGAGTGACAGCGCCGTAATGGAGTCAGAGGCACGCGGTGTGCTGTACGTCACCCTCTCCGCTTCCTTAAACCCTGACAGCCAATGATTATCATGGATGGGTATTGTCGGGCTGCACTCCCTGCGAGACGAGGCGTGCTCCGGGCTTGTTGCGCCGTGACATTCAAAGTTACAGTCTCCTTCATATAATGGAGCTGTCCTCTCAGCTCGCTAATGGGAGCGATCCATTTAACCTGTGCCAGAAACACACAGACGAGGAAGTTCCTAATGCGAGGCCGCTCCCGGGGGGATGTCACTCTCTCCCCCCTCCGGCTGCTCCCTTCCCGCTGCTTGATTCATTGACTGGTGCTCCTCACTTATCCTCATTCACTGTTCAGTCTGGGGAGACAGGGGGGCCGCGTCCCGCCGATTGCTCCACATGGCATTGCTGCAACGCCCGACGCACACAAGGACACAAGCAGAGCAGTGGAGCGGACTTACTGCTGAGGCCTGATGAGAAACAACCAGACGACTATGGAGAGAGCAGGAGCCCACTGAGGGAAGGGCCACAGGGTCGATATGCAAGGGCCTAGAGTGTCTCCAGTCCATACAGTCTATATATTCATACAAGAGTCTGAACAATGAAAAACACAACATGAAGCTGTGGTTGTTGTGCAATATGAGCCAAGGTGGCTGGTTAATGGCAGTGGCTAAACTACGGTCGTCTTAAGAATGATAGATGTGACCATAAAGAGCAGTTCGTCTTTTGACTTGTCACCTGCCTCACTGACAAATGACTGTGAGAATCCTCAGAGAAAATAATAAGAAACAATTAATGGGTGTCTCTTCAGAGCCATCACAAATGTCCAAAGCAGCTCGGCATGTTCAGGTTGGTGTTAGCAGCACTTAATAATAAATGATAAAAATATGCTGCAGTATAGCTCTGTTGGTAGAGCTGCGGCGCATATGCACAGCAGCTATTGCCTGCCTTTTTGTCGAGCGTTTGAATATGGACTCCAACACTTTGCTAAATGTCTCTCCTTTCCCTCTCCCCCATGATTTCCTGCTACTACTTTACTGTATACTGTCTAATAAAGCCTGAAAATGACCAAAAAATATGTCCAGTGGTGGAGAAAGTACTCAACTTCATTACTTGAGTAAAAGTACAGATCCTCCTGGTCAAATATTACACCAATACAAGTAAGTTGCTGAGTCAGATTTTTACTTGAGTTAAAGTACTGGAGTATGTGCTTTTAAAAATACTTAAGTATTCAAAGAGCTTTTTTTTTTTTTGACAATGTATTTCAAATGAATGCAGTCAATTATTTTGAGTAAAATTTGGACTACAATGAAGTCACAAATTTGCAGATCCAAAAATATGAATCAAATACATTTTCATACATTTTTAATCCTCCCCTCTAAAGATCAGACGTCAGACTCATTTTAGTGTGGAAATGTGGGGATCAACTTCTAAAACCATAATAGATAAGATTGTTCTACAGCAAAAACCAGCCATACGTATTATAAATAAGGCTGGGTTTTATCATTGTACTAATCAATTCTTTTTAAATTGGTTTATTATAGAATCATGCAAATAATGATCAAAGCAAAAGCTAAATCACTTCCAGATTGTGTTCTTTTTAGTTACTCAGAGCAAATATGATTTTTGAGTGTACATTTACTTAAAAAAAATGTTTTTAAGTATAAATTATAATTAGTAAATGATTATCTTTAGGCTTTAAGTCAGTTGTCTTTCAGTTTTAAGACAATTTCTCTGCAGAAGTTACTTTTGCTTTTTTCAAAAGGTAGTGGAGTAAAGTAGTAGTAGTAAAGTAAAAGTAGTAAGTTTCCCCTAAAAATACTACTCAAGTAAAGTACAGATTCCTAGTAAATTTACTTTGTTACTGTCCACCTCTGAATATGACACGTACTGAACTAATGCACGTCAAGAATAAACCACTGAGCAGCTTCGGCAGTATCAAAAGACATAAGATAGATGCCGTGTATGTTCTATCTTTGACACTCTTCTAAAGGCCAGCACATAGCCATTGAAACTATTCTCCTCTTTGCAGTGACACACTTTGTCTCATTAGGCTGTTATACAGGACTACACTAAACTGTACATGCACACATTTAACCATTAAAAAAGCACAATGATTCTAATCAGCTGCCCCCTAATATACTAAAACACTAATCCATGGAGAGGCCAACTCTCTGGGGAAGCTGAAGAGAAAAATGACTTCTCTGTCTCCCGGCGCTGTTATTTCTGGTCATTTCTAATTGGTTTTAACTAAAAGCAACCACTCCGACACTCTACAGGTTACTCCAATGCATCGCTACGGAATTGTCTGCAAATAGAAGATATACATCCAAATTAGTTTTAGAGGACACCATCACAGCTGTCTTTCAGAACATAAAGGAGGAAGGGCAGAGAACACAGTGTGGAGGAAAGTAGTGCTGAGGGGATCAGAAGCCTGGTGCCATCCCAGTGTGACCTCAACTGCTCTGCTGCTCCACCCACAACAGCCTCTTTTTTATGGTTGACGTTTACATCAGCTTACACCAGATCCAGCCCACCCGGCACATGAACTGCTCTCACCCTTCTACCAGAACAAAGGGGATGAGGTGTAGACTCTGTATGGGCTTGCAGCAACTCTGAAATGAGCCTAGACCTGAGCTGAACCAGACTAAAACAGCAGCACTTCACTGCCACGTATTGCAGTAGGATAGATGTTACCTTATGAGAATTGTATGGTGACTCTGAAGGGCAAGTCACGCCAACAAAATCAAAAATGTCCAGACTGAAACATGCGCACAAATTCGGAAACACACACACGTTTGGAAGCACAAATTCCGGTCTGTTTCCTGATTTGCTGAATTTGATGATTTTGCTGTTTATACAAACATCACAATTTTATTAAGCAGCTGAGCAAATTTCAGTGATCTTGAAATTTGCGTGTGTGTGTTTTCAAATTTGTATATGTTTCTGAAGTTTTTGCATGTTTCCAAATTTGTGGGTATGGTTCAGAATTTGTGTTTTCAAACTTGTGTGTTTCCGAATATGTGTGCGTGTTTTTGAATTTGTGTGTGTGTTTCTGAATTGGTTTGTTTCAGTTTTTGTTTTTGACTTTGTTTGCATGACTTCCCCCTTTAGGACCACAGCAGAGATCGTAGTAAAAGTTACATTATGTTTGATTCAGACTGTCTTTGTCAAAACTAGACATGCAAAACATGAATGTTTTAGTTGGGCCTAATGGTTTTCTATGGCAGTGCCAGCTACTTTTGCCAAACGGGAACACAAATGTGCCAACAGCTGATGTCACATGAGGTGGTTAATTGTCACCCACTTTACCCTGGACCTGAGTCACACAGTACTCAGTGTGGTTCAAGACATTTCCATGTTTAGAGAACCTATCCCTTCAGTGGAAACAGGGCTAAGGTGACTGCCTTGGGCCAGGAACCCCTGAGGATTACAAAGACTATCTCCCCCGGTGTAGACCTGGCTAGTTTGATGTAGCAGTATCTTCCTGATTCTCCCGGTGAGTCCTCAGAGCTGCGGGTGGCTGGTGAATTATACATGGCAGCAGAGGGATTGACATGGCCCAGGAGGCTGAGAACAGCCGGCATGGCTGGGAGCTACACACGAGACTGACACCATTTTAATTGTTCCACAGGGATTGCCTTAAAGTCTTATTGTTATTGGTAATATGTTACTCTGGGGCTTCAGTAGCCTCCTAAAATGTAACTTAATTTGATCTTATCCAAGCCTTTTCACCAGACATCTGCAACCTATGGTTCTAGAGCCGCATGTGGCTCTTTAGCCCTGCTCTTCCGGCTCCTCGGGCATCTGACATCTGGTTATGTAAAGACAATAAAGGAATAAGTAGACAACTACAAAACAACCTGCATCTGCATCATCTGACAATTTAAAATAAAGCATTCTCCCTGTTCTCCGGTATATGCTATGGACTGTTAAATTCTTATTATAAACCTTTTTAGCCTCAGTTGTCTATGCAGTTGCACGCAGGGATTACAAGTGCCACTAGCACCAGGAAGTAGTTACAGGCTATAACTCCAGTTCTCAGAGTGAGATAATCAGTGCAGTATTTAACACACTTCTTTTTCAGTTTGCAATTATTAATGACCACCAATATTCTATATTGCAGTTATAAGCTAGGCAATTTGTGCATTAAAATTGTTTGCGGCTCTTTACAGAGTAAAATTTTGTATTTTTGGGAACAATTGGCTCTTTAGATCTGGAATGTTGCAGACCCCTACTTTACACAAAGCTCAAACACAAAATCTGTACTCAAGTAAAAGTACTCTTATTTAATATTCAAGTAGAAACTACTCAACAAATTTCAAGTTACATTAGTAATTTGTCACTGCATAGCAAAATCTACCATTCCTACTGCATCTACTACTACTGCTTCTATTGCCACTACTAACATTTCTTTTTTTAAGTAAATGCTTGCTTTATAGAATGCACTCAGAAAGTGCATTTCATTTTATGAAATTACTTCAGTATCTTGTCACTTTCCACCTCTGGCATTGAAATACCAAGCCTATTCTTACACATGAGTCTATGGAGAGTCATTGGTGTCATAAGAATATTTACTGCTGCACACTCCGTATGCACAGGGTTTATTTGTATCGCACTCGAGAGGACCAGTGAGGTATGGCACAGGAAGCGAATAAAGAAGCTGCTAACTAAACATGGAACCACTCAATCAGAAACCACTCAGGGATTCTCTGTAGTGTGGTGAAAGCTGCGCTCCTCACTGCATACAGTACAGTCTGTTGTGGTGTGGTGCCCAGGGGCCCACTGCAGACTGGCCCTCAGCACTGGTCAAACCAAAGGCCAGGGTCAGTCCGGCGATCAGTCCAGGGATCAGTCCAGGGGCCAGGATGTTTTGTGTTCCTTGTGGCTCCCAGCTTGGCAGTCATCTCTGAGTATTACAGCCACATGAAAATCAATTTCAGCAAGAGGACCCCCATCACTGTACTACTACTACTACTACTACTGTGGTCGGCACAATGGCACAGTGGCTAGTGTTCTTGTCTCACAGCAAGAAGGGTGCGACTGTTTTCAGTGTATTTTCTTAAGGTTATGTGAAGAATTGGAGTAACTGTGGCAAATTGGAAAGATATTTAAGTATATTTTCAAAAAAATCTACTTTATGTTTCAAGGTAGGTAGTTTTAGTAGTACTAGAGTGGTAGTAAAAGAAGATATTGCTAGTACTAGTACTACATTTGGAGCTATAATAGAAATAATAGAAATAATAATAGCAGTAGTACTGTACAATTATAAAAAATGCACTTTCAGTAAAGAAATCTGAAGGCTGTAGTAATTATTCAATACATTTATACTTTTACTCAAATACTCATTTTGTCAAGTATTTTCACTGAGTAACTGTATTTAAAGTAACAGTTCTTTAACTTGAGTACATATTTACTTCTTACACTCTGAACAGTAAACACAGCCCTGATAGTACAACAACTGAGTCTTGACCTTAATGACCTCAGGACTGCTTGTAGGCAATGTCTCCAGCCCACTAGAGGGCGCACGTACAATTACACTCAGCATGAGGGTCAACACATAGAGACCAAAGGCAGCTTGTCATTCTGAGTGGTGTCATTATGTGACGTCACTTGGACAAATGATTTGTATTTACAATCAAAATAAAGGCCAAACCAGAGTAATTTCTGTGTGTAGAGGTTAGAGCTTCTCCAGCAGACGCCCGAGCCTCCAGAGCCCGCTCTCAGACTCACATGACCTGGGTCCCACACGTCTTTAGAGGAACACAATTATCCACAGCTCCTGCGGCGCATACTGCTGTATGCACAGTCACAATAATGGCTTGTTACAGTTATTGGATTGGCCAATGGAGATGTGCCCCCCAGGGTTGACATATTCAAAAAGCTGCAGTATTCAGGACACACTGCTGCTGCTGCTGGTAAACAGTCTCACATCTGCACACTGTTATACTTTCATCTGTAGGGGAGTCACTGAAGGTTTTCAGAACTAGGAATTAACACTAGCTTCTTTTAAGCATTCTTATTATTGAAGTAAATTATAAATATACAACTAATCAGAGATATAAACCAATGCATAAGCCACACCAATTTTAGATAATCTGTTACAATTGGTCAGACAGGACTTCTGTCAACATTTGCTGACAGAAATGTCTTTTACTTTTATACATTTGTACTTTTTAAAGTTCTATAAGCAGTGTATATTTTTTTAAATTTTATAAAAAATTACCCACGTGTCCCAAGATATGATGTAAACATGTTAAAATCAAATATTAGTTTTACTGATAACAATGGTACTGTTGATTTATTAACAATTACAAATATGTTCCACATAATGCCCAAATTGTTTTTGTTTACATTTTTGTTTTGGTTCTAAAACTGCATCGCCAAACATCCAATCAGAAAAGAGAACTTTGTTTTGATTTAGTTTTGATTTTCAAACCAGTACAAGCACATACTGCTTACAGTAGTAGTATGTATTACCAGTACATTCTTTAATTGTGCAATTACAAAAAAATAAAAAATAAAAAAATAAAAATAAAAAAGTAAAACAAGAAATACATGTTTAAATTATGCTTACATGGAGTTCTGACTGTACAGAGAGGTAGATGGGACTCTCTGGGACCACGACCCAGAGCTTTGATGACAAACTAATGTCAGCTAATGGCAGCTTTGTTATGGCTGACTCGGACATACGCTATATTGGACATCTTTCATTACTATCATTCATTCTCAGTGTGTTCTCCGCTGGTGAAGAGGACTGCAGAAGGTCTAATGAACGTCGGTCTACAGGGAGGGATCATTGTGTGAGAGTGTTCAAAGTCCTGGTCCCACTGCAGTGGACCAGGGGCTCTGCTGATAAGGACCGGGCTGTAATTGCTGGAATGGGAGGGAGCTGCACAGCCGTTAGGATCTGCTCTGAGCACTGGCCAATAAGCCCAAACTGCCCCTCTGAAGCCTCACATGTAATGAAGACTTCCACAGAGGCATGTCCGTCATTCCTCTAATTCACATCTTTTTGCTTCTCTGCATTAATGAACAGAGATTTGCAGATCGAGGAGTTTCTTGAGCTTAAGATACAATACAAGTCCAATTCCGATTAAAACTGCTGGGCACTGTAAAATCTAAACATTGTTACAGGTGCAATAAGAGGTAATAAACCTAAGACTAACGTTGGTAACATCAAAACACTAAGCAAATAGTAAGTAAAGGGAAGTTTTATGAGCACTTCAAGACAAAAAAGAAGAAAAGATGATGAAGCAAGTAGGTGCTCCAGCGACTGGCACTGCAGCCATGCTCGGCACTTAACGCCACATCTATTTTTCATGTATTTCATAATTAAAAGCGGTAAGTTGTGCGTGGCCTTCATGTTCTGCAAGGATCAAAGCTAGTGCTATTAGCAGGAGTTCATCAGCTCATCCGTTTGGAGGCAACAGAGGCGAAAAGCGCAGATATCATGTGATTCTATACGTGTGTGATACCGGGACATCCACGGCGTTCTATGATTAATAGAACACAGATCGCACTTTCTCCAGCGTTTTCAAAGCTAACACAACAGAGACGTTACACCCGAGAATAACCCGAGCATGGCAGATAAAGAGCTTGATGAAAGACTGAATACATATTTCACATTTGCCTCTCAGGTGTAGTGTGCCCCCTCCTTCTCCACTGGATTCTCTATGTAAATGTAATGGGCGGATAATGTTGAGAGGAGGCAGGGCGGTTTCTTGTGTAGAGATACGAGCCCACCTCTCAGAGTAATCAACAGAGCTGCCAGCGCTGAGTATTTATTTGTCCCACTGACTCCATCGTAAGTGAACGCCACGGGGCTCCTGTCTGCACCACGCTGAGAGACCCCGGCTCCATAGTAACAAGACAGATGATGAATGGAAACTCCAGACTTTCTACATTTTCCAATCAAACATATAAAAAGCAATAAAAAAGAAAGATAAGAGGGTCCAAATGGTGTGGGACTTCTCAAAACTTACTGGATCTGTAGCAAATGACAGTGATGAGATGCTAAATATGTACATTCACTGTTTACATTGAAAGATGCTTTAAGAGTTTGCTTTCGTGTGATTCTCTGAACTAATATTTAGTTAACCATGGTTTTTGAGAACTGCTCTTCATCTGTGATGCATGGAGTCCACTAACTTCTGGCAGGTATCACAGCCCTGGATGACTAGACTACATTCCACAATTCCTCAGCATTTATTAGTTTGCCCTCAGAAACAGCTTTTTTAATGTCACCGCACAAGTTTCCTATAGGGTTAAGGGGTGGGGGCTGTGCTTTCCCCTCCATAACATTAATCTGGTTGGTCCTGAACCAAGATGCTGCTCTTTTACCATGTGTTTTGGGTCATTGTCTTGTTGAAACTCATTTCAATGGCATTTCGTCTTCAGCAGAAGGCAACATGAGCTCTTTTAGTATTTGGATATATTTAAACTGATCTATGATGCCTGTAATGTGATAAATAGACCCAGCACCTTAGTATAAGGAACTTTACTGTCTTCACAGAGTCCTGGGGCTGGAACTCTGTGTTTAGACCCAAAAAGAACAATCTCACTTTCAGTCCACAAAATGTTATTCCATTTCTCTTTTGGCCAATCAGTGTGTTCTTGTAACCTCTTCAGCTCAGGTCTTTTTTTTTAACAATGGGACTTTGTGCTTTTTGCTGAAAGCTTGGCTTCACAAAGGCGTCTTCTAATTGTTACAGCCATTTTGACTTATCTTCGGTCCATTTGAATGATGATTTTTCATTTTCTTTCACATCTTTCAGGTTTTGGTCACCATTTTAGAGCATTTGAGATCATTTTCTGCACTTCTTTATATGTTTTCCCCTCTCCAGTCAACTTTTTAATCAAAGTACACTGTTCTTCTGAACAATGTCTCAAATGACCCATTTTACTCCAATTTTTTGAGAGCAATGCAATATAACCAGCCTGCACAAGATGTACTGCCTTTGTCCTTTCATAAGGGACAGCTGTTGAGCAGCTGATTTCTCACAGCTGAGAAGAGTTGAGTTTGCACCTTTGCCATGTTATGTATTTTTGTAGGCTTTTATTTCAAAATATTATATTATGAACAAAATAAACAAATCAAGTACTGTATATATAAATTCTCATGTAAAGGCTTGTAAATATTTGATACAGATGAATGATAAAACATAATGTTTCTTATTAACAATGTATTGTATTTATGTTACTAAATGTTCAGTTGAGGCCCATAGATACATTATGACATTAATCTACATGGAAACAGGTTTGTAATGCATTTTAGTTTAAAGCATAACCAAAATATAAGCGGATGTTCACACACTTAACACATGCAAGCAGTATGAATATAGATTATAGAAAGCCTTGTAATGTCATGAGGTGCTGTGAGAGGTTGGTACTGCACTCTCACCGCTGTACACCGCAGCAGCCATGGCCAGCACTAATAATTAATAGCATAGTCTATAAGCATTCCATTAGGTGCAAGCAGCTGTCATAAACATCTTAATTAATTTACAAAGCAAGCAACCAGGGAATTGTGGCGACGTAAAAATCTGCTTTCCTCTGCTGCTCCATAGCTCTGGAACAGATCGGGCTCTTGAATTTTTAAACAGGCCTTTCATGTTCTCTGGAGCACTAAAGAGGCTTTGAACAGCGGCTTGTTAGAGATGCACCTCTCAGACCAAAACCTACCGAGTCGACTGTTCTTCTACATAGCGACAAGAGGTGAGGCTTTGTGTCTGGGGCTCTGGGTACAGCATTCAAGGAATCTATGCCTCCTTGTGTCTTAGAGCCTAAAGTCTTTTTATCCAACAGGGCTGTGCAATATATGCTAACTCAGTAGTAATAAGCAAACAATATCACAATCTTAATGTTCTGTGTTGTGCTGACATGCTTGGACAAGGTGTGGTTGTACACTAATAAGCCAGTAATTTTTTTAGATTCATCACTTTGGTTGTAAACATTCTTTTAAACTGGACAAAGTTTGCACAAGATTTGATTTTCTTCTCCAAATCGTTGCACAAATGACTCCACTCACCGAGATAACACAGGGATTTTTAAGTAGTTGTTTGTCTCAGTCTTGAAATAAGTTTAGTATGTTAGCTGGAAGATAATTTTTTGATGCCCTGAACATAATTTGAGCAGTTTTATAATTTACAAAGCCCAATTTTAAATCTGATGTTTTAAAAAACAGTGAGTTAGTATGTTCATTGTATCAGACTTCCCAACAGCTCTTTACTGAAGAGTAATTAGAGGTTATAAATTTGTCTTATAGCAATTTCCCCAGACCTCTACACAATAAGTTAAAAATGACATGATAAATGAATTATACAATATGGCATTTTGAATAAGTACATGACAGGATCTCTTCATTACACTGTCAAATTTGGCAACTTCTGCTCGCAAAAAACTTATATGAGATTTCCAAGAGATCATCAATTACAACTCCTAAAAATACATTCTGTTTTAACTCTTTCAATTGTTAATTATTTGTACTGGTATGTCACTTTCTGGTTTTCGAAATAGCATCAGTTTTGTCTTTTTCAAGTTCAGTAATAGATCATTTACCATTTATATTTCATTTACTGTTTAAATTTAAACAATTTTTTTTATTTACTCCAAATGTTGCTCCAATGATGATGTTGATGAGCAAAGAGTACAAATGTAATAATTTTTGATTAATATACAGTGTGAACAGCACTGGCCCTAATATTCACGTTTGAGATACTTGGCACTTAATATTCATATTCATGGATTTATGTTGACCAATCTCCACAAACTGCTGCCTGTCTCCAAAGTTGAAGCACTATTAGTTTTTTGTTATTCCTCTGATGTCTGAGGCATCAAATTTGAAATAGGCTCATTTTGTGCCATCCATCCATCCAGCTTCTTCCGCTTATCCAGGACCGGGTCGCTGAGGCAGCAGTCTCAGCAAAGATGCCCAGACTTCCCTCTCCGCAGACACTTCCTCCAGCTCTACCGGGGGGATCCCAAGGCGTTCCCAGGCCGAGAGACATAGTCCCTCCAGCGCGTCCTAGGTCTTCCCCGGGCCTCCTCCCAGTGGGACATGCCCGGAACACCTGCCCAGGGAGACGTCCAGGAGGCATCCGGAACAGATGCTCGAGCCACCTCAACTGACTCCTCTCAATGTGGAGGAGCAGCAGCTCTACTCCGAGCTCCTCCCAGGTGACAGAGCTCCTCCTCTATCTCTAAGGGTGCGCCCAGCCACCCTGCGGAGGAAACTCATTTTGTCCGCTTGTATCCGGGATCTTGTCCTTTTGGTCAGGACCCAAAGCTCATGACCATAGGTGAGAGTAGGAAGAGTAGGACCAAGCTCCTGCTCTGGTTGTACAGGTACCGGACAGCCCTTAGCAAAGGGCCCCGGACCCCATACTCCCAGAGCACCCCCCACAGGACACTACGAGGGACACGGTCGAACGCTTTCTCCAAATCCACAAAACACATGTGGACAGGTTGGGCGAACTCCCACGAACCCTCGAGCACCCGATAGAGGGTGTAGAGCTGGTCCACTGTTCCATGGCCAGGACGAAAACTGCATTGTTCCTCCTGAATCCGAGGTTCGACTCCCCTCCAGTACCCTGGAATAGACTTTCCCAGGGAGGCTGAGGAGTGTGATCCCCCTATAGTTGGAACACACCCTCTGGTCCCCCTTCTTGAAAAGAGGGACCACCACCCCGGTCTGCCAGTCCAGAGGTACTGTCCCCGACCGCCACGCGATGTTGCAGAGAAGTGTCAGCCACGACAGCCCCACAACAACTCTTTTGTGGTGGTGAGGATAGGATTAGTAATGAGTACATCAGAGGGACAGATCAGGTCAAAATTGCTCTGCTGCTGAGGTCTCTAGAGTGGGTAGAGGTAAAGTCCAAGTGTGGGGAGTCTGGACAGTGTGAAGGTAAAGTCTGAGTGTGTGTCCTCTGGACTGTGTAGAGAGATACTCTGTGTAGAGGCAGGGCTAGGGTCAGAGCTCTCCTCTTACCTGCTCTCGCTCACAGAGGTCCAGATTAGACCGGCCACTCTATTATACACCAGCAGCTTAACAGCATTTCCACTTTGAGAGCAGGATATCAGCCACTCTGACACTAAGACGGGCTGACCCATCATTCTGAGGAGCTGAGGAGGATCAGCGCTCTGACCAGCACACACACAACAACTGTTTTCTTTGCTCTCACACAGTGTGCTGTTTTTTAATAAACATTTTCAGAACGTTTAAGAACAAATGAATTCTACACTCCTTAAATTAGGAAACTGTTTTAATAACTTGAGCTTCTGTGCTTGGAATGAACTAAACATGACAGTCACTGAACAACTTACTTAGCAGCAGCCATCTTTAATCAACAGCAATTTTGTTTTATATTAAAAAAAAAAAAAAAAAAAAAAAACATCCCAGTAAAATCTATTTAAGTTGGCTTCCCTGCCTTTGCTGAATGAATATGATAAAGCAGTGTGAACTAACATCCAACGGTAGTCCAATTTAAAGAGGACCAACAGCTTCAAGTTCAAGTCCACTACAAGGCCCTTTCACACTCTAGGACTTTTTTTGTAATTTCTATAACCTTTCATAGAACTGGGAACTGGAACCATCTTTCTTAATGTACTCCAGAGCAGGGGCTTATTAGAAGCATAGGAAACATTCTGTGACATAGTTGACATATGAAAATACACATAACACACACAAACAAGCCACTAATTTTAAAGCTAGTTAGACTTTTCCGTCATATTTGTCATCAGCATTTTTTATCTTTTCAGTCATAAAAAGTTTATACAAGCCCCTCACATAGTGGCATATCAGACCACATGTTGGTATAGATGATCACAACCTACCAGCCACTTATCTGCAAAAAGAAACCACCAAACCTTCAAAACTGCACACGTCTGGAATGAGGAAGCCATCTAAGTGCTACAAGATTGTATCCTCTTTGAATACTCCTCTGTCCTAAAAACAGACAGTGTTTCTGATGTAGAGACCAGTGGACAGAATCACAGTCAGGTAATCCAGAAAGAACTGAAAAAGGGCATTAAAGAGGCCCAGTAAAGGTACAGGCACAGCATAAAGAGACAACAACAATAACAGCCTGTGAAATATGTGGACTATGAAGGCAGCAGTGTGATGACCAGTCAGGAGCAGACTTTCTTTGCCCATTTTGACCCTCAAGGCAGCAGGGAATCAGCCCATCTGCCTCAGCCCAGAGTATAACAGCAGCTACGTCTACCCTGCAGTACCACCAGGTGAAATCAGTGCTGAGGAACATCAACATGACCAAAGGCAGAACTGCACAGGATTGTGATACTCTGCTGAGCTCACTTAACCCTTAGGCTCTCCATTAAAAAAATCACGTTATTTCTTTTAAAGCCCCTTTAAGTCACTGGGTCACATTTAAAAATATAAAACATGAAGATCATTATTTTGATCATTAGCCCCTGTTATTATTGTACATAGCAAAAGTAAATTCATTTTTATATTTTTAACCCCCTTAATATCAGTTTGTTAAGATAATTGCCACATATTTGTAAAGAAAACATGCATTATTTACTATTTAAAGATACAAACTTTTTGTGTGTATGTGTGCAGAGATTACCAGTGCCAGATCGGTCTGACTAACACAGATTTTGATGCATTTTTACTTTTTGTCCCATTATTAAAAAAAAAGGGCATAAAAAAAAGGGCACAAACTCAGGTTCTTTTTCTTATAGCCCTGAGAGTGCTAGTTTACAATCAGTGTTATTTAATGGAAATATAAGGTAATTATTTCTCACAGTGCATTGAGAAAATAGTGGATCTGGTGGTGATATTTTTGTTTGTGTATTTTTTGCTGCTGCACTGACAGAGTTACAGAGGAATTAACATGATTTAACTTTTCTGTGTTGCAGCGGCAGTAGGGTGGGTCTCAGATGGTAGAATATTCAGGCTTTTTTTTTTTTTTTTTTTTTTGTGAAGCTTCAATTCTAAAATTAATTTATTAATGAACATCTTAGTCAAATATCATCAACCTAGCATAAGAAATGCCAAAATGAAAGCAAAAATTACATTTGAAAAGCCCTAAAAAGGTGTAAGGGGGTTAATTGTTTGTTATATTATGCTTGCCCTTTCTTTTAAGTCTATCTATTCCATACACTTTTTGTAACTATGAATTAAACTGTGCATAACTTTCATGGTATGCCATCTAGCGCTGAGTTCGAATGTGCCCATTACTGTGGTATGATAGTGTCACAGAAGCCTTTTCCGCCGCTCCACTCAGGCCAGTGTGTGGCCCCCAACTCCAGCCCATGCCATATTAGCTTATCCCTGCCGCTGTGACAGGCTTCAATGCTAAAGCAGTCCAGCGGCAGATGATCAAAGTCAGCAGTCCATTCACATTACAAAGCACTGATGTGATGTTTCCCAAGCTCGCAGGCCTGGCTCTAATGCTGCCAAGGACCTTCCAAATATTTCACAGTGTTTTCCGCCTTCTCCCCAAATTACTAAACCAACCGCTGTAGACAGACATGTCTGCCTGGTCACATGTGAGTTCAAAATATTTGATATTTCAAAAAACGTGAAGTGGTGGGAGACGGACTCCAGTAAAGGTACTGTTTAAAAGCTGAATACTCAGGTAAAAGAAACACAATTAAGAGAGATAAAAGTAAGAAATATTGAATGTAGAGTTTACTTCAGTGTCACTGCAGAGCAAAATTTACTACTGCTACTGCAACCTGTACTGCTGCTATTGCTAGTACTACTACTAAAACTGCTATTATTGCCATTACTATTACTGCTGTCTGTTTGGGTTGAGGTCATATATGGGCTCAATACTGTGAACACATAATGTTAACCTATTGGCGTGGATGCCAAGCTAACATTTCCATGTTGTGCACCACATGTATCTAGAGCCTCAGTCACAATGACCCGTACAAATGGCTACGAACACCCTACAAACGATTTTTGGACCATTTCCTATGGCGTCCTTAAGGCAGCCTTATAAGAATCCAGTGGTCATAGCCCGTTTGTAAGTTCGTGGCCGGGTCTTTGCAGGGCCTCCGTACAAATGCCTTAGCAACAACCTAGTAACAACCTTCTGAATCATGGTCCAGCTCATGGAATACAGTGCTATGCTGGCCATAGCGGTGTTGCGCAATTTTCCACAAATTTTCTTGCAGATGTGATGTTGAGGACCCAGAATTTTGAAGCTATATTGGAATGACTGCCACTTATATATCCCGACAAACTGCGCCAAAAGCCGTAGGATCTTCCTATGCACATAGGGGTGCCGTATGGACACCTTACGACAACAATTTTCGGAAGATGGCTGCGAGTATACCGTAGGAAGGTTCGAAGGCACCCTTACGGTGAACATATGAACTCTACAGCCAGTGTACGGCAGACAATCAGCTTTTTTTTTCAAGAATACCTCAAGTTGGCCGTGCAAATTGTGAACGGCAGCCATACCAACTTCCTAAAAAGGCTGTAGGAAACTTGGAGATCCATAAGAACCCATTATTCATGAGAACCTTTGTGACCGTAGCTTAAGTTAGCTATTTGTGTCAAGTGTTCTGCACATTCAGTGTATCTGATAGCAGTTTTTTTCTGTGTTGCTCACATTTACAAAAAATAAATACATAAAGAACTTCTAAATGAGAAAAGAAAGCCTTGGGCAGAGCCTTTATCTTTATATTTGTTTGCTTGCTGGATAGCAAGTACAGTAAGGAGAAGGTACTGTGAGGACAGCACAATTACTATTAGTACTACTACTGTGGCTACTATTAAAACTACAGCTACTAATACTACTGCAGATATTACTGTTACTAGATTTTATTCAGGAAATGTACTTGAGTATATGCTGCAGGCCAGACATGTTTGCCTGGTCACATATGATTTTTTTTTATTCAAATGTGAAACGCACTCAAAGCCTGGAAGTGAGTATTTTAAGGTTCAGATACAGAGTCCTTGTGCTCTTAAAGCACACTTGGTTACCTCCATCTTGTATTCATTTGTACTTCCTTATTCTCTGAGCTGTAGTGAGTGCCATCCCCTTCTGAGCGTCATGTTCTAAGCATTTCAGTGTTTGGTGACAGTTAAACATTGACTATATAACGTCTGCGCCAAGCATTATTGAGGGAAAAAGTGCTTTAAAATGGACATCAACATTATACCTTTTTCACAGTAGCTGCTGAAAACACTGCGTTGTCTGCACTGCAAACATCCCCTATACTTATATTACAGCCATTCCACAAGTCACGAGGTACACACATTTTTTTTTTCTTTTTAAACCAAGAGGTTTTATGGAGCATCTCTGGTAGGCTGCAGATGAACAGATTAAATTCGATCGTATCAGATTTTGAAGAACATGCAAATCACATTCACAGTGTTATCTACAGCAGCCAGTCCCTCTCTTACACTTGCTGCTTTCTCACCTGAAGAAAGCGCACACTTTTGAAAACAGCTGAGCAGGTGTTATCACCTTTGTGTACATATTCAGCCAAATGTAATGTCTTTAGTTTAGACAAAAATGTGTGTTTGTGTAAATGGTCTCAGACTGAATCATAGTACCTCATTGATGATTATTTCATACAATAAAACAAGGTTGTGAGTGGAAGTGTCATGACATTCCTGTGATGCAACACTTATACTGTATTTGCCTCTGAATCAGAGACATGTTCCATTACTATTATTATTATTATTACTGCTGTCGGACTGCAGAGACCTCCTGTTTTCATTCCCGCTCAGAGCCTGTCAGAATGTGTAAGCGTCAAGGCCACGGCACACTGACACACTGACCTACTGCACCCAGCAGGAGGAGCCGCCCACATAAACAAACAAAAAGAGCAATGGACGGAGGAGAAATATCAACTATTGACTTACGTAAGAAAGGCCCCTCGTAAACTGGAATAGTAACCATGAGAGGCTGCAGAAGGCTTGACTTTATTATTCCATAGACACAAAACAGATCCAGAGCCAGTGAAAAGCAGATACTGATGTGCGGCATAAAGGACATACCCTCTGACACCATTTAAAAAATACAACACTTGTACCAGTAGTGTTCAAAATGGTTCCCAGGGTTAAAAAACGCCTATTTTTTTCATATACACAAAAATATTCCCACGCAAAACAACCAGATCATTAAAGTTGTATTAATCACGCTCGTCACTGTCATCCAGTAAAAAGAAATCGAGCAAGAGAGCACCTCTAAAACCAAAACATTTCAGTCTATTTTCATCCCAGCTGCTCAGATTGAGAAGGTATTAACAGATATCACAGTGTGTCTAAATTAAAGCAGGTCACATTCACATTCAAATAAAGTTTGAATGTTGAATGTGAAAGTGTGCAGTGTTTGTGGTGCACAGTGATGTGAAGGGTGTAGTAAGAGCTGAAGTTAAAATCTTAGACTTTGGTCAAACATATTTATATTTTGAAAACTTGCCACAAACATAAAAAACAAACAAACAAACAAAAACATTCATAAAAACATCAAGAATATTGATAAGAACAAAAAAAAAAAAAGTCAAAAACTTTCTCAAAAAGTATCAGAGCAATTCATAGAAGGTCAGGGTTAGATACATATGGGGGAATTTCATTTATACAAAAAATGGGAATAATTAATAATAATTATATAATAATAACTATATAAAAATGGGAAAACTGTAAGCTGTAGTGTCAGTTGTAAGTTTATTTGTAAGTTTTTTTTCTAAATATTGATTATTGTTATTATTTTTGTCCTTTGTACAGTATACTGGTAATTGTTTTATACAGAAAGCAGTGTAAGAGTATTTCAAACAGTCCACAACAGAAGCTGTCCAATATTAATGAGGAATCCTACTGGGGTTATCAACACATTTCAAACATTAAACATCCATTACTTCATTATCTAAATTTTTCATCCAATTACTCACACATGAAGAAATATGATCTATAATAATGAGGCAGTGGGATACACTCATCATTGAGAGTGCTACACAACACACTACACGCAGTACTTAGTTATGCACACAATAATGCCAGTATAGTGAAAATATTCAGATGCGGTCAGCAGATTTTTGGGAGGTTGTTTTGGCTGTGGGATAAAAAGTATTAATTGTTAATTTGTGCTACAAAAGACTTCTGCCACATTGTTATGAGAATGTCAGCAGCTAATATCATTAACTGTAGAATATAAATGTAAAATAGGACAGTTATAGAAAAATGTCACCCAGTTTTTTTGGATCTGAAAAGAGGCCAATAAAATATTCTTAGTGGGTTGCACTGTTTAAATGTTTGGCTAAATTATGCAGACCACTGTTTAAGTTGAAACCAAAATCAGAGTAAATGATGGAAAGATGCTACTACGAAGGATTGAGAAATCCTGAAATCTAGGTGATACAACAGCTGCATTTGTCTTTTTTGAGCTCTGTGTTTAACTTGTTTATGCCTGTTGTTATTTTATGAAACACAGCAGTTCCTCCTCTGAGCTGAGAGAACTGCCCTCCGCCCCCCCACAGCCTGTCAGCCTCTCTCTGGAGGTGAACCCACTAACCCCATGTCTTTACCAGTGGCGGCTGCTGATCTTTCATACATAACATTTAACCTTGTGCTAACTTGCAGCTAGTTTTTCTACAACATTGATAATGAATGAACAAACAAAGCTAAAACAAGATGCAAACTCAACAGCGCTATGATTAGCCTTGTTTATTTAGAGTTTAACATGCAAACAGTGAGAATGAGGTAAACCACTTAACTTCAGGCAGTTCAACACACAGAGCAGATGTTTCTCTAAAACCTTCATATACCTTTCAGCATTCATAGTTCCTTCCAAAACACGCAAGCTGCCCATCCCATATGCACTTATGCCCCCATCCCATCAGAGATGCTGCTTTTGAACTGAGCGCTGAGAACACACAGGAAGGTCTCTGTCCTCTTCGTCCGTGATTTCCAAAAAGAATGTCAGATTTGGACTGGTCTGACCATAGAACACTGCCCCATTTTGAAACAGTCCATTTTCAATGAGCCTTGGCCCAGGACACAAAGGCGCTTCTGGACCATGTTCACAGATGGCTTCCTTTTTGCATGATAGAGCTTTAGTTGGCCTCTGCAGATGTCAGGACAGATTGTGTTTACAAGGTGGTTTTTGGAAGTTTTCCTAGGCTCATTTAGTAGTGTTATTGACACAATCATGCTGATGAGTGATGCGGTGTCGTCTGAGGGCCCTAATACCACGGGCTCCAATAAAGGTCTGGGGTCTTGTCCCTTACACAGAGATTTCTCTATTTTCTCTGAATCTGAAGACGATGTTATGCTCTGTTGATTTTTTTTTTTTTTCATTTAATCTTTATTTTACTAGGTAGAACATTAAAAAGAAATTCTTATTCACATGTTGACCTGGAATGAAGATGAGTTTTGTAAAGCCTTTGCAATTTGATGTTGAGGAACATTGTTTTTAAAAAAATCCACAATCTTTTTTCCCCTTCACTCTTTCCCAGATTGGAGAGCTTCTGCCCATCTTTACTTCTGAGAGACTCTGCTTCTCTAAGCCTTATAGACCTGATATCAATGAACTTAATTAGTTGCTAGATCTTCTCCCAGCTGAACCTTTTTTAAAATGTCTTGCTTTTTCAGCCATTTGTTGCCTCTGTCCCAACTACTGCATTTTGAGATCTATAGCAGGCGTCAAATTTGAAATGATCTTATTTTGTGCATACAGAGATGTGGTAAACTTCACTATCAATATGTTAGTATTTTATATGTGTATACTACTGTTAAATAGTAGTACCAAACATTTGAGCCTCAGACTGATGCTAAGGGCACAGTTTGCTTGAATTTACCGACAGTGTGCTCTCAAACACTGTTAGCCCAATGCCACCACCCTACACTTCATCTCCGCTACCCCCCCCTGCACTTACATCACTTACTCGAGCGGTGGAAAAGGGTGTGACAGCGGGAAGGGAGTGGGGCGCAGCTGAGAGGAGTGGACAGCCACAGTGAGCGCATGTCTGACAGCACTCCCCTCCCCCCTCGACCCCACCACCACCTACCCCACTAAGACAGTACACAGACTCCGCCCCTCCAGTGCTTTCAGAGCCGAGCGGGACACAGACTGAACAAGCCCAGAGTCGCAGCACATTAGAGGCGCACTGATCCGCGACCGTGGCATGCTTATTTATTAATCAGCTGAGCTTAGCTAACTGCCTGCTCAGATGAACTGCAAGAGCCCCGTGCACGCTGCAGATTCAGCCCAAAGATTTCAAAGCACTGACGTTATGCAACTTTACAAAGCAGAAAGAGATCTACAAGGACAACTCACATGTACTGCTATCTGTCACTGGACATACCTACATACCTTATTTCATATGAAAGAATGTGTTTTTGGATTCAGAATGACTTTGTCTACCAAACTGGTTTTGTTTATGATTAATGCATTTAGATGAACTGTTATATAGCCTACAGTAAAAAACAAACATCCAAGAGGCTGAGAAAGCCTCTTGGATAAGAGGTGAAATGTCTTCAACTTGAAAAATCCAATCCAGTTGACTGTTTTTTTAACTTTTTGTTGCAATGCTATTACCCTGGACGAGTGAGAGTCTTCACAGACTAAATATACTAAGTTTAACAAAAGAATAATACTTTTTCTGAACAATGTTTAGTAAGTAAGTTGGCTGTAAGATGAGTTAAAAACAATAATGATAGTGAGTAAAACTTCAAAGTTTTTAGAAATATGAATGTCAAATTAAGTGAACAAAAAATATTAGTTGTTTAAAACTTGAGATTTTGAGTTGGCCCCAAAACTCAAAAATCTTAAGGGATCCTGTTGCCTTGAGTTTTTGAGTTGCTAGTGCATGGCTCTAAAAGCATAGGTTGCAGATGTCTGACCTAGCACTATATCATTTTCTCAAAACATTTTTTTAAGGTCCAGATTATACACACACTCAGAGCTGCTTTAAACCACTAGCTCCTCAGAGCGTCACCCCGAGTCGACCCTGTACAATCGAGTGTTTGCCCATTTGTGCTGAGTTCATGACCCGGGGCGATGACTGGCTGATGACTAAAAGCAGCGTCATGTTGTCATAAATACATTCACACACACAAAGTCGCTTCTTTTATAAGCACTTTTGGAGTTCACGGCTCCAAAGCTCTGCACTGACAGTGTTCTGTGGCAATTTCAACAGCTCGCAGTCGGGTGTCAGCACTCTAAAAGGGTGTTGAGAAACAGTGCCTTTTAACTTAGAAGAAAGATCTTTGGTTGTTAAAAAAAAAGAATAACAGAATGGGATGCAATTCTCCGGAGTGTCTCCCCCTCATGTTCTCAGCGGCCTGGGTAATGCACAGGAAAGCACTGAGCACAACACACTGCAGCACAAAGAAAACAGGCAGGAGTTTGGATTCAGAGACTCCACCGCAGGGACAGGACGCTCCCCCGGCCCCAGTGCTTTACTTGGAGCTGCTAACTTCACTGTCTCTGGAGTCATTTGTGCAGATTTATAAAGAGATCACAAGAGGCATCACAAACAGCCAGTGAACAGGTGAAGAGGAGATTCTCACAATGCCATGGTGAGTGGGGCAGGCTAGAATCACTCAGTGTATCCAGCGTAATGCGTCATTTGAATCAGGGGTGGAAAAATACTCAAGGTAAAGAACTGTTACTTTAAAAGAATATAAGATGAGTAAGTCAACTACTACTACTAATACTAATACTACTAATCCTCTTCTACTATGAACATTGCTACTCTTTGTTCTCCAAGGTAAAAAAAAAATACTTTTACTTAATCAGATAATACTATTTCTACTACTACTGAGCACTAGCCAACCAGCCAAATGCAGGCAGATTTCCATTTTTCTTGGCCAGTAACACATTTAGTCTCACTAACCACTTTAGCTGGTTAGACTTTATGTGCGTATCTTAACTTTAGAGGTTCTCAATTTCTGTTATGTTTGAGTGTATACCTAATTTGGTATATAGTAATTCATCATGATCAGAGAAACAAAAAAAACATGTATTGATAGACCACATGGGAAAAGATACCATATATTGTGCCTAGGTAAACCAATTTTTTTTTGATAAATCCCTCTCTGTACATGAAACCAAATTCTACATTTCTTTAAATTTGCATGCTATAAAAAATGCAAATACATTTAAACTAATTAAATGGCTAGTAAAAACACTAACACTAACAGTAAATTTTGAAAAGGACTTGCCACAAGGGCCAGTGAGCAAAAAAGTTAATATCAAGCCCTGCTACTACTACTGACTGGGCTGGATATTGTTCAGATTTTTTCGATACCTGTACTTCAACAATACCTGATTTTCGATATCTATAGTGAGCTAATTCATCTTCTACAATCATAAAACACAATGATATTAAATGAAAGACTAATTTAATGCAATGGTTGGTATTGAATGAAATGTTTTTGGGTTTTTTTAACACCAGTAGTATTGTAACTTTTCTTTCAATATCACAAAGGTATTGTTTAATGGAAGTCAGCCCCACCACTAACCTGAAATCAAACCAGAGATCTTCTGTTTCCAAGGCATGCTAACCATCTTGCAACAGAGGTCAAAAATACTTCAGCTGCACACTGTGAGTAAACACGGAGCAAAAACCACAGCTGAGATTGGACATGGACAGATCTAACCTTATGAGAACCTGAAATGACCAGAAAACAACTCAAGTCATCTGTACAGTCCATTAAGGCAGGTTAGTAGTTCTCTCAACAAAAAAACACAAATTTATTTACCAAACAATCACGAGAGCTTCTAGAGAGCTCACATACTTTTTTTTTTGTTTTTGCTGTAGAACAATCTTATCTATTATGGCTTTAGAAGTTGATCCCCCAATTTCCACACAGGGGAGGGTTAAGAATGTATGAAAATGTATTTGATTTATATTTCTGGAGCTGCAAATTTGTGACTTGAATGTAGAAGAAATTTTAATTCTTGACTGCATTTGAAATACATTGTTTAAAAAAATGTTTTGTTTTTTAAGTACTTTGAATACTTGAAAGCAGATACTCCAGTACTTTAACTCAAGTAAAAAATGACTTTGCAACTTTTACTTGTATTGGAGTCATATTTGACCAGGAGGATCAATATTTTTACTCAAGTAATGAAGTTGAGTACTTTGTCCACCACTGGTAACAACAAAAAACGTATTATATAACATTAAAATCCTGCTGTGGTTCTGCACACAATGGGCTTTTTCTCAGCAGAGTACAGTACCTCAGCTTCTCTCACAAACTGGAGTCTAAGGCGGGTGGACAGTTCATTTAGGATAATGCACCGATGAGAGACGAGCAGAGAGAGAAGTCTTGTGTGTTCGTGAGCAATCATGTTTCATAAACGTATCTTTTCAAAAATGTCTCCTCCGACTCCAATGAGTTTTAAAGTGAGATGCAAAACACGTCAGCAAAGACAAGAATCATTATTTTCATAACCTGCTGAAACATAAAAAGGCAACCTAAAAGGCCAATGTATAATTATTTTATGAATTCAGATGAACAACACAAAAGGATATTTCAAAGATTTTCTCACAAGATGAAGCAAAAATTATCGTGGGGCTTTCTTTCCCTTTCTTCAGACATCAGAAAAGAAAAATTTATTTCTGCCTTCATCTCTAAATTGGAGGCAATTTATTGCCTCTCCAAAGCTCATTTTTCACTGGCGCGCAGGATCCGTGGGCCGTAGCAGACTCCCCCGGCCTCAAGCGCTAATATGTGAAAGTGGCCCAGGGATATGAGGCCAGCCAATGGAAGAGGAGGCAGAGGGACCGGGACAGAATCAATCCTTAACCGCTCCGGACGAGGAGGGAGAGGAACAGACAGAGCGCTGTTTACCAGGAGACATGTGGGGGGTGTCAGCTGACTGCACCGTGTCA
This sequence comes from Bostrychus sinensis, assembly GCA_020698575.1. Classification (NCBI taxonomy): domain Eukaryota; kingdom Metazoa; phylum Chordata; class Actinopteri; order Gobiiformes; family Eleotridae; genus Bostrychus; species Bostrychus sinensis. Next base: position 34,930,527 of record CM036251.1, read on the forward strand.
GAGGCAGAGAGGAGGTTATATAACCATAGACGGCCAGAGACAAACACAACATTTAAAGTGACAGGGACAACAACATCAAAGAGTAGAGAAGAATAGAGAAAGGCTGTCTGCTTACACAGGACATATGTAGGTGCTGTCCCACCAGCAGCCAACTGCGTTCCAATTAAACTAACTTTTATTTATTCATTTATTGTTATTTGTAGAAAATGGTTAAATCACCTGGTTGAACACTTGAATGTTGTGCATAAAAAGAATGATTTTGTAAAAATGCCAACCAACTGACTACTTGTATTTTATTTATCAAAGCAGTTAGCACTACAATAGCTACACGCAAAGGTCAATGAATTCATGTATATCCCAAATTCTGGAAATGTTGAGACTATGTTGAGCAGATATCAAATTTGAATGAGCAAATTTTTGGGCAAAATGTTTTGTGCATTTATATTATCTATGTTCTATTGTGAATAACGTTTTTTATTTTATTCAAATTTTAAAAACGTCCCAGTATTCCTGGAATTCAGGTTGTACTTGTCAGACATGTAGTGACAGACTATGTTAGTTTGTCAGTACGTCTCAGTTTGTCCAAAAAACTCCTCACATCCTACTTTAGTATATTAGCATTGGCCAGTGGGTTCACATTTGCTTTTCACAACCATATTCACAAAGAAAACTCCCTCTTCAAAAAAGGTGGAAAGGACCACTACTTTGTCAGCAAAGTTCATGCACATAAACACACACAAACACACATGATCTTATCTCTAGTAATTATCTGTAATCATTGTTATTGTTGCTATTAATGTTGTGAATATTACTGTTGTTATTACATATGTACAATACAATTACATTTTAGTATCACAACAAAAGTCACCTCAAAGGGCTTCACAAACAGTTAATCAAACACAGACATACAATCACCCATAACACACAATCAACACAAACAATAACTACACTAAACAGACCCAGGACACTCCTGTCCTTAGACCCTCATTCTCTTAAGGAAAAACTCCTAAAAAACCAAGCTGTGGGGAAAAAAAAGAAAAAAAACCTATGGTGCCCATATTAAAGGAGAGATCTTCTCCCAGGACGGACAGGGAAAATGTGTCTAGGACTGCTAGTCCATTAGCTCATCATAGTTCATCATAGTTCAGGTCTGTAAGGATGCAGCAGGTGGGCTTCATCCAGACAGGGGAGTGGGGGTGAGGGAGGGGTCTGGGAAGTCCATAATGGTACGTTCACACCGGATGCGAATCAGGCATCAGGCGCGAGTGATTACCATGTTAAGTCTATGGAAAGCCGCGTTCAGGCGCGAACAAGCGTCCTGTGGTGCGAATGACGGGAATAGCGCGGCGCGAATGCCGCGAATTGAGCGTTTGACGCGCGAGTCCTGCGAATAGGCGAAGACGCGAATCGGCGGATGAAGCGAACAACGCAGATTCGCATCCAACGCTCTGGTCGCGAAAGTTGAAAATTTTTAACTTCTACGAACATTTGCGGCGCGTTAACCAATCAGGGACCTGCTGTAGCAATGACGTGGTTACGTACGACGTAACAGGAGGAGATCCCTGCCTCGGAGATCCAGCTAAACAATCATCGAGGCTTCATAGTGAACCCCCCAGATAAAAGCTGCAGCCTACAGCAGCTCTTTTACTTTTATGAAGACAGGAAACAAAAACATAGAAAACACTATAAAAATAAAATAAATAGGGCTGTTTAGGCTTTGTGTGAGTGTGGTTTTAGCTGTTATCTGTGATACAAGCCTGTGACAGAGGCTCACTCTGATCATCGTGACATCAAGAACACACAAATAAATACAAGTAAATATAAAGGGGGGTTAACTTTACCAAAATATTTTTTATTTTATTTATTTATATGGGACAGCGTGTATTAATGAACAGCAGCTAGTGCTGTAAATACACCGGATTATAGCTCAGAGCTAATTTCAAATAGCCTATTGAGATGTGCTCGTTATATTAGCAGTTATTGCACTCTCCAGAACAACAGAAAATACAGAGCCTGGGACTAGCCTAGACCCTGAAACCACTAGAGAGAGCTAATGTACAAGAAATAACCCCAGGTGTCTCAGCTCTGTCTCTGGGGTTAATGCTGCTGTACAGCAGCAGTGTCCTGGGGCGAGGTCCTCGTAGACACAGGTGACCAAACCGAGACAGGCTCATTTGGGAGTAACCCTAGCAGCCATGCCCCTCATTTGACGCGAATGAAGCGAACAATTTGCCTCAATTTCAGGCGCGAATGACGTGAATTCAAAATGGTCACACGTCCAACTAGATGCGAATGACGCAAATTTGACGCCAGATTCGCGTACGGTGTGAACGTACCATAAGAGGTGAGGTTAAAGACCCACAGGTCGGGACAGTAACACAGACACACACACATACATACACACATGCATTGCCACTTTACTGAGACAGTATAACTACCAATACATAAATAAATAAATAATAAAATTCAAGTGCAGTTTCTTCCATTTTGGCACTTGTGGACAGGTGTATTCCAGCTGTGGTTTTATCAGCTTCCACAGAGTTTTAAAAATATTTTTTTTGTTTTTTTAAAATGCATCACAGTTCCGTTCAGACACTATTGCATGTACACATTAATTAAACCCCAGGCTCTCATGTAAACAATGCATGACCCTTATGTTGCCTATAACCTTTTAGACTGCACCAATACCTACATGAAGTTACCATTAAAGCCACTAACAGCTTCTAAAAAGCCACTTAACCTTCCAGTGCCCACCAATCAACTTGTGTTAGCTCCACACTCCAGCCAGGCCCCATCAGTTTGATAATATGGCTTACTGTAAAATCATAAATAATGTAGGAAAGTCATGTGTGCAGAGAACGCAAAAGGCTGAGCGACACCCAGATAGGCACAGATAGGCACAGATAGGCACAGATAGGCACAGATAGGCACACATAGGCATTAAGCACTGCTCGCTCAAGGTGCATTCTGTCCTGTGACCTTGCTGTTACACTTCCACACACAGCAATGAATAACTATCGCATTTCCTTGGCTGACAGCTGACACCAAGAGGCCCAGGTGATATACGAGACATGACAAGTGATTCTAATTAAATGTAGAGCTTGTGGATGTAAAGTGGCAGGAAGGGAGCAAATGGTGTCCGGGGTAGATGAGCCGGGCTGTCAGCCGGTCGGGCTTTCCCCTCCAGAGGGAGTGACAGGATTCAGCTGGAGGGGTAGAGGCACCGAGAGAGAGAGAGAGAGAGAGAGAGAGAGAGAGAGAGAGAGAGACTCCTGTTCAACCGCTTCCTCCACAACAACAAACACACGACACACGACAGGGCCCGAGCCAGGGGTAGAGCGAGCATTTGTCATTTAACAGTGAACATAAGCAGGCATGAAGAATATAGGGCCAGCATGAGGTCTGACACGAGCGCATCCAGTGTGAGGGCGAGAATAAATAAATACACAACAAAGCAAAACAAAGCCTAAGGAAGAAGAGGCGAGATCCTATGGTGATGGTAGTATATAACAGAACAGACATGAGGAGTTTATATTCTATTCCTATACAGAGCCTTGTCAGTATGCTTGAAAGCTGGTTAAGATGTCTAACTGGAAATTTGTCTTCATCGTTCACAGCACTGACACAGAAAAGTGGTACCAAATTTTACGTGGACTGTGCACTCAGTTGTTGGCATTCAGTCTTTGTTAAAAAGTAAAATAAATAAATACAAATATTAGGCAAGTATCTACAGTATGTTACCCCATTGTTATCTTTTCTCCTCAAAGCAGTAGAGTACGCTGTAAAAAAAAAAAAAATTTATATGTCTAAAATAGTGGTGGGACTCAATAAAAGATAACTCTAATTAATTAATTACAGGCTTTGTAATTAATTAATCGCAATTAATCACATTTTTATCAAATATTTATGTCAGAAGTAAAATGTAGGAGCTTATTTGTATGTTCTGACATATTTTAACTTGATTTCAAACTAACACCACATTGGTCAAACTGAGCAGTATTCAACGTTTGTGCATCGACCTCCCTCTGCCTCCCGTGCACGTAGTAACACGCGGTGCACCTCTTTCCTCTCCTCCTCTGTGCTCCACCTGTGACCTCTGCATGGACCTGTCCTCTCCACTTCACATCTGAACTCAACAGATTGCTGTCCCCTGTGTGCGTCCATGCAGCAGTCAACTGAGAGAATGATCTGAGATACAATGAGCGGCGCCATGAAGCAGCGCGTTTTAAAGTGAAAGAAAAGTGGTGCTGTGTAATGGATGAAAAGCAAAAAAACTCAAAAATCTTAAGGGATCTGCTGATCTGCTGCTTATTATTTTTTATTATTATTATTATTATTATTATTATTTATTTATTTTTATTTTTTTTACAGTGTACAGATGGTGTTAATGGCATAGTTGCTACTCCATTGTGTCTCTACATATCAGGGACCGCTGGTATCAATGGACTAGGTAGGATAAGCACCCCCATGTCATTTTCAAAGACAAAACATACTCAGTTATTATAGCAAATTACCATTTAATTTTTAGCACTCTTATGTGTCTTTTATGTGATTCTAATCATATATCGTATTAGCTGCGTGCTCACTATTGTTTTTTTTTTTATTTGTTTTAAAATAAACCAATATTATTGCATACTGTAGAATGGGAAAAAGGCAATTTTTAATTAGCCCAAGAACCACATTACATTAGAGCTGTGATTGACAGGAGAGAGCCCCACCCTGTTCATATCTACAGCATTAGGGGCTAGATTTATTTAACCCAGAGACCTGGATTTGGCCAATCACAGAGCACATAGTCAGAGTTACGTAGCCTGTAATTTTGAGTGATGGCGGTTTATTTATGGAAGTTTGCAGGATTTTTGTAAGACATTAAAATAAACTCAAATCACCATTACACCCGGAGCGTGTTTTCAAGCACTGAAGAGGATTAAATCATTTCTCCAAAGTTTATGAGACAAGCTCGCCTGATCGTATTGGCTGCACTTTATATTGGACATTATACAGAAACCACTGGACTTAAGTGACTTATCACATGGTTAATGTGTTTTATTACCACATTTGGCTCACTGACAGGGAGGGTAGAAATGTGAACTTCATTTTAAATAAGGCAACTCGCACATTTCTCCACCTCCTTTACAAAACTTGACATGTAACTTAAAGCTAATGGGACTTAATGGGACTGCTTTCTGCACCTTCTGTTATTGTTTGCCTCTTGCCATTGTCAGATTGTTAGATGTTGTAAACAGTGGGGTAATGTGTTGTTGTGCATTGGCTGAATTGGTTTATAATTGTTGAGTACCTTCAAAGTTATGTGCAATCGTTTGTGTGAGAACTTGGCATTAAATAATATTTTATTGGCCTGTGTTGATGCTGAGAAGTCTGCGCTATTACCAATGCATTAGCCCCTCCGCCCAGAGTCACCACCAGCCACCACCAGATACACCACTGTAACATATAGCAATAGTTCGACAATAAACTGCATTATCCTATTACTCTAATTAGGAAAATCAGACTAAGATGCTACATGCACATTAAAACTACAGTTTTAAACAAAGACAACATTTTAAAAATGCAGTAATTGCATTGCAGTAAATTCATTTTTCTTTGTTGCTGCTGCTCCTTGGTTGATTCAGAACAAAAGACTGGACATGAAGACTCATTCACTTGATTTTACACAGCAGCAAAGGCCCCAGCGGAGTGTGACACAGAAGTGCACTTCAGAAGACACACACCCATCCCCCATCCCCGTCTCCAAAAGACCCACCACACCAATTCATTTAACCTTTAACCCCTTTAAAGCAACAGAGATCCCAGGCGTCAGTCTCAGTGCTCAGGAGTGGACAGGATCAGTTCAGAGCTTTCTGTTGATGTGTAAAAACAGGAGCCATCCAGCTCATCTTGTGAGTGGCTCTCACATTATTTCAAGACATGGGGCTGACAGATGAACATCTTCTTAATCTCAATATTATTAGAATCTTTTATGGTTTTCATGCAGCAAAGCTAAAGTTCGTGCAAGTTAACACTTATGAACCCCTCCAGGGCTAAACCCATTCATTAAGAGAGAATACATTTTTTTTTTGAGATTACCTAAAATTGGCAGAAAATTCTGTTACATTACTTCAAAAAAGTCAAGGAGGACCATGTCATACATTTACAATGTTGCCGCAGCGTTGACTGAAACCCCCATTTTATTCTAATGGAAAAACACTACATATCCTTTTCTCTCCTGCACCCCTAACTTTTTAGTCACACCTTTTGCCGTAAGCACAAAAAAATGCACCAATAAAGACTGCCATAGAAAAATTATCTAATGGTCAATAATTCCATTTTTTTTTTTCATGGTTACAATGATTGACTTCAGTCCTCATCATACATAACAAAATTGCATATTGTTTATGAAATTTAACCCCTTAAATTCAAGTTTTTGTTATTAAAAGTTCATTTCAAATTATGGCAGCAATCAGAGCTTGGGAGTGTCAAAAATTGGCATAATGATTGATTTTTGTAGATTTAAAATTTTTGTGTAGTGGCGGATGAAACATTTTTAGTCACACCTTTCGTCCAAAGGCGCAAAAAAATGCACTGCCATAGAAAATGTATATAATAATAGATAATTAAAAAAATAATAATCTTGAATTTCATGATTAACTTCAGCCCTCACCATACATAGCAAAAATTTATTGTTTATGAAATTGAACCCCTTAAATTCCAGTTTATGTGGTGCATACACATCCAGCACAAACCTCTGCCTCTGCTCAGTCTGGGATCTTTTTCTACATTGTCCTGATGTGCACATCTCTGTAAGAACTACATTTTGGATTTGTGCTCACGCAAACACAAACAAACTCATTTCTCAACAAACACTTTCACACCAATTTATGACAATTCTAAAACACACCCAAATCATTTTTTTTTATTTTTTTATTTGCCTTGTAGGCTTGATCATTTATACAAGCACTAATGTGGCCATTCCCCAGTTTGTACCTCTATCTACCATATATGTGGGAAATGGCGCCACCTAGTAAAAAACAATAACAACTAATATTCCAATCCCTCACTATCATGAATCCATGAAATACTTGATAAAAAAATGTGAAATTATATTGCAGTAACAGTGGATAATAAAAATGCAATTTTAATGGGAGTCAATGACACAAAAAATGTCTTATGGGTAAAGTTGTGACTATTTTTTTAGACACCTTTTTAAGAGGATAAAAAAAAAAAAAAAAAAAAATGAAATCTGAAATTTCATACAAAAATACACACCTGAGGCAAAATCTATGCCATTTTAATCAACACAGCAAAAGTTATCCACAAAAAAACATATGCAAAGCATCAAAACATGTCTTAGGGGTGTAGGAGGATTAATGCAGAAAGAAAAATTTGGTCATCATAAATGTACAAAAACTGGCATACACATTCTTTTCTTCTCAACAAACAAAAAGGTTGATAGAACCTATGCTCTAACTCCAACTGTGTGCCAACAGCAGATAAACTTTTTTTTTTTTTTTTTTTGAAAAACCACTAAACACATTGAACATATACTGATGCACCGCCATAAGTCTAAAAAAATACAGTGATATAACTTTTTGAACATTTGATCAGAGCTAGGGCTGGGTAGTATACTGGTTTGAATACTGTAAAACATCTTCTTGTTTAATGTGAAATTTACCGTGTATATCACCTCGGCATGCTTTACTCGACTGCTGAAGTACACTCGGAAGAGCTTTTAACAGGTTTAACAAATGATCAATAATGTAACTGTCTGCACTTATGTATAAACCTGCTTCAAAAGTCATGACTTGATTAAATGTTAGAAACTTAGAACCAGCATTCCTTGAAAACAGCTTTTTTTTTACTCTTATTTTTATTCAAATAGTTTGCCATTCCACCACATTATATTATACCTATTATGAATTCCTTTTTTTTTTTTTTACAACATAAACCCATAAGCATTCAAATCTCAATATTAATAAGGCACTTAATGCAAAATACATACACTTTACAACATAAAAAGTTTAAGTGAAATTGCTGAAAACTCCATTATCTGGCCCTGTGTAGACAGCAACGGATGAGATTACAAAGTAATGATTAGAGTTAGAGTTACATAACACAAGAAAAATGAACAGAGTACAAATGCCCACCACTCACCCCCATCAACAAAGCCCTTCCACATCTCCTGCCTCTGCCACCCCCCCCAGCAAAAGAACACAGGCCCACCCCTCGGCCCCTCCTGCCTCTGCCCCCGCCCCTCGGCCCGCTGCCCCTCCCTTCAGTCAATTACAGTCACATCGTGGGATTAGGAGGAAGTGGGTCAGTGGAGCATAGCTGCAGGAAAAATGCACAACACACTACGTCAGAGTCTGAAATTTTAAAACACACATTAGTCGCTGTTTGTGACTTCACTCGGCTTCAGCCAATGACAGCCCTCCTGAGGCAGCGAGGGTTCATGCAGGGAGGGACATCTGGAATTCTTGCCGTTTTCTGATTATGACTGGATCGTGCCATACTCAAACATTTCTTAATGAGACTAACAGCTGAATAATGCAGATCAGACTATATTTACTGGGCGAGCTAGGGTGCAATATACAGTAGACAAGGCAGACGTGCTGTAGAGCCCACTTTCTCAAAGAGCTTGTCTTTACCACATTAACACCGAACAGATACTGGTTTATTTTCAGTCTGGTAAAGACATTTAGAACCACTCTAGCTTAAGTTGTTAATTGGTCAGTTTGGTTTCTCCTACACAACAGACACAACCAAAAACTCAGAGATTGTACAGAGATTGCCTCAATCAATGTGATAAGCATGAACAAATGTCAGCGTTTTCTCTTTTTACAAAGAGTTTTTGCTGTTAAATCCCAAAACATATGAAACCAGCCACAGCCTGAGCAGAACTTTGTGAACAGTTCAGTTTTGACATAACCTACTGTAAATCGAGATGAAAATACTTTGACTACACTCTTCCCCTTCACAAACAGGCACCATCACCTGAACCCTCTCCTAAAATCTTCAGGATTGCCTTGTTGTTTGTACGCAATTGGTTGTTTTCAGATTCTAGAATGTGATGATATCACATTCTCAGATGGGGAAGGAGCCAGTGTTAGTGTATAAGTTATGAGCAATTTTATAAGAAATATTAAAAAAGAAAATTCACAAATGTTGAACCTGAACATTTATATCAGTTACAAGGTCCATGATCTCGCTCTCGTATCCAACCACACCAAAAAATCAGCATATTAACAACAGACATTTTGTCTGCCCCCCATCTCCATTAAATACTACAGGCCTATAGAATGTTGTGATGTCATCTGAAACCCAGCAATAGTTACATTAGATCAAGTAAGTATAGTTATAATATCAGCACATAAATCGCCGTCACAGCAAAGGACTGAGCCCATTTATTTGTTAGCTTCGTGTTGCTGGTAGCCCCGCTACTTAAGCGTTAGTAGGCTTATACCGGGGTAAATTCAGTGGACCAACAGCAGCAGATGACATGGCAACAACCCACACTGACTGTGGTAACTTCTGTGTCTCTTCACTTCCTCCAGACTCTGGGTTCTTGATTCCCAAGTGTAAAGTAAAAATTACTGAGCACTGGTCCATTTGTTTTTCTCTTAAGCCCAGTGGAGACACTGCTGATGTTGTTTCTGGTTCAGAAAAGGCCTGACACAGTTGTAGGAAAATGTCTTGATACATCTGTGTGGTGGCTCCTGATGCACTGTCACAGTTGAGTGTCCCTGTTGCTTGTGCATTTTTTCTTTCCACTCAACATTCTAGTTCAAGCTTGTGACATGTGATCTGCCAGCTTCTTTATCACTAAACTTTTATGGTTTACATCCTCGTGCCTCCTTGTGCAGAGTGTCAGTGACTGGACAGCTGTTGTCAGTTTTCCCCATAATTGTGTAGCCACTGAACCAGAGTAACCATGCAAGTAACCACTGAAAAAAATAAAAAAATAAATAAAAAAATTCAGAATTTTGGAGATACACCTGTATACATAGAGTAAGTACAGCCTAGAGCAAGGTTCTGCAACCTGGGGTTTTCGAGCCATATGTGGCTGTTTACCCATATTCCTGGGCTCTTTAGCCATCTGACATCTGATTATGTAAAGTCAATACACAAATGCATAGACATCTTTAAAACTACTTGCATCTGGATCATCTTTAAAATAAAACTTTCTCTCTGTTTTCCAGAATATGCTGTGAACTTACAGTTGCCACTGTTTATAGCCTTTATTGACCGAACAGTGCATGCACAGGCTGATTTAAAGTGCAACACACAGAAGTTAATAAATCAGCAGAAAGAAATAGTAATTGAATGTAGCTCCAGTTCTCAGAGTGTGTGTGAGTCCTGTATTACAGTGCTGGTTAGAGGCCTATTAAAAGATAATCAGTAGAATGAGTACACTTAACAGTTCTTTGTTAGTTTGCAATAATTAATGACCATCCATATGCTATGTTTCTGTTACAGGCTAAGGGACTTATATGTATTGAAATTAGTAGTGGCTCTTTACAGATATGAGTTTAGTATTTTTTGGCAATGGCTCTTTGGATCCAGAAGGTTGCAGACCCCTGGCCTAGAGCGTGCTGCTGACAGTGCACTGAAACCCAGACCTTGTCAATCCAACCGATGAACTGTGAAAAGTGTAAATAGAAAATCATTACAAATGAACAGTAAGGTGTAGGAACAATGTGCATTGATTTGTGAAGTGCATTTACTGAGCTCCCCCTGACATCAGCAAAGAGGGTTAGAGTGCCACAGCCCAAGCTGCTGCCCCTGGGACCTACACAAACCACTCAATACCTCACACAAGGAAATTAAATAACTCCATTTGACAGGAAGTAGATTTCCTCAGCTTAGCACCTAATGTTTTAAATACACATCCAGCTATTTCCGCTTCAAATGTACTGTATACGCAGCACAGAAGGCGGCTGAGGTAAAGGCAAAACTAATTTACATCAATAAAGTCATATTATACGGATATTTCGGCTCCATCAATAACCATTACAGAGCACACTCTGTGTAATTATGTCTGATGATGAAGCATGGAGTAATCAGATGTTCCTGATACAACCTGGGTCAGGGATCCACAGGCTGTGCTGGGAGCATCGTCACTTTCCATTGAGAAAAGGTGGAATATGGAATGCATCTATTTTTGCACTGTGCGACACTGTAGTGAAGGGCCCGGGCCTAAAAGATTTAATATTCATTTTGCAACTTTTTATTAAAATTCTTCTACCATAATGAAGAGCACTAAACTCTTGTGTCGCCTTCACCGATCCATCATTCCATTTACTTTTGGTTGCCTGAAAGTATAGCCAGATTGGGCTGGTTTCCATCCAAATGGACATCTTTTGAACACCTTGGGCTGGGAAAAATAGCATTGGACTGTTCTTTAAAAATTTGGGGTGCTTTTCTCAAGATTTGGCAAGATTTTAGAAAATATTTTGGAGAAAATACAAACAAAACTGTTGTTATTTTATAGTAAACAAAGTAGAAATACACATTTCAATAAACTGATGTATTTGTCCACTCATATATCAGTTCATTTGTTTTAAAATGAGTGATTCATGTTAGTATTTCATACTTTTTCAGTGGTTTCTATGACACCCTGACCAAAAAGGCTTTGTTTGTCTGATTGCACTCTTTGTGTGTTTTTGTTACTTTTTTAGTGCCGCTGTTAAGCTTTGTGTTCTTTTCTCACGTATAATATTTAAAATTTAGAGTAGTTGTGATTTGGGCTGTTTTTTATTGTGTTGGGCGGGTTTTTAAGTTCTGTTTGGGCTGGAAAGTGTCAGTAAGATCTGGCCACCCTGCTGCCTGAGCACAGGGGCAGCAGTCTAAGCACAGATGCAGAGACTTCCCCCTCACCAGACACTTCAAGTTCCTCTGGAGCAATACTGAAAGATGTTTACGAACCTATCCCGAACAGCTCCTTCGCCCTATGTACTTCAAATGAATCTGCACATTCACATGAAGGGTTTGTCGATGCAGACTTAGCAGCTGTGTGTGAAACTGTATTTCAGTTCCACATGGAAGACGCTTCATTCAGGTTAAGTTTCACATTTCTCTCAGAGCATTCGAGCCTCAATCTAGACATTTAACACTGTCATGTAGAATCCTATCAATTGAATAGAAAATGTTACCAAGACCATATATATTTTTATGGGTCCTGGAAAACACCGGTCATGCAAGATTACCATTTGAGACACACTGGATTATCTTGTAAATTGCAAAACAGCTGAGGTGGATGGGCTTATTTTATTTAGACTTTGTAATCGATAATAAACGGTAACACTTCGACTTGGTAAACGTGCACACAAAGCTTCATAAACACATCAGAAATTATGAAGCTTTTACTTTTAAACTTTCACAACCCGATAAATAAAAAAAAACAAAAAAAACAACAACAAAAAACAAGCTAAGCAAGAGGCAGAAGTACCCGTATGTGTCTTAGCTGGTCTAAAATGTGTAAGTATGTTTCTAAGTACAGTAGGACTGCAATGATTCATTGAGGTGTTCGAGTAATTTGATTAGTAAAAAGCTTTGATGAAAATTCTTTGCCTCGGAGCTTCATTTAATTAATGTAAACAAGACTGGTGCATAGCGCTGGGAACTTTAAATGAAACAATGTTTCTGCACTGTTAATGTACAACACACTAACACGAGTAGAGCTGGGGTTGGGTTATACAAGGAATAAATGCGTGTTGTAGTTATTTTTTTTTTTTAGTTTATATATAAACCGTGTACAAAACAGCTCCATCGTGAAAATGAATTTAGCGTCTTCTAAGTGCCGCACTGTTTCCTGTGCTGTGGCTAATGCTACAGCTAGCGCACAGAGGAGCTTATATACTGACTGTGGAGACTCTGCAGACACTAAAAACACTAATAATCACAGAGAAAGGATCCTTATTACCTCTGTAAAACCTTCAATCAGTAGGTGGCAGCAAACTGGTAAAAACAAACAGCATAGTGTGATGTGCAGCCTGCAGTTAACTTGTGTACTTTGTGTATGTATGCTAATTAGCCGTGTGTGCTTGATGGTGTTCAGCGTCTTAACAGAGCTTGCATGGTGTATAAATGATAATAGTTGTCACTTTTAGAAGCAGAGAGGGTTACAACTAAAATTTTTTTTTTAACTGTGAGGGGAATGCAGACTGCTGCATTCTTTGCATTGTTTTGTGTTGGCATTTAACAAATATTCAAAATATTTAGTAAGAATATTCAAACAAATATTCTGACTAAATATATAATTAGTATATAATAATATATAGTAAGTATATAATTAGAGGGTTATATCATAATGTATAATAATAAAACCTATATTTAAAAAGCAATTTGTAATTTGAAAATGTAAAAAAAAAAAAAAAAAAAAACTTCATGAATTGACAGATTCACAAATGTGCATTAAAATGTGTTACTTTTTAAAATATGCAGAGACACAAGAGTCTCTTTTATTCGATTACTCGATTAATCAAACAAAATAATTGATAGATTACTTGATTAACAAAATAAACGATACCTTCAGCTTTATTTAGGGACAGGACAATCCTCCCAATGGGAGTCCCACTTTTATATCATAATCATAATCGGACTGAGGCAAGGATTCAGTTTTCTCGACCTGCATGTAAAGATAGTGACTGTTTACTTACCATATCATTTATCATGACCATATCATTTATCATGACCATATCATTTATCATGACCATATCATTTATCATGACCATATCATTTATCATGACCATATCATTTATCATGTTTAGATGACCACCAGCTAATATCGCTTATCAGGGCTCTATCTCAGCACAAAGCTTTCATTAAGGCATCAGAATAAAGTGAATAGCTGCTCTCTGTGGCAACGCCTCACTGGGAACACTGTTGTTGTAAGATAATGACAGGCTAATCAAATTCACACGTAACTTGAGACACTCTCTGCCTCTTTGCCTTGTCCACAGCCCATACCCGCTGTAAGATCAAACAGTGGTGCAGACTCTGATCAGTGATAAGACGTGGTCAGGCCTGCCACATCAGCCCTACGTCAAAACTGAAGGCTGGCAGCGCTTTTGGCTCCTGTCCATCTCCGAGACTGCCGCCATAATGAGCATGTTATCATATACAGATTTCAATTAGACCAGCGCCGTGTGTGAAGTGTGGGCACCTCTGTATTCCCTCGGTTATCTGATGGGGGGAGATGACGGAGACCAACCTGATTTGCTGTGTTACAAATTGCCGCAGGTCATGCTTTCAAACTGAGTTCAGAATGCATTTGTTGCGCCTATCATATGGAGAAATCAGCAGATATGACGATAGGAGTAATGCGATTAGACAAACGTAGTCATAAAAAGTGTAGAGCTGCAGTTTTTTGAAAGAGAAGGCGATCCTTTGTGCTTGTCTTAACTTTCTGACTCCACAATCCTTTAAAATGAAGCAGACTTTTAAATTCAGAAATCTGAGGCATCTTGTTTTCCATCACTGCAGTCAAATTTCACAGATCTTTTTTTGCAATTTCTCCTTTTTTTTCCAAAAATCTGTCATTTTTGTGCCATTATTATTTCAGTCTGAATTTGATATTTTTTTTATATTTTTAAGTATTATTTATAAAGGTTTTAGTTGTGTTATTTAGTCTCTTGTTATCCTAAACCAGGATGCAACTAGGATTAAAAAACTGTTAAAAAAAACTGTAAAATACAGGGTCAGGCCAGAACTGAAAACTAAATAAAACCAAGACCAACAATATGGCTAAACCAGAACAAAAAACACCAAACCTAAAACCAAGACTAAAGACAAATCAAAATTAAAGTTGGACTAAACCAGGACTGAATAAAGACTCAGAATTTAGACAATGACTAAACACAACAGCGGAGCACAACTAAAGACTATATTTCGAACAGCTCTGCAACAATCTACTGAGCTACAGTCACGGAAACACAGGAACTGGGCATCAACTGTCAAAATAAACTTCAGCTACACTTTCAAAATAAAGAATCACTGAAACAATGTGAACATTGCAACATCAAGAACATATAATAAGGATGGCGTTAAAAAGGAGAAGCCACAACTTTGCGTTTAGACGGTGAGCTGTCTGGTTATCGTCTAATATTAAAAAGCGTTTGATAATCTGAAAAAGTGTGACAAAATTGCAAAAATATTCCACATCCTGAAGGCATGCTCCTATACAGGGTTTCTGCAGGGTTCAGGGTTGAATTTTACACTTTTTTTTAAAGACATTTTTAAGATCATTTTTGAAGAAAATTAAGACCTATTTCATAAGCACGCACAGTAGAAAAAGCTGAGGGTCACCACATTTAACTGCAACCATTTGCGACAGTGAGTACTGCAAAGCATTTTGGTCTTGGTAAGAAAAGATCTGCCTCTCGGATCAATGACAGTCAGTAGTACGCCTTTCAGCATTTAGGTGGCCATTTTTGAAAACGCTAAGTCAAATGTAACCTACATGACATAGTTACAACCTGTTTAAACAGATGTAATACCTAATACTCTGCATCTTGGCAAATGTAAGGCTTTTTAAGGTCTTAAATTCAGAATTTTTTACTTTAAAACTTTTTATGACTTTTGAGGACCCCACAGAACCCAGCTATAAATAAATTTCACTAAAACAACAGTCCGATTAAAGTCTGATTGGAAATGTAACATTATTTTATGATATCTAGCTATACGAGGAAGATTAGCAATTCAGAGCCTCTGAAGGAATGGCTGTGACAGTGTGAAATCCCGCCGGCTTGTCACTGTAAGGATGAGAGTCTAAGAAAAGCAATGGATCAAATGTGCATTCCCTGAAGAGGCAGCGGCGCTAATCTGTGCATTGTGAACCAAAGGCGAATGACTCACATTTACGTCACTGTTTGTTTGCTCTTTTTTCATTTTTTTCCGCCTCTTCCTGCTTTCCTTTTCAGAGTTGCCTTTAGGAGCTCAGTCGTTTTGCAGTTTAGTTCCTCATTTAAATGAAGTGGGCGGGAAGTGGGGAGGGCATTCAAATCACTTGTATAAATATTTGCATTCACACAGGCTGACCCCTCACCATCGTCTGTTAGCGGGGCTCTTTCGCCCGCTGGCCCACACCTCTCTTGCAGACACGCTCATTTACCTCTCCTGCTCTCCCATTCAGCTGGCCCAGAGACATTAGCATAGCCACTCAGCTCCAGCGCGCAGCCAGCCAGCCACACGGCTTTGTTCTCTACAATTTGTTCTGAGGGGCAAATAAAGCCTGCGATGTGAGACAGAGAGTGGGAGAGGGGAGGAGTGTACTGGGGGAGGCGCACACTGTTTCCAGACTTAATGCTTTGACAGCAGTAATAAATGGATGATAGCGTGCGGCATGATGACGAACCTAAAGATGCATTAACAAATATACATTCCCAATACTCGCCACATACTGACAAACGAGATGGCCTGCTTATGTTTCATTTTGAATAGTATTAATAATAATAATAAAAAATTAAAAATAAACAAAAACTCAAGTCAATTCTCCACAACTACTCAACTCAACTAAAAGGTCTAATCAAAAGGACAATTCAAATAAAATAAAACAAGCACATCTATGTTCACACACACACAAAAAAAAAAAAAAAAAAAAAAAAAGAATGCCATTTCATATGCCACCTTTATCACATGCAAATACTGTCAAGGAGCCTCATCAGTTTTATATGTATTTAGGCAGTTTTTTTCAATAAAAATAAGATGATTTTAAAACTAAACCTCTTTGATCAACTGGAGCCCTGCAGCATCTCAAACAACTCCATTACAATGTCTTGACCAGGAGCAATCTGCTGCAGTGGGATCTGCACTACTGCTCTGTCAGGGTGCACATAGTTGTATCATGTGAAGACTTGCTGATGAAATTTACAAAGATAAGAGTTTTGTGTAAATTTTGGCGGTTTTGAGTCCTGTCAAAAAAGGTCACATTTATAAAGCACTTTTCTACCTCCATGGACATACACCAGTGTGCACAGACATTGGAGGTAAGGTGGGTTAAGTGTCTTGCCCTAGGACACAATGACTGTATGCAACAGTGGGAGCAGGGTTTGAACTTCCAACCTTCTGGTTAGTGGACAAGTGGCTCTACCAACTGAGCTACTGCCGCTGTCCCCTGTGGCACTTTTAAAATATGGAGTACCTCAGGGCTCAATCCTCGGCCCTCTTCTCCATCCATCCATCCATCCATCTTTTTCCGCTTATCTGGGACCAGGTCGCGGAGGCAGCAGTCTCAGCAAAGATGCCCAGACTTCCCTCTCCACATACACTTCCTCCAGCTCTACCGGGGGGACCCCAAGGCATTCCCAGGCCAGCCGAGAGACATAGTCCCTCCAGCGTGTCCTAGGTCTTCCCCGGGGCCTCCGCCCAGTGGGACATGCCCGGAACACCTCCCCAGGGAGGCGACCAGGAGGCATCCGGAACAGATGCCCGAGCCACCTCAACTGACTCCTCTCAATGTGGAGGAGCAGCGGCTCTACTCCGAACCCTCTTCTCATTATACTGTATATGTTTTGGCTCCATTTTAACCCTCTGGACCCTGAGCCTCGCCTAGAATTTTTATATAAATAAGGCTATAAAATTATAACAATTGCCTACCTGTCCAAAAAGCAAAAGAAAAAAAACAAAAAGACAAAACGTGAAAATGCAAAACAAGAGCTCTCTTATTAATAATCACAAAAATAAATGTTTACAAACCTTTTGATGAATAAAATACAACGTATAGACCCTTGTTAGGTGCAATATCAAATAAGAACAGCATTGGTAAAACTACTGGCATTCTACATACATTTATTTCAGAAAGGTGCCAGGCGCCCTGGGGGTAAACAATTGTTTTAGATTAGAAAATACAAGAGGAAAAACTAATTTTAATCAGATTTTTGTTAAAATATATAACTATTGACAAAAATACAAACTCTTGAAAAGTGTAATAACAAAGTAGAACACTATAGATGGAAGTTTTTACATCATATGCACTAAAAAAAGATATCTCAACCCTTTGCCCTCATTTTACTATCAATAGATGTGTATTTAGAAAGGGCCAATGAGGTCATCGATGATGTCCCCAAGTTGTAAAGTATTGTGGGTAATCAATATGGCAACTACAGTGAAAGCTAATGAAAGCTAATGATATAAAACAATTGGTTTTGGTAGGATTTGTATCAGAATTATGCAAAATTTGGGTCCATTCTCAATTGTAAAATGTTGCCAAAAAACACTAAACTCTCAGATGCCATAAAATGACCTCTAGAAAAATTCCAAACATATTAAAAGCAGCATTTGAGTGGCGCAAGCATTAGCTTCAACTGGAGAAAAAATGAAGTAACTACTGTTTATGGTTACAGAGATATTTTATTTTTCATAAAACATGCCCTCAGCAGTTGCCGGCGATGTAGCAGGGTCCAGAGGGTAAAGCAACAATGCCATTTCCTTCCACTGTTATGTCGATGATAGTCAAATTTATGTACCATTAAATCAAAATGAACCTCAGGCTGCAAAACATTCCCTAGACTGCATCAGTGACATTAAAACATGGATGTCATACAACTTTCTCAATTTTAATAATGAAAAAAACAGAGGTGATGATTTTTTAACCTAGTGGTCAACTCCACACTAGGTTCCCTATCACATGAAAAAAACAAAAAAAAAGTCATGTCAAAGCTGGGCATTAAAATAGACCCTGAGCTTAAACTGGATCTGCAAACCAGCGCTGTTGTTAAGTCCAGCTTATTTCATTTAGGACAACTAGCCAAAATAAAAACATTTCTATCAAGAAAGAAGGTCATTCACACCTTCGTGACAACTCAACTGGACAACTACAACGCACTTTATGTTGGAGTGAGCCAGACTGCAGCTTGTCCAAAACTCTGCCGCCCAACTTTTAACTGGTACTCACAAATACAAAAGTATCTCATCGTTTATAGCTTCTCTCCCCTGGTTGCCAGTATGTTTTAGGATTGATTTTAGGATTCTTTTATTTACTTTTAAATGTTCGAACAGTCTTGCTTCATCCTCTCTGTCTGAACTGATCCAGCTTTATGTCCCATCACACTCTCTCAGGTCATCAGATCGGCTTCAGTTAGCCGTCCACAAGTCAAAATGTAAAATTGGTGGTGATGGTACCTTCTGTGTTGCTGTTCCAAAACTCTGGAAGGAGCTGCCATTAGAGATTAGACAGGCTCAGTCTCTACCTATTTTTAAATCACTTCTAAAAACGCACCTTTTCTCTCTGGCAATCTAAGAGTGTCTTTTTACTTATTTTTTCTTATTTATTCTTACTCTATTGCTTTTACTCATGTTTTAAATGAATATTGTATTTTATTTTATTATAATACTGTGTTATTTTGTGTTTTTATTGTCTGTAATGTGTATATTTGGTCCTATTTGTTTTCTCATTTGGCTGACCGTAGGGTTTAAAGTGCTTTACAAATAAAGTAGATGATGATTACAGATTAAAGTAAATGAAAAAAAAATGAAATTATGAAAACAGTCTCTTACATTTGACCATCTTTAAGATTATTAACAGAAATAGTGAAAAGGTGATTGTACTGATCATCAAAAATCCTGATCAAAGCACATTTGATTAGCAGATATTCATTCAATATTTACCAGTGGAGTAGTCAAGGGACAGGCTAACAGATAAGCAAGTATAAATGTAAGCAAACATGTGATTGGCCAAAACTTAGCTGAACATTCTCATCTATTAAAATTCTTAATAATACAGCCTGTTTTTTAATATAAAATAAAAACTACTAAGCAGCAATGATCTTGGTCATGGAGTGACTGAAAGTACTGCTGATACTGATCTGTGCTGGATCTCAGAAGAGACAGGCCCGTGCATCTTTAATTGTTCAGAGGAACAGAGCCTCATCACAATTATAGAGCATTCAGGAAGCCTCAAACTCATTTAGCGCTCCTCATCTGGGAACACCAAACCACCAAACACAAATTCCTCCTCTGATGCCGGCAGCAAAAAGGCCCCCACCCTTGAAAAAAAAAAAAAAAAAAAAAAAAGAAGACGATTAATAAGATTAGAGATAACAATATCCAAAAGACAACCAGAGACAAAGACTGAGGGTTAAAAATGAAATATCAGTGTCAAAGTATACTTAACCTCACTCTCCTTGTACTTAGGTTCACTGACAATGAGGAAAATTCAAAATCTAAAACTGAATAAAGTACTGGTACTTTACACAGGTATAAAAAGTCAAAGTTGAGTAAAAGTAAAAAGGTATTGATGTAATTTTTACGTTACACTGGAAGGTTTTTTTTTTTTACTACTACTACTACTGTTCAGCGGTAGACGAAGTACTCAAAAGCTGTACTCAAGTAGAAGTAAAAGTACCCAACAAGAATTTCACTTCAGTAAAGCTAAAAAGTACTGAATATAAAATTCATTTACCTTCAGATTGGACAGGACAAAAACTAACTATTCAGACAATTTAAAGTCTTACTCAAGTAAAAGTAAAATTACTATTACAAAAATTACTATTATTAACTTGAGTAAAGTTTGGATGATTTATCCAAAATTTACTCAAGTACAAGTAAAAGTATGTTCTACAAAATGTACTCAGAAAGTACTTTTTCTTCCACAAATTTACTTAAGTAAACTACTTCAGTAAAAGTATCTAGTTACTGTTCACTCCTGCTACTGCTATACTGCTACTACTGTACTACTACTGCTGTAACTTCTACTACCGCTACTAAAAGTAAATGTGTAATTCAGAAAACATACTTAGAAAGTACCTCTTCACCTCTCATTACCCGACACAAACTGGAGTCATTTTTGTAATAAGTGTTCTGTCGTCTCACAAAGGGACAGAGAGGAGAACATGAGCTCATGAGAAAGCAGCGTGTGATACGGCCGGCGTTTATTAAAACCCTGCTCATCTCTCAGCGCACTCATAATCCACTTCCTGCAGCAGATGAGCTAAATTACCACTGTAATTGAAACATTGCACATGTTTAGCGAATGTGAGCTCGCTCATCCGTAAGGACGTGGAGGCTGGAGACACATAAACCAATAAACTCATCCAGCCAACGCACAGCGGCACTCAACCAAAACAAACAGAGCAACCATGTTGGCCATGCATCACAAAGACCAGTGGAGAAAGAAGAACTCAATTTCTATACCTAAGTAAAAGTACAGGTAAATGTACAAAAAATGACTCAAGTTAAAGTAAAAGTATGATCTGAAAATTTCTTCTTAAAGGTGCTATTAGCTGTATATATTTTTTCATATTTTATATAAATTGCCCATGTGTCCTCAGATATGATGTAAACATGTTTAAATCAAATATTAGTTTTACTGATAACAATGGTACAGCTTATTAACAATTAAAATATTTGTTTTACATAATGACCAAGTTCTTTTTGTCTACATTTTTTGTTTTGGTTCTAAAACTGCATTGCCGATCGTCCAATCAGAAAAGAGACCTTTGTTTTGTTTAGACTGCAGTATCATTTTCAAACCAGTACAAGCAAATGCTGCTTACAGTACCTTTAAGTAACAGTATAAAAGTACTTACTTTTAAATGTACTTGCAATAAAAACTTAAAAGTATTTCACACAGACTCAATAAACTCTTTAATTTGTTAAATATGAGAGATTGTGCTGATTCCAGATGAAATGAACAAACTGGTGCAGTAGAAGAGGTCTGAGGTCTTCTGTCTTTATTATTCTGATCTTTCTAAAGGAGAACTACTTTACTGCATTTTTTATATTTAAGTACTGTGTGTCTACAAAGAGTGCTTAGCAAAAACAAATGATTTTAAACCAAAACTCAAAATACTTTGTACTTCAAACTAACTTAGAAATGTGGGAGTAAAAAGTACAGATACTTGCTCTTGTAAAATTTACTCAAGTAAAGTACAGACACATAAAAACTGAACTGAAGTAAATTACTTTTACTTTGTTACATTCCACTACTGACAAAGACACTTCACCTCCAGTCAGTGGATCCATTTAAGGCCATTGTGAGTGGTCCCCAGGCACTGACTCTAAGTGCACTTTAACTTTTACTCCACGACTAGTGCGAGAGGTAGCAGCAGGTCCAACACACACCTGGCTTCATTCCATATTCTACCCCTCCAGCAATTCAACTACAGGTTCTCAAGGTCCATACGGGAATAAATATTTGAGTTAAGTAAGCACACTGCAGCTTTGACAAATGCATATTTAATAAAAAACAGACTGGACCAGTGCTAAAACTGTCAGCGCATAAACGGCTCTTACAGGAGACAAAGAACTCAACTTCATTACTTGAGTAAAAGCATATCATCCCAGTCAAATATTACTCCAATACAAGTAAAAGTTGCTAAGTCAGATTTTGACTTGAGTTAAAAGGACCCCCGACTAAGTCTAATAAGTATAAATTACAAAATGATTATCTTTAGGCCGTAAGTCAGTTGTCTTTCAGCTTAAAGACTATTTCTCTGCAGAAGTTACTTTTGCTTTTTTAGAAATCTAGTGGAGTAAGTAGTAGTAGTAGTAATAGTTGTGTGTTTATCTTTTAGATGTAGTGAAGTAAAAGTAAAAGTTTCCCCTAAAGATACTACTCAAGTACAGATTCTCAAAAACTCTACTTAAGTACAGTACTCAAATTTACTTCGTTATTGTCCACCTCTGCAGACGACCTTTAGGCTTATGTGCAGGGTAAGGCTGTAAACACTGGTGTGAAAGCAGCATTAAGCTGTGGTCTTTACTAAGGGGCTCCTGAACTGCTCTTTATCTGGCCGGTCACCCAGGGCCTATCTGCCCCAGGAGACTCCACTAGGGCCATTTAGCCCCCGAGAAGAAGGCTCCTAAAGGCACTCAATCCCCTGCACCAGGGCGCTGGGGGCTGATCAGAGGATAAGATCAAGATGTAAGTGGCTTCTTTTGTTCACAGTGTGGTGTCATAAAAAGGCAAGGAGCTCAATCACCCGGCAAGAGCTAGTGGAAGCATCTGGGGAGAGGGAAGTCTGGGGCTTAGGTTGTTGCTCCCATGACCTGGCCCTGGACAAGCAGAAAAACAGATGACTACAGTTTTACTCATGTCTCTAAAGCAAAAGCATAGAATAAAAGTAGAGTCAAAGTTGCCCTTATGCCCTGTTAAGGGAAGTTTGTGTCGTTGGGGATGCATTTATTGACATAACTTTAGCTGTGATATTTCCTTAGCCATGAAAATCGTTGAGGATTGGCCTCCCCCTTTAAATTAAAATGAAAATAATTTTGCCTGCAATTTCCCATTTCTCTGCAGCAAACTTCATGATTTTTATTTTATTTTTTTTAATTAAGTAAATCCGAACATAGACCCATTTTAGCCCCTGCCTAGATTGGATTTATTTTCTATTATGCTAGATTATTTGACTTGTTTCAAGTTATTTCTGTCTTGTTTCAAGCCATTTTTACTGAAAATTATCTGCCAATTGGTTAAGTGAAATTTTCTTACCCCATTGGCAGATCATTTTGCTTGAAATAAGTAAAATGGTTAGAAACAAGACATAAATAACCTAAAACAAGTCAAATAATCAAGTCAAGTAATACGTAACCAAATAAGTAAATACATCCAATCTAATGAAAACTGCTCAAATTCAACTCATTTTAACTAATATAGATTTAGACTTTTTGCAATGTATTATTATTATTATTTTTATTTTGAAGTAACTAGGAGACAAGTCAATCAGGCTGTCTGTGGTCATATGACACTGACATCACTTCTTCCTCTTCACATCTGCTCCACATCTGACAGCCATCACACACACGTCCCGGGCCTTTCCTCTGCGTCCCTCCCACTGTGAGTGTACACAGGCCGTTCAGCTTGTGTTGTTAACCCAAACAAGAGGTGAGGCTGTGGGCCAAGTGTGCTCCGCCAGGCCCTTCTCATTAGTCTGGACTCTCTCTCTCTCTCTGTATGTAAACCCCGGACACACCACCTGGCCCGGGATGAGCGCTGAGCAGATAACCACAGTTGTGTAACACTTCAGCACTGCCCCTAATGAGGAGAGAGCTTTTCAATTCCACTCCCAGTGATGAGCCGTAAAAAAGGCTGAGAGCAAGAGAAGCACAGAGTATGGAGGACCCTGAACGCCATGCGCACAGGAATAAAGCTTTTATTAAAACCTTTTACTAAATGTATTTATAAATACAAATTAGCTTCTCCGATTAGCCTCTGCTTTTAGCATTTCCGTGGCGTTCCTGGCCTTTCTGGCTAAACTAAAGAAAAATAAAAAGCAAAGTGATGTAACAAGCTCTCTGATTAGTCAGAGCCAGCTGACAGCATGGTGACTTACAGAAGGTGAAAGAGGCGAAGGGTGGGCTCTGTCTGCTGCTGCTCTGCTCCTCTGTCTCACTACGGGGCAGAAACAGAGCAAATGTGTGGGAAAAGCGAGGAAACAACACCTCACGCTCTCCCAGGATGCTTCTGACACCTTTTTAAAGTCGTTAAGGGTCGCCCAAATTGTCACTAGATTTGTTGCTAGTCGCCTTTTTAGAAAATAGCCACTAACGGAAGTCTGAAAAGTCACTAAAGCTAGCGCTGTTGCCGGCTATGTGTTAACCAATCAGAGAGCTCGTTACATCGCTCTGCTTTTTATTTTACTTTAGATTAGCCAGGAGAAGGGCTGGCCCTTCCTATAAGCAAAACAAAACAAACAAACAAAAAAAAAAAGCTGCATTGGGCCCCTAAGGCATTAGAGAGCCCCAAACTTTAGCAGGGTTTTCTGATTTGTCTGATTTGACAACTTTGATTATATATTCACCTTATTATTGACATTTTTGAAAGGGTTATTCTCAAACTGGAGACTAATTTGATGCAAGTTTTAGTCCTGGAGCCCCTCTTCCTGAGTTAATTTTACAGTCGAATATCTCAATGTCAACGTCTCAATGCATTCATGCACCTTGTACTAGAATTACATCATAAATCTTTGCAAGAACGAAAAGTTATAACATTTTACTAGGCTGGGCCATTAAACCTCTCCTGGTTAGGGACCCTAGATGTTCAGGACCGGAATGGGCCAGGACCACCAGGAACGCCACAGAAAAGCTAAAAGTGGAGGCTAATCGGAGAAGCTAATAAATTTGCAAACGCTTTTGCAAAAAGGGCTTGTAATTACATTTAGAAAACTGTTTCCTTAATGGATTAATGAATAGTGCTATTAATTCTTCTTTTAATAGAAGCATTTAGTAATCCAGCCATTCCCAAAGTTACGACCCTTTAAATTTCTGAAAATCCCACGTGGACCCGCAACAACAAAACACAACACTGTTGGCTAAAAATAGTTTTAAAGTTATATTTTTAAACAAATACTGTATATAGCTGTACTTCATTTCAAACTTAATTGCTTTTTTATGTATTTACCGTAGACAACCTCTGGGGGCCCCCCTGCAGTACCTTTGTGGTCCCTGAGGGGGCCCAAGACCCCACTTTGGGAACCACTGTAGTAATCCATTTATTTATTTATTTATTTATTTTAAAAACTCTTTTAATAAAAGCGTTTAGTAATCTGTTTATTAAATGCTCTTTTAAAAACTCCTTTAATAGAAGCTTTATTCCTTTGTGCATGGTGTTCAGAGTTCTCCATAACAGAGCACTGAGAGTTCTATTTGTATTTTCAAGATAAGCTCTTTCAGACAAATCTCAGCATCCAAAGCCACTCCAAAGATATGTTAAATGAGTGTTTACACCTCCTCATTCATCTCCCGCTGCTGGCTCTCGTCCATTCGATCAGCATCATTTAGCAGGTAAACAGGCTGCGCTGACAGATATCAGAGCGGCCTCTCTAATCATACACATGCTTCCATTGGCGTGGCACATCCTCATCTATCTGAGCCCCGCACTGCCGGCCAATCAGAGCGCAGAATACCCAGCGGACCAACTAGCACAGTCCGCACGGCGAGAGAAAAGACAGGCCGGACCCATTTAGCATCGACGTGTTGACACTAATAGACATGCGGACTACACCCTCATGTTTGAGAATAAGGATATTATGCAGACGTCCCTCTATCTGTCTGCCGGCCTGCCGTCCTGGGGTGGGTGTGAAGTGGTGGGGGTACCATTGGTTTCATGGCTGCTGCTGTGGGCTATCATTTGTGAAGGTCTGTCTTTTCTCTCAGGCTGCCGGGAGCCTGAGCCGGAGGAGTTGGACAGGCTGGTATTATCTGAGCCTCTTGCCGGCCCAGTGCACTCTTTGGGATAATGTTCTTATTGGGCGTGAATCCTACGAGTGCAGAAGTCATGCTGTCTTTACTCAGAAAAGCAGAGGGGGCTGGAGGTGGGTGGCAGCCTGCGCCCCAACGGATTTAAAAAAAGGGGAAGAGTTCCGGTTACACTCACTTGAACCTAAATGTTTACAATGAATAAGTTAATTTTGCCCCACAAAGCGTAGAATTACTCGTTAATGAAAGAGGAAATATGTTTATTAAGTTCAACAGTGCAAAGACAATTATATTAGATATGCAACACTGAAGACACTGCTAGACCTGACTCCGAGTGGGGGGAGTCATTACGGCAGGTAGGTAATGGTCTGTAGAAGCACTGTGCTGTGAATAGGCTGATGTAAAAGTGCTGTGAAGGTAAGGAATGTCTCTACAATCATTGCATTTTCTTCAATGTTCCACCAACCTCTCACTCTCTGAATGGAGTGGACTCTTTCAGCTGCTGCCTTCTCACACAAGGGTCGCCACAGTAACTGTGTCATTAGTCTTTATAAAACTCCCATTATAAGCTTTTCTGAATCAATTCAGCATAATTTTAAAGACACGAACAAAGCATTGGAAGAATGATACATTTTTCAACCTCTAACTTTCATAATTATCAATTAAAACTCTTAAATAAATGCATTGCTTATTCAAAGGCAGCCTTTGTTTTGTGAGCACAAAATATCCCTCAACAAGTAACAAAATGTGTCTTTGCGTCACTCTGATGTAACTTCTGCCAGTTACAAGTTAAAACTTTCACATGAAGAGCCATAAGAGGACTAATCATTCAAATATGTCCCCATGTACAGATCTATACAATAACAATAACAGTCAAGTCATTTACAACCTGAATTCTGAATGTTGGGACATTTTTAAATTTTTAATAAAATGAAAACTAAAAGACTTTAAATCACGTGAACCATTATTTTATTCACAATAGAACAAATAACATAGATAATCTAATTTTTTTTTTTTACACTGAGAAATGTTACACTTTTATGCACAAAATGAGCTCATTTCAAATTTGATGCATGCTACATAGTTGGGACAGGGGCAACAAATGGCTGAAAAAGCAAGAAATAAAAAAAAAGATTCATCTGGGAGAAGATCAAGGAACTAATGAAGTTAATTTATATCAGGTCTGTAATCGTCTTCAGATTCAGAGAAACTAGAAACATCTGTGTAAGGGACAAGGCTGAAGACCTTTATTGGAGCCTGTGGTCTTGGGGCCCTCAGACGACACTGCATCACTCATCTGCATGATTGACTGGATGAGGCCCACCTGCTGCATCCTTACAGAGCTGAACTATGATCCTATAGATGAGCTGATGGACTAACAGTCCATCAGTCGGTCAGTTGCCTGTCTGTCCTGGGAGAGGATCTCTGCTTCAATATGGGCTCCATATGGTTTCTTTTTTTTTTTTTTTTTTTTTTTTCCACAGCTGGGTTTTTTTTAGGAGTGTTTCCTTACTGAAAGGAGGGTCTAAGGACAGGGATGTCATGGGTCTGTTGAGTTTAGTGTAGTTATTGTTTGTGCTGATTGTGTGTTAAGTCTGATTGTGTGTTTATGTTTAATTAACTGTTTGTGAAGCCCTTTGAGGCGACTTTTGTTGTGAAAATGGGCTATACAAATAAAATCAGATTGAAAACTGAATTGAATTGTGTTAATGACATTACTAAATGGGCACAGGAATACTTCCAGAAACCACTGCCAGTAAACACAATCTGCCATGCCATCTGCAGAGGCCAACTAAAGCTCTATCATGCAAAAAGGAAGCCATCTGTGAACATGGTCCAGAAGCACTGTCGTGTCCTGGGCCAAGGCTCATTTAAAATGGACAGTTTCAAAGTAGAACAGTGTTCTATCGTCAGACCAGTCCAAATTTGACATTCAATTTGGAAATCACAGACGCAGTGTCCACCGAGCTTAAAAAGAGGGAGACACAGCGTGCTCTAAGCGTTCAGAACCCCCCCACCCCCATTATACTACAAAGAAAAAACAGTCCATCAACTCTGCTGCGGCCATCTTTGAAGAAACTCTTCTCTGTGTAAGTGTATAGGCTATGTCAATATTTGCCTGTGCCCCTGACAGGATGTTCACCAAACTGAGGGATCTACAGTTCTGTACCAACAGCGGAGCCCAAGAACACAATAACAGAGTCTAATACCTCTGTTTGGGCACAGTCTGAGCACAGAGGTCAGTCTGGAAATACAAAGCATTAACTCTTTACTGCAACCAGAAAGGTATTGCTTCAGGTTGCAGAAATCTGCATTTTAGGAGGTGACAGTGGGGTACCCCAGACTCTGATAAGGTCTGTACGGTCCTCGCCTGTGGCACTCAGTGGGAAAGATCCATTTCAATCTGGGACATGATAAAGAGAGCTGACAACGCACCCCGCAGCTGTAAATACACAACGTCAGGTCTGATGAGAAATGATCTTAAAGCTAAATGTACAATGACTGGAACATGTTTGCCTCGTTCCTATCATTTTATTCAATAAATGGGAAAACATCAACATTATTCTAAACTGTGGTTTCTATAATAATAATATGAAGTTAGATAAGATTATTAGGGCCTTGTTAAAGGTGGCACGAAGGCACCTCTTACTGTTTCCATTTTCTCTGTTTATCCTTATGTTTTTTTTTTTCTGTGTAAGTATACAGTACATCTTTATATTGATTTGCTAAACCTAACTACTGTGGATGTAGACTTGTACATTACACTGGTCTACAAGCAAAATGCTTCCAGAACAAAAGTAGTGAAATTTTTCTTGGATTAGGTCACTAATAAAGAAAAAGTAAGTCAGAAGTGCAGATTGGCTATAGTTTCCAAGAAACAGTATTGGGTCAAAATAGGAAATGTATGCAAAATAAGGCAAAAACGATAGTTTATCAGAAGGTACAGTGTCTACAAGCAACCAGTTCTATCTGAAAGCCTGTCTGCACATTCCAATACATTCATTTTAATATGTCTAGAGTTTTGACATAAAATGTTTTGTTTTTATTTGCAGAAATCTCTCACTTGGAAGTGGACAAAATGCATGCACGTAGAGAAATTAAATATTTTCAAAATATAAATATTATTTTTAAGCAAAAATGGCTAAATCTATTGTACAAACAGATGCAATTTTGATGTGAAACAATATCATTAAATATCCTGAATACATTAGCTAACCAGCACAGTTGTCAATTGATTTTCAGTTCATCTTATCAAAAATAAATTGAGATTTAGCCACTTTTATCTCAGAAGCAGATTGAGTCCAAAAATTTGTATACCAGTGTAATCAAAACATTATCTATTGCACTGTATTGTATTTATTTTAATCTGTCTTATCTGTGCACCTAAGCTACAGTGACCAAAGACTTCTTTTTTTTTAAATTGTACTTAACTGAATGTTCAAGTAAAGCAAAACAATAGCAATATACAGTTGTTTTCGAGTTAAGACAAGGAACAGAAGAAAAATACTAAAGAACTGCAACAACAACAATAAAAAAAGGAAAAAACAGGGGGTCACCTACTAACTAATCAATGTCTGCAGTGTCAGAAAACATAAACACGCACAGCACTGAAGTGTGATACAGTGATACAAAGAAAGAACAGAGAGTGATGGCTGTTAAATCTATTACTGCGGGACTGAGGGGACATTTACTGACTTACTAAGGAAAAAAATGGATCCCATGTCTTTTTAAATGACGCCAATGAACCTTTAAGGGTACACCTTAATTTATCCAAGTTAAGAGAGTATCTCTAAACCAAGTGTTCATGGTCAGTGGAGCCGGAGATTTCCACTTAAGAAGAATAAGCTAGCAATGCGGGTTACAAAAGCGATAAAGTTTTTTATAACTTATAACAGTGCTTCTGCCCTGAGGGTGTGAGCATGACTCCAAACAGAGCTGTGATTTCAGACAGGTGAGCAAAGACTTCCTCTATCTAAAATCATCTTTTGAGTCTAACAGTTTGAGAAACAGGCTTTTCATTTTGACAAAATAGCACACTAAAATTAATTTAAAGAAGAACTTAATTTACACTACACATGATGTTGTCTCTGTTGTTATTGGGCCTCATTTATAAATGTTCTCTTTGAAAAGTTTCCTAAGTTCCCCTTCTAAGAACTGCACAAGAGAACTCTACGTCAGATTCATGACATGTTCTCAAGCTCCCAGATTCTTCTCAGTGGAGCACAGAACTCCAGGGACTCTGTGCTCCTATTAACATGGCATTTACATGGAATTGTCTATGTATTGGGACAAGAAAAGCCCTCCAAACTCCATATATGGTCATGAGACGGGAGTTTAGTGACTCATGACACAGCAGACAGGGAAGCTTTTCTCTGACAGCTACATCTACAACAGTTTTACAGCTTCAACCATGATTAAAAATGTCCAAAAACACTAAGGCACAGTCGGTCGGAGCATATTTCAGTCACTATATTCAATTTTACTAACTTTATTCCAGATAGGATGTATTGAAAATCACACAGATTTATAATAAAAATCCCAGATTTCATTTCGATTTTGTTTCTAGCTCTAACTACTTAATCTTAAGCTACTATCTTTTGTTGATTTACAGTACTGACAGAAAACAAACTTTACCTCATGCTACGATGCATGTCATCCGTTATCTGTCAAGATTTCTCTCTTCTTAAACAGCAGGCGTCCCTCTTTAATAATCCATTCACTGCAATTGTCTCTCTGGATCTAACTTTAGCACTGCAAGCGTCCTAACAGAAACAGCCCCATGTTGCACCCAAAAACACAGGGGGTGTGTCATGTCTTCACCATAGTTTGTTTACTTTTTTTTTTTTTTAATCAGAGAAAAAAAGTAAGCGTTTTGGTGTAGGACCAAAAGAGACATCTTATTATTAATATAGTTTAAATACAGCCAATACATTAAAATGGAGCATTAAAAGACATTTTGGATTGCTATTACAAACTTTAGGAAACAATCTGCCGACAAAAACAGCCTGAATCACAGACATGGGGATTCGCACGGGACTATTAACAGAGGACCTCTGTGTTGGCCGAAATATGGTAGGTAATTTTCGGGGGAATATTTACAGATATTTTTACAGACAAGGTTGATTCGCACAGGACAAAAATCACAGACGACATCGGCAATTATTACAAATTACTGGAGGTCCATAGGTAATACTAATCCCATGCAAATAGGGCTTGTTACAGTAATGTATACAGAGTAATACAGTAGTGTATACAGAGTAATACAGTAGTGTATACAGAGTAATACAGTAGTGTATACAGGGTAATACAGGAGTGTATACAGAGTACCGTATTTTCAGCACTATAAGGTGCACCTAAAAGCCTTTAATTTTCTCAAAAACCGACAGTGCGCCTTATAATCCCATGCGCCTTGTATATGGATCAATGTTGGTTAATTATAGCTACCGTATTCAGGGGGCGTCGCCGAAGTGACAGCGGTAAAAACGGTAAAGGGGAATTCCAGTCCCTGCTGTTCATGTGTGCCATAGGCGTGTTTATGGATCCTGCCGCAAAAGAACAAGGAGGTGCGGCCTTTGCTCCATCTCAGTAGAAGAGTTGTGACATTGAGGGACAGAAAACTGAGCGCTCGAACGCTGTTCATGTAGCTTTGATCTGTGACAAATGGAGTTGGAAATATATTGTTTTCAACGAGGACGTACGTACAGTACTGTATTGTGAATGCACTAACTGGTTTTGGGAGTGAACGGAGTTGTAAGAACGCTGGTTTGTATTCTATTAAAGTTTGACTGACTGACTTATCTGACTGTTTTATTGACATTCCCTTTGGTGCAGCTCCATCTAGTGGATGCGCAACACAACCCCAACCACTACAGTTTTAACAGCTTTTTACAGTTTTTTACAGTTTTTATTCTATGCGCCTTATAATGCGGTGCGCCCTATATATGAAAACAGTTTTAAAATAGGCCATTCATTGAAAGTGTGCCTTATAATCCGATGCGCCTTATAGTGCAAAAAAATATGGTAATACAGGAGTGTATATAGAGTAATACAGGAGTGTATACAGAGGAGATTGGGGCAGAGACAGAGACTGAGGTGGGACTGGTCACTGCTAAAAGCTGCACTGAAGCAGCAAGAATGAAGTCTGTTTTAGGTTTATACCTGGTCTATATCACCACTGATCAGTGTTTTTTTTTTCTTTTAAATAATATTATTTTAATAAGGAATAATTAGTAAAAAAAAAACAGGAATCTAGACAGGAACAGGAATCAGACTGAAATTATAATTTTTTGTTTCATTAGGGGTCTGATAAAATTATAAACATGCTGAATTTCCGTCCGTACACTTTTCAGTTAAGAAAGCCCTAAGAAGGGCTTAAGTACAAATTTCCTCTTATAAATGGTTCATGAATGAGGCCCAATGTGATTAAAAGTGGTCTGTGGTAATCTAAGCGATACAGGATTGGTCCATACTCCGAATGTGTTCCTTCTGAGTCCACAGACACTGGAGTTGGACACAGGTGAGTGTGTTATCTGCGAGGCTGGCTGAGCGCACTCTCGGCTGGACCTCCACCGCTTCGAGATTGTCCCTCACCTCTCCCTGTACCCAGCACCGCTTCTCCCTGCACTCTAATTGCCTCCATTACTGTATCCGCAGTCAGATAAAATGCTAATTTCACAGCACATTAATTTCTCGGGGCTGAACAATAAGAAACACAAAGCTCGGGCTGCTGTCGGCCAGCCGCTCTCCCGACAGCAGCGGAGTGAGAGCACCATTATGCACAGGTCAATGAAATGAAGGAAAAATCCATCGATTCTACATTTGAAACGAAAACACAGGAGAAGGACCTAGGCAGGGTGATTTATCAGTCTGAGTCTGGGAGTCGGGGAAGTGCTAAAGACTAATGCTCTGTTCCTATTGGCTAGATTCAGTTTGACTTTAACACAGCAACGTCTGCCTAACAATACATGATTTGTGCATAAAAAAATTATGTCAACTTAATATACAATAACAATGTGTAATCATTTAGATAAATATTGATTTAAAGTTCCATTAAACCTTTATGAGGCAGAGTTCATGTAGTATTTGTCCTTTCTGCCTGAGCACTGTGAGGAGAAGTCCATATGGACTATTCTGCACTGTTCTGAATTTTGGCCTTGTTTGCATAACAGACAGGTGAATATGTGGGACAATATAACCCTCAATTTCCACAGCAACTGAGAGCGCCGCGCAGCAAAATACGCCACGGTTCTATTTTCCTGTGACGGCGCAACCACTTCTCGTCAATCTACACAGCTTAGATCACACCAAACCAGATTCTGTACAAGTGCAACGTCTGTATTTTCAAAGTAGAAACCAAAACTCTACTCGGAGTGTCACATTTTTATAATAATAGGCTATATATTTGCGTACATGTTTGTTTAAACACATCATGTATGTATATTTCTCATTCAAATGTTACATACATATGTTACATACATACGCAACTCGACTCCAAATTTTATGAACTGACCCACTATAGAGGAAAAATCTGTGAAGTGATGCCAATGACAACAACAACAACGCAATTTCAAGTTAAGCTGTTGTTTTCTGTCCTTCTGCTTGTGAATAAAGTTTGTTTTGGTTTTGCTCCTGTTTTTATCGATGGCCGTCGGTCGCTGGCGCTTCAAGGCGTGGTGCTCACACTTGGACAGGAAACACAGGAAAATTTGTACAAAAACATGTGATTTCCTGTTTTCTGGTGCATTTTTGATTTTTGGCTACAAATTATAAATTGACTTTCTAGATGGGGCCTTTTTAGGAGAATTGTGAGGCAGCGTCACTTAAATGGCTTGTTTTCTGTCACTGAAACAGCTTGTTCACTATTGTAGAGATAAATTCCAGTCCTTGGGGGCCACCACTCAGCGCTGGGCCCTAGTTAATTGCCTACCTTGCCTAGCCTATTGTGATGGCTCTGCTGAGGAGGCACTGGCGCAGTTGTCTAATGTATTTTTTTTTTTTTTTTTTTTTTTTTTTTGAGTTATGCTGTTTTGTTTTTAACTCATCTATAATAAAGTTTGATAATGATGGCCTGGTAATGTGGCAGTATGTAACAGTCCCCTGTCAATTTGCGATAGTGCAGTTGAGTGCTTTAAATTCTGGAAAGTTACATACTGTAGCTTTAATTTTTATGCGCTAAATGATCTTATTTTATATCCATCACTTTTCCCTTCTGGAATGCATCGATCATCCATATTCCTCAGAATCACCCGTCTGTGTAATGTTCTCTGATTATATGCATGGCTTGATTTTCTCCCCGCAGCATCCCCAACTGTCTGGATTAGCAGGTCCACACTTCACAAGTCAAAACGTTTACCATAATAACTCCCTTCCTTTAATGGTGAGGAAACACTTCATTTATTCAGCCAGGATTTTAATGAGTACTTGTCAAATTCCTCCTAATTTGATTCCGCCCTCCAGCAGGGTAAAACAGAGAAGGAAGTGCCCGAGCAGACTTATCTGTGAGCGTGTGCGGCTGGTGCCAGGAGCCCAGTGAATCCTGACCCGGAGAGATGCTGGATTTCGGGGAGGAAAGGATGATTGGTGGCTGGGAGTGAGGCTGGCCTTGAGTGTCAGTGATAAGCCCGTCACACGGAGAGCACTGGAGGCAGCACGGCTCTGTCAACCGACAAACAAGTCGCCCTAATGCAGCTCCAGAACAACATACAGAACAGTACTGGAAGCTTCACCGCTAAAAACAAAAGGTTTCAGACTGTAGTGTAGTGTTTCATTCACACAGAAATGACAATGCAAATCACCCAAACATGGCCACACAGTCAAGAGTGTAAAAAGATTGAGCTATAATCAATAGAGACAAATGAAGTAAGAAAAAACACACACATAAAAAACACACACATGGTAGTAAAAGATTAAAAAAAAGAAAGAAAAATATCTGGTAACACTTGAGAATAGTTGACCCAAGCAGTAAAAAAGCATTAGTAAATATGTAATTAACAATAATTTAATGAATAAACCGTTTATAGATATTATAATAACATAGATGTTTACAATGTTGTATTCAATTACCTGAGCTTACACAAAAATTTTAAGTTAATAACTATAATTGTTATTATTGTTGATAATAACAACAACAACAATAAAAAAAAAATAAACATGTTTTTTCTAGACACTTAACGTTGCTTTACAGTATGGTGCATTATTCATTCACTCCTCAGTCACACTTAGTGGTGGTGAGCTACTTCTGTAGCCACAGCTGCCCTGGGGCAGACTGACAGAAACATGGCTGCCATTTTGTGCCTACAGCCTCTCCGACCACAGTCACACTGACACATTCATACAGGCAAGGTGGGTGAAGCATCTTGCCCAAGGACAAAATGGCAGGATACACTGCCGGTACTGGGGATTGAACCGCCAACCTTCTGGTTATGGGGCGAAAGTCACTACCAACTGAGCTACAGTTGCTTTGTAATGATTTGTAAATAATCAATTTACTGTTCACTAATCCTTAACTAATACATAATAGAGTAAGATATTCTAAAGTGTTACCAGATATATTTTTAGGCATATTATAAATTAGCATATATGCTGCATATACATAATTGAATCAAATGACACTTAATTAAAATAAACTTGTATTTAATAAAAGCTAAAAAAAAAAAAATAATAATAATAAAATACGACACTAACATTTGCATTATGAAGCTTCTGTTTTGAAATATATTTAACCCTTTTTAAGCTAACTTGTAAAATAGTCATCATATAGCTGTCTATGTTTACATAATTTGTTGTAATAATTTGTATGTTTGCATTATTTTTTTCTACTGTATAATGTTCTTTAGGCCAGAAAAAAGACAGACAAGAAAGATGTAGAAAAATTTGTAAATACATAGTGTGATTTGAAAATTTATTTTCACATATTGCCCATCCCCTCTTTTGATCAGTTAAATGTACTGTAAGCAGTACTGCAGTATAAATCAAAACAATGGTCTCTTTTCTGATTGGACGATTGGCAATGCAGGGTTAGAACCAAAACAAAAACTTAGCCATTATGTAAAACATATTTTTAATTGTTAATAACTCAGCTGTGCCATTGTTGTCAGTAAAACTAATATTTGATTTAAACATGTTTACCTCATATCTTGGCACACGCAATTTTGCAATAATATTTTTCTACATTTAATTTATTGAACCTTGTTAAATAAAACACTTTCACTAAGTGTTTCACAAAACACTTAACTAATTTACTTATCACCCATTAAAAAAAAATAAAAAATCTTGTTTAGTGTATGTACCTATCATATTTCGAGAATATGCCTTTGTCCTAGTATTTAATTGTTTTCATCCAATGACACAACTCTCTCAATGGCCAACGTAAACCTGCACAGAACTTTATATAAACCTTAATTATCAAAGTCTAAATGTTTACTGTTGACTGAGCAGACTGGGACACACAGCATGCACGTACACTCAGGTTACATCATGCTCTGCTGCTATTAAAGCTCTATTTCTGCGGCCTGTTGTGGCGAGCCTGCCCGCTCTCTGCTGCTCTCATACAACAGTGAGGGTGCTGTGCAGGTGCTGACAGAGCTAGCACGCCTGCACCTCCTGGCTGGCTCACCAACGGGAATGCGTTAGAGACAGAGGACAAAAGGCAAAAGGGATGGATGAGTGTTGCTGAAATCGGCACAGGACAATGAACACACAGCTTTGTTCACTCAGAGCACAGTGCATGTGTTATGTGAAGTGGATAATGACCGGACCACCTCATAACCATGTTGCCAATTACAGCAGTGGGCACACTTAGCACAGCTTGGGTGACATTTGCTCTGATAATTTTCTTTTAAAACCAATATTTAGTTATTAATTGCTTGTTTATATACATATCGGAATTCTTATAGGAACTGTTATTAATTATTATAGAAATTGTTACTTATCCAGTCTTATCTTTGATTTTTTCTCTCATCAAAGACATAACTGTACATGAGAATCATCGTCACCATCAACATTGACAGAGGGGTGGACAATGAAGCAAGATCTGGTTAAGCTCGCTCTTTTGAGCCTAAACTAAGTATGTGGCTCACTCAGTGTATTTAGATAACTGATGCAATAGAGCTAATCTGGTCAGGAACAGGTTATCTTCTGAAGTTTGGGCTGTGATATGCTCTTTTGGCTATTTCAGTGAAAATTTTACTAAAAAACTGTTAAAATGTGCCTGTTTGGTATCCTGTGGTGTGACAGCTATATGAAAAAATTATGTATTATGGGACAGGGATATACTTAAGTTAGCACAACAGACATGTTAAATATTTTATGATAAAAAAATAAAATGGCCAAAATGTAGATTGTCCTGCGGTGCGACTACAATGTTAAAACATGAAGGAATAACAGAGTTAGGGTTAAAATCTTGAATTGCTTATGAAAAGCTTTCTTTACACTTGAAAAAAAAAGATTTATATTTGAAATTATTCTTTAATTTTCTTTGTATTCAACAAGTAACACTGCAGGACAAAAAAAAGCTGTTACACCTCCATACGTCAACTACCTAGTTACACAGTATATAAAATAATATGTGCCAACATTTATTTGTTTTAAATGGTCATATCTGAAGGTGTACAATGCTTACATCATACAGTTTCTGAAATAGTTTCAACTATGACTAGAGAGATGAGAGAAAGATGTGAGGGTGGGAGTGGTGGCAGGTGGGAGGTCATGATGTGTGCCCCTTGTCTCTCCACCCCCCACCTCTTCTAATTAAAGCCTTACTTCAGGGTGTGGAGCCAAGCAGAGGGATTACATAATGCACTCAGATGTGCAGGAACGGGCCAGTCCCGGCGGACACAGGCAGCGAGGAAGACAGACGAGGAAGAGCAAAGAGAGAGGCATTCAAAGCATTGGAGATTAAGTCCCTTTCATCTTCAAGCAGACTCATATTTCCTAAAGTTAAGTATGAGATGTGGACTGTGTGATTCAGTCGGTCTCTCTCCTGACTCTCCAAATGTGCATTCATACGCCTGTGGAAGTCTGGGCTCCCAATCCCCAGCACTAAATACAGGCATTTCTAAGAATCACAGTTCAAAAAGGAGACAGCTCCCATTACACAAGAGAACAGAGTCAATGGCTGGGTTGGGAACTCTGAAGAGAAGGCTTGAGCAAGACCTGGATTATCTGCGATGCATTACAAAATGCTACTGTGTTGCTTTACAGGGCAAAAAAAAAACAAAAAAAAAAAACATTATCTGTCACTATGAACTGTGACTTTGTTAGGTTTAAACAAGCACATGTTGAATAATGGATGATTTTTATTATTGTTTTTTTTTTTTTTTTTTTTTTTTACAAGTGGTGCCTATTATCCAATTATCCAGAATAAAAGCATTCATTATCATAGGTGACTGGGTTAAAGGACTACAATTAAAATATCCTGATGGAGCAGCAATAGTAGTTGGAGTCCTCAGAGTCATCACAGTCTGTGCCTGGGTGTGACTGATACAAACAAAATCACACCACAAAAACGTTCTGCAGTGTTTAGAAAATGTCTCAGTGTGTAGACCTTCAATATTTAATTCAGATCATAATGTCCTTTATATGTTTCCAGGGTGATGAGGGACAAATAAGAGCTAGGAACCACTTAGAGCATGTTTTGGGCTGACCAGTAGGGATGTAAGGATATACATGATTGTAGTGTATTGTTTTGGTATGGCATGTTTGGTTTGGTCCACTTGTGTCCATTTTTATAATATTCATAATTAAATTTTATGTTTTAGGATAAACTTAAATGTGGCGGAACTAAATTTCTGCACAAACGCTATTAGGTAATGGAGGTTTCACCAAGGTGACACAAAGCAACCCTCTCCTGTATGGGAACATTTTGACTTCCCCATCAAGATCAAAGATGGCAAAGACAAGTGGATAAGACGAGAGTCCTGTGTGGACATCATTCTACAGAGATCAGGTATGTTATAGACAACACGTCCAATGTGTTAACGCACTTAAAACAGCATCACCCAACTGTAAATGCCACAGACACGAGGAAAAAAAAAATCAAGTAATTCAGGCAAAGCATAAAAACAGTATAGTCCTGGTTTAGACCTGGTTTAGACCTGATTTACTCCTGGTTTAGTCCTGGCTTAGACATGATTTAATCCTGGGTTAGTTATACTGTAAACATAAATACACACACATTGACTATTTTTGGCAACAATTGGCTCTGTGGATCCAGAAGGTTGGAGACCCCTGATCTAGAATGAGTGCTCACAGTCAGTGCCACGGTGAGTTCTGTCTGAGGAGCTGCCACACTCAAACACCTCTCCATGTCAAGTGGATGGGCCTATCATGACATAAAGAGCTCTATTCTCTGACTCCAATCAGACAGGTACTTGTAAGATTACAGCAGCGGCGCAATCAGCCGAAGCTTGTTGTGTGTTTGTAAAAAAGACCAGAGAGCTTCCCGTCTTCCTCTGTTTGTTCAAATAAATCCAGAGTCTTCAGTGATGCAGACAGATGTGGTCGGTGCCAGCTGCTGGCCATGCCGCTCTGCTCCTGTCTACTCCTCCTTTCTCCTGCCGTTCAGCACAGCGACTGTCCGACACACAGCTCTCAGTTTTCCAAGTAGCTCCGGCTCGGCGGCTGGCACAGCTGTTCGATGGTCCCCACGGCCATTTAAAAACGGCAATAAATCAATCCAGGCACTCAATACAGGCGGGAAATTGACCAATTAGAGTGGCCCAAGATGCCGGACCATTTTACAAATTGGCTATCTATTTATATCAACACAGGCACTCTGCAAAAAAAAAAAAAAAAAAAAAAAAAAAAAAAAAATCACTGCTGCAGTCACTACATTAAGTTTTTCTTCTCAAGAAAGCTCTAGTGTTCTGAGGCAAAATGACTCCCCTTCTTAAGCCCGCCTCTGTGAGACTACACAGAGACACACAGACACACTATTCTATTACACAAAGTCCAAAAGGTGATCAGACGTGACAGCATTGTTCATTCTTTCAATGTATCATAAATGAGTCTTTAATTTTGTGCACAGTGGTTAGTGCTCCTGCCAAAGCTGAGTTAATTCAATTCAATAAAATTGTATTTGCATAGCCCAGTATCACAACAACAGTTGCCTCAAAGGGCTTCACAAACAGTTCATCAAACATACAAACAATCGGACATAAGCAATAACTACACTAAACTACATGCAGAGCAGAGAGCCGAATTACTGAGACCACTGTCTGTCTGCGAGGCATTCAAGTGGTCTGGGGACAAACCTGCAGCACCAAAACTTTGAAGCACAGCAGCCTTATACTGCTTCCAATGACAAAATTGAAGTTAAAAAACATGCGTCATCCACAACCACGACAGCAATTCTCCAGATTGTGGAGGTAGTTTCTTTACTTTGTCATGTCAGCCTGTGATTGTGAATTGCTGTTTGAATAAAGACAAACTGGATCACACAATCATGGACTGCTTCTTTGGAGACAAGCGCACAAAATTATTAAGAGTTTGCAGCCAAGTGTGTTTAGCTGCACAAAGCAGTTTAGCCACTACACTTTTAATCTAATAAATGAAACTTAATATTAGAAAAGTGTTCCTCACATGGTAAACGCATCACGAGCAGTCCCATATGAGCTACAGCAGTCAAGCTATCACTTTTAAACTTAATGGACCAAAACAATGATACACAAGCAGTGCAGGGACCATAATATATGTCCTTGTGGGTCTAAAAATGCATAAGTACATCTCCAAAACACCATTGTTGTTCTCTCTAATGTTTTTTCTTGTTGTTCAATACCGAGTGCAGTTGAATGCCTCTCCAGTTGAATTAGCATATGGTGTATACATGCAGCAGTAGTCTCACAATAAACCACATTATCCAGTTGCTCCAGTTAAAGAAATTTGAGTAACAAATAATATACAAATAGAGAGATTTTAGTTTTCCTTGAGAGCTCTGAATCCCTACACTGTCCATCCGTTAACCAGCTAATAAAGTGGATTAGACTCTACAGGTGCACTGGCATCTGTTAGCAATCTGTCTGAGTCTGTGGCACTTCTTGGGTTCTGTCTGAAAACATTTATTGTGATAATTTCCCTGAAACAGCCCGAACAGCAGCCTGATGCTCCTGTTGTAAGATTATCAATCTCAAGGTGTAAGCGTCAGATCCAGTCTGCTAGCTCCTGGGCCGCTCCATATGCCGCTCTGTAACAGGTAACACTCATGCGGGCTGATGCAACGCCTGGGACAATTCAGAACAGGACACTGGCCAGGGACTAAAGTTACCAGTATTTACTACAGCATCTTATACATAACAGTGGCATTCAATACTCTATCTACATAGAGTCAATTCAAACTACTACTATTTCTATTAATATTACTGCTGCTACTAATACAGTTGTGTTAAGAATAATGTGTATTAAAGTGAGGAAATCTCAAAATCCTTATTCTAGTTCTAGCTTTTATCAGTGAAAAAAAACAAACAAAAAAAAACACTGCTCGTTCTATTCCAAATCAAAACATGAAGAGAAAATGATTAAATTTGTAATTCCTTTACAGAAAGTGAAGAAAAGGGGAATATTAGGCTGTTAGAAAAAAGCAGTGTCTGAACTTTTCTTAACAAACTCAAACATTTACTGTATAAATTGAAAAATGCATTAAGATTTTGCTTTCTCTGAACTAATCTTTATTTGTATCGCCATGTTTTTTGAGAACTGCTCTTCATCTGTGATGTCCACTAACTTCTGGCAGGTATCACAGCCCTGGATGACTTGACTACATTCCACAATACCTCTGCATTTCTTGGTTTACCCTCAGAAATAATATTTTAATGTCACCCAAGTTTCCTATAGGGTTAAGGTGTGGGGGCTGTGCTTTCCCCTCCATAACATTAATCTGGTTGGTCCTGAACCAAGATGCTGCTCTTTTACTGAGTGTTTTGGGTCATTGTCTTGTTGAAACTCATTTCAATGGAATTTCCTCTTCAGCAGAAGGCAACATGAGCTCTTTAAGTATTTGGATATATTTAAACTGATCTATGATGCCTGTAATGTGATAAATAGACCCAGCACCTTAGTATAAGGAACTTTACTGTCTTCACAGAGTCCTGCGGCTGGAACTCTGTGTTTGGGGGTTGTCTGACAAACTATGGCCCCTAGCCCCAAAAAGAACAATCTCACTTTCCTCAGTCCACTAAATATTGTGTCATTTCTCTTTAGGCTAGTCAATGTGTTTTTAGCAAATTCAGCACATTTTTTTAATTTATTTATTTATTTTTTTTAACAATGGGACTTTGTGGGGGCTTTTTGCTGAAAGCTTGGCTTCACAAAGGCATCTTCTAATTGTTACAGTCCTCACAGGTATTATTAGATCTTCTTTAATCTCCCTTGAACTGATCACTGGCTGAGCCTTTGCCATTTTGACTTATCTTCGGCCCATTTGAATGATGATTTTTCATTTTCTTCCACGTCTTTCAGGTTTTGGTCACCATTTTAGAGCATTTGAGATCATTTTAGCTGAGCAGCCTATCATTTTCTGAACTTCTTTATATGTTTTCCCCTCTCCAGTCAACTTTTTAATCAAAGTACGCTGTTCTTCTGAACAATGTCTCAAATGACCCATTTTTGTCTTTTTATAAGGGACAGCTGTTTAACAGCTGACTGAGGTCCCTGATAGTACACCACAACTATTATTTTAAAGTTTTCAATTAATTATTCAAATAAAAAGAATTAGCAGAATGCATTTCATAACTGTTGAGTCTATTGGTTTTCTATTACTCTGCTACACCTATTAGCAAGTTATCTGCCATGTAGAAACACATATTTTTCCCCCCAAAATTGTTTTGCTTTGTGATGTTGGATTGTTATTATTTTGAACACAACTATAATAAAAGATTACATCTATATAGTGCCTTCCAAGACTATGCTTCTCAAAGACCCATAATATCAACCCTTAAGGACCTTCTGGTTGTGTGTTATCCCTTTTGCCACTAAGATAATAAAATACTCATGTAGAGTAACATGTTTTCCTCTTTTTTCTCAGGTGAAAGTACAATTTAGAAAATGTAATCACATACATTTTTGAAAAGAGCATACATGAAACGTGACCACCTGGGCTGCTCCACATGCCTCTGTAACAGGTAATCCTGCAGTGCCTCAGTATTCCTGCCCCGCTCCGGCTGATGCAACACCGAGGAAGATCCAGCCGTGAGATCCAGAAAGCGCCACAATGGTGCTTTTGTAGAGCCGCTGGCTAAAAGTGTTAAAGCCTAATTAGTGCTATTCTCTAACAAAGTCCACTG
The DNA here is from genome assembly GCA_020698575.1 of Bostrychus sinensis. Lineage (NCBI taxonomy): Eukaryota > Metazoa > Chordata > Actinopteri > Gobiiformes > Eleotridae > Bostrychus > Bostrychus sinensis. The sequence goes on from CM036251.1 coordinate 34,973,933, forward strand.
CCTGTGTTCTGCAGAATGCCACGAGCACGAGCGGCGGCCCCTTATGTTATGCTAAGTAGAACTCCTAGCATCATTATCATTCTCAGTCAAGCCGCCCGCGGACTCATTTCTGCTTACATGTCACTTTGCGTACATACAGCCTAATAAGGTGATTAACACACACACACATACGAGCAGCGAGATTCTAAAGGTTACTGTCCTTAGCCTGGAAATGTGGTCTAGATAACCCCTGTGCACCAGGTTATCAGAGGACTGCATAAAACTAATGAAAACAAATGCACGTTTGCAGGTCTGTGTCTCACCAGAACGATGGCCCGAAGGCTTCGAAGACTTTGCCGCAGAGAATCACCGCCTGCTCCTGAACGCAATGACTCAGTCTTTGCGTGGCGTGATTCATCAGCCACCCTGCAACATTTGAGCCTACATTTGTTTTTATACACTTCTCACAAAAAAATTTCAGCTGAATATTCTGACACTTACTAGAAATGTCTTCATAATAAAACCCAGTTCAAGCACTTCCATTTGGACGCAATCAATTACTCTCTTTATTCCTCAATTCCAGGGCCTTAAATATTAATATGATTCGGTAATGAGGCTGAGTGGTCGGAATCACTCACTGTCCCTGAAGGCAGCGCGGCGGCGGTGGACGAGTGCACAGACCTCGCTTGATGAATAAAACCATCGCATTAAGCTTGCACTTCGCACTGTTGCCCGATGGAGATTCTCTTCCTTTTTGTCACCGGGAAAAAAATAAATGTGTGCGCGCTGGTGTGCAGGTGCCTCCTCTAATAATGACATTCTTCACCTGGTGTCGGAGCGCACCATGCAGCCCATGCACACATCATAAATCCTAATGGCTCTGTGCATATCTCTGCATGGACTTATTTGTGTATGTGTGCTTATTATTAAGAGTGCTGGACTTTTAGACGACTACAGGATAGTGCTACATGTGAGGTCGAGGAAATAATGATCTTTTGTATGAAGAAGTACTGCACATACGTCTCATTATCTCAATATTCACTATTCATCTGCTTAAATCTGCCACAAGGTACACTGAAATAAATTATTTTAGGTAGTAGATGTAGTAAAATCGAGCCACATTAATAGTTTAATTGTTTACTTGGTTATTTGGGGTAATAGGCTACAGTTACACTAAAATCTGACTTTTTTAGGACTTTTTGAAAATGTTAATTATTATGAGTAAATAATGTAACCTAAAATACATGATAAAGTTTACTCCAAAATAGTGTGTCTAGTGTCCCACCTCTTTGTCACTTTCTTATTGACTGAGCTTGTTTCTGCTGGCGTGTGATTGGTTGGAAGGCAGAGTTACTGTAGAGTTCGTCTGAGAGCGGCAGTTGGAGACGTCATCTTTAATTAAAATTTATAGAATATTTAAGCTAAAAGACACAAAAGGAAGGGGTCTGTGTTGAACCTTAACTAAGAAATACTAAGACTGTGTCTGAATGTGCTCCCTAATCTCTCTATAGTTCACTATACAGTGGTCAGGCCATTCTGTAGTGGTGTCCGAATGTGTAGCGGATAAAAAATAATGCACTCAAAATTTCGCACAATGCATTTTGAAAAGTAGTGGACATCAATGCTCACTAGACAGTCAACATAGACCACAATGCTTTGCGAGTTTCAGAGGAGAACAGGCCTTCAATCTGAACACAACACATCTGAATGAAACCTGGCAGAAATGTTGTTTGTCACAACATAATCAGGAATAAACTGCTCTGAAATAAACAGTTATGGGGTAAAATTGCTAATGTTAGCTTACCTTAGCTTGTACACATGACCATGTAAGGCAAAGAGCTGAAATAATCTAGTCTGTTTTATTCCTTAACGTGATAACTCATGTTAAATATCACACGTATGATTATTATTTATCTATAAATACTAAAATATCACTAAAGTCTGGTCAGGCTTTATTATAGAAGACCATTATCAGTGGAGTTCACCAAACTTTTTTTCACACAGATGCCAGAGTCAAGTGATCAACAACAAGAGAAAAATTGTGAGTGAGTGTCTGAATCATTGATAAAATGAGTGCACTAACTATATAGTACTGGTCTATAGTGATCAGGCGCGTAATTTCCGGGGGGGTTAGGGGGATTATGACCCCCCCCAAAATCAGGTCGAGCCAATATAATCCCCCCAATAATCACAACATTGCGATGAATACAAATATGAATTATCTTGCATGAATAACTCGTTGATTTTCTGTATTAATTTCGTTTGCCAGCAAAATAGTAATTAGTTTATTTAACCCCTCCCTGTGCAGAATACTTGGTACGGCCCAGTCCACTGTCTCTCCTGAGCGTTGGCTGTTTGCTGTGTGTCGCTCAGTCCCTGGTGTTGTAGCGGTGATAGTTGGCTGTCTCTAACCTGTGCTATTATGAAAAGAGCACCAAAGAGCCAGTCAACAGTTTGACAGTGTTGGTCAACGCCAACCCCAACGAAAAAGAAAGAAAAGTACTGTCCAAGAGGAGGTAAACAGTCGTATTGCAGGGTTCTCGCTACCCCCTTTTTTCGATCGGTAAACAAACATTTTACCCCAGCTAGTACCTCATACTGTGCAGTTACTGGTAAGGCCCCAAACACACTGGATGCGTAACTGCACCGTCAGGGAACCGTTTTCATTTCAGCGCCCAGCTTAGCAAATCAGAGCAGCCACACTGCCCGCGATGGACCCGTCAAACGGGGCTGTGACGCCATCAAACCCACACCAAATTTTGACGCTCAGGGCTGGCGCGGGGTCGCATTTTTCACCCAAAATATACACAAAATTAGGATATATTGTTATATTTGGGAAACTACTATATCACTACCCATACCTGATGCATTTTTTGAATGTTTGGGGGATTTCTGGCTCTGATGGACCGTGAACTAGGACTTTCACTTTTACTGTAAAAAGTCTCGCATTTGGAATGTTCAGTCTACAGAGAAAGTAAACATACGCCTCTAGTCAAATATAGTCACCATAGGTCTGTTATATGTGGCTGTACTCTCATATAGACTTCTGAATGTTTTTCTGTAGAGAAGGAGCTGCCAGCAGCGAAATGCTCATGCAGCCAGTGTGTACAACTTCGCGTTGTCACAATGCATCTGTGACATCAGTACACTCGCTGCAGTGCCCGACACAGCCAGTGTGTTAGTGCCATTAGATACAAATCTTATCTACTGTAATCGGTGATTACAGTTGCGTGGAATGTGTTAAGTTTAATCAAAGTACATCTAGCCAGTCATATACCAGAGTCCGCCCCCAGAAAGAGGTAAACTTCCGTGAAGTTATGCGCTGTAGGTCACTATATTAGATGGAGTTCCCTGCGCAGTGACATGTGATCACAATGGCGGCCACAACAAGACCTCGCCTTCCGATGTTGGGCAATGGTAAAAACAGCTGGGCATTCGTCGCAGTTCAGATTGTTACGTGTGTTTGCTGGAGAGTTATAAATAAATCATTTTGTCAGAAATGCATGGGGTCTCGGATTAAGAAAAACTACAAAGAATAACCGGACTAAGGTATCTCAACAGCATGATGTTTTATATATCAAAATATCACCCAGATATGCTCAAAAAGGCTGTTTTCGGGTAGGGAAATACAAAAATTTTCTGTGGATATCCATGGAGGGGGACAACCCCAGTGATACCAAGGTGATGCCGTGGGGGCTTCATGCCCTCAGATTGGGTGCTACACGCGCAATGTTTATTAACATCTCCAATACAGACTTTTTTTTGTTTTTGTTTTGCGGAAACCCTGTATTGTCAAATTAGCTGATGATTTGGAGATGGCATTATTTACTAATCAGCCCTGCTGTTGTGCTAACACTGACACTAGCCTAGTAGATAGCTGAGGCAAAGTAAATCACAATAAGTATGTATCATAATGCATTTCTAATACAGACACTCCAAATTAGCATTCTCCTTTTACAAAAGTACATGATTCAATGTGTAAAAAAAAAGGAGAGTTTAAAAACATAACATAAAAACATACACAAAATGTAATCAGGCTGTTCGCAAATTGTGTTGCTAAAATTATTTCATGACCCCCCTACATCTTTCTCTGTACCCCAGTTTGGGGACCACTGTAATAAAGCAGGGTATGGTGATCCAAGAGAGAGACAAGATTGAGTAAAATTGGATTCAAGACCAAGAACAACTGCAGCCAATAACAGGACAAAACCAAGACTGTAAAAAAATGATCTCAAGACCAAGCTCAAGACCAAGACTGTTCTCAGGCGCTACACCACTAGTATCTGAAAGACTTATGATGAGGCCTGACAGAGACCTCTAAGTGTTGAGAGACAAACAAGACACTCAAACTAGACTTTTTGCAGAAGCTTTTGACTTAAATAGCCGAACACGTTCATAAAATCCAATAGCTGATTAGGAGCTGATGTTTGAGAGTGGAGCTAAAGGAGTGGCAGTGCGATCAGGTCTGTCTGGGGGGACACAGACAACAGTTCTCCATCCCTGTTCCTTTCAGTGTGGAACGGCCGTATCACAACTCACGCAATCTAATTATGTCCCGCAAATGGTCTGAAATAGCTCGAAACTTAAGACATAAAATAAGTCAGGCTTGCATTTATCAACACATCCTCTCTTTCATGTGCACTGTGGAAATGGGAGGCCGAGTCACTGAATCTTCACTCTTTAGACAGTCACCTAATATGCTGTGAAATGAGCCGCGGTTCACCATCAGTGTGAAATAAATCACTCTTAAACACAGCTTTGACAAGAGCCTGTAATGTTCCGTAAAAACCAGAGGCTTGTAAGAGTGTCTTACAAGATACAGAGCTGACCTTCCACCGAGCAACTTCAACTCCAAATCCCCTAAAGAAACGACGGCAGCTCATTTACAAATCCACACTTAGAATAAAACGTGTCTGATATGAATGTACATTAACACCGAGAGACTGCAGACAGAGGCAGAGCGCAGGCAACCATCCAACCACCAAACATCTTCATCCATCCCTGTTCCCATGGCAACCAGTCAAATCATATTCCTATTACAACTATTCTCCAAAAATATTACCATCTGCTTAAAACATATAGGCACAAAGAAAAAGTTGTCTGATGAATATTTCAAGCGGGGGATAGGCTGGCGGCTGCTGGAGTCACGGTCCCTGGCCAGCAGCGTCAGACCCCCACCCCCTCCCATCACCCCCCACCCAGGCAAGCGCTGAGGGGACAGCCCGCTCCAGGAGAGTCCCGGCTGCTCGCTGCATGTCCTCCAGCAGAAAGATAGAAATCTGACTGAGCTTTCTACAGTGTATATGCATTCAGGGCTGTGTTAGTTACAGTAAAGTGCCATTTCTAAATATTTCAAAATGACAGCAGGGCCAGTCTTGTACATCTGGGGGCCCTAAGCAGTATAAGTTTGGGGGCCAAGCCTCTCAATCATTTTTTATTTTTTTTATTTTTTTTGACCAATTAAATTTTACTTTTGTAACTTTGATTTCTTTAAAACACTGACTGACTGTTTTTTCGAAGGGGATGAATGGGTTAATCCATTTTAGGGGGGCCCAGGCAAACAGTAAGTATAACATAGATAAACCCACTCAAAAATGACTGGCAATAACAATCAGAATATTCATTAAAAACAGTTGAGAAATGAATCAAATCATAAAATGATGGCCATCTAATGTCTGTGGGGTCGTATGCAGCTGCTTAGTTCGTCTATAGGAAGGACCAGTCCTTTCAAAAAAACAGTGCCATTTTGTGCCACCAGTAAAAAGTTGTGGGAAATAAAATAATTAAATTAAATTAATTAAATAATAATTTAAAATATAAATTAGTTCTATAAAAAGTGTAAGCAATTCATTATTTGAAGTGTAACTCTATTATTTCGACACATTTTGAAATCGTCCTGCACGGTGACTTTTTCTGTCACATCCGCAGGACATTCACTACAATTCAGCCATTTGAATTCTTGTCATAAATTATTTAACATGTCTCTTGTGCTAACCTATTAAATATATCACTGTGCCATCCAAACATTAACATTCAGAATTTTATTTTGTGAACTGCACAGCTGTCACACCGCAGGACACCAAACAGACACAAGTTAAACGTTTTTGAGAAAATTTGGATTTTACTAAAATAAATAATAAAATAACAGTTCCTTTTGGGCTTTAGCTCACAGCCTTAACTCCAGAAGGAGTTAACACCAGAGGGAGTTAAGGAGGGAATCAAACCCGAGACCTTCTTGCTTTGAGATGACAACACCAAATATTATTAATAAACATCAGGTTTAGTGAGTATTCCAGCTTCAGACCTTACACTTTCCCAGACCGCAGCAATGTTTTTGATTCCTGTCTTCACTTGTTGTGGATTGAATGTGAGTGTAAACCCACAGCAGAGGGGACAGCAGACAGTAGATTGTGTGTTGGATCTGAGCCAGAGTTCACTTCAGCCCAGAGCCCAGTGTGAGGCAGCCCCTGCTGCTGTGCTCCACACAACTCAAGAATACACTGAACCAGAGCATTAATACAACAGCAGCCACTACATACCAGGCAGCATTAATCACTGAGAAGATTTCATATTCCAACAACAATGAGGCCAATTTAGAAAAGAAGTCTGTTTGTAGTGAAAAAACTACTCAACATCTCTTCTCAAGCTAAAATAATTGTACTTCAAAATATATGTTACTCAGGTGCAGTAGTGGACAGTAACTACATACTTTTACTCAAGTTATTTTTACAAAGTAAATTTTGTAGAACAGACTTTTACTTTTGCTTGAGTAAATTTTGGATGATTTTATTTTTACTTTTGCTTGAATAAAACTTTAAAATGTCTGAGGAGTTAAAAGTAGTTTTTGTCTTCTGTGGTTCAGTGGGCAGCACATCTGACTTGTAATCAGAAGGTTCTGGGTTAGAAGAAGAAGAAAAAGAAAAAGAATAAGAATAAGAATTTTGCAAAAACATTCAAATGTACTTCCTACTCAATTCAATTTTATACTCAATACTTTTTCATTTTTTTTGTTGGATACTTCTACTTGAGTAATATTATTTTTGAAGTAACAGTACTTACTTACTTACAGTACATATTCGAATGCAGCAAGTACTTCGTCCACCACTGGTCAAGTGTAAAGAAAGTCAATGGAATTTTTGAGTAAAGGTAAGCACAGTACATGCAAAACAAACTACCTACAAACTACAAACTACTACTACAAACTACTACCTTTACTGCTACTACTGCTGCTGCTACTACTAGTACTGAAACTACTACTATTACTATCACTACCAATCATGATTGTTCCTTCAAAATACTAAAGGAAAAGTATGTTTTAAATCAAGCACTCAGAAAGTACTTCAGTAAATGACCCGAGTATCTGTAGTTAGAGCAGTGTCTTGTTCCTAAATGGAGTCACTCTTGCTGTGTGATTTACAGCCCAGACTCTCCATACCCCCCTCCCGTCCTGGGCCCCTGTACTGGCTGCACTGCCTGATGTTACGCCCCTGAGTTAGAGTCCACCTTTGCTCCTACAGTCAGAGAACTTCCCTTCCCTCTCGGCCCTCCTTACCTCACAGAACTGATGACCCTAACCCTAGTGATCATCTTAGAAAAGGAAGCACTTCGCACATCTTTTACTGAAGACAGGTGTGTAGGTTTTGGTCCTGGGCCTTCATCAGGAAAAGGGATGTTGAACGGAAAGAAGCCATTTTAAATAAGAAGTGGCCAGGTCAGACACAGGATGCAATACAATACACAACAATAAAAAAAAAATAATATTAAAAATAAAATAAATATGACTAAAATATATATCCTTATCCTTTGTTTTAAATAAATCATCACTGTTTTGCAAGTCAGACAGTGTGTGGGAGTGTTTCTTTTTTCATAATGATCATCTGAAATATAAAGCATGCTGTCTAGACCTACAGCAACAGTTGATGAAGCAGATGTCCTGAGTGTGTGGTGTTCTGCTGAGTCCAACATGTCTCCAGAGAAGCTGCACACTGGACTCCAGATGGGAGAACCCACTGCAGCATTGCACTTCTGCTTTTGGACAATCTGCTGTAGATGGAAAATGAGCAACACTTTTCATGTCTGAGCTGAGCTGAGTTTGAGGAAGACCTCATTTAGGCCTGTGCAACATTAAAGACAGAGAAGATATGCAATAACTACATGCTGTCATCATTTCTGAAAGCTCACGTTTAAAGTCACGTTCTGTTCAAAAATATGAATCAGTTCAGTGGTTTGGACTCATTTCCACTTACAGCTAATGAACAAAATCATAAGAACAAAAGAGTGAACCTCTAAACTACAGAGGACTGAACTTCTGTTAATAACAAAACTTACCTCAAATTTTGTTTGTAACGTGGCTCCCATGTCCCTTAAATTATGTTTCTTTACAACAGCATATACTGTATATTAATATACTGTATATTTGTGTTGTGGTCAAGACCATACTAATTGAGACCAAGACCAGTCCAAGTCCAGTGTGAACCGAGACCAAGACAAGGCTCCAGACTTTCAGGGTTCAAGACTGACTTTTAAGGACTGAGACTGAGTCAAGACCATGGCAAACTGAAACGAGACCAAACTCTAAATAAATGGAAAAAGTAAAAAAAAAAAAAAAAAGTAGTTGAAATACATAAATGATTATTTTAATGCAACAGACTTTTACCAAGACCGGTCTCGGGCGCTACAACACTGCCACAATAAAAACAGCATTCATTCAATATAAACTATTACTTCAGCTACTACTCCATTCCAAACATTGCTTTAAACCCAGGACTTTAGGTGTGAGACATCATTACAGTCAAAATGGTTTCACTCATTTAAAGACAAATGTAAATAAGTAAAAGACACATTCATTCAAAAATGATTGTTAGATTTTCAAAATTATACTGAGAAATAATATCTTAAAAAAAGAAAAGGAAAAAAAAGAAAAGAAAAGTAGAGCCACAGTATAGCTCAGTTGGTAGAGCTGTGGCACATATATTTATCCACTACAGCCTAACTCTGCACTGTGGGTTTGAGTCTGGACTCTGACACTTTGCTGAATGTCTCTCCCTTTTTTTTTCCTGTCACTTTTCAACTATCACTATCCAATAAAGTCAAAAAAGGCCTAAAAACATATTTTAAAGAAAAAGAAATGTAAGTGTCTGAGCATGTTTGATTCATAAGTTTTTTTTCTATCCTTAAATTAAATAAAAACAAATTTATAAAGTGAGTATCTTCAGACGTGAGCTGGGTCTTCTGTGTAAGTGGAGTGAGAATGTGAGTTTTGGAAATAAACTGGATGTGTCCGTGGGGCAGGGGAGTGATTCGGGCCCGGGGCTCCTGAGGAGAGCCAGTTTGCCTGTAAAATAATCACAAATGGCAGAGAAATGGCTGCATTTGGAACAGCGTGGGCCCTAATGTAAAAGTGGCAGGTGGCATATTTGAGCGAGCTCTGATTGATCCCCAGCTGTTTGTGGAATAGTGTGTGGTCATGAATCCAGGTCAGAGCGAGAGCCTCTGAGTGCTCTTCACGTGTTCTCATTCAGGCCCGGCCCACTCCGGCACAACACACTCACTTACACACGGGCAGGAAACAAGTTACAAGTCAGGTTTTATTATTAAATCACTTCATCAGAGTTTAGTGAGAGGAACATTTCAAATACTTGCATTATTCAAATATAATCTAAAAGAAAAATCTAAAAGTTAAAGGATGTAAAAGTGGGAGCTCCTTCATAACAGTGAAGACCACGCTCAGGGGTTGGTTTCTGATTTTTGAACCACGAAAGAAAATAATAAGAGAAGAAAACTCAAATAATTGTAAACTAGAAGTATCAAATGTTATTCTGTAGTAAACTACTGTCATGGACTTTTTAGACCACAGAGCATTTTGTTAAAAATTGAGTGGGAATTATTGTCTTTACTAAATTTCTCTAACAGTTCTCCACTTGCATAATTACATTATTTATTAACATATATAACAAAGATAACATTTATGAGAAATAAAACCTAACCCAACCTAAAACATGCACAATAGGCTGATCCTCCAGCCAGGTACTCCTGACCAGGATCCTGTCTCTAGATCTACTCTTGACAGGTTTGTCCCCAGCAGCATTGAAGGATGGGTTAAATGCAGAGAACAAAGTTCACTATGGGGCTATAAAGTCTACCATACTCTAACATACTCTAACCTTAACCTTAACATATATATTACCATAAACATCATGCTATAAACTTCAGCATATGTTCACAATAAAGTGGATATAAACAGATTGGGAAAAAGTTTTCTCTGTGAAAAAATATTTTTAAAAGTAGAAATAATCATTTTCCACATGACATAAGATACAGGTCATGTGTTTTTGTTACATACAGAAAATTTGCTGCAGCATTTAGGAAAAAAGCAAAAAGATTATTTGAAATGATAGAAAATAATTTAAGCACAAAAACTGAGTTGCGATCTAAGCAGACATTAAACACAGCTCTATTAAAGGACAAATATAAAAATAAAAACTGGAGTGTGTACCACAGCCTAAGGACTTTAAATAATCCGTTATTTTGGACAATTATAAATGTTTAACTCCTTTTGTAACCAAAATAAATCTGCAGACTGTTAAAACACGGCAGTGTCTGAACCAGGGTTGTGAGAGACATTATAAAAATGCATCAAAGAAAATGTATTTTATTTTATTTTTTTATTTTTAGAGTATTTTAAGAGGTCTCTGGAGATGACATCTCTTTTTTCGAGGGAAACCTGGCCAAGAGGCAACCGGTAACACACTACTGTAGATACACAGTGTATAAAGTATATATGGTGAGTACCTGCACTCTGAATATTCACTGTATGCACTCTGTGTATGTTTCTACTTATTCTATTAAAATATAATACCCTTTAACTCAAATAAAACTGTGTTTTAAATCTAATGTGTAATGATTAATCAGAAACAGCTTTATATATAAAGAAATATTATTATTATTATTTGATCCATGGCTTTTCCCTTTCCCTGTCAGCTGGCCAGTGTCAGTGTTTGACAAAAGAAAGGGGCGGGCAGTGCAACACGAACTACATGAGCTCCACACATTCCTAATGGCGCTCTCTTAATCTCACAAAGGAGACTTTCAATGGTGAATTAGTCTTTTTTGTGCTGCCTTAATGCTTCCAAGAGAAATATATGCAAATCTTCTGCTAGTGCTAACAACAGCCACAAAGGAGCCACTTCTTCTTGTGCTCGTGTGTGTTTCCCAAACCGGCAGAGCACCAGTGGCCGGCATTATACCTCCACAGCATTCCGACAAGGCCCTTTGGATCAGACGCAGCGATGGTTCTGTGCAGCTCCTCGCAATGTTTTTTTTAAGCCTCACCATGTTTTAGCAGCGCTGCAGCAGTGCACACATCCTCATCTGCCTCTTCCTAAAAATGACCCTGAGTGGATGTAACGAGCTGCAGTGAGAGGACATTAGACTGACAAAATGTTTCCAAAGGCAGTGTACACATTTATGAGAACAAAGCACAAAAGAGGCCTGCACAATATCATAATATAATATCATATAAGAAGTCTATGGATAAAATTACAGTCAGACTGGAGCTGCACAACACAACACCACAGTTTTGTTTTGATGTGCTGTTTTATAACTTTGCTTTGTCATTGTTTGTTGTTTTTTAATAATAATAATAATAATATATTTGGGGCCTAAATCAGGTTAAAACAAAGAATAAACAAGGACTTAACCCGGACTTAGTCACACACCTGCTTCCTCAAAAATGTACATAATAAAAAGTATGGAACTATGAATATGATTCAAGCTGCAAAATTTAGGCAAGACCTGAAAAGTAGAAAAACATGCAATTTTAAATACAGTGATAAAATTGTACTATGCAAATGTTTATGTCACTAAACCAATTCTGGACAAAGCTTTGTGGACAGGTTATAATGGCTAAAACAAGGTTCATAACTGAAATTATATTAAACTAAAATCCTGCCAGTACATTTTCATTTTTCATTTCTTCAAAAAAGTTGATTTATTATCTATGATAAAAAATACAACACTGTGAAAATTATTCTGCTGCAATCACTCAATAAGCACAGGATATTTTTCAAAATAAATATGAGTGTGGCTCTAAAATTAGGCCAGTAAAGTATTGTAGAAAAAAAAAAAAAAGCATTTTGTAAAACATTTAGCAGCAATAATTCTTGAGTATTAACAAATACAGGGTTAAAGTCATAAAAGATTCATCCAGTTAAGTCGTGGTTTCCTCTGGGCCTTTCAGATTGGTCTATCAAAAACAAACGGCTATGTCTGAACAAAGAGTCAGTGTCAAAGGGCCATCGTGCAGAGACGTGCTACTGTTCATAAAAGAAATGGCACTGGAGGCAAAGAAGCCAGTGTTACTCTTCTAATTTACAACAAACCTAAGTTTGACGAACGAGTAAAATACTTAAGTGTGTTTTACATCATTTTATAAGTCAGAACAAAATACTGGCCTTCTGCTTTCTCCTGTCTCCTCTCACACAAAAGAAAAGCTAAACCAGGACAGAACTAGGACTAGGACAATTTTTTTGTGCATGTTTCCAAATTTGTGTGTTTCCGATTTTGTATGTTTTCAAATTTGTGTTCGTGTTTTCATGTTTGTGTGTGTTTCCAAATTTGTGTGTTTTCATATTTGAGCACGTGTTTCTGAATCTGCATGCGTCCTTTCAAATTTGTGTGTTTGTGAATTTGTGTGTGTTTTCAAATCTGTGTGCATGTTTTCAAATCTGTGTGCATGTTTGTGAATTTGTGTGGGTGTTTCAGTATTTGTTTACATGTTGTTGAATTTGTTGGTGTTCCAATTACTGCAGGACTTTTTCATAACAGATAGTGGAATGCTATAAATATAATTAGCATTAATAATGATAGATTTGCAACAAACTGTCCAAGCCCAGCTGCAGTTACAATGATAGTTCTTTACAGGATGGAAATAGATCAAAATAATGAAAAATGTCCACACGATTGCTGTAATAAAGCAGTACTAATGGAAATAAAACAGCGTGTTCTTTGATAGTTAGTGACAAACAGTCGACGGTGGCGCTGATGTAGGGAGGTGAGACGAGCCGGTTCCACGGAGGGCCTGCCTGGCACACTCTCAATGTGGTTAACTAGAGGAGGCAGACTTAATCCTTTTATGGCGCTGCTGCTGCAGGGGATCCCAAACACTCTGCGATTAAAAAAAGGAAACGTGGGCAAGTGCCGTTTAAGAATCATGGGCCTCCGCAGATAAAGGCGGAACATGGTGTTGCTATGGCGTTGCATATAGAAGCGCCGGCGACACCCCTCTCCCTCTAATATATTCACATTATTTATGAAATATTTGATAAGTAGCATAGCAAATGCTAAATATAAATCCCAGATGCAGTGCCGTTCCAGCTGGAGCTGCAGAGCGTCCTCGTCTCCTCCAGCAGCCAGAGGAGAGGAGCGAAAAAGAAGAAATCGCTTTTTCCAGCAGCCCATAGAAATGAGAGGAACAAAGGCACAATTTGATCTGCTCATGAGGGAAATCAGATCCTCACCGAGATTTATCCAATTCATTCGAGGAAACCATCAAGAGCCCAAGTCCAAGAAATGAGACTCTTAGACGGCACAGATTTTTACTCAGTCATTACAGTTTAAGACTTGGCTTCTTAAATGGGAGTGGCTGCTCAAAATGATTTTTTATCAAGAATAAAAATTTTAAAAAATTGGAAATATTGTTATGGCTTTAAACCTGGGCTGAGCTCAGTTTTTGCTTTAGCCGTTTCAGTGGAGTACTATTGGCCACATTGACTTGATGGTGTTTCAGTCGACGTGAAAAGGAAGAGGGAGTCTTCAGGATGTGACGCTTTTTAAAACAACTTTAAATTACTCACAGATATTAATAAGATACAAAATACATTGAGGGAAAAAAACAAACTATTACATCTTAAATGACTGATAAGAATATGGTCATCCAGCTATCAAGTCAAGTCAAACTTTATTTCTATAGCACATTTAAAACAACCATGGTTGACCAAAGTGCTGTACAAGCCACAGAGAGATTTCACAGCCATAAGTACACACACTCACAGAGGACAATAAAAGCAGTAGAGGCAGTGAAAAAGTAAAAACAACATACACTAGAATAAATACATAGCTCGACCTAATGTACCCCTGCTCTCTCTCTCATGATATAATAACATAGAAATGGCACAGTTATAACAGTAGGGCCTATGGTTATGAAACGTTTCAATATATTATGATAATAATAATGTATATAAATGAGTAATATAAACTGTAAACGCTCTAAACTGAGCATAAGCTTATGTTATAATATTCTTCTTATAGAAACAACATTATCACTGCTCTGAGAATACTCTGTACCCTACAGGCATGCACGTACTCACACCCCGATGAGACGGTACTAGGTACTACATGAGCTGATACTCCCTGTAATGATAATCAGTTTGTGTGAATGCCTTGAATATATTCTTTTTTTCTGTTGTTTTGTGCATCAGATAAACCTAAACATATGTGCAGCAGGCATACACTGTATAATAAGGACTACCCCCCCCCCCCCTTACCCCCCACCCCCACCCCCCTCCTGCTCCAATGTAGTCTCTGACAGAGCAGGACAACTGCGCTGCTATTTCTCCTGTCAATACTCCGCAGCATCCATTTTCACCTGGCTGACACCTTTTACTGGTCAAGGGATGAATAAATCACACTTAGTGTACTCCCCTGGTGCCGAGACTAAAAAAAGGAGATCAACATGAAGGAGGACTACACTGTTTCGCTGTCACGGCTGCCCCCAAGGTGCGCTGAAAAATCACCGCTCAGAAAATATCATTTTTCAACAGGCCTTATTGCTCTTTTAATCTATCCGCCACAATGGATGGCTTCTGGTTGTGTTTCATTTCATCTTAACGCAAACACTCTTTCAGCAGGCTTAATAACACTTACACAAATGAGACTCATTAATTACCTGCTAATGGAATAATAGATGGGCCGTATAGTGTAGCGCTGCAACAGGAAGAGGTGTGGGCTGCTCCAAAAGAATTATCTAGGACTCCACTTGTCTTTGAGCTTCATTAGTGCTCCAAACAGCAGAATGCAAATACATGCACAAAAATATGCTGATCACATTATGCAGCAGCCTGGTGATCTGTGTGGATAATGATACTGAAACCATAAGGAATCTCTGACTTCTACAAAAGGTAAAGTCATAGAACAGTGACTCTGCTAAGGCTGTGACTATCACAGACAAATGGGAACGTTATTAGTTTTAACAAAATGTGCAGCGATAAAAGAGCTGTGGATGTGACAACACTAACCAGCTCACTAACTTGTGATATTATTTTTAGCATTTTGTTGAATATTGTTGGACTATAGTGGAAGTATGAAATCTTATTTGAAGAAACCTCTTTAATCTCCTAATTGTATATGAATCAAAAGGGAACAAAAACATGATCTTAATGCATCATTTAGGCTTTATTATCAAGCTCCCATCAACTGATCTGCAACACTGGTTATGGTGGAATTAGGTGCCAATAATATTGACTAAGCTATGTTACACAGAAAAACACAGAATTACACAGAAAAACAGCATAAAAACTTCAGTGTGATTTTTAAAATTCAGATCAGACAGTGGCCGATAAACATTTTTTTTTTTTTTTACTTTTATGAAAGCAAAATTTGAATATAGCCATTTGTTTTTGTAATGCTTATTAAAATGCAAATAAATGTGTTAGAATTAGACAATGAGAACATTTAGATTACTTTTTTTAGAAAACCATTAAGTCCATCTTAGTCAGACTCTGTGCCGGGCTTGGGGAGAGCTACAAAATGCTTGTTTTGACTGTTTTATGAGATTCTGTCCCAGAGAAATTAGCTAATTTTTTATTGCCATTTTGAGCTTTTCAGGCCAAGATAAAGTGATTTTGGATGTTTCCTATGAACTGCAGTGTAGGACCCCACACTGCTTAAAGATGTTTGGGAAAGCTAGAGTACTTAAGTCACATGGCTGACTGCACATGTGCCTACTCTAAAAATTGCAAAAACTGGTCAATATATCGGTCGACCTCCAGTATGAACGCTTTTACATTATTGGGAGGGAGGGATGGTTTTGACATTTTCACCATGTGTTAAAAACAAGAGTCTGGAACTGCAATGCTAAACGATACAAAAAGTGACTTTGTCATTCTTTCATTAAAGCTACATTTTGTCACTTACGCTGAGCATAGGGAAAGATCTCTTCTTGTATCCATGGACTTGGAGCTTTAGATTTTATTTTTTTTATGATTTTAGGGAATGATGTTGAACGACCTACCCAATTTAAAGATATGACACTTCCTGTTATTGTCAGTTATTATCATAAGCAGGGTCGGCCCTTCTGATAGGCAAACTAAGCAGCTGCATAGGGCCCCACTGTCATTAGACAGCCCCCAACCCTTATCCATTATTTGTGTATTTGATTAATCTGCCAACTCCATTCGATTAATATTCTGGTTATAATATTGCTGTTTGCAATTGCCGGTAATTTTTGCTGAGGGTCTAAAAGTTGAAAGTGGGTTCCAATGCAGTCTGTGTATTACATCCTGTTTAACTGGGCCCCCTTTGTTGAGTTTGCAAATCAAAAAGATCCCAAAGCATGTCTCTCCTTAAAAGACTAGTCAGTCAGTGTTCTATCACATTTTAATCAAATTAAAATGTGATAAAGTCTAAGTTAAATGGTCTCAAAAATTACTGACAGGCTTGGCCCCCAAACCTATCTTGCTTAGGGCCCCCAAATGTACAGGAGCAGCACTGATCATAAGACATTATGGCGAAAACATTGGAGCAAAACAACATTTTTGTCATGAGTCTCAATGATATTCCTTAGCACACGAGCTGCCACATTTCAGACTGCACTGATAGATAAATACTCTCCCGTGAGCCTCCGCAGCTCCAACATCAGATCCCTCGACTGTGAGCAGAATCTCTCTCTGATTATCAAATCAGATCTGAACCATGTGACACACTTGCCGTCAAAAATCACATTTGTCTTCCCTGCATTCTCAAAAACTAACACCCAGGTATCTTTTTCTTGCTAACCTTATGGATAAAAACTAACAAACGGAGACGGATGGGCGGCGGGCGGAGAGCGCTTAATGAATGATGGATTAGTGCGCAGGGGCAAACATCATCAGTTGTGACGCGACGCTTGTTGTGGCGGCGATGATAAAGAACGGCGCAGCAGCGGATGGGCCACTTTATCTCCAGCTTGTCCTGCTGCATTACACCTCCAGGGCTCTGCTGCGAATCAATCATAACTATTATTACCTCAAGTCACACGTGCATCTATCACCAGCTAAGGTTACCATAACCTCAATATTAACAGAGGAAAAGCCCCTCTAATAAACAGCAGAAAGGATGGGCCGGCTGCGGGGATTTCATCTTCCTTTCACTTTTAATAAGGCACTCAGAGGAATAAAGATTACAGGCCATATTTAGCATGCAGAACAAATCAGGCTTCTGCACTGCTTCCTCTGCTCCACTCAGTCTGGTTAGTCATTAGGACTTGGGGAAACCGGGGAGGAGGAATACTCTTCATCTGTACTCGAGTAAAAGTACTGTTCTTTTAAGCCTCAACCTAACAACCTGTTTTACATAGACAGATAACTGAGTGGGTTCACCTTGTACCCCAGATGTAAAAGCATGTAAAAAAACAAACAAAACAACACAATATTGACTTTTTTTTTCTCTATAGCCATTGTTAGTGATCTGTTAACTGTCATTTTAAGTAAAAATATGTTGTTTTGTAAATTATTATTTTGATAAATAGACACCCAAAATTTTATACTTTCTTTAATAAAAAATTGCATGCTTTATGTCAGGAACAATCCACACTAATACAAACAAAGATCCTTCACCACTCTTCATTCTGATGTGGTTTAGTTTGAAATAAAAAAATCAACTTGATTTTTGACTCATGTTTTATGGTTAAAAGTGGGCGGGGCCAAAAAATGATGCGAAGTTGAACTTTTTAAAACAGGAATTTGTCTTTCATTACAATTTCAATAAAACTCTTGCTTTAAGTATGATTTTTGCTCAAATATGAGGCTGAATCAGTATAAAATTGATTTATCACCTGCAGTCCCCGAGCCCATGAGCCTCAAGAGTGAGGGTTAGATTCTGCTGTTATTGTCCTGGTTCTGAAACTCTGGACTTTCTGTCTGATCTGAAATGCTGCAGTTTGTCTGACCAGGCTGCATGGGTTTTGTTGCTTGTGGCTCCTGTAGGGGGCGCTCTAATAGTATGGTTCTTGAGGCCAGGACTGTCCGGTTTATGTAGGACCAGAGCAGGACCTGTGTGACTTCACACGTTCCTGGCTCAGTTCAGATTCTGTCAGGACTTTGTTTTTAGTGATTCTTATAATTATTTTTATTTTAAAGAACAGTGATAAAAACAATAAAACTACATAGGTGAAAATAAGTACTTATAATTGGGGTCTTTAGTGACCTCGATACGTTCCAGTTTGTAAAAAACTCAAATTACATCAGAGACCCAAAATAACTGAATGAAGTTCTAGAAAACACGTACCCCAACAAAGTCATACAAAATCAGAGTGACAAAATAAAGCATCTCTGAGATAAGTTAAAAAATATACGCCCAGGGTCATGTTCTACCCCACTTTGTTGGATGAGGGTTAGTGCCCAAATGATAAAAGTAATAGAAATAAATAAAAAAATCATATTGGTTGTAAAGTTCCCTTACTGCAAAATTTACTACTACTACTACTACTACTAATATTACTACTGCTACTGCAACTAGTACTGCCACTACTGCTACTTCTACCACTACCACTATTACTACTAGGGCTGGCAAAATGGTAAAATACCTGACTGCCCGGGCAGGCACTCTCCAGATTTGAATAGTGTTGATAGGTGTCACAACAACACACAACACCACACAATTAACATAATAAATATGCATTTTGTTATAACTGACTATGAACTATACGTTTTTGTATGAACAATTAGGGCTGAGAGATATGGCCAAAAAAATAAATAAATTAATCAATTACCCAGGGGCCCATAATATGCATGAAAGATGCTGATTAAGTTAGCATAGCGGCCAGAATTTTGTGCTACATCCCTGGTCATAAAGCTTGTCAATTTTTGGACAGTTTTTACGGTTTGCTGTATGAGTTCATTGCAGTGTAAAATGGTTCTGCGGACTGCGTTTTATGTACAGCACAGCAAATGCTAACATTAGCTCCGCAGACAGAGCTGTAGCTGTTGTTGCTTGTTTTTTTCATGCTCTCTTTTGTATCCAAATGGGTAGTACCTTTTAAGATGAGTATTCCTTTAAAATCCACTCTCACTTGTTCTTGCTGGCTCACACTGGCTGACTCAATTTTGGTAGCCCGAATAAAAAAGGAGACATCAGGCTACTGATTTTGCCCAGGACCTTCAGGCTGCAACATGAGCCACTCTACAGTTACTTGACATTTACTTGAGTAAAAGTATTTTGTTTTCCTCAAAAAGTCTGCACAGGTAAATACATCAGCACAAGAACAGGGGCTGGGTCATGAGGATACAAGAATGTCTCTTTTTTAAAGATTACTGTAACTCTTTCTGATGAGAAGAGCTAACATTAGTAGGGGTGTAATGACGCAGTTACTATATCAGTGTATACGTTTTTTATTCCTACGTTGCAACTATATCATTATGCATTATCTTGTATCAAATCATACTGTTTTCTAGGAAGTGTATAACAATATAAATAAAAAAAAAAGGATTGGAATAGTATTGGAAATATCATTATTAGAAATTTGCATGTTAGAATAAAACCAGATGTGTCTTTTTGGATGTCATTTTTGTCTTTTTAATGAAATAAAATTTTAAATTCAACTTTGCTTCACTCTGTCTTCTGGACATAATCAACCCAGACCTTGGTGCTACATTTGAGAGTAAACTTTAATGATTTTTAGTAGGGATAGACCAATTATCGGCCGGGCCGATTATCAGCGCTGATATTCAGCATTTTGACGCATATCGGCATAAGCCCTTTTTTAAAAAAAACAATGGCCGATAAGAGATCAATTAAAAACTGGGTTATTTTTGCTCTGATACAGCTGCGCCTCTGTCTGATGTCACTACTCT
Source organism: Bostrychus sinensis (assembly GCA_020698575.1). NCBI lineage: Eukaryota > Metazoa > Chordata > Actinopteri > Gobiiformes > Eleotridae > Bostrychus > Bostrychus sinensis. The sequence goes on from CM036251.1 coordinate 34,994,017, forward strand.
GTCTCGAACATTGCCCCACCCACAGCACCATCTGATTGGTTACATGCTCTGGTTACACGCAGAGCCATGGCATGGGTAACAACCAATTAGCAGTAAAAGCTGTATATGCACAGTGCTCACATACACAGCGGAGAGGAGAAAAAGTTTTGCCAAATGGGGAAGGTCCGGAGAGAAGATATATGTTTCGAACATAGAGGTACAAAGAGAGCTGGAAACATTGTCAGAGGCGGGCTCTGTTCATTCCTACGGACATTGCTCAGTGGCACACAATGCCAAAAAAGTTTGTTTTCTGGGTGTCATGGCGGGCATAAAAGTACCTGGATTTTCCACATCAGTTCCGCATTGTCTGGCCCATACAGCAGGTGCACTAACATACCAGAGACTTCCACTGGCTGGCAGGAGTTAGCACTGCAGGCTAACTTGAATGGGGATCCAACAATTCCATCATGTGGCTCTTTTAGACTTCTAGAAATGTTACCAGACCAAATGGATCAAATTCTGCTAGTAAAATGAGTCATTTCGCGGAGGTTGTTGAGACACTCAAAAAAAATAAAAAATAAAAAAAAAATCTGCTGATTTACAGACGTCTCTTTCACAATGTAAGTCAATGGGGGGAAAAAAAAAAGTCTTTTTGGGCCAGTGAGCATCACATGATTGAAACAAAGCATTGGAGTTTGTATTATTCAAAATTTTTATGCCAATAGTTTCCTTTTTACTGCAAATGAATATCGGCTCCAAATATTGGTTATCAGCCTCCTTGACTACTAATAATCAGTATCGGTATCGGCCCTGAAAAAAACAACCAAAAAAACAAACATATCGGTCTATCTCTAATTTTTGGTAAAAAGTAGCATTGATTGAATCAATATGAAGGTGTTAAATTTTATCAAATCATATCATTCTAAATTAGCTGATATCATTGTTGTATCGTATTGAAACAATTTTAACCAATTCATATCGTAGCGTATCGTTACACCCCTAAACATTATTGAATACAACATAAGGAGATAAGTATATACCAGTTAAAATTTGGTTGCAACAGAAGGTCAAACCTGTGTCTATATCTGGATTTAGTTGAAAATATTGCAGATGTTGAACAACTCCAGGAAGTGGTCTCTACTTTTACTGATGCCGTTTGGAACAACTACAAAAATCAAGCAGTCATTGTAGTATGTAGTACATTCTGTAGAGACTATAGGGACTGCATGATTTTAGACACAGCCATTAAAGCATCTTAGTGCAGAGGGGAACAAGCCATTTTAGTGCAGTTACTTCCTATTTCTGCAAACTGAGCACTGCTGGAAGAGAAGCACACTCACGTTAAAACAAATTCAGTTTTAATTTGAAATTTCTCAGTGATATTGCCACCAGACACAACACGGCTGATTATAATTCAAATAAATATCATTAACTTTGCCGCAGCTATTCCATAATCATATACCTCCAATTAAAGCATAATCAGAGCATGCAGCCAGATAATAGATGCAGACCAATTAGGAGCAGAATTTATTCAAAGGGCTTTCCACTTTGAACGCGCTCGACATCTAACAACAGCACTCATTACAGCGGCTCCACAACTGAAAATGCACAGGGCATGTCAATATTTAAAAGGCCCCCGAATATATAAATATTCATATTAGAGTGATTTGATTTACTAAATAAATCATCCTATGGTAAATAAATGACACTGTAAATAAAAGTTTCAAAGCAAGATCTTGGGAGATGAAGATGAGATAAACCAGAGGGGAGAAGGAGAAGTGTCACTCCTCACTCCTCCCAGTCTGAAGGCACTATGGCAGTCATACTAACAGCTATCAGCCAATTAGAGCAGGCGTGTGGGGAGGGCCCAGGACTCAGGGGGGGGTCTGAGCTTTGGGGGTGGAGCTACAGTGTCAGGAAACACACTTTTTTGTCTGGATATATGAAAATAATAACACTTCATAATCACTTCATGTTTATTTTGATGGATTCTTGCCAAGAAAGCAACACATTTTTAAAGTAGGTCTGCTCTAACCGACATAGATACTAGGCGACTCTGACAAAGGAGTGACAGTAGGCTGCCATATTACTGTATAGAACACTATTATAGACTTACAGTATATATGATTCGTTGAGAGGAGGTAGCCATTTCCATGAGTAAAAATAAGAGATAGTTGTGTAGCATCTGTAGAGCAGTTAAAGGGGGGTGTTGCACTAATAGCCTAGCATAACAGTGTATAACAGCAGTAAGAACACAGCAGTGGGAATGGAACAAGATTATGTATCTGATCATGTTATGAAACAACAATGTAAAAATGTACACTGTAATAAGACTTCTATTACACACACATACTTATTAAATATGGCTTCTTTTTATTCAGCATTACTAAAATGACTTTCACGTTAAATGTCATCCCCACTTAACTCTAAACTTGGTACAAGTCATTTTAACTGTCTTTTACCAGACTCCGTCCTGGAGAGCCGACATATTCTTTTGATAACTCTGTATAAAGTCAGACTTGTTGTACATTGTCCTGTTACAAAGATCCTCTCTGACTTATGACCACACACTCTTATCACTTAGCTCCCCTTGTTCTCAGTACTGTGCTGAAATTAGAACTGTTCTATTGGTCCGTCTGTCAGCACGACCTCGGCTGATAGATGTCTGGCCCTCAGTGAGAAGACATAATCCATTGGGTGACTCTCTAAGGGCCCGGCCGCTCCTATCACACACCGCGCCGTGAACAGAGCTTTTGTGATGGCTGTGATTAGTCTTTTGTGTTCCCAGGTAGAATTAAGATGAAATTCTACGGGCAGTCATTGTGTTCCTATCTTCAGGACACTCTCAGAAATATGGCGGCTTGTGAAGGGCCCAGTAGAAGCCCGCGGGGCCCCGGCTGACCGGGCTCTGTGGGGAAATACACAGAGCCGCACAAAAGGAACAATCCTGTCCTTCACTTTCCTTTGTGCGCAGCTCAACCTTACTCATTTCCTCTCGCCTCTTTTTAAGGCAGTGCCATTGTCTCTGTGCGTATGTCTGACAGACCTAACCGCTGATGAGATGACAGCCGCGACTTCACCAGACTCCGGGAGACCCCGCGGGTTTATTAGTCGCACTCCTCCAAGTCTCTCGTATGCAAATAAAGTTCGGGATGGCGGCTTTCAGATGTGATAATTATGGATTTATTTGTAAGCTGTCACTTCCCTTAATGCTCAGGGACATCAAAATAAGTTCAAATGCAGGCATCAGAGAGGATCACATTTGCTGGAGTAGCACAGATTCAAAAAACATGTGATTCTCATGACGCCAAAGGTCTGTCAATAAGCACTGGTTCAGACAGCAATGCGCTTCAGAGACGCTGCATGCGGCAAACTCTAGACGTCTGCTCCAAAATATTTACATTTTCTCATTCGGTTACATTCAAACATGAAGGCTTTTTATCAGTGCGTACTGCACAAACAAAGACACAGAACTAATCTTTAGTGCCACCTCAGTCACTGGAAACAAACCAGAGCTGTGTACAACTGTCTCACTCACACTTGTGTTAGAACAGCAAACAGCAAATGCATCACAATGAAACTGACATATTTTAACTTTAGTCAGTCAGTGTTCTAACAAGTACACAGGAACACACCATTTACAATGGGATTACATGATTGAAAGTAAGACTGCATGAGTCAGGACAGTGTGGTACTATGGAGCTATATTTGTCTAAAAAAAAAATCTATTGATGCAAAAATAAAATGTATTGATTGAAGTAGAATGATTAATCATTTGTAATTTGCAGGCAGCGATTTTTGAGTGCACATTACACTGAATGCACATTATAGGCACCTTCACACAGAGCAGTTATAGGAACATACTGTATGTAGGCCTAGTTAAATAAACTGATCACCTGGATTTAGTTTTGAACTACCCAGCCCCAGGTGCCTTCAGATTCGTGTTGCTAACAGGAACACTGATGGGCAGTCATACCCCGCTCTATGCACCCCCCTCCCAGGCACAAGGGGACCCTCTCCTCTCACCCAAATAGCTCCCAGTGCTGGTTTCATCAACTAAGTTCTAAACTGTACTGGGCGAAAGTGATTTCCATCAGTCCTGTCTCGAGCTTCTTTGTTTACAAACTACTTACAGTCAGAAAGTAGTTATCATGTTCACAAATGTAAAAGAAAAGTGTGTCAGTCGCAAGACACACTTTTTTGTCAGACACAATGCACATGCAGGTCAACTAAATATTTTTGTTTAAATTTAAAATGTGAGTTGTGGTTACTAACATTTTGTAAATGTCAAGGTAAATGTTTGAGAAAACAAAACTTTTGGTTGAAAGTGCCAAAAGAAAAGTGGCCTCTGTCCAGGGTGCACCCCGCCTAAGGCCCATAGTTACTGGGATAGGCAACCCCCAAGAAGATGAATAAATGAGCGTTACAAAACACCAGTAGCTCTCTGTCATTTTTATTTTGTAAATAGAAGACAAGTGACAGGCCCATGGTGCATTCACGTGGTCCTTGGAAACTCTGGAAAATGTTTTTCTGAGTTAGAAGAGGCACATTAACCCCTGCATGAATCGGAAAGAGAACTTGGGAAGTCAGGTATTACTATTAGTCAGTTTATTACTTTGCGTTTTATACTTTTGACCAAAAGTTGCTAATACATATATATTTACTACAAGCTGTCACTCACTTAGAAGTAACAGAATGGCCCCTAACTTCCAAGCTCTTTGGCTAAAGATATATTTGCAAAATGTATTAACGTTTAGCTTTTTAGTGGTGAAAAGGCTAATGTTAAAGCTGTGTTAGACACTAATTAATAGCATTACTGACCAATAACTTTGCTGATCTCCCTACAGAAGCATCAAAATCCCAACTTTCAAACAAACACAACTCGGCAAAACGACTTCTCATCTTTGCTTCCATTTACTTTTCACATGAGCTGTGTAAACTGTAGCAGGTCTTGCACTGATCGCAGGCCTAAATCAGGAGCAATACTTTATTATTATTATAATAATAACACTGAAATATCACAAATGATAAAACTTATATAAGTTTAAGTTTATAAGCATCATTTAAGAACACAGCATTTTATAGTTTTTTCTTTTGTCTCCCAATTTTCTCAAATCAAAGATGCTTCCAAAAGGCTTCAGACTCTGATCCACATGGACAAACACACTCTGATACTGCTCATGCGCAAACTAGCACTAATGCTATTGCTTTGTGAAGGACCTTCAAGTGTGTGTGAGGGAGAAGAGCCTGAGTGTTGGATGAGGCCTCTGTCAGTGTATACCCCTCATTACAATGTGTACAGTGTGTTACAGAGCAGAGCATGAGCACTGCCGCTGCTGCTGTCACCAGAGCTACCTTCATGTGCACTTACTGTACCCAGGATATGACAGGACAGATTTATATTGTCATAATACAGAAGTAGTCCTCCATAGCTTTCCATAAAACTCTTTACCATTGTTGACAATGGTAAAGAGGTACCAGTGTCACTGCTCTGAGCTTTTGTTAACTTAAAAAAGAGAAGGACACCTGATGTGTCTAAGCATTAACAGCACAAACAAATATCAGTGTCTTTAAGTGTCTATAAAATGGTGGGGTGTAAAGGTTGGGTGGACTTACCTAAAAAAGTTTGGTGATCAGAGGCAGACGGGGCACACAGAGGAGAAGGCCACACAAAGAGAAGAGAAAAAAAAAAAAAGAAAATGAATGGATCATTTTCAGTAACCTCAGTGACAGTCTGAATACAAAGATTATTCACCTTGAACGACTTGTTCAACATTGTCAACAGTCCATCTAGGCTTTTCTAAATAGATCTCTTGAGTTATTAGGTAACATATTTTAATCGTTATTTTTAATTGTTTAATTGTTTTGGGTGGCAGTAGCTCAGTTGGTAGAGCCACTTGTCCACAAACCAGAAGGCTGGTGGTTCAAATCCCGTTTCCCACAACTGTTGTTGTGTCCTCCTGCGCAAGACACTTAACCCACCTTAGCTCCAGTGTGTGAATGTGAGAATGCTTGTAAGTATGAATGGGTGAATGGTTCCTTAATGTAAAGTGCTTTGAGAGCCCAGGGAGGTGGAAAAGCGCTATATAAAAATGTGACCATTTAACAATTTTTCTGACAATCCCCAAAACACGGAGAGGGGCTGTGTTCAGTCATCTCACTGGAGGTTATATAAATATGTGTTTAAGTAATTTATTAAAATAAGTGCAATTTTAAAATGTGTACAAAGTACAGAGACAAAATGAGCACTGGTGGAGAAGTAATAAGCTGGTTCTAAGTGGAACCACCCTCAGACCTTTCTCAGGGTTTGCTACCAGAAAACAGTCCTTGCAAGACTGCCTTAGCTGAAGCATAGAACTGGTCAATTTATCCTCCATGATGTTGCCCAGAAACACCAAAACTCCACATCATCTTAAAGAGTGGCATGAAGAGCAAAAGAAACCAAAATCTCACTCCAGACTTAGTTGTGTCACTGCAGAGAGGCTGTAGCACAGTAACCAGTACAGGGCCTTTTGAGTGTTGTCTGCACTTTCTCCCAGAGCAAACCCATCCCCATGTACATTGCTGGATACTTCTGTTTAGAATGGGTTCATTTATATCTCACAAGCTATGAGGAAGTAAATAACTAAGTTACTTTAATGAATGTGTAACATAATACATTCATTCATTCATTCATTCATTTTCTACCGCTTATTCCCGTTAGGGGTCGAGGGTGACTGGAGCCTATCCCAGTAACTTTGGGCCGTAGGCGGGGTACACCCTGGACAGGGCACAGCTTGTCGCAGCCCCTGTCAGCTTGTCACATAATACATTACTTTTTAAAAGACTAACTAATCTGTATAGTTACTTTTTCTGAGTAACTGACAGCCATCCAGCGGCATAAAACCGATTTTCCCACATATGTGAGCTGTTATTCAAAGTTCTGTTAGCTCACTCTAATAAATGAATGAAATTACAAGAAAAGCCTGCACTGATAATTGGACTGAGGCAGTCATTGTGGTACTTGCATGTACACACACTGACTGCTACATGACTTTGGCAGCTCTGAGGATGATATGGCACTTTTAAATTGAATGCGCTGTCTCCCTGTTCCTCCATTCTGGGAGCTGCGTCCGCTGAGTGTGTGACAGGCCCGGACACGTCCCCTCACAGACAGAGGACGTGACGACTGAGGACGCTGCGGTGATGGACGACAAATGACTGACAGCTGGGACAGCGCACAGATGTCAGAGTGGATCTACAAGGAGTCAAACCAGGACTCACTTCAAGGACAGAGCGAAGCATAGATACAATGTGGAGTAGGTTCCATGGAAATGATTATTTAAAAACAGCATTATTCAATTGAATATAGCTACTGAAAACTTCAAACTGAGTCTTTTCTCTTTTATCAATGTATTTTTTATCAATGTGCATTTTGTAAAAAAAAAATCTGAAAATATAACAGCACAAAGCAAAGGCAGGACTGTGTGGGACACAATAAACACTCCTTATGTAGAATTAATTTACCAACTTAGACTTTCCACTTGTTACCTTTACATTTACTTACCAATACAAAATTTCATAGTAAAAAAGTCCAACATGGAATACAGATATTGCACTAGTGACTGAGGCATAACTTGGTAATGTGGGGCCCCAGTGAAGGTTTTCAAAATGGGCCCTCAAGTCATAAAGCCCATTCAGTATTTCAGGTTCAGCTATGATTGTTTATTGTAATTTGTGTATTTGGTTTAGGGTCCACCTATTAACCATTAACTATGTTAAGGTTAATTAGCTCTTTGCACCTATTAGTCCCTTATTCTGTGTGACCATATTCTACAACTAATTAGCAACTAACTAACATATTCCTCTTAATAAACTCATAATTACTGCTCATTAGTAGGAAGCGAGGAAGTTGTTGGACATAAATTATGATCTTCATAAGATTTTTGTGGTACTATTCCCTAACAATGCATATACTCTTATTAAGATCATAATCAGTTAATAGTTAATAGGTGGACTTTAAAATAAAGTGTTATTGTGTATTTATCTTAAGGACTTTTAAGGCATACTTGTTAGTTTTGTTATGAGTTAACAAATTTAACATGATTCAAAACGGAGTTTATGCAAAAAATATGTTCTATAAGAGAGTTATGGATGTTTATTATGATTATTTTAAACACAGACTTGACCATAGATGAAGAATGAGAGTAATTTTAGGGCAGAGACATTTTCTTCCATTTAAAAAGTATACATGTAACTTTTAATGGAAAAAAAAACAAAAAAACAAACAGTCCTGTAAATTTGTGATTCAATCTGAGAGGAGAGCAGAAACACCTGAAGCCACAGTGATGGGGGAAGAGGCACGCGTTGACTGAAAGATCCCACCTCATTAGCTCCTCATGGGCACTGTGCTGTGAGCGGCACTGTCCCAGAAACCAGCGAAGATATCCACAGCTAATCAAGTGTGTTCAAGAGCTCACGACTGGAGCAACGCAGTCCGACAAAGACCCAGAGCTCGAAAGCAAGAGTGGCTCGGCTAGAGATTCTAAGAGCCTGAGCCAACAACAGTTGAGAGAGAGAGTTTGATACAATTTTGGTACATACTTTTTTGACTTTATGGAAGAAACACATTTTTAATAAAAAAAAGGAGAGCAATGACGAGACGATCACTTGTTCCCTACTGCAGCCAGTCCTAAAGTCAAGAGTGTCGCGGCCCGCTTAAAAACCAGAAAATCTCACGTGGGCCCCCAGCAGTAAGACAACAATATTTAAAGGCTATGTCATGTTTTCCTATAAAAAAATAAATAAATAAATAAATACAAAAACACAGAAAAAAGTTATATTTTTAAACACGTATTTCATTGTAATTCATTTCAAAATCTTTCTTTTTATTCACTTAATGTAGACAACCTCTGGCAGCCCCCCTGCAGTACTGTCGCAGCCCACCAGGGGAAACCGGACCATAGTTTGGGAACTACTGCCCTACAGTATAGGTTTTGTCAGCAAACTCTCACTTTGGAGAAGCAGACAGAACTAATGACACAGGTTTTCCGGTATATACTGTATGTATGACTAACTAGAAAACAATGCAAAAAAAAAAGAATGTCTCAATGAATATATTAATATGCTTTTATTTTTGAAATGTGATATTTTTCAGTACAAGCTCCTCAGTGTGGATCTGAACCAAAATATGGGCTATTTCTCAGCAGCTGATATCGAGGATATTTCTCTCTCTACCCAGGTATAAACCCTTAACCAATCATTACTCACTGTATGCATGCACTTAAAGGCTTAACATTTGAAATAAACAGCCAATAGTGTTCAACCTGGAGATAAGAAGGCAGGGCTATTTCTTTGCTAATATATTTAACATGTTTTCTTCCCACCTCATGCCAGCTTGGAGTCTCTGAAAAGGAATCTCAGAATTAAAAGTGTTCTGTGTCATGCGCTCTTGTGTTCTGTTTCATGCCAATTTTATGGACTGATAGGGCTGATCTTTTTTTTTTTTTTTTTATGAACGAAATTAATACAATAAAGTAATTTGTTTTAGTAATGCTTGTTAAAATGCAAACAAATGTGTTAGAATTGGACAGTGAGAACAGTTAAAGATGAGTTTTTTGAGAAAACCAATAAGGTCATCTTAATCAAACTTACTGTGCAGGTAGAGCTTGTGGAAAGCTAAATAATGCATTTGGATTTTTTATTCTATGAGGTTCTATTCCAGAGAAATTAGAAAAATCTGAAATTTGAGGTTTTTAGGCTGAGATAAAGCAATTGTGGATGTTTCCTATGAACTGCAGTGTAAGAACCCAAACTGCAACAAGATGTTGGGGAAGCTGGGGTCCTTCGGTCACATGGTCGCCCGGACATGTGCTTGACCAAAAATCGTCACTGAAAGGCACAAATCGGCCGGTTGCCAATTGAATAAAAAAGGCAAAAATCAGCCGATATATCGGTCGACCTCTACTCTTTTGTGCTGGGAGACCATTTGGTTTTATTCATGGAGGAATATCCTCTAAAAGGTGTTTTGTTTCCGTGGGGCTATGCTATGTGGATTAAAATAACATCAACATTTGCAAGTATGACTCTGCATGTGGATCTGCTCCTGTCTGCTTCTCTAAACTGAAATAAATTAGCGTCAAAAGTATCTCACAGTATCACATTAATAACAAACCTTTTCCCAACACTGTTATATGAAGTGATTAGATGACTTTCTCTGGCTGTTTGTGAAAGTATTTAAAGTATGACTGGGTCTGGATTCACACTTGTCTTCCTTCTCCCATTCGCGCTGAGTGGTTTGTCTCACTTCGTCGCCACAGCAAACAGGAAGCAGACAACCGCGGCGCAATGGCATCGTTTCCCTTCAGCCTGTGGGCCAAAGCCACAGAGAACCCCCCACCCCCGCACAAATCCAGTCCCACCTCCACCTCAGCTCCCCCCGCCGCGCCAACAAGTCTCCCTTTCACTTCAATTAATGAGCCATAAATAACCCAATGAAGGTGTCAACAAAGAGCACCATTTATCAGCGGCTCCACTCCTCCGTGTGACAGAAGAGGCTCATTCGCCGCCTAGAGCTCGACCCAAACAAAGACAATGCAAAAAAAAAAAGAGAAGAAGAAGAAGAGATTTATTTTGGGACAGACATTCCAGCCACAAATTCATCTTGGGACTCTCACAGGTGCAGTGATTTGACAAATATACTGGGAACAGTGGGCCGGCGAACTCTGCAGGAGTAACACAGTTGGACGAGTAATATATTTAGGAGGACGGAGTAAGGAAGCTCCCGAGAGGCTGCCAAAGAAGTTGCGTTAAAGAGACTTTTTTCTGTCTGTGTGCACAGTTAAAAGTCCACAAGACATCAGCAGCAGATACAAGCTTTTTCACTGTCATATTATATTATGTATTGTATTTTTAACTCAGTCAAAGAGGTTTTTTTAGCCAGCACTGGTTTGACAAGATAACTCAAAAAGTTAAGACTCAGAGCTGGCCCGTGGCCTAGGTGATAAAGGCAAATGCGCAGAGTGACTGGGGGACTTCTGCCACTGCCCCATGCATCAGCACACAATAAGCTTAATGAGCCTGATCAATAACAGTATATACCTAGAAATTATAGACACGCAGGAGAGTTTCAAGTCCATAGATGTGTTCTACACTTGTCAAGCACTTTTTTTTTTTGTTTGCTTGATGACAATCAACCTCTTACTCGTGCAGAAACAGCTCCTGAAATAATATGTGCAGTAATGAAAGACGTGATTCAAAGCACAGGTTACTGCAGCGGAGAGCAGCGCCTTTCGTGCAATATTTTAGGTGTGTTATTATAAACGCAACATAAACCATTAGTCCAATTGTCCTGACAAAAGCTTCTGTAGCCTGTAGGGTTCTCTGGAGCCTCTGTCCACAGCTCAGTGATGAGACTGAAGACCCTGTGACCCTGTGCTGCAGGGCCGGAGCAGAGCTGGGGGCCCCACTGGGGAACCACTAGCAGAGGATTTCAACACAGGTAAGAAAAAGCATGTGTAAAATATTATTATCTATGCTTTGGTCTGTGAAGAGATGCAGCTCATGTTTAAAATGTGAGAGGTGTTATAGAAATAATGTTTTGCCTTGAAACTTGAAGAGGAGCAAAATAATAATTTATTCAGCTTTTTTTTACTACAGTGTAGTAGCTGCTAAAAAAAATGATAACTGATCATCTAAAATGCATCAGACTACAGGAAATTAAATATTTTGTTCAAATTTTCCTAATGGAAAACCCCAAACCTCCTGGCCTTCAATTGTACAAAATTCATCAGGGCACGATTCATGGAGTAACACAAAATCATTGTTAATGCTTAGTAGTAAATGTAGCCAATATTCTGTTTTAGTGGTATTGGTGGGGGTAGGGGGCACCAATAGAGCTAGGGCTGGCTCTGGTTAGACTTAGATTATTTTTTAAAGAAAGGTCAGAAATGGGTGGAGAAAAAAAATAATTACTTTGTGGCTCTGGGTCATTGTCTGGATATAGATGGAGCTGTAAGTCTTAGAACTAGTTTAATGTACCTTTACACCTTGTTCTCTTAAGTGAACATACTGTCTATCAACATGTTGTTAGTTAGTTAGTTTAGTTTATTTTATTTGGTCATTAAAAGTAAACAAGAAACAATACAATGCTTCCATTTTATCTAAGACATTGACCCAAAGGGTTTAGGCCAAAGTCAAGACTTATTGTCCCTAACTCAATTAATATTTAAGTAAAAATTACCAAGTAAACCTGGTTTTATTTCGCCACAAAATAAGACAGTAAAAAAAAAAAAAAATATGAAGAAAAAACAAACAATTTACATTCAAAAGGCATAGAAAAGATGTTTTTACTGTTAATACTGTATGTTACTTTAAGCATGATCATTCTATCTATCCCTTCAATGACTTTTTATGCAATAGATAAGACTACATTATCATACTAATGCTGTATTATAACTGTATTTTCCTATAATATTAGATTTGTGCATCTTTTTAAATGTACTAGGTGAAGTACATCCTTTTTTCAGACTGTTTGATAAAATGACCCCTCTAACAGAGATACATTGTTCCTCTGAGGCTATTCTGATTCTCCCTGGACTCGAACATCTCCTGGATCCAGTATGGAGCTTATGGTTGCAGGCCTTATACATAACAACTGCAGTATTGAAGTCAACAAGATCATGTCATTTTAAGGTATTTAATTTAATAAAAAGGAGATTTGTTGGTGCATAATAATGTTGATAATAATAATGTTTGTTGTTAATATGTCTCTAAATGTGTAATGTGAAACAGTTACACACTGAGGATAAATCTGAATTATAACAAAAGACTGTTCTGATGAATTTCAGAGGATGGAAGTTGTTTGATAATTAGAAGCCCTGGAGGAGCACAGCCCTCCACCAATGAATTAGGTTTCAAAAAATACAAATACCTGGATCCAGACATCCCAGAAAAGGCTAAACATTATCAACTAACAACATTCTTAATAGTCCCACAAGCACTCTGACAGCGCAGACCCTCACCAAGGCCTTACAGGGTTGTGCAATGTTGATTCTTGGACAACAAAAATCTAGGTTTAGCATTTGGATATACAGTTATCCAATGGGTCCTATATATTAAATATTTTGGATCCAGGTTCACTAAAAACTCACCATTTGTTTCTTGGCCCATGACTGACCTTTCCTGAAAATGTGGACAAAATCCCACAGCATTAGCAGCTGCTCTTTTGAGTGTAACCCTAACAATATCTGAGGAAATATCTGAGGAAATATCTGAGGAAATATCTGAGCGTCTCTTTGAACCCAATTTTCATGTGACTAAAAAGCAACATAAAATAGATGTAGAATGTGGTTACACATCACTAATGAGTAAGGATTGTAATAACATATATATAATTATGGGCAATAATATGACAAAATATACAAGGAATGGAGTTCTGCAGGATTTGCACTGTCAGTGCATTTACAACGAGTTTAAGAACTCATGTTAATTTTTTATTTTTTTTTGGTCTAATTTGGGATCACAAAAGGCTGCGGGACTTTTGTAGAAAAAAGGCATGAATACAAAAGGAAATACATAAAATACAGCACGTAGGAAGAACTGCTTTGTCAATGTGTCCCATAAACGCCATTTCAAGTCAACAATGAGTGGACGCTCTCCTGAACTGAAGGGCTTTTAGGCTCACTCACCAACTCGAGGTAACACTCCACTCCAGAAGTGCTTCAGAGAAAAACAGATGAAACCTCCCTGAATAATAAATGACAGCTTGGATTTTGGAATTCAACATGAAAAGTGATGATGACAGTGTAAAGTCAGCGCGCCTCGGATCCACAAATCCAAACCTAAGGCATAAAAGGAACAGTAAATAGTCCATATCTATACTGTCAGAGAGGAAAGAGCCAGTGTGTGTGAAAACCACATAAAGCAATTAATGGCTGCTGTTAACCCACTCATCTGTGACCACTGAAACATCTGAAACAGCTCACACTGCTGGGACAAACACAAACCTCTTCACTGGCTTTCACTTGGCCCTGTTTCAGAAGCAGGTTTAATCTGTTTCATGGAGAGTAAACCTAAACTCTGAGTCAGTCACCATGATGACTCTGTGAACCTAACCTGGTCAGAGTTTCCTCCTGCTGTTGAAAGAGAGCATGCTCTGATTGGACGATACATTTCCACTATTCACAGGGATCATTCAAATACAGTGAGAACAGGGGCGTAGCATCAGGCAATGCAGCCAGTGTAACTGCACTGGGGCCCAGGACATGTGGGGGCCCCATTGAGAGTCCTTAATTAGGTTAAAAATTACACAGCACTCCAGTTAAGGAACAAGCTTTTTATATGATTAAAAAAAGAGTAAAAAAAAAATAAAGCATGATATTCACAATCATTTCTAAAATAGTGTTTAAAGGTTATTTATTTATGTATTTATTATAAGAATATTTTAACGATTAGTATTAGTATTAGTCAACTTTAAGAAATTGCAGTGCACCTTTTATGACTTAAAAATATGATATACTGACATATAGACTAAATGTGATTCATAAATTTAGGGCCCGTCCTTACGCCACTGAGTGAGAAGATTCTAACAAGAAATTATTTTACTTTTATAACTTGTATTTATAGACTACTTTTACAAAAGGTGTGTATACATTTGGATTCACTTTTTTGCAGCATAAATAGATAAATTATGCACAGTATAACTCAGTAATTCATTTTACTTGAATGTGTTTGACCAACATCAGATTTTTAAATGCCTAGTTAAAGTGTAACTGTCAACATTTACAGAAAGTTACCAAAATAAAAGCAGTAACAATCACTGACATGACAATTGAGAAACTATACTTGCACTCTTCACAGTATTCATGATCATACAGCGTGTTCTTTCTTTCATTTGTTTTAAAATGTAAATTTCCTATTACACAGAATGAATTATACTTTGTTTTGCACTTGGCGGCCCCCTGTGCAAACAACAGGGCCATGAGTCCTGTAGTTCCTTTATAATACGTATATGAAACACAAGGCTTCTCCTACACCAGAAGAAGAAATCAAATCAGCACAGGGGTATTAAGTGTCCTTATCACCCAAAAACATAGCATCTGTGCAATTTCCCGAGCCGCCCCAGTGATAGAAATGTCCAGCCGCTATAATCAGGCGCAGTTACAGACATGGCCACAAAGCTGCCATAAATGACATTTTCCAAAATCATGCTGACATTTGCTCTTATCGAGCAGCAGGCAGCGGCGCGGTGAGAGCAGCGTGTCAGTCAGCGCAGACACAGACGGGCCCCGCACCTTATCACTCTGGGCTCTGGGGCCAATGCCACGGCGAGAGACAGGGCTACTCAGGAACAGGTTACAGAAGTTACACCAGAGCTTGATAACACACTGCTTCTGAACAGGAAAACTGACTCAAACTCGGATGTGAGAAAAACAATAAGGAATCAAATTGTTAATCCTTGAAGGAGTGATTTTGGGGAAAGTCATTACTTTAAAAGGCCATATAGGCTGTTTTTGTGTAGCCCTACCATTTATGGGTCTACACAGCTTATTAATTTTAGCCGCCAAACATTTCTATTGGTGTATATTCTTACCCTGGCCAGTCAGCCCCTCCCACTTTCTTTTCAAAAGCAGAAGAGTCTGGTTCCTCAGCCACAGAGAGTTTCCACTCATGGCGCTGGCTTATACAGAGCCAATACAATAACTTCTCTCACCTGATTATAGGTTGATATTGGGGCGGCAAGGTAGGTAATTACCTAGGGCCCAGAGAAGAAAAGGGGCCCCCAAGGAAGTTCATTTACCTGTGCGATAGCAAACAAGCTGTTTTAGCAATGCAAAACAAACCACTAAAGTGACACTGCCTGAGGCTGCACAATTAATCGAAACCAAATCAAAATTGCATCAAAATCGCAATTTTAATTGTCACAATTAGCAAATCGCAAAGGCTGCAATAATTTATGTGATTTAATGTCAACTGCAGAGAACAAAATATCCCATCTCCTCAGGGTCTTAATGTGTATAAACTGTGATACTTCTGTAGTTTAGACCTCTACAGACCTGATCTAAAGGCTGAGTCCTTGCGTTAGTTCAGCAGTGAATATTTAAACCATAAATTGTAGCCAGCCCAAAATATTATTTACTAGGGTTGCACAGATACCAATACCGAAACAAAATAAATATAGCCAGTGTGCTATGTTCTTGTGGAGAGTAAAACATACAGAAAGGCAGTGGCTTCACAGTTTTAAAAAGTGAACAAGTATAATGCTACTGCAGTCTCTTCAGAAGCAGAGCAGAAAATTAAATATTTAGAGTTGATAATGACGTCCTTCATTAACATGTGATTCTGGGTAAAAAAGTGGAATACATAAATACAGAAATGATAGTGGGGCTGTAAAGGGACATGTTGAATGAGTTTCTGTGCTGATAAAAGGGAAACGAGGGACAGGGATTTCTGACTGAGGCCAAGAGGAAGACATCAGACAGAAACACCCGTCTGGAGGAAATTGGATGTATAGTGCGCTTCACTGATAGCAGTAGTTTCTGAAGACCATATAGATTATTGTTCTGTATGATGAAATATTCAGCACTGGGCCATGGTTGTAAATCATGTTCTATTATTTCTGCATGGTTTGTTTCCTTTGTGCTACTTTTCTGTCAAAACTTGGACTTGGAATTTGTGAGAGCAGCAGTTTTAACTTTAGGAAATCTTGGGTTGATATTTGAGTATTTTCCACTGATGAACTGATATAATCTTACTTATATAATCTTACTTTATTATTATTAATTGTTTGATGAAAATGAAACAGAGCCTTACTCTAACCCATTGTATGGTGGGGCAATAGGGAAGCTGCTTTTACTTAATTTAATATTATTATTATTATTTTTTGTTATTGAGAATATTGCCTTCTGCCAGAGCAGAGGGGTGTGAACTCTTAATGTCCTGGATGGGATGGGTCTGATGGTGTAACTGCCCTGCAGGGACTGTACTATAGTTTGTAGCGTTACACAGTGTTCATTATGGATTTATTAATAATAAGTCTTAAATAATGCTTTTCTAGACACTTAAATTAACTTTACAATTTACTGCAGTGGTGAGCTACTTCTGTATTCTGCCCTGGAGCACACTGATGGAAGAGTGGCTGCCATGTTGCGCCTACGTGGCACCTCCGACCACCACCAAACACCATCACCCTGACACCTTCACACAGGACAGGATTGAACTGGTAACCTTTGGGTTAGCGGGCAAGCGTCTTTATCAACTGAGCTACTGCTGCACACAAATTTACGGCAATATTGCCCTTTGTGATACTGTATCACAAATAGCTGCTTGTATGGCATTAGCCTGACAGAACTGGTGATAGATATCGTACCAAAAACTGTCCAATGAGAGCCTTCATTTAAACATTTTAATTACAAATACTAATTTAGAGGGCAAGACACTTCACCATATTACCCACTCCAGTCACTGTATGTGGCTGGTTGCAATCAGGAAGGGCATCTGGACTAAAAACCTGCTAAATCACCAGGCAACTGGTTCTGTTGTGTCAACCCCTAACAACAAAGGGAGCTGCCAAAAGGAAAAAAAAGGAAAATTAGACCTGGTTTATACAATGTTTAGACATGATTTAGTCCTAGTTTAGTCCTAAGTTTGGCTTCTGGTTTTATCTTTGAATATTTAGTTATAATCAGCAGGCCTTAGTCCAGAGCCTTGTATCTCTTTATATCTGTGAACTTAGCCTATGACCCAAAAGAATGTACAGTGAACAACTTGAAGCTCTGTGGAGCTCTGCAAAATCAGTCAGTTTCATGTAATGTGGTTGTACGTAATGGAACATTGATAATAATAATAATAATAATGATAATAATAATAATAATAATAATAATAATAATAATAATAATAATAATAATAATAATAGTGTTCTAATGTTCTGATGTGGTGCTTGGTATGAAAAGTTTGAGAGCCACTGCAATGGGCATTGAAAAGTTGCAGGTCATAATGTTTGAAATAGTTATTACTTTACACAGGTTTTTTCTAATAAGACGCAGCCCCAGTACTTTGTTGCTATTCTTCAGCAGATGGCACTTCTCTCACTGTCAAAACTGGACTTCTAACTTTGTTGGAGCAGCTGCTTTAGCTTCACAAAGCTGTCAGCCTGCCCCTCTCTGCTGTCACCTCCAACAGTACAACAGCGTGCAAACTTCCACAAATATTCTCCTGGCAATTTCTCCGAGCCGTGTTCCGACAGCAGTCAAACACTCTGATTGGCTGATGCTCATGAGGTAACGCACTCCGGGGACGAGGCGCGTTTTTGGTGCATGTCGGCGGGAGACGGCTGAGAGAATAAAAAGAACCATAGAAGAAGAAGAAGGCTGTCTTCCTCCAGCTCGCGTTTGGCTCGGTGGATAAGCCTCGGTGACTCACGGCATAGAACTGCGGAGCTCATAGCTGTGTTTCTCTGATCTGAAGAGGAGAGTATTTCTGCTGGAATGCAGGGTTCAAATATGTTTGAGAAAATAAGGTCAAGGAAAGTGTTTTTTAGGGATAGCCTCGTGAACGTGGAGAATGGCAACAGTGGAGGACGCCATTTTTCCAGGAGCTGCTCTGGGACCTGATCCTATCTGGAGTCGCTCAAAGCTTCAACTAAATATGCTCCAAGTGTGTCTTTGTCCAAGTTTATATTGACAGGAGAGGATCCCAGCACTCCACTCAGACTAGTGCTGCTGCATTCATGTGGCCTGGTATTTAACAAACTATTTGACTAAGTAATAATAGGGGTTAGGGTTAGTGAATATTAATAACACAGACTTCAGGCGAAGGCCCAAACACCACAAAGTCAGCTACACACCTTTAGGTCTTACAATGAATCTTCATCATGAGAAAAGGAAAGTATGTATTTAGTACAAATGCAATAAAGTTACTGTGGCATCAGTAAACAGGGAACCTTTAACTGGTTAAAAGCAGACCCAAAATGAGTGGACACATGTCAGTTAGCGCTATATGCTAGACTTTTTTCATTGTCTTCATGTCTTTCTTCTTGGTTTAACTGTGTTGTGTGTCTGTGCTTAGTCTTATTCTGACTTGGAAAGCAAATTAAATATAAATTCTACAGTTTCTATAGTGCTCCCTGTGTTAGAGCTGGACCTCAGTGACTGATCCATGCATTAAGCTGGAGTTATATGGAGGCCCCTGCTCAGTTTGTAATGATTCAAATGTGTGAAGCATGAAGTCATGTTTTTCATTTTTAACTTCAGTTTTGGTGTTTACTGTGTATTCTAGGATTTTTTTTTGTTCACATCATATCATTCACTATTTAATTTAGAGATGGCCCGTGTCCATCTGATACCTGTGCCGATCCAGAACCATCAGCTGGATCTGTGAATAGGGCCCATACAAGGACCAAGCCATTTCAGTGTAATTCTGAGCTGCTGTGGCACACATCCACAGCAGTTTAGTGAAAGACGTTCACCAACACTCTCCAGCCTGGGGAGCAGCCATTCAAATGCTGGGACTAATTCATTTATCCCACTATCTGTTAAGGTCAATAAGAAGGGCCATTAGCCTCAGTGTTGCTCTTCTCTTGACCCCCCCACCCCCTCCCACCACCCCCACCCATCCCATTGTCCACTGTCCACACAAAGGGACACTGTCACTGCTTGGGATACTCCTCTTTATTCCCTGATATTCCTTCTTGATTAAGCTCTGGACCGTGCCTCAGCTGAAACACTGCTCTTTCATCTTCAGTAAAAGGCACTGGGCTCTTAAGAAGACAACAGGATGAGCGTCTCATCAAAAGTCATTATGTCAACAGCCTGATTTATATCTATGACCACTCACCATAGACACCTTTGGATATGACTCATTATGCAATACAGTACACAGCGAGTGCCACTTTATAAAAAAGAGAAAATGACAAAGTAGTAATGCCTCCATTCGACATTCGTTTTTTAGAGATGATAAGTGACGCCCCGCACACGGCCTGATCAATATCTCATCTGCAGAAGTAAATTGCCTCTGTTTGTCTTTCATCTTTGAGGAAATGTATAGGCATCTGACAACAGCAAGGAACATTCATCACATCAGGAAATAATGATTAGAGGCGGGGCACATCAGTGACCAGTCTTGGATGAAGGTGTGGGTGACTACTGCTAAAAGTGAGAGGACTAAAGGAGTTTTTCTCTTAAAACGACCCATAATAAATAAGGTGTGTAAATATGAATCATGTGACAACTCTGCTGTCTCCACTTTTGAAACATTTGAAACACTCCTCTGGGCATTTAACACAGACTGTGGAAAATTGTTTAACTCCTATGGTCACTATGATCACTTTTGAAAAATACAAAAGCTAGTGAGCCCAGCCCACACAGGCTCACGTGATACTGTCAATGTTCAAGAGAGATGACCGCCACACAACCAAGTACACAACAACATACAGTAATATCAACAAGAAGCTCACGTTAACTGCTCAGCGCATCACCACTGGACAAATAAAAGAAGTCAGGCTTTTCTCAAACACAAAAATTCTCAAATCTCAAAAAAAAAAAAAATAAAATGTGGGTATCGAACCTCCAAGCTTCAGGTAAGTGTGCGAATGTCTCTACCGACTGATATACTGACACCCCAATAAAACAATAAAACACAAAATGAAATTCATCCTCAACTTTTCATGAAATTATAAAATGTCTCACACATTTAAGTCTATACTTTTGCACATTTTATATTTTTATTGTATTTTGTATGCTTCTTTTAAAAGCCTTTTTGGCTATTTGTTAAATTATTATTGTCTATTTTATACCTTAGATTATATTTTATGTGGCATTCATGGACCCCAAAGGAAGAGGTTTTTTGAACAGGGAAACATAAACATTATGGGTGTGACAAGATCTTGAAAGTCACACCCATAATAAACATCAACATGTACTTAATCCATGGGCTTCAGTTGACTGTGGTCCTCTTCAGTTTTGTGCTTGTGTTGTCTATACTATTGTTATTAAGTAAGCTCTATGTTCCTTCCGTTGTCCGACTGTGCTGCTAGACCTCTGTCTCGCTCTTCCTTCATGCGCGTCGTGTTCCTGGAGGGACTTCAGCGGGGACCATCCTCTCTCGTTGTCAGAAAGCTTGTTTGATTTGGATCTCTAAGAAAAGCCAATGGTCCCCCGTGTGTGTTGTGAATAATGCTCTGTAACATGCGCAGATGTCACACGTGTGCGTCTGACCTTCCGCTACCTGACAGTAAAGAAGCCTCTTTTTTCCCATTTATTCTCATCCCTTCTCTTTGCAATTACCATGTTCCATCTCGCCGCGTCCCCACAGTCACCCACAATACCCAGAAGGACCGGCAGTCTTTCTTCTGCTGTAGCAATTACCGCCCTATCTCTGTGAAACAAAAAGTTTGGTGTAGGATATTAGAAAATGTCAAATTCAGGTTATATTTCACTTAAGTCCAAAGGCGATGCAGGGCTCTGAGGAAACACTATTTTCACTGTGCTGCATTATGCATGAACCTGCAGGTCCATCATTATTTTACAGAGGAGGTGAAAGAGCGCTGTTTGCTATCAGCAACACGTAGAATACGAGATTCCAAACGCAGAGTCAACAGTCGGTACGTGCGCAGAGAAAAACACACCTGCAGTGAGTCAGTGTTAGATCCATGTCATTAACAGCAGTGATGTGTGGATAGAAGAGGCCTATCATCACAAAGTTAAACTCATGAGATAATACCATTCCGTGTCTTCTGTATGATTAATCATCTGGATCGTATTTATCATCACAGTCTCCAGAGTCTACATCTGGGGTCGGAACGTTTGACTGGCTGTGAGACATTTGTGTCTTGGAAAAGAAATGAATAAAATGTGATAATTATCATTCTAAATAAAAATACATTTTACACATTTTAGGGACCTAATGAAAGCATCATGCCTGTAAAGCATGGCTTATAAGCACTTAGAACCAGCAGCTGCCTTTCCTCTGTGATCTGTAAAACTGCAAGTCTCACAGCACAGGGTGTGCCTTTATTCCTATGGCTTTATTACTATGCTTTTAATACTATACTTTTATTTCTATACCTTTATTTTATTTTATTTTTTCTTTTGGAGCCTTCCTTTATTATCTGGGTTGCCACAGTGAACGCACGGTGATTTGGCAGGGTTTTTACACTGGATGTCCTTCCTGTCACAACCAGTCACATACAGTGACTAGAGTAGGCAATGTGGGTGAAATGTCTTGCCCAGGGGCACAACAACAGCATGTGCTTCGGGCGAGATTCAAACTGGCTACCCTCCAGCTGCTGAATGAATGCCTAACCCTTTACACCACTGTCGACCCATTACTATGCCTTTATTAGTATACCTTTTTTACTAAGCCTTTATTGGTATGCCATTACTGCTAATGGATTGGATTTATATTGCACTTTACAAGCTTGTCAAGCTTTACAATTTGATGTATTATCCCTTCTCTCCTCTGTCACACTCGGTGGTGATGAGTTACTTCTGTAAGCACAGCTGCCCTGGGGCAGACTGACGGAAGCGTGGCCCTCCGACCACCACCAAACACAGTCACATTGACACATTCATACATAGGCAAGGTGGGTGAAGTGGCTTGCCCAAGGACACAACGACAGTATGTAATGCCAGTAGTGGGGCTTGAACTGCGGGCAAACCTTTAATACTATGCCTTTATTACAAAGCCAGCAAGTAGGAAATACTCTCCAGACTGTTTTTTTTATTTATTTATTAATTTATTTTTTTTATTTAGTATAGTACACAATGTTAGAGTACTTTACAAAGCAGAGCTACTTTTCAATGGGACACAGGGTTCAGGCTTCAGCCCGTTCTCTGTTTATTGCTTTAACACATCAGTCTTTATAAGGAAAAAAGTGATATATCTCTCTGTCCTGGCAGAGGCGCTGCAGAGGATGCCATCATTTTGCCAAAGAGAGCATCATTACGGCCGCAGGAGTGTTGTCACACACAGGCTGCTGCTTGACTTCTTTTATGTGACTATTACCAAAACACAAACCTGATAAAATTGCATTAGAACAGGAAAGTATACACTGAGATGGCTACGTAGCCACACACCTGTCCTGGTGGGTGTCTCCCTCAGACCCAAGGCTTCACTGGGAATTACTGAGGGAAACCAAATGGAAAACTGCTTCATGAGAAAAATTCATCCCACAGTTGGTTATGTTATCGGGCACAAACACAAGTTTGAGCCAGCGGCAAAGAGGAAAGGATCCCTCTGACAGATGAACAATCAACACTTTCCCCTCCTATGTTCACAGATTAGAAACTGTGAGTATTCATCAGAAAGGTTTATATCAATCGAAACAATAGATCAGTTGAACAGGTACACAGGCATTTTTTTTTTACTCCAGCTGCTGTGTGAAAGGTGTGTTTGCAGTTTAAAGTATCTTCAGTCATATACTCATTTATAAAACATATGGTAATGCCAAGGTTGCCTGGAAAATCCAGACTGATATGTCTCTGTGTTATTCTACAGAGAAATATCAGTCTGGTCTGGTCTGGTCAGTCTGGTTTACTCAAATCCAAACCGTACCGTGCATTTTGATTGGTTTATTTAAGTCACGTGTTCTTCGCGAGCAGCGTCACTCGAACGCGTCTCCGACAACAATCAAGATGGCGCACCGAGGAGTCGAGAGTTTGTTTCATTCAGGAGTATGGTACGGCAATGTTGAAATAACTCCCTCGTTCCTCCCTCGTGGCTTCACTACTCTGTTTGTTTACTTTCTCACTTTCTTGTCGCTTTGTTAACATCATGTCAGCCATTTTCTGATTGGCTAACTCTGCTGTCCGTTAACTCGGGTTTGCTCCGCCCTAGAAATCGAATTGATTCTAAGGCGACCAGACTCATCCGCTGGTACAGCGGTGAGTCTGGAATTTCCAGGCAAATGCCAAGGGGCATCAACCCCTGACCTGCGTAACATAGTCTGCATACAGTAATTGTGTATTTTGTATAAGGTATGTATAGGTATACTATAAGGTTATATGCTGTTTAGGGGCAACAGTGGTGCAGTGAAGTGTTTTCCCACTAACCGGAGGGTCAACGGTTCAAACCTTGGTTAAAGTGCATACTGCCAATGTGGCCTGTACAAATTGATGATTTGTACAGCCCTTGTTAAAAATCTAGATTTGTAAATGGCCTCCAGGACTGGGAGGTCACAGCCTATGGTCCTGCGAACAGAGCGAACAACTCTGTTTAAAGTTTTCTTTCCATTCACAGTGAGATTATAAACCACACAGTAATAGAGCTGATAAGAAGACTTTCAATACCACACCGATAAAATTTCAAAAGAATCATTTTGTTTTAGGTGAATTCTCTTGTTACAAAGAAGAGACCTGAATGAGCCTTTTTACCAATGTTACTAGTGTTTGAATGCCAGCTCAGATCATTTGAGAGAGTCACACCCAAAAACTAACATTTATCAACGATTTGTACCTCTGAATCATAAACTATAATCGGCAAATTATTCTTTCTCCAACTAAAATCAATAACCAGTTCACAGGTATTAAAATTGCCAACTCCAGTCATAGTATGTGACTGGTTTTGACAGAAAGGGCATCTGGCGTAAAAAACTGAAAAACTGACACAGATAGTTTATGTTTTCATCTGGCAATAAATACAAGTATGACAGTATGACCTCGAAGTCTGTGAGGTATAAGTCATGTACATGAGAGAGCTGTTTTCTACAGTGGCCCTGAAGGGCAAGTCACACCAACAAAATCAATAACTTCCAAAAAAAAAAAAAAAAAAAAAAAACTGAAACACGGACCCAAATATAAAAACATGCACACAAATTTGGAAACGCACACAAATTCTGAAGCACGCAGACAAAAACACAAACAAATTGAAGCAAAAACAACAAACAGCAGCTGTAGTGCTGTAGTGTTTTAGTTTTTGCTGTGGTGTTTCCAAATTTATGTGCATGTTTTTGAATTTGTGTGCAAGTTTCCAAATGTGTGTGTTTCTGAATTTACATGCATGTTTTCAAATTTGTGTGTGTGTTTTTGAATTTGGGAGTGTGTTTTTAAATGTGTATGTGCGTTTTTGAATTCGTGTGCGTTTTTCCAAAGTTGTGTGCATTTTTGAATTTGTGTGTGTTTCCGAATATGTGTGCATGTTTTGAAAAATGTGTTTGTGCGTTTCCAAATTTGTATGCGTGTTTCAGTTTTTGTTTGCATGTTCTTGATTTTGTGGGCGTGACTTGCCCTTCAGGGCCACTGTAGTTTTCTATCGGCAGCACTTAGGATACAAGACACAGGTGTACACAGTCAGAAGGAAGCAAAGAGAAAAATCCCTCTGCCCTAAGTCACTGATTCACTCTCAAGTGTATTTTAGAAATTCTTTATTAAGAGTGACTGTGGGAGCTGTGCTGATATGCATGAACTGAGGCCCTTATCACACGGCGGCAGGATGGACTAGTCGCTCGTTCACCTGCATGCCTGACATGCTTTAGCAGAGCTCATGATGAAGTTCTGGGCAGCCATGACACCCCTCTGTCACCGCTGCCAGGCTCCCAGCTGCAGGATGGGGCTGCTTCAACACAGAACTGCCATGAGAAGTAATGACAAGGTGATGATGACAGGTGCTCCCATAATGACTCCTTAAATACTAAAAATACAGAAGTCATTTTGGCAGTTATCTAAGCCAAGCATAGTGCAGCAATGTGTGGGTCCAGCAGCCAGAGGAAAAAGACCCATTGCATAAAGCCCACCCATTTTAGAGAAACACTTATTACTTATCAGGTAGAACTGATGTCTGTGCAATGAATGTGAGGGATTCCAGACCCACTTTGCTAAGAAAGTGAATGAGTCTGGTCAGAGAAGCTATCATTTTCACACTTCAAACTTGGGTCATTGTCCTTTTTAACCATGTTATAATGTTGTTTACTCCTCAAAAACATGCCTGTTTCATTCATACATGTTTGAGTAATCCTGTATGCTGCGCCCTAATAAAGAGCTGAAAACGCTCGGTCTCGCAGCTCTACATAGACTGGTGAAACCTCCTCCTGCTCCTGCTCCTGCTCCTGCTCCTGCGTGTTTCTAAAGCCCATACACCGTCACTGGACTCTGACACTTTCAGCACTTAAACTGCTGACACTACAAAGCATTTATTGTTATATGTATTCTGTCTGTTAGCATGATGTTGCTAAGCCGTGCTAAATAGCCATTGTATGCTCTGTTCCCACCGTTGCCAGTAGGGGGCGACAAGTAAAATGAAAGTAACTACTCCCCAAAAGAAGGTGGTTTGCACATATACATTATTTTAAGTTGTAAAAAATGAAATACTAAAGCAAAGGAGTCCAACACTATTTCAAAAAGCCTGAAAAAAGCAGAATATGGGACCTTTAATCAGTGACATTAAGAAGAAGACAGATTTTGCATCAAATATACATTCTACTTAAGTAAATTTTATTTTCAATACTTTTTTACTTTTACTGAAGTAATTTTTTGTTGGGTACTATTACTTCTACTTGAATATTATTATCTTTGAAGTAACAGTACTTTTATTTGAGTATGGCTTTTGAGTACTTCATCCACCACTGCCTTTAATCATTTGTTACCAATGCGCTGCACATACTTTTTCATCATTACTTTATAAAATCTAATCTTAAAATGGGTAACCTGGCCTTGCAGTATGAGTGATGTGAGTGCTGCAATCTCATTCACGACAGGCAGATTTATATTTCCTCTCTTTCTTATAATGCACATTCTTTTCATCTCTGTGAAAATATAAATATGAATATAAATATGAATATGCAGCACACATATACCTGAATGCATAATCCCTCTGCTGTTTCTTGATTATGAATTCAAATATTTGGATGGCAAGCTGCAGTCAGGCCCACTAACACAAACTTCAGCAGATCACAGTGCAGAGAAGTTATATAAAGTACAGTATAACAGTGTGGCTCCGTCTGAATAAGAAACACTTTCTGCATGGCTTGGTGGAAAAGAGGGAGAGTCTGGTGACGTCAGGACTTCCACAGCCTGTTCCTGTGCACGGCCACCGCCATGACACTTCTTTTCCACTGCTTTGTGTTATTGAGCATATTACCAAAGCAGAAAGGGACTGTGCGCTTTACTAAATATTGTTTTTGTTAAATGTAATGGGCAGATCTGGCCCTGGCTCTGTTGGTGCCCCGCAAAAGGCTACAGGCTACACAAACTTTTGTCAGAATGTTTTATGTTGCTTTTATAGTAACAGTGGAGATATTGTGAGAAATAAGATGTGTGTTATATAGAATTGCATGTCTTATTTCAAAGAGCTGTTTATGGTCATATCTGGGTGAATATGAGGTCCACTGTCATCAAACAAAAACTGATTTGAAGCTTGAGATGTGGATCACATCTTCATAGGCTCAAAACTCTCCCTAGTGTCCAGTGAGGTAAATCAAGCATTTTTTAACTGAAGTGGTCTTTGTGCCAAGGCAAAATGAGGCAATGCAAATATCTAGTAGAGTTTAGGAGGTTTTGATCATTTGAAATGATCAGACTTTATCTAATAGGCAGGGAGAGGGTCTGTTCTTTTTTTTTTTTTTTTTTTTTTTTTTTTTGGTAGTAAAATGATGCGAGGAGGCTCAACTGCATTTACCTACAGTACAGGACTTATTCACCCTGACGATACATTTGTAGTGTGTCAGTGTGCATACTGTATGTTCCTTATCTATATAGTGTTAAATTTACTCTAGTGTTAAAATTTCAGTCAACATTATTAATTTGTGTAAAAATAAACACAGCACCATGACTCTGCTGAACAATGCCACACATGATCTCTTTAAGATAAAAAGGACTACGTTTGAATGAACTCACACATTGTTTGAAATAGTATGTTTCTGGAAGCTACATTTAAGTAAAACATGTAAAAAAAAAAATATATATATATATATATATATATATATATATATATATATATATATACACACACAAACAAACAAAACTAAATATGGAGAATGTATTTGCAGTTAATGCAGGAGTCATGTGTGTCACTGTTCCTCTATGTTATGGTTGCACCATGACTGATTGTTCAACATTTTACTAAATTATATTTTAACAACAGACCCATCAGCTTTTGGTATTACCCAGCAATGCAAAGTTCACTTCTGTGAAGAGTTTCATCCACTGTCCATTCATTGATGGGAGTAAAATGCATTTATTTTTTCAAATCAGATCATGTGTGGCATTGTTCACCAGTGTTATGGTGCTGTGTTCATTTTACAATGAAATGTCAACACTAGAGTAAAGAGTAAATTTAACACAATTTTTATATGGCTAAAGAAAATACTATGTGCACTGACTGTTAATGTAACACTTGAAAATTAGCTTATTAAAATAACCCAATTAGTCAGTAAAAAGCCTCTTCCAGAATATTTCTATAACATTTTTAGCCATTTGTTGTCCTCGTTCTTTTTTTTTTTTTTTTTTTTTTTTACTGTTTCACTAGGACCAGGATCAGCCACACTTAAACCAGGGTGGGTCCCTGTCAAAGCATGGCCAGCAGCAGTGAGTGCTGAGACATGAGACGATCCTGGTGACCAGATATGTCACATATTGAAGACAGCTGTCCACATTATTGTGTTTGGACAAAATTTGGATGAGGTAACAGAGCTGAACACTTTGCTCAAAAGAGGCACTTTCTCACCGACAGTTAACTGAGCCATGAGCTGTGTCCTTGTGCAACAGTAACAACACAATCTTTATTTCTCCCTAACTGAAGGGTCTCTTTTTGCCATAATTCATGTCTCCATGTCATAATCTCCGAGGTGAGGACATCTGAGGCCTGAATTTCAGGGCATTTCATTCAAATTGCGTGTTTTCAGCCAGTGGATTTTTTAACAGCAGCATGTGCATACACCAGGTTGATCATGGTACTCATGCCCATACACAGCCATGAGATCCATAAGGTCCAGACCTCAGTATTTTTATTTTTTTTCGTCCATATTTTTATTATAGCCCTGAATTATGTCCTTATTCAGTCTTGGCATAATCCTGAAGTGTGTGCTACAGGGTGTTTGTTTTTCTTTTACTGTAAGCCATATTTCTTGTTTAGTTCATTAGGTTTATTAACTGAATGTAAAGTATAAATCTTTATACAACAGAGGCAAAATCCTAACTGTAACCCAGTGGTGTTTATGCAGGTTTCATGTCTAAAAAGCATCAGAATGAAATTACATCTGTTTAGTTAAACATTTTCTGGGGGAGGACAGTCAGACCCCCCAAATAATGTCCCACCTACTTTTACATGACTTCTCATGGTCTCAGAAGGTGCTTGATGTTCCTCTATATGAAAACCAGGACCATTTTACTTATTTATGTATAAAATTTGATATTATGTCTACCCATTTTTGCTCTCAATCTACCTTGAAATAAAACAAAATTGCATATTAAATCTAGAAAAGAAGTTGTTTAATTAGTAATTTCTCTCAACAGTTTAAACGGCTTTGTTGAACCTTGGTATTTTAAAAACCCTGCATACCCTGATGGTTCTCACAGTTTCATAAATCCCATGGCCACTCCAGTGCATGCACATTTTTACACAAAAATCTGCACTCGTTTCTACACAAAATGAGGACCAATGGGTGCCTAATGTGCTAACATTGTCTCACCAAGAGAATAAGTCTAAGTAAGTGACTTATATTCCATGAACATCTGTTTTCTGGTAGTTTAGAAACGTTGTCCTCGCCCATGCTTGTGTGAGGCCAAGCAAAGCTGCCGTTGCCATGGACACCAAACAGGATGGACAGTATTGTGGGAGCTGTGGCTGAAGGTCTCTCTGAACAGCCTGTCATTGTGTTCTCAGAGCGGCCAGAGCGAGTGGAGTTTGACTGAGAGATAAAAAATGGCCATATCCTGTTTTGGCGCTGGAGGAGCTTGTTTAACCTTTAGCCCGTCACATAATTCGTCAAGAGGAACATGAACAATATCCCAGCAGCTCTCTCTCTCCCAGTTTGGAGCGCTGCACATGAACCTGAAATAGAAGAGGTCCTAGCCCAGAAAAAAAAAAAAAAAAAAAAAAAAAAACAGTCCAAAGTGGAGGTGGACAGATGGCGCTGCTCCAGCCTCAGCCTCGACGTTTGAAATGAAATCAAGCACGAGAACCGACTGCTTTCCTCAGAGGACCACACTTAAAAAACACAGACAGGCTGGCAATTTTAAACAGGGTTAAAGGGTATCTCTGCCAAACAAAAAACACTCACAAAGTCACTTTCAGTATGAATATCAGGTAACCCAAGGAAACTCAAATATAACAGAATAATAACAGTGCAACGTAATAACATTACAATAAAAATAATGGTTTAGACTAGACATCGGCAAACCTATGTTTTTTTGTAGCCTGGACTGCCAGACAAACTCTTTTGCTGTTCTATACAAAGAAGTTAGTCTGGTATCCCTTCAGTAACAATTAGTTTCTGTGGAGGAACAATGACAGGTGGAGTAACCAATCAGAGAAACGAAAGGTGGGACATAAGCAGTGCACCGCTGACTAAAACAAACTTGGATTCTTGCCATTTTTATCATAAAAGACCAGAATACAGCATATTATGAGCAGCTCTGTATTTATTTCTGAACTAGGACAGCAGTGACAGAATGTGTTAAATGCGAGGAATTTTGCTGAAAAATGATAATGATTCCAGATGAAATGAACAAATTGGTGCAGTAGAAGAGACTGTTGCTGAGGTCTTCTGTCTTTAGTATGCTGATGTTTCTAAAGAAGTACTACTTTACTGCATCTTTTATATTTAAATACTCTGTGTCTGCAATGAGGGTATGACAAAACTGGCTCTTTGAATCTGAAAGGTTGCAGACCCCTGGATTAGGTAAATATAGCACTTTTCACCCAAAGCACTTTACGACTGACACACACACACACACTGGTGGCTATCTCTGTAGCTGCAGCTGCCCTGGAAAAAACTGGCAGATATGTGGCACCCATACTGTGCCAATGGTGTCTCCGACCAACTCCAAACACTTTTGTCTTTTCCTGCCATATAGCAAAATAATGCACATCTACATTTGCACCACTGTTAAATGCTGGACATGCTGCTGCTCATTCAGTTTGTCTCCACTGATTAACAAGTGACACACCACCAAACACTACACAGTACTGCACTGGATGCACACAGCACACACCAGTGACTGGACTATTTCAGTTCAATTTTATTTCTATAGCCCAGTATCACAATAACAGTCAGCCTCAAAGGGCTTCACAACAGTGGTGGAATGTAACAAAGTAAAAGTACTTACACTTTTACAAGGGATACTTTTACTTCAGTATATGCACTTTTTATTCCACTAATTTTTGAATTGGTTTGAAATAAAAGTACTTTGATTGAATTTGATTGATTAGTTTTTGCTGTGTTGTCATTGCAGACACAGTACATAAGTGTAAAAGATGCAGTAAAGTAGTACTCTTCATAAAAACCTCATCTACAGATTTAGTCTCTATTGCACTGTTAACCTTTAGTTTTCAGCAAAATCCCTGAATCCCAAATAAAAGAACTGTTAAATAAAGTCCATTAGCTCATCTATAGGCTCATAGTTCAGGTCTATAAGGATGGAACTAAAGATTCAGAGTTCTTAACGGCCTGCAGCTCATGTGAAAAACACCACACATGCGTGCCCCAGACTGCACACTGTTGTTGCTGTGTGTGTGTCTCGCTTGATCAAACACAAATGCTGAATAAAGACAGAGCTTTAAATGGATAACAATCTCACTCTCAGTATATTGATCCAAACACATCCATTAATCATCACATTGTGGTTCTTTACAGCAGCAGTTTTTTGAGACATGTATGCCTCTGCTGTGTTCTAGATGTTTTTCTGTACAGTCATCTTTAAAAAATATTTAACTGGCTTTGTATAAATTGTATTATCATTTATGCCAGACAATAGTACAGACATAGGCAAGGACAGAGTGATTTGAAGGTGAAGGTCATCACTGTACAATTATCATAATCATGTCTCCATAGGAAAAATATACAGTACACTAACCATTTCTTTTCAAATAGGACAAAGAAGCCAATATTGTTTTATGCAAAAATGTGATGTTTCTAGCAACATTTCCTGAGTATTATTAATATTAGGGTGGCTGATATGACGCCCACTTTTGCCGTAATCAATTGAAAAGATTTGCAAAATTATGTTTTTCCTCCTCCAAACTTCTTTTAGCAGTAGAAAATAAGGTCTACTATGCAAGTTTTAGAAAAAACACTTTTAACCGCATCTCATTCCAACAATAAAAAAATTCAATCAGTTTAATCTTGTAATCAAAATGGTGTACTGCGGTGTGACCTGTGACCTTTTTAAACAGGCAGCAAGGAGTCATCTGTCATTTACAGACCAGACAGATCTCTGGTGTTAAGGCTGTTATTTTATTATAAATTTTATCCAAATTTTCCCCAAAACTATTAAGGTGTGCCTATTTGGTGTCCTGTGGTGTGACCGCTGTATTTTTCACAAAATACAATTCTAAATGTTTTTTGTTCATTTATTTATTTATTTATTTATTTTTATGTAGCTACAGTGATATATGTATTAAGTTAGCACAACAGACATGCAAAAAATGGCCAAATTGTAGTGAATGTCCTGCAGTGTGACAGAAAAAGTCACACCGCTGGACATTGTTAAAACATGTAGAAATTACAGAGATAGGATTACATTTTTTATAAAACTGATTTAGGTTTAAAATTATAATTTAATATTGTTTGTATTCACCTTAAAAGTAGTGTCACTGTAGTGAGTAGTGTCACCGCACAGAACAAAAAAACGAAAAAAAAACCAAACAAAAAAAACGTCAAGTACCCATTTACAAATTTTATTTTGCTCAGTGTTTGGGAATGCAGCAATACTGGCAATATGCAAGTAATGCTTCCTTTAAGTAACACATCTGTTTAACCACTGCAAAGAAATAACAGCTTGTGAGATGTGACTTCACTGACTACACAGTCAATCTTACAGGTTTACCGTTGCGTTCACATGATTCCACAGAATTCTGAAGGGCCTTTAGTTTAAAACTGAGCTGGGGGCAGGTCACAATTCCATGGTAGAATGCTGCTAAATATTCAAAATGCAGATGTCTTGCAGTGGTTTATGGCTAAGATATCTAAGTACTGGGTCTATCCACATGAAAAAAAAAAAAAAAAAAAAAAAATGGCACTAAGTCCAAAATCATATGTCAGGACAAATGACCTTAAGTGAAATTATTTCTTCACTATAGTGTCAAAAAGTGGTAATATTATTCAAACACAAAGGCATGATTGCTGTCAGTGGATTCGGTATTGAGCCACAAGATTATTAGTTGCTAACAAAAAAAAAAAAAAAAGATCAGGTTCACTATTTGTGGATTTTTTGTTTAGATATTTCTTTTAAAAATAGTACCTCACCTGTACATTTATACAAGGCCTCTGCTCCATCTGAGGTATGGACATCATCAAATTCTAGAACGTGAACACAACCAGGTCCAGAATGATTTTAACTGAAATTCTTTTCTTTTTCCAGTCCCCCTCTCAGTTCCCTCCTCCCTCTCTCTCTCCTGCATGAAGATGGGATTTACATACTGCAGGTGAACTAGGGAATAAAGAACGCACATCCAACCCAACCTCCAGGGAGCTAATTAGTTACAATTAAATTTCTGCCTGAGTTGTTGTGTGGGATTATTTGGTAAACACCTACAGAACGCTCAAAGAATCTTGGCCTTTTCCTTGAACTTGAGAAGAGATTTATTCATCTTACAGTTCAAATTAATGATATTTTACATGTTATTAATGATTCTGGGAGAATCCTCTGGTGAGATATTGACATCAAAGTTGGAAGATGAGAAAGGAGTTGACCATTCACTGGCTTTGGAGGTGTTCTTGAAGGCAAACAATGTGTGTGTGTGTGTGTGTGTGCTAACAGAAGGCAGAGTAAGCTTCATTAACCCTGGTGCTAAGATTTAAACACAACATTCTCTCTTTACGACCTAAACACAGTGAACAAAGAGGACAGTGGCCCTCGTTTTCTCGCTGTTCTGAGTCCAAACTGAGTCTAAGCAAAAGCAAAAGGTAGAGATGTCACTGAGAACTGGGGAAGTCCCAGCTGACCTGTTTGTACACAGTCTGGTCCAGGACAATGTGACAAAAAACACTGACACTGAGCCGTCTCTCACCTTCTAGCTAAAGGTCGACCGGGTTTTTCTATGGCCGATGCCGATTTTTAAAATTCAGAGCAGCCAATGACACGATAATCATAGCTATTTTTTTTATATGTAGGGCTGATTTTCTTAAGTTTATGAAAAAAAAAAGTTATATAGCCCTTTGTTTTAGTAATACTTAAAAAAAAAAACGCAAAATAATGTGTTAGAACTGGATAGTAAGAACAGTGAATGAGTTTTTTGAGAAAACCAATAAGGCATCTCACTCAACT
Source organism: Bostrychus sinensis (assembly GCA_020698575.1). Classification (NCBI taxonomy): domain Eukaryota; kingdom Metazoa; phylum Chordata; class Actinopteri; order Gobiiformes; family Eleotridae; genus Bostrychus; species Bostrychus sinensis. The sequence continues at coordinate 35,028,390 of CM036251.1, forward strand.
TTCTGTGCAGGTAGATCTTTGAGAGAGCTACAAAACACATTTTAAATTTTTGCTTTACAGGTTCTATGTCAGAGAAATTACTAATAATAACTAATAATTATTAATTATTTTTAATGCCGTTTTAAGCTTTTCAGGCCGAGATAACGCATTTTTTTCCCTATGAACTGCAGCCCAAAGTGCTACAAGATGGCTGGTGAAGCTGGGGTCCTTCACTCACATGGTCGCCCGGACATGTGCCTGAACAAAAATCGGCATTAAAGGGCAAGAATTGGCCAATTGACAAAAAAATGCAAATACCGGCTCGATATATCAGTCGGCCTCTACTGCTAGCAATGATCTCAAAATGGTTAGATGGGTTTGATCACCACCAGTGTGTGACTGACTGGAGAGAATGAACAATGGACCTAATAGTAAAATGCTTTGTGCCTTGAAAAGCACTACATAAATCTCATCAATTATTAGTAAAATATTTTTTCTAAATAGAAATTAACAAATTAAATGAGAAGGATGAAGCAGATGAAGGCTTTTATTCTCACTGCATGACTTCTACTGACATGCCTTTTCAAACCCTGCCCAGACTATATATGGCATGTTTTTCTGTCTTTTTCATATTTCACACTTAAAATGATCCGAGTCACATGACCTACTATTAAAGGTAAAAATCACAAAAGCAAAGAGTGCTTCACATAATCAAACATGAATACATACACTGAAGAAAATGGTATTCAAAGCATTCAAGTAAAAGCAACATAAACACTGCTCTGTGCAAGCAACAAGCAAAAATATCGCATTATAAAACACAAACTTGTCCAAAAAAAAAAAAAAGAAAAAAATGCACAAGATTATATTTTCTGCAGTGTTTTCATTAAAACTTCTAAAAAGCAGTTTCCGATTTGTATAAAATTAATCTAAAAACTAGTAATTAAAAATTGGCTGATTTGAAAAAAGTCAAAAATGTGCTAAATCAGTCACAGTGCCCCCTACTGCCACAGCAGCGGAGAAGCTGCTGCATTTCTCTCCACTTTAACACCTGTTATAGCCCTACTCTTAAAAGCTTTGCGTCACAGCGTGAGAACACATGTAGTTACACTGTAAAACTAGGATAAATAACATGTCATATTGCTCAATTTTTCTAAAAATGCACCTGTTTAAAAAGTTCCCACAGAGGTGGTTTAAAGCTAAACCCTGATCACAATTCAAAAGAGTGTTTTGGTTCAAGAGGTTTTAAATTTTAACTCAGTTTAAAGGAAAAGGTAAACTGCAAAAGAAATCTAAGTTAAATCATGCATTAATAAACTTGTTGAATCTTGTTGGTGCAACAAGGCTGAAGCTTTACACCATCATTTGATTTTAAAGAACTGAAAGTTACTCACAGCAGCTAACACACTTCAGTTTGTGACTACGTCTTCTCTTCAGAAGCAGAGCATGTTCCAAGAGCCCAGAAGGTGAAGTGATCGTCATGTTCAATTTGACTGAAGTCCAGTGAGCCGGTAATAGAAACGGTTTCATATAATATCAGAGCAGGAGATGGCACCTGCTGGGCAAACACGCCGCACAAGGTCACGTAGTTTAGCAGTGGGCCAGCTCTTCGCACTACAAAGAGCATCAAAGTGAGATGTGAGCGGAGAGCAGGGTCAGGGCTCTCCGCTCTCCTGTCACACACTTTAGGACTGCAGTGTTTCTCTGTGTGTCTGAGCTGCGAGGACTGCACCAGCACCAGCAGCAGGGAAATCAGACATCAGAAACCTGGAATCTAGTGGACTTTGGACAAGGGTCATGAGCATTGACAGAGTATAGCCCATCCTGACATCTTTAACCTTTAGATATTGGTCTCAGTGACTTTTTTGCTTGTGTATGTATTATAAATGTATATACTACTACTATAAACAACATGTTTGATGGGATAAAAACAAAAAAGAACATACAAAAAAGCTTAGTTAAATATTGTTGTAGGAGCACCCTTTAGCGGTGAGCTGACCAAACAGCAAAACTCATTTAGTTACATTTTCTATAAAACCTCTTATATTCTACTCCAGCCCATGTTAATTTAAGGTCCTTCTCCAAACAAACAACAGTGAAGTCATCTCGCCTGGTTGTCGATCAATGTGTGTTTAAAAATGTCAGCCCTGTGATTAACTGGCCATTATGGTGTACCCTGCCTTGAGGGCTGGGTACTGTTAAACAATACTTTTGTGGTATCGAAAGAAAAGTTGCAACACTACTGGTATTAGGAAAAAAAACTCAATACCAAGTTTCAATACCTAGTGGACCTTTACCGTTCCTTTGCATGTATGAATCAAATAACACAGAATAAATCATACAAACTACTGGTCTTAACTTACAGCTAAGAATTAAATTTTTATTTTATTTTAATTGTATTTAGTATTATTGTGATTTATGATTTATGATGATTATGATTTATTATGTAGAAGATGAATTAGATCACCATGGGTATCAGAAAAAAGTATTGCTCAGGTACTGGTATCAAAAACCAGGTATCATTTAAGAACTGGTAAAAAATATAAACTGAACAGTACCAAGCCCTAGGCCCTGATGGTGCAGAAGCCAGATTAAAAATCAATCCAGGGGCAGCCAGTGTAGCTGCACTGGGGCCCAGGACATGAGGGGGCCCCACTGAAAGTTCGATATTGGTGGGATATGTTCAGTCTGGGCAGGACATTGGGCATGACTAACACGTTATTCTTATGATTAAAAAATATTTACAATGTATGATGCATAATTCCTTCACAATCTTTACTTCATGATGACAAAGATCTATATATATATTTTTTTTTTTGGTGGCACTAACGTTTGAATATTTAACAGAAGGTATCAGTCAACTGTAATAAAGTACAGTGCACCTATGACTTGACAGTATGATATGAGGACATATAGACATGTAGTTATGTGATTCATAACCTTTGAGGCCCATTCTGAAAACCTGCTCTGGGGCCCCCCTTACCTCCTTAAGCCTTTTACTTTACAGAGCATGTGATTTTACTGACGTCTGAGCAAGAGACAGGAATAAGTCAGGCAACTTTCAGGATATTTACAAAAATGACATTTATCTGTCCAGAGTTTGGCGTGCATCATCTGCTCCTGAGTTGCTTATATCAGTTAAACATCAGGCGCCTCCTGCAGGACCCCTGATAATGTTAATATCCCACACCACAGGCAGCAGACACTGAGCTCTGCCCCGTCTCCTCTGTGCCAGACTCCCACTGCTCCAGCACACGCCAACGGCACTCACTGAGCAACAAGACCAAACTCTCCCAACTGTGAGGAAGAGCCACAAAATGAAGAGAAGTGAGAAAAATGAGTTTGGAACTTTCATTGTCCTAAGCCTTCCCTCCGCGCAGATGCACAGCTGAGCCGGTGCAGCTGGCCCACTGACAAATGGGAAAAAATAGTCCAATTTGAGTTGGTCGTTAGCAGTCGGAGCGCGGCATTCCAGATAAATGAGCAGCTGCCCGAGGTATGGCAGCAGCTCTTCCCGAAGCAGTCCTGAGAGAGGACCAGGACCGCGGCAGCTCTGCGCTTCGATCGGCCCGAGCAGAGGTCACCTTCACCGGCTCCGGGAGGCTCCTCTCTCCTGGCCTCTGATGGGCTTTTTCTAATCCTCACTTAAAGAGACAGTACTCTGCTCTTTAGATCATTACAGCCCCATCTCAAATAACAGGAGAGATACTTTTACAGCTTTTACTTCATTAAAAATAATATTAAGCAGTGTATGGAGAGTGCTGTTACTGTTCTGTTGTGAATAATGTGGTTTTATGAGATTTTCCAACAATTGCATTTTGATTTCATTCATTTTACACAGCTTATTTACAACAGGGTTTGTAGATTTCTTTAAGTGATTCATAGTTCAATTTAAAGAGTAAGTTCCTCATATAGTCGGGACTACTGTAACCATTAGTTGGGAGCCTTAACCAACAATAACTGATTAACCATTATCCACCTGCAAGATGTTAGGTTTTATATAAATTTACAGTAACAGTTTATCAGGTGACCATCATAAATCATCATTAAAAGAAGTGGCTTTTTTTAAACTAAAGATATTTTGTAACCAATTACATGTTCATGTTTCATTTTAAAGTCCTTAACTCATCCAATATCATGGCAGATGGCACAGCCTTCACTTATGCCTCTCCCCCTGCTACAGAGACAATTTTAGCCTGTTTTGGATTTTTTTTTTTTTTTTTTTTTGTAGTGTAAAATCAGACATAGAACAATCATATCTAATATGGCTTTATAAGTTGATCCCCATATGTCCACACTAAAATAATGTAAAATGTATTGAATTCATATTTTTGGAGCTGCAAATTTGTGACTTGAATGTGGTAGAAAGTTTACCCAAAATTCTTAACTGCACTCATTTGAAATACATTGTGAAAAAAAAGTTCAGTCCACCACTGTTCTCATGCCATCAACTTTCCTAAAGAAGCTTGAGTAGGTCTAAATAATCCAAACTAAAACCAAATAAAGGGAGACTTTGTGTAATCTAGATGTTATTTTAGACTTCAATAAACATAAGCATTCCCTCGTATGTGGCTGCTGCTCAAAGAGGTGCAACTCCTGTGGTAGTAGTAGAGGCCGGGGCATGTTGTCACACCTTTTACAAGTCTTGTGTATATCTTGGGTTGCAGTACATATTGGAGATAAAAACTACAAACCAAATGAAAAAGCAACATCTGAGCAGTATTTTGTGTGTTCATTTGATTTTTGTATCTTGCATCCACACAGAATTAGAAACGTTTAAACACCAAGATGGAAGACTGTAATAGCCTCTAAGCGGGGTAAGTTTTCTCACTACGTGAGGTCATTTGTCACATTGGACTTTTCCAACAATTTAAAAACCACAAATTCACTGTAATTTTCATAACTGTGGTATTTTTTTAGTTTAAACATTTAACACTTAATTGTTCTACAAACAAAGGACACCAAAGTACTAACTGTATGTGACATAGAGACATCTAAAGTTATGCCTGCTGCTCAGACCCCTGGGCTTTGAACAGAGCAGTACTGACAGAAGGCTGTAAACTGTGTTTTAGTGATCATCACACTTAATAATATGTGAATATTATTAAATACATAGGGTAATGTTCTGGTTTACAAATGAGGTTTTATATACGACAACAACTATATATATATATATATATATATATATATATATATATATATATATATAGATATATATATATATATATATATATATATATAGATAGATAGATAGATAGATAGATAGATATAGATAGATAGATATAGACAGTTTGTCAACATGCCCCTGGTCTCCTCTATTAGCAGGATAATGTTAGCCACACATGACAGTTAAAGCACAGCTGATTATCCATCAGATGTGCTGGGCCACACCTGTGCAGACAGGTTACATTCTGTGCCGCACTACTGTCACCACAGTAGGTTCTCTGACAGTCCTGTGCCTGTACGTTACTATACAGCATAATCCTTCATTCATTTAAATCGACTACACCCTTAATGATAATTATGGGTTAACCGGTTACACCCCTGACGGAGGCTGTATTCAAACTGAAGAATGAAGTGCAGCCAGCTTTAATAAAACACAGGCGGAGGGTTATGGAGCTTCCCATTGTTGACACTCTCCAGTGTTTGGAGCCTGTCCCAGCATACTGACATGTCTGGGTGCCAGCTGACTCCCACTGTGGCCCGGGGACCAAGTCTGTGTCAATGCTACGCCGCTAATGTCTTCCTACAACCAGAACCAGCACGGACGCTCGGGCAAACAGACACGCTCCATCCTCTTGTTTTCACTGTATTTTCAAGACACAGCTCTTAAACCCCCCTACCCCAAAGACAGCATTTAGACATGACCACATTAGAGCAGAATCCAACACCAGTTTAGAAACGGCTGGATGCCCTTGGTGAACTGTCTGCAGAGGAAACCAGCAGTGCACTCGTTACACAAGCAGTAAAACCAGTTTGTTTTTTATAGATTTAAAAATATACAACATGACAAACAGAGGCCTCATGTAGACATTTGCATACACTTTCCTTTACACAGGCCCGGACTGTTTAGAGAAGACTCCACATGTAATAGCAGTCTGCAGTATGCCAACAGAATCAGGATACAGATATGTGGATGTGGTCGTTTGTCATGAGTTGCTGCTGATTCCTGTAGAAGCTGTGAGAGACTGAATAACTCAGGAACTTAAAGAGGTGAAGAGGGGGCTTTGAATAAGCAGACTGTGTCATGTCCTGGTGGTTTAGTTCTGGTTTAATCTAAAGGCTTAAAGATAAATATTTACTAAAGTTGTGCTTAATTTGAAAAGTTTGAGAATCACTGTGTAAAAATATGTGTATATGAGTTTTAACCGACATTATTTTTCAGTTATAAACCAATCAGATGGAGGAAACACCCACAGGCCCACACAGGTGTCTGCAACGCTGCCTGAGGAGAAATAAAAAGTTGCTTCTCTTAAACTGACACACTACTAACTAAGTACAAGATTACAAATGTAACATTATTTTACTTGTTACTCCAAAAAAGTAATCTGAGTATCTCTAATTACCACCCAACACTGCAGGGAGCTTTGGCAGTGGCTCCTGAAACCCACAGTGGTGGAGGAAGTACTCAATTTCTTTAATTAAGCAAAATTGCAGATAAAGGATCAAAAATTTACAAATGTAAAAGTATTAATGGTTAAAATAGAAGAGGGTGTCTTCTGTCTGTATTATTTTTATGTTTCTAAAGGAGTACTAATACTGCATCTTATACTTATGTACTGTGTGTGTATATACACTGGGGACACAGCAAAAACACATGATTTTAAACCAATTGCAAAATACTTTTTGTTTCAAACCAATATCAAAAATGTAGTGAAGTAAAAGTACCCCTTGTAAAATTTACTCAAGTAAAGTACAGATACATGAAAATTGTGCTTAAGTAAAGTAACTAAGTACTTTCCACCTCTGGAAACCCATGTCTTTTATCTGCACTTGTCTGCTCACAATGAGGTCCTCTGTGCCCAAACAAGTTGATGTATAACCATAAAAAAATATAGGTTTTTAATTTTAGTCTCCATCAGAGTACCTGCCCTGACATTCTCCATCCATTTTTGTTAAGCAGACATCATCATCTAAACCAGAACAGCACTGGTCCAGCGCTGCTGTTAGAGCAGCCAGTGTGTGTTACAGTGAAGAAACAAGTCTTTGGTTAATGCAGCCTAAACCTTGCGATCTCTGCGGACACTAATAGATAATGTATGTCTGCTAACACTCCAGCACTTCCTGACAGCTCTTTCATTGAATAAATCATGACTATTGATTAACATGCCCACAACAGCCTGGGCTGCACATTCGCTTTGTTTCTCCAGTGCCAAACTCATTTAACATGAGCTCTTTCATGTGTAATTGTGCACGCTCGCAGCCATCTACACCCCTCCCCCTTCAGAAAACTGAAAATCCCTTCGCTGTGTCTCCCAGAAATTAGTCAATTGAGATGAGACGAATTGAATCAATGCTTGCCGTAAGGTCAGAGCCTAAAAATACTTTGTCCGTGTACTGATGTGTGGCGCCTCATTTTCAAAACACTAAACAGCAGCAGTCACACCTTCAGCTGTAATCACCCATTAGGATTCTTTGTTTTGTTTGTTAAAATTCAGTGTTCCTCACAGCATCACTTCAACTTCTATTCATTTTTCTTTCATAAACATAATAAGACTCATCTTCATCTGTTTACAGCAGTCAGTCAGATTCAGCAAAGATTTAGACTTTGTGCTGTTTTAGATTGACTCTTTAATACTCAAAAAATGGATTTATGTTTTGATAATATTACATGAATATGTGCAGTCATAGTTGGATTTGTTCCATCAGCTGCACAGTCCTGTGACCAAACTATTAAGGCCGAGACACACCGGGGCGATCATCAGCAGTTGGGCATGGTCGGATGGTTTGACGCGGTTGGTGACGTGAGTCTGTTTGGTGTGTTCCGCACCATCGGACATAGTAGGAGACAGTTCTGGCCGATTACACATGTTGAATCGGCATCGGGCTATCGTGCTCAACGAGCGCTCTGATTGGCTGTGTGTCCCGTTCACAATTTGTCACAAGTTTAACATCAAAATATAAGTAACTTTCTCTTCTACAACTACTTCATTATGTTTCCACATCTGTGACGGTAATGTGCTGCAGTTAGCTTACCTTAGCTTGGGTTGGTGTGTCCCAGGCTTTACCTGTGACTGTTCTTAGCTGCGGCCGGAGGCTTGCTCCAAATTCTTGCAATTTCCCCACTGAGGGACTAATAAAGGTATTCTTATTCTTATTCTTTCCAAAGAAGTCATTTTCTCCAACAGACAAGAATCAGTCCATTTCACACCTTTAACTTTCATGTTGATTACCATGTGTAAATACAAAATGAAATCCATGCTTTGGAGTTTTTGTGCAAGTGTCAAAGAAAGAAAAAAAAAAAAAATTGTGTTGTTTCTCTGTGTGAACTTAACCTGGCAAATGCCTGACTGATATAATGCTGGCAAAGAGTTACTAACGCCAAATCAGTCTGGAATGGCTCCCGTTGAAAATGTTTGTAAAGGGGTGAGACATTCAGTAGAATACTTGGAGGTGACTGGATAAACCCCCAGATTCATAGCTAAACAACAACCTGCTGCGACAGTAAAACAACACAGTAAAGATGTTGTTTGAAGATTTTGTAAATGTAGAGCAGTATATCTTAAGTTTCTCAGCGTCACCTTGTTATTAACAAGTATTGCTAAAAGAGTTTGTTGTTGTCTGCAAACCTAAAACCCACCCACTCACAGAAATACTGCCACGCCATTGGCCCGGCCGCCACCAGCTTGGACCCAAACAAATCAGTGTGAGCCTGACAAGATGGATTTCGTGAATTTGTAAATTCATATTTCATGACAATCCAGCTTGCTGTGCAAGATAAGTGTGAACTGCCTGGTCAAAAAAAAGTCACCACCTGGATTCAACTAAGCAAATAGGTAAGAGTCACTGCATGGGTGGAAGAAGGTGATGTGGTCTGATAAGTCCAGATTTACCCTGTTCCAGAGTGATAGGCGCATCGGGGTAAGAAGAGAGGTGAAGTGATGCACCCACCATGCCTAGTGCCTACCATAAAAGCCTGTGGGGGCAGTGGTGATCTGGGGTTGCAACACTTGGTCAGGTCTAGGTTCAGCAATGTTATGTGTGAGATCTCAGAATCCAGACTTTAACCCCAATGAGAATCTTTGGGATGTGCTGGAGAAGACTTTGAGCAGTGGTCCGACTCTCCCATCATCAATACAAGATCTTGGCCAAAAAATTTATGCAATGCTGGATGGAAATAAATGTTGTGACATTGCAGAAGCTTATCAAAACAATGCCAAAGTAAATGCGTGCTGTAATCTTTTATTTTATTTTATTTATTTATTTATCTATTTTAAATAGGGACAAAACACATTAATGAACATATACAAGATATGTAAATATGTTATCAGATTGTAGCCCAGGGCTAATCAAAGTTAAAGGCGGTCCAACGAAATATTAGTGTGTTTTTTATGGCCATGCAGTGTAGAAACTTCCACTTTCACACTAGGATTTTCTGCTGCCACTGATTCTGTCCTAACAAGGGGGTGATGGAAACAGTCCCCCAGCATGTGACTCACCAAACCTTGCCATTGCAGGCGGAACATTCTGATCTACCACCTCTAGACTAGACTGGACAAGGTCCTAATGTCTTTTCATCAATCTCTTCACAATATGCAATGCTATGCTGTACAATGACAGTTTTGAGCGCTGTTTGTATTCATACTAAACAAGTGTTTGTTCCACCTAAATGCACAAAAGTAAGAAAAAATCAACAAGGACACAAACTCAGGTCAGTGTGATTGTAGTGAGCGATCCACACAACATGTGAGAGGTTGACTGATGTGGCTTTTTCTATGGCCGACGTTCATTTTAAAAATTCTGAGCAGTCGATGGCCGCTGCAGATTTTTTGGACTGATATGCAGGGCCAATTTTCGTAATTTTATGAAAGAAATTAATTTAATAAGTTTTAGTTATGCTTATTTGAATGGAAACAAATAGGTTAGAATGTGACACTAAGAACAGTAAAAAAAATGTTTTTTGAGAACCAATAAGGCAATCTTGATCATAGAGCTTGGGGAGGGCTACAAAATGAATTTTGAATTTTTGTTCTGAGTTGTTCTATTCCAGAGAAATGAGCAAAAACCTTTTATTGCAGTTTTGAGTTTTTCAGGCCGAGATAAAGTGATTTTGGATGTTTGGATGAACAGCAGCGTAAGAGCCCAAACTGCAACAAGATGATTGGGAACCCACTGAGCTGCTTCTGAGGACTTCCCAAAGCATTTTAACCCCAAATCTGACAGATTGGTAGCAGGGCTGCCACAATGGCCTCTAATGAATTGAACAGTGAGAACAGATGACTTTTTTGAGAAAACCAAAAAGGCAATCTGAATTAAACTTACTGTGCAAATAGAGCATAGGGAGAGATACAAAATGTATTTAGAATTTTTGTTCCGTGAGGTTCTATGCCAGGTAAATTACCAAAATCTTTTTATTGCCATTTTGAGCTTTTCAGGCTGAGATAAAGCAATTTTTGATGTTTCTTATGCACTACAGTGTAAGAGCCCAAACTGCTAAAAGATGGTTGGCGATTAAAGTGCAAGAATTGCCGCTTGACAAAAAAAATCGGCGAGATATATCGGCTGTCCTTTACTATATGTGCGTGTACACTATTTTATTTAGACATTCACAAATGAACTACCCTGTATATGTTGTCTTTCCTATATTTATACATGTACAGCAGGAAGGGCCCCATCACTATGTGAAGGAGAGACCCAGGGGGACCCCGGTGCTTTGGGACCTGTTCTATCACCTGAGAGAACATCAGAATGCAGATGGCAGCAGACACCCATACATCTCACATCTATCTCCAGGTCCAAACCAACAAATGAGGTTGGACTGTGGACAGCTCATTATAGAGGAGGAGGAGGGAGAGCCGGATCAGATACAGCCTGCCCCGTCCCGCCCACTCTGAGCACTCCTCATGTGGAAGCACAAGACCAGAAGAGGAGCACCGGGATCATGACCTTTCCTCGGGCGCACAGAGACAAATTAAAAGGCAGACATGAGACGAGCAGACCTTCCAACGTTGCTCAGGCCTCCTACACCGGTTACTCTCCTCAAATGTTTGAATATAATAAGCTAGGGGCTTACATCACATCCCACTATTTTTAGAAGGAGTTTGAAGCTGATTACTATATGCTCACTTATAAATGGCCAAATATAAAAGCAGGGAACAAATTCATTGGTTTGTAAAGTTGGAAACAGCAGATGTCAGAAAGAACCATGTCCTACAGTCTTCAAATGAAACTAATGGATTCAGGTCAGAGGAAGTGACTTCACAATTAACCAAGCAAATTACTGTGAGAGGCTCCACATGACTGCAAGGCAAGGTAGGTTTTAACGTCTTGACAAGGACACTTTGACAAGTCGGAGTGGAGATCAAACCAACAACCATTCAGTCACCGAAAAACCAACCCTCCACTCCTTAGCCACTGTTGCAGGGTTTAGAATCAAACAAAAAACATAAACAAATAAACAACTTATGTTCATATATAGCCTGCTAGCCTGGCCAGATGGAAAAACTCTTCCTGTTCTATACAACATTTAACATTTAATTTCTACAGGCAGGACAGTCACAGGCAGAGTACAGAGTAACCAATCAGAGAAACAAAGGGCAGGATGTAAGCAATGCACCTCTGACCCAAACAAAGATGACAGTTTGGCATTTTTTGCCATAAAACACCAAAATAAGGCACATTATGAGCAGATCTGTACTTATTGCTGAACAGGGACGGCAGCAGAAGCCAGTTGTACAAAGATTTGTGGAAAAAGTGGGTTTGTTTGAATATGCTTGCTTAAAATGGCAATAGGACAAAGAAAAAAATCCCACAGAGGACTGAACAACAATGAGAACTTCAGCAGAACCAACAGGAGACAAAGGAGAGCACTAAACGGCATGGGCGTGCCGTTAGGGCAAGCAAGGCAAGCAGTGCTTGACCAATCAAATCTAAAAAACAGACGGATTAAAACTATAATGAAATTAAATCGCTATCTCTCCAAACATTTCATTTTGCCGTTCATTTCCACAGAGAATCAGTCTATTACCTGCTATATTTCTGCGCCCTGCTGGCCACTCCAGGTACTGTCAAGACAAGCTAGGTTGCCTCTCTGTCATTCATTTCTGTCATTTTCTCCTTCCTGGAGGCAGAGTCATGGTGCACTGTTTCTGCCTGGAGGTTGTCAAGCTGAGGGCCCAGCAGCTTGCTGTGGTCAATCTCAGGCTCAGTGACAGAGATCTCTGGCTGATAGCAGTGGGCGATAAGCAGTGCACTGTGCAGCTTATAGCCCCGTCCATTACAGTGCGCATGCGCCGCATTAGACAAAACTTTCCACAAGTATCCACAGCCAAAGTGTCTAACATTGTTTCTACAGATAAGCCAGAGTTTGTAGCTTAAACTGTGTTCATGTTTCTCATGAGTACATGCTGCTGCATAAAACTGCGTGATTTTTAAATTTAAATTAAATCAAAATGTTGTCATATAAAACTTAATGAAGTCAAGGTGTCTGCTTGCCCGCTTGATAAAGTCACGGCACACTACTGCTAAACGGTGTTAATCAGGAGTTAAAACATTTGCTCAGTAGCCAGCGCTACCTTGGTTAGCTCTCCCGCTTTTGTAAGACACGCTGCAGATAAACGGCTGTGATAGGCCAGTTCCAAATCAACCAGAGAAAAATGCTTCCCTCCAAGTGAGGAACCAGACTTGCTTTCATACAGAAAGTAGGAGAGACTAGCTCATAGCACCTTGAAGCCAGCTTTATTTTATGGGGGTTTGTTAAATTATGGCAAAGACAGAGGAGAGCCTGGGAGACGAAGCTTCTCTGTGGATGTCCTGCTGGAGCTAAAGCCTAAAGACTCTAAGACATGATGCCGCCACACAAGACACCCTCAGCCATGGAACGAATTGTTTCCATTTCAAAGCCGATTAGAAGTCTGACAGTGGGACACAGCAGAGAGAGAGTCTCCAGGAAAAGCCACATCTGCTTCTGTGCACTCCAAAACAGTCACTTAGCCTCATGGTCCACCATCAGACCAGAGTCTAGACTAAATACAGTGTTCTGCCCAAGGTACGAGTGGAAAAAGACACGTGAAAAGTCCTGGCTTTAACTGGTGAAGGAAGGCAGCAGACGTTGGATAGTAGCCTAATACATGAAAAACAAGTGCAGAGATTGGTTTGACGTGGACATAATTAACCCTGGCCTCAGAACTGACGCTCTGCGCAGAAACAGAGCATGAGCACTTTCATTTAATAAGCAATTTTCAGTGGAATATGACTGAAGTTACTGAGCTTAGTGCAAAATGAATTAGGCTGATGAAATATCTTGGGAAAGTTTTGGAAATATGCTAATGTTATTTTGAGTAGGAGATGTGCAACTCTGTTTAAAATGGTTTTATGTGAATGGAATTATTGGAATAAAAAAAAATCAATAATAATAATAATAATAATAATAATCATAATAATAATAAATGTCTACCTCACAGCAGTAATTGTTCTGATAGTTGTATGTTTTTTAGATGTTTTCTATGTAATAAAAAAAGATGTTCTTACCTGAGGTGACAGGAGATAGGGCAACACCATCAACAGGACAGGAACATGAAAAAGAAACAAGATTTATGATTAGATATGCAATTATGAAGGATATTGTCATTATTATATTTACTCAAATAGTATTATAGAATCACAGTCATGTTTCGCATGCTACAGTCTATCCAAAAGTTGGGTACAGATGATAAGAGGAAAAAACGGGGTAACAGGAGTGGCTGTTGTTTGAGGAAGCAAACATCAGTTTCTACTATTGATATTTTTTTGTCTCTGAATTTCAAACATTTCAGTATCTAATTTTTAACACTGAAAAAATGTTTTATTAAAATTAGCTAGATGACTGAAATTCAGAGACAAAAAAATCAGACTCCTATTTTAGAGTTAAAAAAGTCAATGGTAGAAATTTAAAGGCATTTAAAATTCAAAATGTGATGAGACAAGTTTGCTTCCATAGTGTGGCCTCTAACTCCAGACACTTGTTTGTCTAAAGTATGACTGGTATAACAGTAAGTTGGTCCGGCTGAGCGGCTGCCTCTGAGCGATGGCCGCGTCGCTGTGATCTCATTTGAAAGGTGGACAGTGATGAATGTCTCCCCTCCGCTCGCTCCGGTCTGATGTATTATGCATTCTGCTGTGCTGAGAGCAGCTGATGAGGCGTGGGTTCCAGAGGGTGTCTGCAGCTCCCTGACACTGCAGCTCCACGCCTTCCTCCCGCCTCACAGGTCACAGGACCTAATAGAACCAGGGCTAATACCAGACTGACTTCAGCTGGGGCCGTTCCATTAGGATGGGACATTTCTCTACACTGCACCCCTGTCAGCTCGTGTTTGAATATTTCTGTGTTTAGTTAGTTAGTAGTAGTTCAATAGTATGGAGTGTACTTGTCCAGGACACAGATGTGGGTGGTTGTGGAGAGTAAAGCTGTAACGTGCCACAATGAACAGGTGTCACTGCTGCTTTGCATGAGACACTCCCCACATAATAGTTAATAATCCTGTTCTAATAATATTGTCTGTCTGTTTATATTAAGATGAGGCAGCAGGAAGCTTCCAGTGGGCCCAGAGGATCCTCCGCGGCTCCCTCCCTCCACTCTCTCTCTGACCTGGCTGGCTCCACAACATTTCCACCACACACGCCTCACATTGGCCAGCCGCCGTACCCCAACCACCTTAATTCATTTTTCTAATTTTTACTAATCTGCTCAGATATTTCACTGACCTCTATCTTTGTGTCACGAGTAAAGTCTTGATTGTTTATGTGCCTTTCTCCTTGCAGTCAGCCTGTCAATGGGACTACAGATCAAAATTTGCCTGATTGGCAAACTCTGGCGCATTTACATGCAGGACTAATGAACACATGTGAAATAATATGCACTGCTGTAAATAAAATAAACAAAACAAACAATTCTATTTAGTGTGAGCATCTCGAACTCTACACCAGTGGTTCCCCTTGGGCTTTTTGTTATACCATGAGTAGCATTTCACTCATAGGTCTTGATAATTATTTAAAAAGATAACATAAAGATAATATTCAATAACTTGCACAGTCCTATGATCCTGGTCCCTGCTGATACAGGTTCCAGAGAGTGTATGAAATGGATACAGATTAAGCTACTTCTGAATACTGTTAGATAGACATATAACCAATCACATTCAAGGAGCTGCGCTAACGGAGAACATATTGCCTCTGGACTGACGCACCACAGAAAACATACAACCAAGCGCTGGTACTTGTGAGTAAAAAAGTAAAAGTATTTCGCACAGATTCAAGAACTAATGAATGTGTTAAATGTGAGGGACTTTGATGAAAAACTAAAGGTTAACCAGAGCAACAGAGGACACTGAATCTGTAGTGAGGTTTTTCTGAAGAGTACTGCTTTACTGCATCATTTATACTTACTTGTATTGTGTCTACAATGACAATACGACAAAAACTAATGACTTAATGACTCAAAATACTTTTTGCTTCAAACCAATTCAAAAAAAGTAGTGGAGTAAAATGTCTTGTCTCTTGTCTCTTGTAAAATTTACTCAAGTACAGATAAATGAAAATTGTACTTTTTGTAAATTTGACTTTTACTTTGTTACATTCCACCACTGTATATTACTGATATCAATCTTATTAACCTTACCTTTGGTCATCTATTATCATTATACTATAATACCTATATACACCGTGAAGTGCATTTTAAAGTTTTTTTTTTTTTTTTTAGAATTTCCATGTGAAAGTCAAAAATGGTACTGTTTGGAATAGGAATGTTAAAATGTGAAGTGCATGTCTCAAAACAGCTGCAAACAGAGAAAAAAACTTGATTCCAAGGAAATAAAAGAACTAAACAAAGACTTACAGTTGCTGTGGCCTTCTGTCTTATATTTGCACGGCTGAACACTGCACCCGCCACTCTCAAGTCTAACTGTCCTAGGGCAGCTGCAGCTTCCTGAGTGCCACCATGTTCCTGTGTACATTTCATCGTCGCATGAGAAAACCTTGTGTGTTGTTTTCTTCACACAGACCTGGAGAAAAGCCAATCTTTAAAAGACAAGCCCCATGATTTCCCAGTATTGCTTTGATGCCTGTTACTGAAGACCATAATTTGCAGTTGACATCATGTGGCCAGCTGTATGACAGAGGGAGTGGAACGTTCCTATTAGCTGGCTGGAAGGGGCCTGGGCACCGCAGCCTGTTGTGTTCTCCCCAGGAATAACAGCTCCGTAATTGTGGCTGTGCCGAGGGAGCAGAGTGGAATCATTCTTTGTTTAAGGGTCCACCAGGAGAGCATTGTCTGACACAGACTGGGCTCCACAGGCCCATCAACACAGCGTTTTAATGTGCCCAAGCAATATTGAACTCGGCAAATAAAAAAGTCCCCATGCAGGCCGGGAAGACGTGGGTCCTAACGACTTTATGGAGAATATAATTGAGCCATTTTCACATCAGCGGCTGTGTTTTTGTCAGATCAGGACCTTTTGTGTGTCGTTGAATTAGAGGGTTAGTGGGGTAACTTCATTTAACCATGGCTTTTCAGTATGACAGAGCTGCCTTACCTTTTATTAAAGTAGACCCCCATGGAACAAATGTAGAAACACAGCCAATCAGCAAAGAGAGGCACAGCCCACTGACCAACCAGCAACAAAAAAACAGAACTTACTAAACAAACCAGCTGAGCAATAGAACTTTCTCACACAAAAAAACAGAAGTAGTTACTTGTTGCATTATCCCATTTCTGGTTAGCGCTGGTCTAAGGCAAAATGAAAAGAGTGCTTTCAAAAAGCATTATCATCGTTTAGTTCAAAAGCAGCATCTCTGATGGGAGTAGTAGTAGTATTATTTTGAAAGGTATTAAAAGGTTTTAGAGCAACATATGCTCTAAAATCCAGAGGTTTTAAAGCATATGAGGAGATGCTACTCCCTGGTAAACCTGCCCCTGTCCCAACTATTTTGAGAAAGGTAGCAGGCATCAAATTTGAAACGAGCTTATTTTGTTCATAAAACTGTGAAATTTCTCAGTGTAAACATTTATGTTAGCTATGTTCTATTTTGAATACAATATTGGCTCATGTAATTTGAAAGTCTTTTAGTTTTAATTTTTTTCAAATTTAAAACCCATTCCAACATTTCAGAAATTTAGGTTGTGCATGAAGTACAGGCTTCTGCTCATCATGGACAACAAAGACAAACTAAGAGTATGGAAATCTCAATTCTAACACTGTAACACAGACATTTATAATTGATTACTGAGATCAAATTCTGTAATTTTAGTAAAAACAATAATATCATAGCAATCTCTCTATTCCATGGTAGTGTTTGTTAAATCCCAACACATTATTCTCATGCTGCTCTATGAGCTCAAAATCACAAGCAAAGCCGAGCTGTTTGACTTTGTTCGAGTCTAGCTTTATACTGCACATGGCCCTGGATCTCTTTCTCCTCCTCAGCTCGGCCTCCACTTCCCCCCCGCCAAACGGAAGGTCATGGCTGCTGCAGATAAACGCGTTTAAAGACGGCACTATCTGAATACGACTTCACTGAAGGCCTCCTGGAAACACCAAACAGGACGTGTGATCAGTCTGAGGGCCGAGCCGAGCACTGGAGATTCAGAGACTGCATTTAACGCCTTCCGTTTTCAACCATTATGTGAATTTTGAATTTCATTTCACTACGGCACTCATTTGTATGAATCCGCATGCTGATTATGCGGCAAACAGCAGTGTTTACCAGGCAGAGAGCAAGCAAGGAAGCCATCTTTAATTCATTAGAAAAACACACTGCCGGAAAGCCTCTTGTGGAGTGGAGGCTTTACATTACTGCTTTAATATGTGCTCAGTATGCAGCGGCCGGTGCTAAAGCAGTGGTAATAGGTGGAATAGGCCGGGGTGAAATTCAGTGCTTCTTCAATGAGCAATTAATTAGTGGTGAAGGAGGTGAACGACATGTTCAAAAGCTGAGGAGTCTTCATTAGTCCTCCCAGAGCTCCTCACTAGTCATACAGGCACACAATTAGCCCACCCACCCGATGTGCTGCGCCCCCTGAGCCGAAGAGCTAAAAAAGGAAGCGTTTTCTGTTCATTTTTGCACCAAAGCCTTGATTCTTTACATGTATACACCACAACAGACTATGTTTATGTTTCAGACCCTTGATTTGCAGAACATATAAACATGTGTCAATAGGCTAATCACCCCTTCAAATACTATACAAATCTCACAAATGTTTCCTTATTGTACAGTACAACCCCATAGGTGGCTTATACAAGAAAAAACACATGTACTTTCATCACAAGAGCTGTGGTCTTCCCTTTCATTTTGACAAGGAGAAAAATGGAAAAACAAAATGACGGAGGAGAAGAGATGAGTATGTTCTGTCATTCTTTGTGCTCCCTTTAAACTTTGCAGTGTTCATGACCCTCGTGCACAAAAATGTAAGAGCTCAAAAACTGCTATAAAATCATTGTTTTGTTTTTTTTTGTTTTTTTTTCCATAAATCTCTTAAACTACTTGAAAACTGCTCAAAAGTATCAAACATTAAATAATTTTCTAGCTGTAGCTGCCCTGGTAATCGCATGGTTCTATAATATCTTCTGGCAACAACACAAGAATTTCATGCATCTGTCGACATCTGCAAAAATTCATGCCCCAAGCTCTAACACAGCCAAAATGATCACCAAATGGAAAAAAAAGTCAAGCAAAATATAAAAAATGTACACAGGGGAGCATAAGGGTTAACATTTGTCAAACATGATCTTGTAACAGTGTGTACATCACTGATGGTTAATGCCAATCTGTCCACTGCAATCTGTTGTATTTATGTGTAACAGCACCCCAGCAGTTAGGTAGTTTACACACATTAAAGGTTTTATATGCCTTTAAATAAGTAACACCCCCCACCCCCAGCCTGGCATTTACATCCACAGTAAATATTCTAAACCAGTACTAAAAATATCTGTCTGCTGTCCCCCATGCTCTACAGTATCCCATAAAGCAGGGTTTCCCAACCCGGGGTACGGGGACCCCCAGGTGTATGCTAGCTTATCATTTAGCCTCCTAGATAAGAATATATCTTTAATCTTTTAATCTACTGAAACTTCTAAAAGTTCAACATTAACTGAACGTTATTTTTTGTTAAATATTTTAAGATTCACATTATTGTAGTTGTTTTATTATAAGTTTAAATGTTTTTTTCTTATTTTTATAAATTTTTTATTAATGTATATAGATATATAGATATATAGAAAATATATAGTATAGTATTAATGTTAGAAAATATGTAGTAAAAAAAAGCAATGTTTTATTTGTATTTTTTATTTTAAAGACAGGCAAGTTATTATTCATTTTTTTAGTTTGAATTTCAGTTTAAAAGAAAAAAAATGCTGATAAAATTAGTATTTACAAAATATCTTTGTACTAATAAACACAGATGTTTTACATGAGCACTTTTTTAAAGAATCATTAACAATTAGTTAATACATTAGTGAGAGGGTACTGTCCTTACACAAAGCCCAGGAGGTACACAACCCCTGCCATAGAGCCAGCCACTGTCCCAGCACCAGTCAGGTCCATCTCTAGTGTCCCAGTCCCTTTAGCATCACGTGCCTTCTAGTTCTCACTCATGCGTTGATTCCAAGTACATGTGTCCCATTATGGTGTATCTGGCCATGATAATTATCCGATGGAAAGCGATTTCACGAGAAACTGCCGCATGTGCGCTCATTTGCATTGTATTAAAGCGCTATATCAAAGTTGCCACTCCCGCGCTTTGTTGGAGAGTTCTTTCATCTTTGAGGGATTGTTGTAAGGATTGTTCACTCCATTAATCCCTCTTCAAGACGCTAAATGAGCCCAGATATTAAGGGCTTGATTGACGTACTATAGCTCGGCTGGATGTGGTCCGCATGGTTTTTGAAGATCTATTGTAATCTTGGAGAGTTCTAAGTGCTGGGTGGGGACTGCATTTACAAGAATAGCTGATAATTGAGACAAAGCACAGTGATAACAAAAGCACTGTATCTGGTTTGGGCCAGCCAGTGAAGGCTTAATCTTTGTTTCTGAGAGAGACAGTTTACTACAGCCACAGCCAGAGCGCGGGTGTGTCCTTCTGACCACACTGACAAAGCTGTGTTCCACCTTGGCAGCTGAAATGATTCTGTTGACTGTGTTTTGGCACAGTTTGTGATGGTAAATGTCTTCTTACATAACCAACACGTTACTGAAAGACCACAAATAAAAGCACTAACTTACAATGCCGTAAGCTGAACTCAGTGCGTGTGAAGGAGAATTTTCAACAAAAAGAACGTTAGGACCAGAGCAGGAAGAGCTTTCACCTCGAAGAAGAGGGAAACATTTCCACTCATGTACACTTTCCAATCTTATCGCTTTCAGGGTTAGTTTAATGTTTGTCCAAACCAGTCTCAGTCACAACGCTCCATCTGTTTTATACAGGAATGATATTTTGATAAAAGATGAGCAAGAAATAATACAATTTAATCCAAGTGTATTTAGGTCTCAGCATCTGAGGCAAAACTGTTTGGACAACTTTAACAGGAGTCGACCTGACGCTATAATTCAAGTAGTGGTCGACCGATATATCAGGCCAATTTTTGCATTTTTTAGTCTATCAGCAATTGGCCAATTCTTGTCCTTTAATGCAGATTTTTGTTCAGGCACATGTCCAGGCAACCATGTGATTGAAGAAACCCTGCTTCCCCAACCATCTTGTAGCAGTTTGTGCTCTTACACTGCAGTTCATAGAAAACATCCAAAATCACTTTACTTTGCTTTTAGCCTGAAAATCTCAAAAACGACCATAAAAAAAGATTTTGCTTATTTCTCTGGAATAGAACATCGTAGAATAAAAAAAAAAGGTATTTTGAAGCTCTCCCCAAGCTCTAACCGCACAGATAGTTTGATTAAGATTGCTTTATTGGTTTTCTCAAAAAAAAACTCATCTTTAACAGTTCTTACTGTGCAATTCTAACATATTTGTTTGTGCTTCAATAAGCATTACAAAAAAATGGCTGTATTATATTAATTTTTCATAAAATTAGGAAAATATTGGTCCAAAAAAACTCTTAATTCAAGTGTATACAGTATAGACCAATATCACAACACCAGGTACCTAAAAGGGCTTTACAGAAATCTAAGACAAACAGACAAACAAATAAGCAAAAAGTCTGTCCAAGGACATCACCCTCCTTCTCTGTGAGGGTAAAAAAAAACAGCTGTGAGACAATGAGAAACCTCAGGGAGAACCACATGAAGGAGAGGCACACTCCCAGGACACAGATGTGCCCAGGACTGATCGGTATAGCCCATTTCCTAATAAACTTCAAGTCCATGAATGCAGCAGGACACAGGTGAGACTTTAAAGCTCATCATTCAAATTATTTGAGTGTCACATTTTATGAAAACACATTTCTTCACATTTCAATATGAATTTTTTGTGTGTACGGGAAATGAGCAAGTGAATAAGATGTGTTGAAAGGTCAACATTCTGAAGAAAGGCCAGCTCTGAGTCACTAACCCTGGTAACCGTAGCAACCCATGATCACGTCAAAGAGGCAAAAATAGGTTGTTTATCTATATTAATAAGGAACCAGTTTAATACTAGACAGCAGTGTAACTAAACTTTGACTGGCTTTTAAAGGATGCAATTAGCAGAAGTTAAAAATGTCAGAAAAAGCAGAAGAAATTACATTTTACAGTTTTGAGAAATGCCCTTAAAGCCAAATATCTACATACTATAAATGATATTGTAAAGGCCAAATATAGTTACAAGAGTACAAAGTGAAGTGACTACCTGTAAGTAAAGTGGTTATAGTTTCCCTCCCTGCAGAACAGAAGCACGAGCGCTGACAGGCACATGACTTATTTATTTATTTAGGCCCTGTTGTGATGGGCTTATAAAGTGGCAAAAAGACCAAACAGCACAAAACTAAGAAAACAACACCAATATAGTCATTTAAAAGCAGTCTATTTTGAGTCAGGGACAGCTTCTCTTCCCGCTGCTGAATTAATCAAATCCAAAGGACATCATCTTCAAACTCGACATCCCCCTAAAGGCGAGCGGCTCATTCCGTATGCGGCGGAGGAAGCTTCACAACATCCTAAAAATACTGCGCTCCTGGAAGAGAGGTGCTCTACCAGTCTGAAGGGAAGCGTGGAGAAGCGGCGGGCCCGTGGGAATAGACATTGTGATTAGATGCAAAAACTCAGCTTTCATAAACAGCATTAGTTCTTGTTAGACATCCCACCCTTCCCTGCGCACGCAAGCCCTCTTCACTCTGCACACGCACACAGGAGGCTGCTTTATTTGCATGAGGGTTTGCAGAGATCTTTAACCCCTTCTGAAGAGATTCTTGCACCCGAGCAGCAGAAATGAGACTGCGGTTCAGTGCCTGTGGACCAGGGAGTTTGGCAGGTGTCAGCAAAATGAGCCAAAGCAAGATTGGTCTTCATGCAGTTGTGACCATAGATATAGTTATGGTTCGAATGTGAGGAAAAACTCTTAAATGGCAGTATAAAAGTAAAAAGACTGAATGGAGATGCAATAAAGCGAGGTCTGTGTGGGGTTGGAGAGACTTACATTAAATACACACAGTCTGTAGATTTGCAGGTGACAGATACTCTATGTGCACTATATCCAGTGAATATTCATATTGGATTCAGAGCCTGACTAAAAGTACTGTAAGCATTATGCGCTCATACTGGTGTAAAAACAGTACTGCAGTCTAAATCAAAACAATGGTCTCTTTTCTGATTGGACGATCGGCAATGCAGTTTTAAAACAAAAACAAAAAATGTAAACAGAAATGAAAATTATGTAAAATATATTTTTTATTGTTCATAAATCAGCTGTACCATTGTTATCAGTAAAACTAATATTTGATTTAAACATGTTTACATCATATCTGGAGACGTGGGTAATGGTAGTGGGTAATTATTATGAAATATAAAAAACTATATCATAGTGAGTAGGGATGGGACTCGAGAAGATTTTATCAATGTCAGTGCCATTGTTGATTATCGATTCTCTCATTGATTCCTGATAAATCTCTGAATTAAAAGTAAATAGATTTGTGGCCATACAGTTGAAATTATGAAGCAGAAATTAAATATAGGAGCTTATTTGTATTTTCATGCATGCATAGGCCTATTTTAAACAGGGCTCATTAAATGTAAGTAAACTGTATAGATTTACATAGAATATTATTGGAAAAGGTATGCTTTTAATTAAACAAGACTGTAGCTTTAATGTTGATTTAATTCAATTCAATTCAATTCAGATTTATTTGTATAGCCCAATATCACAACAAAAGTCGCCTCAAAGGGCTTCACAAACAGTTGATCAAAATAAACACACAATCAGACAACACAAACAATAACTACACTAAACTAAACAGACCCAGGACACTCCTGTCCTTAGACCCTCCTTCTCGGTAAGGAAAAACTCCTAAAAAAAAACAGCTATGGGGGCCCCAGGGCAGCTGTGGCTACAGAAGTAGCTCACCACCACCGAGTGTGACTGAGGAGTGAATGAATAATAGATCAAAAATTGTAAAGCGACTTTGAGTTGTGTGAAAAAGCGCTATATAAAATTTATGTATTATTATTATTATTATTATTATTATAACCTTATGGAGCCCATATTGAAGGAGAGATCCTCTCCCAGGACGGACAGGCAATGCGTCTAGGACTGTTAGTCCCTTAGTTCATCTATAGGATCATAGATCAGCTCTGTAAGGATTCATCCAGGGAGTGGGGTGAGGTGGGTTGAGGAAGTCCATAGGATGCAGCAGGTGGCCTCATCCAGACAGGTGAGTGGAGCGAGATAGGTCCGGGAAATCCAAGCTGCAGCAGGGGCCTCATCCAGACAGAGCAACAAGTCTGGTTGCACCAGACTGTCAAATTAATCTGCTCATTAAAAGTTATTAAAGTAGTCTGTGTTACCGTGACAATGCAAACCTGGGAGGGGCCACATTATCACTCACTCCATTGCATTCAGTGCACAGGAAATGAGCCCTGCCTGTCACTGTGTGCGGACATTTAGCTCCTACCTCTTCATCCACATACCAGGCTCTGTGCCTCTCCACCTCTGTGCTACCACTTCCCCTGACTCAGGAGTGCGTGTGCGTTAAATAGAGAGGGGAGAATGACATGCACTGTGCGATGTGCAGCATGTAGGCTACTCATCGAAGACAAATTTTTGCACTGAATTGAAAGTAAAGAAGTTAAAGGCGCTGCTCGAGGTAGCAATGGAGCAGGTCTCACAGCTCACACATACACAACTGCTCAAACTGAGCGTCCCTAACAGTGAGCCTCGGCGGGAAATAAAAACTAGCACATAAGCTGCACTACATGTAATGCTGTTAAAACAATATTTAAACCTGATAGAATAGCATTTCTGAGTTTATTTGAATTGTATCTTAATATGTCTTCTGAACATAATATCAAATTTGCTTCTTTTTTGATATGGAAAAATGACTTTGGTGGTTATGAATGCAAATATGTCACATGCATTGTTATTGCAACAGGTGATGTAAGGAGACAGCGTTGCCAGTCATCACTCAGTGTCAGAGCTATTCATCAACAAATGTGTCTGTCTGGCAGCCTGTCACTCTCAGCCTTCCCCATTACTCTGCTGCCTCAACGCAACAATGACATCACATTCCAAGCAATTCTCTGAAAAAATAATATTCTCCACGCCTTCATAACGAGGACTAGGTCAACTCAATAAACAGCTATTTAAAAGCAACAAGCAAGACTTTCTTTGTGTTGTATTTCTTGATTTGTATGTGTTTTAATGACATTGTGTACTTAAAGTTAAATCAATGCTCCACACAATCTAGTAAATGAAGCAATTTTGGTTGTGTTGGTTACCCAGAGAGCACAAACTGACCATGGCTGGATGAGAAGCACACAGCTTTGGTCTGAGGCATTTATATTTGTATGTAGTGAAGTCACCATTAAAATTATGCGATGACAGGTTTGGACTTGGAAGTTAAAGCTCAAATATTAGTATTCATAGCCACTGAGGTATTAGCAGTGATGTTGTGATGAACTGGCCCTGTTCTAGCTGTGCTGTTGTTGAGAGTGACGGACGTAGACTGCAAAGAGGACAAAAGTGTCAAGTTTTTGTTTTTTTGTTTTTTGTTTTTTTTTAATAACTTTGCATTGGTTCTTACCTTTTCTATGAAATGTGGCTCAGGTGTGTATTTTATCACAACTCTAATATTAATAATATCTAATCTAATTTTAACACTTTCTAACTAAATTTGTTAGATTGCTCCTGTTCAGTGACAAAAGTGTCCTTGTCAACAAAATACCATATACATCCATAATATTTTCTACTTTTTTTTTTGCATAAATCTTGTAATCAACTTCTGTCCTGAACATAAATATCAAATAATTTATTATTTTCAGAATTTTAATCCTTTTTATACCCATTTATATAATAGCATCTCAATTGTTTTGTAAAAACTCACATAAAAAAAAAAGCATGGATGCAGCAATCAAAAACACTTGCATAAAACCATCCAGGATGCTACGTGAGCTTGCTCCTCCTGAAACCTTTCTTTACAGCCTCCAGAGCTAACGCCAGCTTTACGCCACACTGTAAAAAGCTGTCTGTCCATCACAGTGTGCGAGAGGCTTGTGTGGGTTAAAGATAGAGCCATTTAGTGAGCTTCGCTGAGCTAAAACGAAGCACACAGAGTAATAAGGAGCAGGAGGGTCTGTGGCTGCTGCCGAGGGAGCGCTGACGTGACGTGATTGGACGAGACACTCACAATCCACATCAAAGACATCTCCAGTATTTTGGCCCAGAGCGGCAGAGAGCACCCCCCGCCATTACCACCACATACACCACATACATTCATATACTGTATACAGAGGGGCGCGCGCACAAGCCCAGCCAGCGCCGTGCACTCCTCCACTCTTTACCCCGGCAGTGGCGTGCTCATGCGTCTGCCTCTGACACCGGCGACACACTCACTGACTCACGGCTGAGCAGACACCTCAACACAAGGACAAAGGCATGTGTTGCACAGAGAGCGACACTTAACCTCACTATAATTAGCACAAAATATGATTAGCAAACAGACATTTATGCAGAATCCACATTTTCACCTACCCCATAATATTTTAGTTTATCAATAATTCATTTTCTTATAGCAAATCCTTAATATTCAGGCTTGTTAATAGCTTGTATTATTGAGATATTAATTTGTGTAAAAAAAAAAAAAACATTGACATAATTCAAAGTGAAGATGGTTAGAACATACACTCACTAGTCATCACCTATGCAACGGCTGATTAGCACAATCGGCCAATCAGACACTCACATGGAAGCTAGTTAGCACATTTTCTGCACTAACCACTCTGCCCGGCAGAGTGGTTAGTGCTCTCGGCTCCCAGCAAGGAGTTTGCAGGCCGACCAACACACAGACTCTCTGGGTGGAGTCTGCAGGTCCCCGTGTTACCGTGGGTTCTCTCTAGGAACTCCTGCTTTCTCCCACCATCCAAAGACATGCATGTGTTTAGGAGAACTGGTGACTCTAAATGTCCCCTAGTGAATGAATGAGAGTGAATGGTTGTCTGTCTGTGTTTGTCTCTGTGTCAGCCCCTGTTCAGTGTGCAGGGCTGGCACTTCTTATAGGCAAACTAAGCAGCTGCATAGGGCCCCACAGACATCAGAGGGCTGCAAGGCATTATATGCTTATTTGAATAGCAAGGTTGCCTTTTGTCACCAGTTCTGTTCATTATCTTTATGGACAGAATTTCTAGGCGCAGCCAAGGGCCGGAGGGAGTCCGGTTTGGGGACCACAGGACATCAGATGATGTTGTCCTGTTGGCTTCCTCAAACAGGACCTTCAGTGTGCACTGGGGTGGTTTGCAGCCGAGTGTGAAGCGGTTGGGATGAGAATCAGCACCTCTAAGTCCGAGGCCATGGTTTTCCACCGGAAAAGAGTGGCTTGCTCTCTCCAGTTCGGAGATGAGATCCTGCTTCAAGTGGAGGAGTTTAAGTATCTTGCGGTCTTGCTCACGAGTGAGGGAAGGATGGAGCATGAGACTGACAGGCGGATCTATGCAATGTTTGCAGTAATGTGGTCATTGTATCAGTCTGTTGTGGTAGAGAAGGAGCTGAGCCGAAAGGCAAAGCTATCGATTTACAGGTCGATCTTTGTTCCTACTCTCATCTATGGTCATGAGCTTTGGGTCATGACCGAAAAGATAAGATCCTGGATACCAGTGGCTGAAATGAGTTCCCTCCTCAGGGTGGCTGGGCGCTCCCTTAGAGATAGGGTGAGGAGCGTAATCACTCGGGAGGAGCTCAGAGTAGAGCCGCTGCTCTTCCGCATCAAGAGGAGTCAGCTGAGGTGGCTCGGGCATCTGTTCTGGATGCCGCCTGGGCGATTCCCTGGGGAGGTGTTCTGGCCATGTCCCACCAGAAGGAGGCACCGGGGAAGACCTAGGACATGCTGGAGGGACTATGTCTCCAGGCTGGCCTGGGAACGCCTTGGGGTTCCCCTGGTAGAGCTGGAGGAAGTGTCTGTGGAGAGGGAAGTTTGGGCATCTTTGCTTGGTTGCTGCCTCCACAACCCGGTCCCTCATAAGTGGTAGAAGATGGATGAATGGATTAGTTCACCAAATCTATTTGATTAATATTCTGATTATAATGCTTGCAACTGCTGGTCATTTTTGCTGAGGGTCTATCTGAAAGTGGGGTCCAATGCAGTCTGTTCATTACTTCCTGTTTAACTCAGCTTGCTGAGTTTGCAAATCAAAAATGTCTCAAAACATATATCCCCTTAGAAAAAAAATGTAAGCCAGTGTTTTATTAAAATTAAATTAAAATGTTATATAGTATTAATTAAAAGGTCTCAAAAATGACTGAGAGGCTTGGCCCCCAAACCTATCCTGCTTAGGGCCCCCAAATGCACAGGACCGGCACTGTCAGTGTGTACCCCACCTAAGGTCCAAAGTTACCGGGATAGGCTTCAGTACCCACAACCCCTAATGGGAATAAGTGGAAAAAAGATGGATGAATGATTCATTGATTGTGGCAACCCCTGAAAGAAAAAGGACAACAGGACACTTATCTCTGCAGACATCCATCTGTGGATGCATAACACATGGAAGCAGATGGGCTCCAGCAGTCCAAGACCACATCAGCGCCAGTGAATGTCTTTCTGATGTAAATGACTTCGATATTAGCTGTATTTCATATAGAATACACATTTTATGTTAGACAAAATGGAATAAAAACCTCCAACTACAGGTCAGAAACTGTGATAACCACTGACATAAGCCATTAAGCCCACAGAGAAAGTCCAGAGGGTATTTAGTGTGATCTAAAATATACATTTAATTATGGCGTTATCATTCATGAACGAGCCCTGAGAGCGCGCTCCCCTTGGACCTTATAAGGAGCTGCAGTGTTCTAAGCAGAGCTAAATAGTTGCTTATTACGGGCCTAGTCATTTATTCTTAATGCGCTGCCTCCTCCGTGTTGCTGTGGTCGGCTTCGCTCTGAGGAGAATCTGAGGTGATGCTGAGGGAATGGAAAAGTCTGTTTCATGCTCTCAAAATACAACATTCTTGACCCCAGCACCATTTTAAAGGAAATGTAGTTTTTTGTAGGAAATTAAATCAGTAAGTTTGCCAGCTGGAATTACAATTAACATCCTAAGTCAAATGCATGTGCAGTTGAGGTGGTTGGATTATTGCTCATGTATACAGATTCCTGGCTCAGAGTCAGAATGATGCTCTGAACTGCTGCAGAGCCGACAGTGGCACAGAGTAACACGTGTAAACTAATGAGAAACCTAACATCCATATTTATTCTTTGACCCGCAAAGATATTTTAGTCCTTCTGGTAGTCTCATTCTTTTTGTCATAAGTACCCCCTCACTCATATGTGTGGATGATTCTTGGTGGTCAAAAAAAACAAAACAAAAAAAAAAACACTGTATTTATTAGTGCAAATACATTGTATACTTACTTTACTGTAAACACAAATTATCCTACATTTTTGAAAACTAAAATTAAAGATGAAAAAACTAAATAAATAATAATCTGTTATCATTTAAAATATGAAATAAAAATAGTACAATATAAACTCTTTTTAATAAATTATTTTACTATTACTTTTTATGTTCCTAATTATTTTTTACTTAATTTAATTATTTTACTAAATATTTTATTTTTAACAAAAAAAAAAAAAAAGAATTTAAAATTCTAAATAAATAATCATCTTACTTATAATAAATCTACCTCAAAAAAAAAAAAAAAACAAAGAACAAAGAAGTTAGTCTGGTACCTCTTCAGTAACATTTTGTTTCTGTGGTGGACCAATGACAGGCGGAGTAACCAATCAGAGAAACGCAGGGAGGGACAGAAGTGGTGCACCGCTGACCAAAACAAACATGGATTTTTGCCTTTTTTTTCATAAAAGAACAGAATACGGTGTATTATGAGCAGCTCTGTAATTATTTCTGAACAACAGCAGCAGAAGCCAGCTGTACAAGGGGTTGGGGAGAAAGTGTTTTTTTGTTTGTTTGTTTTTTCAATGCGGTTGTTATGTCGGACATCAGTGGGACTTTACTGTTATTAAAATGGAAGCGAGGCAAAGAAAAAAATCCCACAATGGACTGAACAATAACGAGGATTTCAGCAGAACCAACAGATGACAAAGAAAAGCACCAAATGCTGCTAATCAGGTCAGAGAAGTTACTAAATTAGCTCAGTAGCTAGTGCTACCTTGATTAGCTCTTCCGCTTTCGTAAGACGCTGCAGATAAACGACTGTGAGGGAAAATGGAAACTGGAGAGAAACGCTTCACTACAGGAGGGGAACCAGACTGTCCTGCTCGCAAACAGCAAATGACTCTGGCTCACCAGTAAAAAATAATTCCTGGTACCCCTTGCAAAGTGCTTGCTTACCCCTAGGGGTCCCCGTACATCTGGTTGAGAAACACTGGTCTTAGGCACAGTTGAAAAGTAACTAATGTGTTCTGTCTTTGTTGCATTTACGCTGCTTTCATCTCACAAAGTCTGAGATGGGTTTATCACCTTTTAATGTCACAAACAGGTTCTTGTCTCTTTTTAAGATTGAATGCTCATTTTGAGACCACACATACAGCATTAGTCTGACTGGAGCACTGAAGGACACAATGGTTCTGGTTCTTTAGGTGTTTAAATGTACACTTGGACAATGGCAGACATCCAGTTAGATGACTTAATCAATTTAATGAGCACCGACCGACCGAGCTCTCCCTGGGCGCCACAATCAGACCTGAGTTTTCATGTCAACAGTCTGTGTGTGTTGTGAATACATGGGTTGGAGCTGAAACTGTTGCCCTCTCGCTCTCTCTCTCTTTCGCAGCTTCGCACTATTGGCTGAGAAGGTATCTGGGGGGCAGGGCTAAACCTGAAGCTTGAAGGGAGATACAAGTGCCCTCAGTTTGACCTTGCAGGTGACACCAGCACCGTAAATGCCTGATGTCTTTGAACACATCCCCACTCTGTAGCAGAACATGGCCGACTGTCTGGGACCGGCTCAGAGTTTCCAGTGGGAGCAGGCTTTGTCTGTTCCCTCCGTCCCGTAAATGGAAGCCTCTATTTAATTGCTTTCATATGGTTAATCCAAATTAAGCATGGCCGCAAAATAAGATATTCCATTTCATTTGTGTAGCCGGTGACTTCAACAAATCTTTTTTTTTTTCTTTTTCTTTTTCCTCGTCCATGAACTTGCATCAGCATGACACTTTTCAATGACTACATCAGGCCTTGGAAAAAGACAATTTAGCACCATTTTGCACAACAGTTTGCACAAGACAATTCCAGAATTAGCTAAGGCAGCGATGAAGTGTTTTAGTGGCTTAGAGAAAATACATTTTTAGTTCACAAAAGTTGCTTAATTGAAGTGGATCTTCTATTGTGCAAATATTCAAGCGCTTTCTCCAAAACCAAAAGAGCAGAAATGAAAATACGAATGTCATTACTAATGTCCTAATTCATGTTAGAGTCTGTGGTCTGTTGATTATCTGAGCAGCACTGGTCACTTTTCCTTCTTCCACAATAAGCGCAGAGCATAGAAAAGCAGTTATTAAAATCAAACAAAACTTTTTTTTTTTCTAATTTTATCACTGTCTTTGAGGTCCAAAAGTGCTATTTATACTGGAGAAGACACACTTTTATCATCAAGTGCCTAATATTCAACCCCACACCCACACTGCACCGCTCTGTCCTGTGTGACATCTATCTCTCAGAACCAGCAGTAAGTCCTTCAGCAGTCTGGCCCAGTCCCAGTCGGGCCTCAGATCCTGACCACTGCAGACCCGGGAACACCCCACAAGAGCTGCAGTTTTGGAGACGCTCTGACCCAGTCGTCTGTAACCATCACTACGGTGGCCCTGAGTTGCAACACCAAATAGTTTTTGTCCACTAGAAAATTTAGCAATTTTGTTTTTTAATTTTTTTCTTAAAAAGAAACCCATCCCTCAAAATTTAAAAAATAGATGAAAATTTTAAATAATTGTGTATACTAAAAAGGAGCATCATTAAATTTGTTTTTTCCACTACAAACAATAAAGCAGAGGAGATTTTGTGCTGCTTCAAAACCCACATCTAAAAATTAAACAGTCTATTAAAATAAAACCATTTTTAAAAAAGCTGGTTTAAAAAAAAAAAAAAAAAAAAAAAAACTCAACAAAATAAATCACAACAAGTAATCTGGCCTGAAGATGTTTCACCTCTCATCCAAGAGGCTTTCTCATTTCTGAAATTGGTAATGGAATTGAAAAAGCTTCTTGGATGAGAGGTGAAACTTCTTCTACTTTGAAAAAACAAGTCAAGATGACTTCTTTTTAAACCTTTTGTTGTAGTTCAATAAGCCTGGATGAGTGACAGTCTTCACAAACATATCTCATCAAAATAAACTAAACCTGTCTGAAAATAGAACCTCAAAAAAAAAAAAAAAAAACACACACAAAAAAAATACTCTTCTATTAAAAAGAAATAAGACATTCCACAAGTTCATCTAAACATAAGAACGCACACAGTCTCTAATTATTTTTCTAGTGGACAAAAACAGTGTTGATGTTGCACCTGAGGGCCAATGTACAGCATCTCACAAACTCACTCAAATTCCTACACTTTCCCATTTTTCCAGCTTCTAACATATCAACTATGAGGCTATGAGGACAGTGTTCACCTGCTGCCTTATATAATCTGAGTTATTCTCTTCACCTGTCAGTGGTCATAACGGCATATGCTTGATTGCAAAGGCCTTTTTTACTTGAGAATGCCAGTAATAAAAATTCTGAAAAAAAAAAAAAAGATTGTGTAGGATGTGTGAGCGTGTCTTTAGTCAGTTCCTGTGTGCATTAGCTTTGCAGCAGAGTGGGTTCTCTCCTTTAGAGGACGTGCAGTGTCACAGAGGGAGTGTTAGCACCGCCGTCTCTTCTCTCCATCTCTGTGCAGGAATCCCACAGGCCTCTGCTCATTCAGTCTTTGGTGTTGATCCTGTACTAAAGCCTGTAGTGCCTTTCTAACCTGTCTGCTGATCCAATTCTCTGCTTTGAGTTCTATAGCTCTGATAAAATGGAAATGAGTCCAACATTTGGTGCAAAGTTGCTCCATCTTAACCGTAAAATAAGCGCTGTGAGCTAAACACGAGCCGGTATTTACATTCTACATGGGGAAACGTTCAGCCGGAACAGGGCACCAGCGCTCGGGCTGTAATGGTTATCGTGGTGAAGTAAGGCTCCATCATAATGTATCTACA
This sequence comes from Bostrychus sinensis, assembly GCA_020698575.1. Taxonomy (NCBI): domain Eukaryota; kingdom Metazoa; phylum Chordata; class Actinopteri; order Gobiiformes; family Eleotridae; genus Bostrychus; species Bostrychus sinensis. Next base: position 35,061,330 of record CM036251.1, read on the forward strand.
AAGTGGGAATGCTTTTTATTGCTGCAGACAGGGTTGGTGTCGGTTGTCAGCAGACAGTCTATATGCCAATAGTGTCCATTTGGTAATTATAAGGTTTTATCTGTGCAGTTCTGGAATTTGAGATTTCAAGTGGAGCTCTGTAACTTTGTTTTCTTTTTTTGGACTCCGTGTGATGGTTAAATGAGTTGTTGTGTGGTGAATAAAGCATCCTGCATCTTCTCCTGCTGTCTCTGGGCCAAAAACTTTCAAAGACTCTTGCATGTCTGAGTGCCACCGACCTGGTGTCTCAGAAATATTGAGTCTCACAAGAAAGCAGCAAATCAGGTTAGAGCCAAACAACAAGCTACAGATGGCTCGAACTCTAGATCTTTGTCATGGCATGAGCAATCAAATGGTAGAAAAAAAGTTTGTACAGATAAGAAGAGGGGGAAATGAAAGCAAAGCTGAGTGAGAGGTCACACAGGAGTCAACTGGACTCTATTCTATTTACGATAGAGAGGTACTCCTAAATATAGGGAGAGCTCCAGAACAGAAAATTAACCACAGCAAAGAAACACGAATAGTTACTGAGTTCAGCTTTAATCAGAAACTATGTGGGACAAGATTCTTTCAGATTCTTTTCAGAAAATCCAGTACGTATATAGTACATGCATTCGCTTTGATCTTCTCCACACATCAGTCCTAAAGCTTTTTGTAATGAGGGGAAAAAAGACTTTCTTCCATCTTAACTGGTTGAATAAATACACTGTTGTCACTCATCAGGGAAGAGACTGCTTAAAGCATGTGTTCAAGTAAAGAGTTGGAAATAAAGAAAATAATACTAATCAGCACTTTCAGGCAATGTGCTCCGGTCTCAACCTGTGGGTCCTCAACCTCACCTCCTATGGACTTCCCGGACCCCTCCCTCACCCTCACTCCCCTGTCTGGATGAATCCTTACAGACCTGAACTATGATCCTATAGATGAACTGATGGACTTTATTTAACAGGCCTTAACACATTTATAACCTGTCCGTCCTGGGAGAGGATCTCTCTTTAATGTGGTCTCCATAAGGTTTCTTCTTTTTTAAATTTTTCCTCACCGAGAAGGAGGTTCTAAGGAGAGCGATGTTCTGGGTCTGTTTAGTTTAGTGTAGTTATTGTTTGTGTTGATTGTGTGTTAAGTCTGATTGTGTGTCTATTGTCTATTGTGTGTTTGATTAACTGTTTGTGAAGCCCTTTGAGGCGACTGTTGTTGTGATACTGGGCTATAGAAATAAAAATGAATTGAAAATTGAATCAATGTTTGTCTATCTGTTTCTACAGTGTAAAAATAAACATTTCCCTAAGCTGTTAATGCTTGTGAGCTGACTAGTCTCAGTCTCAGACACAGGCGCGTCGAGGAGTGACTTGGTTTGTGAGTTCAGGTCAGGACACACTTCCACAGCTGCCTCTTCAGGAGCTGCAGCAGCATCATGAGAAGAGCCAATCCTGCTAAGCGTTATGTCACTCACCGAGCGCACTGGGGCCAAGTACAACATCTCAAATTTACAACTTGATGAAGTGGTCCTGATACAACCACCAATGAACTGCTGTTTCTCAGATAGAGCCTTTCTTCACTGCAGGATAATTCACTCATGAGAGACTTTATATACACATGTAGTAACGTTTCTGAATCTAATTTCTAGCTAAAGTATCACAATGCAACAACTCAATGCATTTAGGCATGAGATGTGTTCACGACAATGATGAAAGGGGATTTAAGTGACTTTGAACGTGGCATGGTTGTGGAGCTCAACAGTATTTTGGAAACCGCTAATCTACTGAAATTTTCACACACAGCCATAGGGTTTATAGCAGGGGTCTCCAACCTTTTGTTCCCTTAAAGCTACTTTTCCAAAATAAAAATAGCTAAGAGCCACTCATGCTTTGTAACATTCATTCATTCACTGTCTTCATTTTATTCTGGTTAGGAGTCTAGCGCGTATCCCAGTAACTATGGGCCTCACAGAGGTGACTATTACAATCCAGAGAAAATAATGACAAATCAAATGTGACTAATGAAGTTTATGTACAATTCATAAAGCTTTTGGAGAGCTACTTGTAAAGTAGAGGTTGACTGATATGGGTTTTTTCTAAATGTTAGAATTGGACAGTGAGAACAGTTAAAAATGAGTTTTTTGAGAAAACCAATAAGGCAATCTCAGTCAAACTTGTTGTGCAGGTATAGCTTGGGGACAGCTACAAAATGCATTTTGAATGTTTGTTCTATGAGGTTCTATGCCAGAGAAATGAGCAAAATCTTGTTATTGCCGTTTTGAGCTTTTCAGGCTGAGATAAAACATTTTTAGATGGTTCCAATAAACTACAGTGTGCAAGAGCCCAAACTGCTAAAAGATGGTTGGGGATGCACTCAGCTGCTTCTCAGGACTTCTCAAAGCATTTTAAGGCCAAATCTCACAGATCTGTAGCAGGGCTGCCACAATGGCCTATAATGAATTATGAATTGGACAGTGAGAACAGATAAAGATGAGTTTTTTGAGAAAACCAAAAGGGCTATCTCAATCAAATTTGCTGCACAAGTAGAGCTTGGGGAGAGCAACAAAATCCTTTAATTTTTTTTTTCATACAAGGTTCAATGCCAGAGACATGAGCAAAATCTTTTTATTGCTGTTTCAAGCTGAGCGATTTTGGATGTTTCCTATGAACTGCAGTGTAAGAACCCAAACTGCTTTGGCTCGGGAAGCTGGAGTCCTTCAGTTGCATCGTTGCCCGAACATGTGCCTGACCAAAAATTGGCATTAAAGGGCAAGAATCAATCGGCCACCTAATATATTGGTCAACCTCTATTGTAAAGTAGTGAAAATATACGTAGCTCCCAAGCTATGCCTGGTTTGTAGAAAGTGGTCCGGAAAACCGAGCAGCAGTTTTGGAGGAAGAATGCCTTGTTGATAACAGAGGTCTGAGGAGAATGGCTAGACTGGTTCCAAAAATGGACAGTAACAAAAGTCATCTATCAAACCTCAGGCATAAAACAGCACCGTCACGTTGAACAAGATGTCTAAGTCACCTGGAGAGTTGCTTTTTAACTTAGTAGCATTAGAAGATGTGCCCCTAAATGCGTTGCCTGTGTCTAATTTTCTCCCATTAACTCAAATCACAGTAAGTGTAGAGCAGGAGTGTGTGTACGGTGCGTCTGTGGAGGGAAAGAGCAGCTGAAAGCCATCTGCTGGAGGAACAACTGGCTGCTTTAACAAGTAGGCAAACTGTCAGCCAGGATTAATGCTCTACCTTAAACCTGAGTTAATAATAAATGGGCTGTTTACTTGTTGAAGGGGGAGGCCATAGATAACAGCGCTCAGGGCCTCTCTCACTGCCACAGAGACGGGCTGGTTAAGTGGGGACCTGCCTGCTCCGTGGCCCCCAGCTCCCAAATCATTAGGAACAAAACAAGACTTTTAGACTCGCAGCGTAATTGAAAAGGTCAGAGTGGAGGCTGCCTTTAGAAGGACAGGGGTCATCAAAAACCTGCAGAAGTGGCTTTTTCAAACAGCATTATGTCTTTTTATTAGTCCTGACGATAGAACTGGACTGTTTGGTTACAACAAGATTGATTCTGATTGTGACACATTTGATGGTCAGTGAAGAATCTAGTGTTGTAGAAAAGACAGTACTAATCACGACCAAGACCAGTCCAAATGAACCAAGGAGACATTCAGGGTTTGAGACCAAGCCAAGAGTGACACCAAGGCAAACTGAGACCAGGTCAAGATCAAACCCTGGAAACTAACATTATTTTAATGCAACAGCTTTTAAAACAGAGACAGATCATGTTCCAGGTCCTTCTCATGTGAAAAACAAATTATTCCAAAATTATGAAGAATAGCATTTTCTTATAATGTTTGGTCAATAAATTCTCAGAGACTGCCACATCCAAGACTGAGACAAGACCGAGTAATTTTGGATTTCAGACCCAGACCGAGGAAAACTGGAGCTGAGACCAAGGTGTGACCAAAACCGTAAAAAAGGTCTCAAAAACGATGTTAAGACCAAGACCAGTCTCGGGCGCTACAACACTAGAAGTAGCTCAGCCAGCACAGCTCTAACCAAAGCGCTATTTTAATGGAATCTTTTTCATTTTAGAAGTGGGTTTCTTTTTGAGGCAACAATTAAAAAATAAAAAAAAATCTCTCACTGCTTGTCTTTTTCTAGTGGACAAAATCTATTTTGATGATGCTGATTTTTAGTATAGACATGTATTTACATTTTTTCATGTATTGTTTTTTTAAATTATTTGTTTCTCCAGGGCCACTGTAGGGTTTCTAAGGGCTGTTCTTCCACATTGGGCCCAGTAAATTGGCATAGTTCGTCATCAGATTCAAGCAAAGGCAATTCATCTGCAGGCCGTGGTATTTCGGGAAGGTCTTCGCCACTACTAGAGGGCACTGAAGGCCCTTCCAACACATCTCCCCCTCAGCTGCTGGTGCATGCAGGAAATGTGGGAAAGCAGCTCTGAGAAGAAGTCTGAGAGAAACGTCCTCCGTCTCCTCCTCCCTTCTCCTCCTTCCTTCCTCTCCTCTTCCTCCTCCAGGGCCACGCCAGCCCACGGTGGGGATTTAACTAATGAGCCTATCTGCTCTCCGCTGAGGCCATCCCAAGACAGCCTTCTCCTACAATTGGTTCCAGCGGGTTTAGACGCACCAGTCACTGCACCACTCGGTTCCGTCTGGAGATTAGAAGGTAATAAAACAGACGGAGGAGACGAAGGAGAGGTGGGCTTCTACATTATTTGCTGTTATTATCATTAAAGGAGAAAAAGGAGAAGTCAATGCACACAATCACATCATACACAGCGAAGGAAAGGTGCAGGGATGAAAATGAAAAGGAAAAAATATCTTCACATTTTGGAAATAATGCCTAGGATTGATTTTGGATTCAGAACTGCGGTGAACTAAAGAGAAGTTCGTTTCCTGTAAGTGCTGCTGTCCCAACTGTCAGCAAAATCACCTCTACATTACTCTCACAAGAAAACTCCATTTCTGCTTTTTGCATATTCTGTCTCAGAACCAACCCGGCTTCTTTCCTATTCAGCTGGAGATTTGATGCCTTCAGGAAAATTTAAAAAACATAATCCATAAATTCAGCCTCACAATTCGGAGTCATTTAGATGCTGTAGATTAACAGTGTTGAAAGCAGAAGGCCTGCTCCATAAAAGAGAGGACACCAGGACACTAGAGGCCCTTTTCCACTAGGCAGAACGGTAGGCAGAACGGAAGCACTGACGTCAAACGAGCACAACAAAAGTGTTAATGAATGAGATAAAAATACATTTGAAACTCACTTTTAAAACATAAAGGCACTGGCAACATTTAATAAAAAGACAAGCGTAAATCCTGGTGTGTGTCTGTGTGAGGCTGGTGTGTGTCTGTGTGAGGCTGGTGTGTGTCTGTGTGAGGCTGGTGTGTGTCTGTGTGAGGCTGGTGTGTGTCTGTTTGAGGCCGGTCTGCGTCTCTGTGAGGCTGGTGTGTGTCTGTGTGAGGCTGGTGTGTGTCTGTGTGAGGCTGGTGTGTGTCTGTGTGAGGCTGGTATGTGCCTGTGTGAGGCTGGTGTGTGTCTGTGTGAGGCTGGTGTGTGTCTGTGTGAGGCTGGTGTGTGTCTGTGTGAGGCCGGTGTGTGTCTGTGTGAGGCTGGTGTGTGTCTATGTGAGGCTGGTGTGTGTCTGTGTGAGGATGGTGTGTGTCTGTGTGAGGCTGGTGTGTGTCTGTGTGAGGCCGGTCTGCGTCTCTGTGAGGCTGGTGTGTGTCTGTGTGAGGCTGGTGTGTGTCTGTGTGAGGCTGGTATGTGCCTGTGTGAGGCTGGTGTGTGCCTTTGTGAGGCTGGTGTGTGTCTGTGTGAGGCTGGTGTGTGTCTGTGTGAGGCCGGTGTGTGTCTGTGTGAGGCCGGTGTGTGTCTGTGTGAGGCTGGTGTGTGTCTGTGTGAGGCTGGTGTGTGTCTGTGTGAGGCTGGTGTGTGTCTGTGTGAGGCCGGTGTGTGTCTGTGTGAGGCCGGTGTGTGTCTGTGTGAGGCCGGTGTGTGTCTGTGTGAGGCTGGTGTGTGTCTGTGTGAGGCTGGTGTGTGTCTGTGTGAGGCTGGTGTGTGTCTGTGTGAGGCTGGTGTGTGTCTGTGTGAGGCCGGTCTGCGTCTCTGAGAGGCTGGCGTGTGTCTGTGTGAGGCTGGTGTGTGTCTGTGTGAGGCTGGTGTGTGTCTGTGTGAGGCCGGTCTGCGTCTCTGAGAGGCTGGTGTGTGTCTGTGTGAGGCTGGTGTGTGTCTGTGTGAGGCTGGTGTGTGTTGGTGTGAGGCTGGAACTAAAACTGTATGAGCTTCAGTAAACAGGAGACTACTTCAGGTTTACCGCCAGCTTTTAGTGCATTAAATTCACTTCTCTGCTCCACTTTAACACATTTTAACCACTGAACATATAACAACAAGAGTTTAACTTGTGTTTAATCCATTCTAAACTAAAAATTATACATTTAGATTCTCGAAGCGAGAGCCGTACTTTGCTAAACCGGAAACAGCTGTTGCCAATATACGCTAGCTTTATTTTTAGAAAAAGTCGACTCAACATTAGCTCATCCTCTCTTGGAATATAGCTGTTTATCACAAAGACAAGTACGTGTTTGGTTAAAAAAAAAAAAAAAACCTTTCCGCTTTTCTTTTTGTTCTTTGGCTTGTTGTACCTCTAACAGTTTCAGATGCATAACCGAGCAGGACCCCACCAGGCAGGGGTGCCAAAAGTAGAACGGATTGGAACCCTTTTTTGGGAACTCTTTGGAATGCTTTGGGAAGTAGAAACACCTCCAAACCGACCCCGACCATACCTAGTGGAAAAGCGCCTTAGGGTTAGTGAAGCAATGAAACTGTGTCAATAGTAACAAACTACATCAGCAACTGACCAATGGTTGTTTTGGAGAACTGTTGCTGCAGGATGATCCAGATGTGACTGTGGAAAGACTTTCCAGCAGAATTACTGCCAGAGGTTGTCTACATGATGTACACAAAAATAAAATGAGTTTGAAATGAAATGCGATCAGGTACTTATTTAAAAATATAACTTTGGAGCAATTTGTAGTCAGCAGTCTGTGTTGTTTTTTTTATTTTTTTATAGAAATATATGGGGAAAATAATGGCAGACTTTTTAATGTAGTAAAGTTTTATTGTTTTCTGTTTTTTAAGGGGGCCATGAAACTCTAGACTTTGGGAAAGGCTGGGTTAGATGGTATAAAGAGTGACATACAAAGTACAAGCACCACACCATGTTTCTCTGTGAAAAAATCCTTCTGAAGAATCTGTTTAGATTTTGATTCTTCTTGACAGTGATCTCTTCTTAAGTTGAATTCTGAGTGGCATTAAAAAGTCTTTAAAATTGAATTGAACTGCATTGAATTAAAAGTCATTGAAAGGTCTTTCACAAGAAAGAATGTGAAGTTACTAGGGATGTAACGATATCCAAATCTCACGGTACGATATTTATTGCAATATAGAGGGGAGGCTCAGGGTATTAATGAAATGCTCACAATAACAACACATGTATATATATTATATAAAAATGCCCTGCTAAGCCCTTGGTGTGATAACCATTGTCAGATTATGTTTTATCTGCACTAAATTGCTACAGATATCTAAGTTTTCATCTGGATCACATTAGTTTTGTCTGACAAAAAAAGCTTTAAACAGCAGCTCAAACAGGGGCCAAGACTGTAGAACATATAAGGAACCTCCCCTTTGCATCAATGGCCATGAGGCTGTTGTAAACAAACAGCTGTCTCTCAGACATCACTGCTCAGAGTCAGTACAGAGGCAAGAGTTCACTGTTTTATCCACAAACTCCTGCTCACATCCCTCTTCTGCTGCACACTCGAGTTAGTTTATAGTTTTCAGCGCAAGTCCAGCCCAAGCCTGTAGTCTGCTCCTCTGAGGCTAATGAAGTACACAGAGACGGAGAGAGAGTAAATGAACAAATGAAGCAATATGGTGCTGCGAGTGAACATAAAAAGTTGATTTAGTAACATTTAATGTATTATTTACTAACCTTTTGAATCCTCTGAAACATAAAACAGCCATGAGTATTGATATTCACTTATCTTGTTAACAATACTGAAAACACCGGCCTCCTCCTCCATGTTGGCTCATTTATTGGCTGCACTCAAAGGGAGCAAAGGATCATGGTCTATTTAGTTCTCTCTGTTTTTTACCACACCAGTGCAACAAAAACTATGCATTTTTGCTTGAGGAGCCTACCGTTTAATACAGTAATAAGACCAGGACAGTAATGAGAGACTTTTGCTATCACAATATCACCAATATCATTACATCTATAGAAGCTACCCTGTAAACATGACGGTCATTGGTCTTTGCTAATTATGCAGCCTTCTGTTAGCTAGTCTGGCAACATACGCCGACTCAGGAGAAGCAAGTGTTCTTGTGCTTATAATTATCTACCATTTCAAACATAGGAAAAGGGAAGTGTGTTCTAATCATATGTATAAAAAAAAAAAAAAAACAAAAGTCCATCACTGCAGGTATAGGCCTCATAAACACAGCTCAGATAGTAATAAGAATACAAACTTTATACCAAGGGTCCCCACCCAGTAGCTCTCAGCTACTTTCCAAGTAGCTCCCCAAAGTTTTATGAATTCTCCATAAGCTTGATTAGTCAAATATAATTTATCACTTGATTATTGGCAAATCGACTTGTGTATGTATCCAATCCAATTCATAGGTGCCCACCTCCTTTGCGCACAAAATTATTATTTTTAAGATTAGGTGATAGAGTTATGTTTCATAGTAAACAGGAGAACTAAATATTTTTGTTGTTTTAATGTAAACTGTGAGTTGTGGACAGTGACTGGTCACTGTCCAGGGTGTAACCCTCCTATGGCCAATAGTTACTGGGAGAGGCTCCGGTGCCCATGACCCTTAGGAGAATAAGGGGAAGAAGATGAATGAATAAATGTTAGGAAGCACGAGTAGCACTCTGCCATTTTCATTTTATAAAAGTAGCTCTCAGGGCAAAATAAGTTGGAGCCCCCTGCTTTATAGCAATGTTGTTAAAAGATTTCTCGATGGCATAGGCTAATGCCTCGCGCACTGATGATGGAATTTAATGTTTATATGTGTCAAAATAAAAGTGAGCCGCTGGAGAAGGACCACTGCCTAAACTACTAGAGCTAGAAAGGTTTTTATATGTACCACGTTGGGCATTATGATCATTATTTATTAATATTTAAGTAATTTTTTGGGTCATGTAAATTTTGTAAAATGTTTCGGAAAAGTCATAGAAAAGTCATAGAAAATTGCTGGTAAAAAACTGTATGATCCTTGCATTAGCCACATTAGCTAAACACCTTTAAAATGTGATTGTTATTATTATTTTAATGGAATCTGGAAAAGGTGGGTTTCTTTTTTAAAGTAATAAATAAAAAATAAAAAATAAATTCTGTGTATTTTGTACACACACGTCTTCCATGAGAGCCTCCTTTATGCATAAATACAGAATATTAATGGCTGGGACTGTTACTTCTATGAAAATCATTAATTAAACAGGAATTTTAGTCTTCTGTATACTTCTGGCAAAAGTCACAACACTTGTGAGTGCATAATAGAGCTTTAATTAGGCCCTACTTGTGACCAACAGCAATAGCTAGTCTGATAAACTTAAAGGTGCTAGGAGCAGTATATATTTTTTATATTTCATAATATTTACTCACATTTATCCCAAGATATGAGGTAAACATGTTCATATCAATTATTGGTTTTACTGAAAACAATGGTACAGCTGAGTTATTCACAATAAAAATAAATAAATAAATAATAATAATAATAATAATTAACATAATGGCCAAGTTCTTTGTCCAATCAGAAATGTAGAAAGCAACCCACAGACCATTGTTTTGATTTAGACTACAGTACTGTTTAAGTATTTATATATATTTGCTCCTGTATATTCTCGCTCAAAAGCTGTGTTTCAACGTTCAAATCTAATATTTTGGTTTCATGACAAATAAACCAACAGAGTGACTCCCTCTCGGACGTTCTCTCACAGACGTGATAGCTTGTAAAGAGAAGTGTTTAGGCAGTTTTCAGACAGAAAACTGGGAGCAGACTCTGCCGTTCCCTTTGTGCAGCCGAAGGGGCACAGCTCCCTGTGCTCTGTGCTGCTCGTGGCCGTCTGAGAAGCACTCATTTGCGACGCGGAGATGACGCCGTGAATATCACCCTCAACTGCTAATTCTCCCAGGTCTGTGCAGCTGTATTAATCATTAAGACACATACTCCTCTGAGATGCAGCCGTGGTCATACGAGTCCTCTGCCAAAATGCTTCTGATTCCATTTGTTCCGCGGCATGCGCTGTTGGCAAAGCACATAACAAGCCGGGTGATGTTAAATTTAACCCCTTGCTGGAGTCATTTGCATTCCCGCGCAGAATTAGACGCGGCGGATGGATGTGCTGAAGGCGGTGTTGAGGGGCTCTGGTTGGGGACAGCCGAGCAGTGTAAGTGATGCATAACATGTCACTTAACTCATTTACAATTCCACTCCTAATGAAGGAACACAGTCTCGTTTGCAGATGTGTAGGTGCTTACAGGGATGGGCTATATGTAGAATGCTCATTGTGGAGATGCCATTGTCCTTCTGCTAATCCTGATCAGCTTCAACCAGCTCTGCAGGCTCAAAACTGCAACCAGCACTAAACGGTGTAGGTTCTATACCCTCTGTAGAGCATGAGGAGCTACAGGAGCCCTGCAGGGACAAGCTGCCTCTGAACATAGAAGCAATAAGTCTGTCTCATGATCATATCAAGCAGATGAAAACTGCGACAAAATGTATTAAATTCAGTTGTATAAAGGCTGTAAACCATAAGCAGGAGTGCAAGCTTTAGAAGACAAAAGCAAAGAGAGATTATACACAAGAGAAAACACAGTTCTGTTGAAATAGAAATAAAAGAATACTGAAATTTATCAGTAAGGCTCCAGAGCCACTCAGCTCTGAGCTCATCCTACAGCAGTGTTTTGGGTGCTGCCCACTTACTGTGTTTTCATACACAATCTTTTAATAAAACAGGCCTCAGAGTTCTGTGGCCTATATGTGCTGTACAATTTAAAGGTGCTATGGGCAGTATTTCTTCTTTATATTTCATAAAAATTACCCTCGTGTGCCAAGAAATAATGTAAACAAGTTTAAATCAAATATTAGTTTTACTAATACCAATGGTACAGCTGATTTATCAACAATTAAAATATATTTTACATAATGGCCACATAATGGTTACATTTTTAGTTTTGGTTCTAAAACTGCATTGCCGATCGTCCAATCAGAAAAGAGACCACTGTTTTGATTTAGACTGCTGTACCATTTTCAAACGAGTATGAGTGCATTTTTTTCAATTCCAGCCCCATTGAAGAAACACAACCTAACTCTAGGTTAACTCTACGTTATATTTAGCTGCATGTATTGATGGGCTATATGTAGCATGCTTATTGTGAAGCAGCCATTGTTCATCTGCTAATCCTGCTCAGCTTCTTACCCAACCAGCACTGCAGGCTTAAACACAGCACCGCTTTCATTCTCCGTCTAACGTAGTTCTCGTTAGAAAAATGCTGGCCAGCTCAAGACGCACCTCTGCCACAGTAAGTCACACAAATGTAAGTTCGTTCCTTCTGTGGCCTGGCTCAGAGGGATCGAAGGCTGCTCACTGTGGGCCAGGACCAGAGAGCGCCCAGGCCCACCATCCCAGCAGCACACACACAAGCAGCAGCCACTCCATTAGCTTTACTCCGATACAAATACAGTAGAATCATAACAGTTAAAAATCTGTATTTCTTTAGGAATTTAAAGGTAATGTGATACTTGTCTTTCAGGTAAAGTGAACACTGAGTCCTTTGGCTGATACTACATCTGCTAAGAAAGACTAAAACTGCACACATTTTTAAATAATTGTCTTTTATATTTGTGATTTTAACTATGAATTAAGTATTAATCTCCACAGCTTTGAGATCCGGCACGTAGGGGTTATCTGTGCACTATTGCTGTACCTTGCAATTAATATCTTTTTATCTGTTTTTTAATCAAGATATTTTTCTCAACATTTCTCAAAACAAAATGTAACAGTGATATCGAATAAAAATAAAATAAAGATTCGATATAAACAAAATTGACCTAAAGCAGTCACATTTGTATTCTGATACACACAGTAGATCTTACAGGATTCTTTTAAGCACAACAGTGTCATATTATCATGTCATGTTTCTGTTTACACCTGACTTCAAAGACACAAAAAAGTTGAATTTCAAATACAGAAGACACATTTACATAGGCAATAGTTGTGTAATTGTTGTGAGAATATGATTTTTGTTCAGTGCATGAATATGATCTCTCAGAGGAGGGCACTGTCCACAGCATTACCCCCCTGAAATAAACTAATCAAGTCTCACACACTTTCTATGTATAAATTCAGTCCACTCAGTTATTGTGTATTAAAAAGTGTTGTGTCCTTGTTATTGTGAAACACAGCATTAGTGAGAGCAGTTGCCGGTCTGTGGCTGATTGTGCAGTGTGGTGTTGGGGGCCACAGCTGAAGCCTGGGAGAAGGACTAACGCTTTAGCTCATCACTGGACTGTAAAAACACAGATGGGACACAACCGGACTACTGTAGTACATAAAGACATGTCTGATATTTGGAGATATGTCTGAAATTTGGAGACATGTCTGGCGAGTTCACTGGAAGCCAAAGTGTTCTGATATTGATACTCTGTTCTGCTAACATTAATATTTTGAGAGCTTCATTTTTTTTGTCTTTTTTACTGTTCTGTGATTAAAGAGTACTTTTCCACATCTGCATACACAAGAATACATACTCTCACAAGATAGGTCTGCAAAACCAATCAAAATCAAATCAAAATCACAATTTGAATGGTTGCAATTATCAACTCACAAAGGCTGGAGTTATTTATATGATTTAATCTCCACTGCAGAGAACAAAGTATCCCATCCCTACTGGATCTTAATATGTATAAATCATCCTACAGCAGTAGTTTAGACCTCTACAAGGCATGGTATTCCTTGTATTAGTTCAGCGGTGAATATTTCAGGTTTTTCTCAAGTGTCAATGCTCCATCACATGTTTAAAATGTAAACTTTTACAAAATATATCGCAAATCTTGTCACAGCCGCAATATCTGTCAGAAAAATTGCAATTAGATATTTATTAAAAATAGTTCAGCCCTATCACAAGACCCAGCAGGCTCAGAAGAGGAGGGAGCATGTTCCTGAACAGACCTTGCACTATTGTATTACTAGATTCCAAACCATTTATAAAAACTTTTGGAGGCTTTGGCCAGACCACAGTCTGTCTGTGTGGAGTTCACTGTGGGTTCTGTCTAGCTCACTCTCACCGTCTGAAGACAGTAGAATTAAGTGGAGGGTTGTTTCCTCAGAAGACATGACATCCTGACTGTACACCATATTGAAATTACTTCTCGCTGTCTTGCTAGTTCACAAATAAATTCTAATTTAAATATTACATTCCACACATGAGTCTGCACTTTGTGTTTTTTGAAACAAAGCATTAACATGTTCTCAGTCTATTTTTACATATTCGTTTATTGTAAGATATTGCTACAAATCTACAGAACTATTGAGTTTTACAGAACATTAACAGCCGTGAGCCCTGAGCACTGTGCTCTTGGCATTACACTCATATTTAACAGCATTTATTTCAATAGCAGCTGTTACTACAGGTCCCTGACTCCCCCAAAGCTTTATGATCAGAGTGTGGTACTCGTGTCACTTCAGACCATTCCAGACGTGTGCTGAAAATGCTGTGTGAAGTGTGAGTGGGCAGAAGCCTTTATCAGGTTAAACAGCAGAAGTCATGAGCTGGCGTTTTGCGTGTTTTGTAATCTCTGGCCTCATATCTGAGTAACACATTTAGTGTGGACTCCTCCGCTCAGAAGAATGAGCCCACAGTTAAACAGATAATGTGCGGTGAGTGGGCAGCAGCGGTTAACACAGCTCCAAGAGTGTCCGCTCATTTACGCTCTTCATCTATTATTATCACACACTGCAAACTCTGCACAGAGGCTCTGTGTTACATGCAAGCAGTAAAATTGAAATCATTGCCGTAGTCCAATTATTACTGGAGCTAAAATCTTCATTTCAAACACATCTGGATAAAGAAATTCATTGCCAGACTATGGCTGATGGATATATATATATATATATATATATATATATATATATATATATATATATATATATATATATATATATATATATATATATATATATATATATATATTGTATCAGAAATCAGAACAGGTACGTTAAATATATTTAACGTCACTCTTAAATTTTAGCAGCACAAATGATCAGACATGCTTCCAGATGCACATTAGAGTATCTGTTCCATGCACAAATTCTAGGAAAGACTGCCTTTTGTTTTTATGCTCCAGACAGATCAAATAACATGCACGTTTTAGGCATTTATGTATCTTTTATGTATTTTATCTATGTTTGTGATTTTATTTTGTAACAGGGTGCCCTTGCTCACTCTCAAGGTCCTTCCCTGTCTAAATAAAGGATAAATAAAATAAAGACAGCTATACAGTGTTACAGTCAGTGAAGTCAGTTTAGTTAAAAGGCAGCTTATCAGGAGGACGCTAGGCCTATGTGCTTACACTGATTTCAGAAAAAAACATAAAACTGAGTGCCCCGGTACACATATGGAGCACTAATATTTGTACTTTGATTTCACCGGTTCAAGCTGTGCTGCTCTTTACCCAGCCCTCACATGAGCACGCAGCGCCTCTGCTCCATGCTGAGGGGGAAGAGGAAAAGACACTACCAGTCCGTCCACAGTATCTCATCTCGGTTTTACTGGGATGAGAAAAAAACGTGTCCACTGCACAGGGACAGGTGGACATAAAGCAGACGTTCTGACAACATCCAGGTGTGTCAGCCACAAACTAGTAATCTGTTACTAGTGTTGTACTAGGGTTGTGGTCAAGCCGATACTCATCAAGACCAAGACCTGTGCAAAACCAGTGTGAAACAAGACCATGAGAGTCAAGACCAAATGTGCACAAATAAAATAAAGCCAAAAAGAATCATTTTGTAGCTCTCCCCAAGCTCTACCTGCACATCAGGTTTGATTGAGATTGCCTTATTGGTTTTCTAAAAAAAAAAGCTCTTCTTACCGTCTAATTCATTAGAGGCCATTGTGGCAGCCCTGCCACAGATCTGAGATTTGGCCTTTCAAATGCTTTGTGAAGTCTTGAGAAGCAGCTCAGAGTGTCCCCAAACCATCTTATAGCAGTTTAGACATCTTACAGGGCAGTTCATAGGAAACATCCAAAATCGCTTTAGCTCAGCCTGAAAAGCTCAAAACAGCAATAAAAAGATTTTGCAAATTTCTCTGGCATAGAACCTCGTGGAACAAAAATGTAAAAAAGCATTTTGTAGCTCTCCTCAAGCTCTACTCGCACAGCAAGTTTGATTGAGATTGCTTTATTGGTTTTCTCAAAAAAACTCATCTTTAACTGTTCTTACTGTCCAATTTTTATTTTCCCTTTTACTGCAAATGAATATCGGCTCCAAATATCGGTTATCAGCCTCCTTGACTACTAATAATCGGTATCAGTATCGGCCCTGAAAAAAAAAAAAAAAAAAAAAAACATATCGGTCTTTCTCCACAACAAATCTCTCTCCGACTGTTAGAACCCTCAGCTGCTGCAGCCACTGAGACGCCCACCCTCCTCTGCTCCAGAGGTTCTGCACCCTCCTCTGCCTCGAAGGTTCTGCACCCTCCTCTGCCTCGAAGGTTCTGCACCCTCCTCTGCCTCGAAGGTTCTGCACCCACTGCAGAGCCCTCTGCACATGGGGAGTGAATTCCTGGGCGGCTGACAGAGCTCTGCAGAGCCATGAGGGAGCAAGGCTGACATGTTTGGATCAGAGAGAGCCAGACCTGTCTACAACTCACAGCCAAACAACAGACAAGAAGTGCTACAGAGATGTTTGCACACAGGAGCACACAGCTCGTGGAAATGTGGCCTTGTGTAGTACAGGAGTAGTACTTTGGGACTGTCTGGTGTTGCCCACAAACACAAACTGAGTACATCATAAAGGGAAGAATGGAAGTTCAGATTTTAAAAAAGTAAGGGATTTTCCTTCCAGCAGTGCTCAGTTTGTCTCAGTTTTTGTAATCTTCAACGCTTTAAATTGGTTTATTTTGACCATGGAACAGTATGTAGCATATAACAATTGTCTCATCTGATCCATTTGAGAAATCTATTTTTGAAAAAATATATATACTTTTTTTGCAGTTTAGCTATTAAAATTCACTTTCCAGTAGCCTCAAAATTTATTATTACAATATAATAATTTGTTTAAAGGTCTGTGTTTTTTTCAGGCTTTTTGAAATAGTTTTTGAACTACAGTATTTCACATTTTCTAACTTAAAATAATGTACATGTGGAAAACCTATTCTGTTGGTAAGAGTTTATGCTATTGCTTTTGTTTATGCCTCATCCCAGAGACTGTTCACTGTAAAACAACTTGAAATGAAATTTGGTGAAAGTAACAATCTAAAATGATAGACCTATATGTGGAAATGTTCAGTGACTTTATTTTACAATTAACTGCTCATTAATCCACTCATTTCCATCTGCTTAATTCCATTGGAGGTTGTAGGTTTATCTGTTGAGTCATTTCTTTAGATAAAAAAACTAAGTAAAGGTAAAGTGCTATACTTGACACTGTATACAGGTGTACAATGAGTCAGTAGTTTTGAAACCAGAGCACCTGGAGGAAAGACTGCTAACCACTCTGCCACTGTGCTGCCTGGCTCAGAACGGGCGTAAAGAGTAAAAATGTTTCCCAAAGTTAACTCTATGAGAGGGACAACAGCACAGTAGCAGTCAAACATTTGGACTCATCTTCTCA
This sequence comes from Bostrychus sinensis, assembly GCA_020698575.1. Taxonomy (NCBI): domain Eukaryota; kingdom Metazoa; phylum Chordata; class Actinopteri; order Gobiiformes; family Eleotridae; genus Bostrychus; species Bostrychus sinensis. Next base: position 35,078,289 of record CM036251.1, read on the forward strand.
TAACATTTGAATGAGAAGATGAATAAAAAGCTACAGCAACATGTAATATTCTAATAAAAACTGAGTGCGTGACAACTTTCCACATCTCACTGCTCCACAATCACAGCTCCACAGACACAGAGTGGGGCTGCTGGGATCCACAGGCAATCTGCACAAGACACCAATTACAGCGCTTTCAAAGTGTCTAAATGAGGCCCTTCAGTCTGAATATGTTATTATGGTTATGATTCGAGGATGAAGACAACATGCTGCTGCTGACTCTTCACTGGTGTGTGCTGGTAATGGGATGGGCCTCGTACCACTGAAGGAGAGCCGGGGGGGTAAGCCTTATTTTGTTGCACTGGCTTATTACAATGCTGCCAGTAAATGTAGCATTTCCACAGGCCATGCTGCTTAGCTCAAAAGTATACTGAATATACTGAGAAATGCTTTAGAACAACTAATTATGGCAGAGTAGAACTGTACAGAGCTGCATTCCTGAAGTTCATGTTACTTAAAGGCACCAATGGAGAGAGAGCATTTGAGTTCTGAATTTGGTTTTATATTCTGGAACTAAAATGCATACATGGTTGGTTTGTTTATTCATGAATTTTTTGTTTAATTATTTTCTAAAAAAACATGTCTGTGTGAACTGGAAATGCTAAAATGAGTAGGCAGTATGCAGTATCTAAAAGTCTTGAACCTTTGTCTAGTTCAAATTTTGTAAAAAAAAAAAAAAAAAAATTTTGTAGTATTATTACCTATTTTTAACAGGAGCAATAAAACCTCAATTTTTTTACCACTTCTTACAGCACCAGGTCATAACACATTTACTCACGCTTCACTATTCAATTATTAATTGATTAATTGTAAAAAAAAAAAACAAAAAAAAACTGATTATTCAATTGTCAAAACAATCATTGCAGTCCTAGTCAGCTCTTTCATTTACTTCATTTACTAAGTACATTTTTTGAAGAAAAAGTATTTTATGAATATTGTAATTATCGGACTATAACCCGCGACTTTTTTCACACACTTTGAACCCTGCGGCCTATCTAACAATGTGGCAAATTTATAGAATTTTACAGGCTAATGGCCTCTGGGGGCGCACTAGCAGGAAGCGCAAGAGTGAGACAGACAGATGATAATGCGTGGGGGAAGACGCTAGTGTGATTGTGTTTTGAACAGTCATTTTGCGCATCATGCACACACCCTCATCATGAAAAACACACACAGCTTTTAAGTTAAAGGCAATGGATCTGACAGTCAAAGAAGGAAATAGAGCTGCTGCACATAAGCTTGGCATCAGTGAATCGATGGTGAGACGTTGGAGACGGCAGATTGAACTGCCTCAATGCAAGAAGATGACAAAAGCTTTCAGAGGTAATAAAAGCAGATGGCTCGAACTTGAAAACGTACTTGAAGACTGAGTGAACACACAGAGAGCAGACGGCCGAGGTGTCTCATGTTACAACATGGACACCTGCGGCTTATAGACAAGTGCGGCCTATATATCTTTTTAAATTTAGTTGGTGGGGCTTATATTCAGGTGCTCTCAATAGTCCGGAAATTACTGTACATTTTTTAGAACATACATTCACTTGAGTAGATTTTGAATGATTTTATTTGTACTTTTACTTGAGTAAAATTTTAAATTGTCTGAGGAGGGTTCAATCAGAAGGTTCTGGGTTTGAAACTCGGAGAAGAAGATTTTGCAAAAACATCCAAATGTTTTACTAACATTAATTTTATAGTCAATACTTTTTTACTTTTACTAATGTAACATTTTTGTTACTTTTACTTCTACTTGGGTAATATTATTTTTGAAGTAACAGTACTTTTACTTGAGTACAACTTTTGAGTTCTTCGTCCACCACTGCATAATGTTCCATCTTGACTTTTGCCATTATCTGTGCTCATACCACAGAACCTAGACCATAGAATTATTGTTAAGAAAGCAGTAAGTCCTGGTGTATAGTGATGTGAGAGTGTAGAGGTAAAGCTGTATACTTCTGCAGAACGGTGTCTGTCCAAAATTGGAAACAGATGTTGCTGTTTCATTTTTTTAATCATCACAAGAACAAGACATTTGAAAAAGAAATGTGGTTCATGTCTTTCCTTGTGCTTCTCTTTTCTGAATCTATCATACTTACATTAGCTCAACCTTTTCAAAAGCAGACCAAACCAAGCCTTCCCAAAGTTGTTGCCCTCTGTGTAGGGGCGGCTGTTGTTGGAAACAGACCGTCCTGCGGTGGAAATGAGGCTGCTGAATTCTGCAGCTCAAATTCTAAAAAGAGCCACCAGACTCTCATTAGAGGCCCATGTTGGAGAACATTAATAATGCAGTGCACTCTGGCCAGCATCTGTACATTCATTTGATCTCCACAACTTTAGCTACTTTCTGCTTTTATTCTGTGCCGTTTAACTAAGCAACTTCCCTGAATGTACACAGGGGTGTCGTGTGCCGCCATTTGATGCTTCTAAATACAGGAGTGTTTGAAGATGAACCCAGAAGACTGGCCCCGCTGTAGCACACGCAGAGGGTAGAGCAGCTAATGAGAAGCCGCCCTGGTCGCTGCAGCATAAACATTTTGCCAAGTTTATTCCAGAGCCCCCCAGAGAAGCATCTCAAGAGCTGTTCTCCTCATGCACCACACTTCATCTGAGAACAAGTTCAAAACAACGGTAAACTTTGAAGCTTGGAGCTCTGTAAAATTAGAGGGCACAAAGGGGACAAGAACCTATCCAAAAAACAGTAATCTGAAACATACTGCTGTCAGTATGTGCACTGTTAGAGCGTTAGAGACTCACCAGTGTTAAAACAGCAACGTTTAAATGAGATGAAGGGTTTAACAAAGTTTTTATTGCTTTAATTAACATAAAAAATCTAAAAAATTGGTGGTTACAATGAAGTTATTACAAACTCACAAGACTTCCTCAATGTGCACCCCGCATAATTAAATCTTAGAAGTTTATATAATAAACACAACTACAACTACAACTACTTTATATAAGCCACTGTAGCATAAGCCCAACAGTTTCATGTGTAACATTTATAGCATGAGCCCCACTGTAACAACCGATAATGTAATCTTGGCCAATAATGTAATAATTTTGGGAATTTTAAATCTAATCTAAAGCCAATAACGTAATAACTTGCCAATAATGTAATAACATTTTTGAGCCAATCGTCAGTAGAGGCATTTGCCTAATAACCCGAAGGTTGGGAATCCTTGTTACCACCAATACATACTCATTGTGTCATTGTGTCCTTGGGCAAGACACTTCACCCACCTTGCCTGTTTGAATGTGTCAGTGTGACTGTGTTTGGTGGTGGTCAGAGGGGCCGCAGGTGCAGAATGACAACCATGCTTCTGTCAGTCAAAATGTTTTCACGTTATTGGCCTAAAAACTTCATATTGGTAAGCTATTATATTATTGTCCTTTTTACAGTTAAAATTGCCAAAATGATTATGTTATTGGTAGGTATTACACTATTGGACATTATTACATTACTACACCCAAGAACAGCGGATATGAACCATACTGGCCTAAAAACCCCTTGCAAAGTAACATAGCTCATAGTTTCCACCGGTGCGTTTCCCTTTGTCCTTTAGCGGCTACACCCTAAAACAGTCACAATATTGTTTTAAAAAGGATGACATTTTAAAAAGAAAAGAATCAAGTCTTCTACATTTCAAGTCAAAATGAACCTGGGCAAAACTGTGTGTAGCCCTGGCCCTGCTGAAAAATCTGGACTGACTGGAGAGGAAGGGCTTAGCTGAAGGTCAGAGCAGCCCACTTCAGTGTGGCCGCGCTCCCCTTAAGTCATTTAGCTTTAATTTCCACATCTGATATGACAAAACGTGCTCCTTGTAAGAGGGATAAGCTTAGCATTGGCCAGAGCTAAAAATAATAAGTCTTGGATGTTAAGAGACCGGGGTTTGTTCTCCCAAGTCATTAGCTCAGATAGGCGCGATACTGACTTCTATTCCCCCCGAGGAGGCTGGAGGAATACTGCACTGCCCGCCACTGCCTTCAAAGTCATCACAAAGACTTTGGTCACCTTGTCGGGGGGAAAAAAGCAACAAGGAGATCTACATTTCTGCTGTTTTAAAGCTTTATTACCTGATTCTTTTGTTGCCCTGGTCAACACCAACCCCAACAACATACAGATCAGCATTTATTTAACATCAAGACTTTACTCAAACTGAGGGGTATAGTGGAGGTACCCAAACACAGGCTCAGGATCCATAAGTGGGTCACAGGAAACTTTACCAAAAAACTGAAATAAAGTCATCTCAGTGTTCCCAAACCAATACTTATCAGAGTCGAGTAGGTTTTTTTATCAGGTCAAGAAAGTGGGACCTTTAATATTCGTTTGCATGTATGAATACAAATGAATAACAGAATAAATCATACAAACTACTGCTTTTATCTTATAGCTAAGATAAGACCTTTTTAAGACTTTTTAATGACACTTAGAATAAAATTTTATTCCAGCATTGTCGGCAAAATAACAATCACGTATATAAGTTTTACACTAATAAAATCAGTATTACTCTCTGAAACTCACTGGTTTAGTTTTAAAAGTCTAATACAGGTAAAATACAGTAACTCCAGTTTTGCATTAAAAATCTCAAAATAGAATCATAAATTTCAGTGGTAACGGGATGTTTTTTGCAACAAATATGTCTGTGTCTACAACATTGTGCTGCCCATATAAACAACAGACAAAAATGTACTAAATAAAGACACATTCCAGTGGGTGACTTTATGATATCTGTAAAACTATTAATAAAGTGTGTTGTCAAGTTCACATCCATCTCACAAAAAAAGACAGACTTCTCTGTTATTACTTACAAAGTATTGAGTAGTAGTACACCAGTACAACACTGAAAAATTTGACTTAGATGTCCCAATTTGACAATTTAAGACATAGATGTACAAAATGTAATACCTGCCCATACAATCTAACATCAACATCAAATTTAATACCTTTTAATACTTTTAAGACCTTGGGGCTACCCTGCCTATTCAATATTATTGTGTTTTATGATTGTAGAAGAAGAATTAGCACAACATAGGTTTCAGAAAAACTATTGCAAACCAGGTATCGTTTAAGAAGTGGTATTGAAAAAATCTGAATGGTACCCAGCCCTAGAGTTGAGCCATTAAAAAAGACAGTGTAGCCAAAAAGGAGCTGTTATTTTATCATACAGCATTAAGGGACATACATTAAGGGATGCAAGCATGGGACTGGCAAAAGCTTTTAGTATGTCCTGAACACTATCACGTATTAAAATGCTGGAAAATAAAGTGTTCAAGACATCCAAGAGGTTTTTTGTCAAATAAATCCCTCTCAAAACCAGAGGGAAAAAAAAGAGTTATATTTGTAAGTATTTTAAGTAAAATCGTAGATGAAATCATACTTCTTGCAGAGACATGGGTACATGCTGGAGGTTGGTTTATGTGGGCATGGATATTTCATTAGGAAAAAGAGAAACATAGCTTTGATAATGTTAGTACAGGGAAAAGGGTCAAAGGTCACAATCCCAATACAGTTTTTTAGTTTATTTTTTATTTAAAGGTTTTTGAGTCTTTGTAATGGAGCCTGGAAATTCAAATCAGTGCTTTTATGTTCAATTAATTAGTATTAGCTTTAAAGGGGATGTGTGTGCAGGTCTGAGAAGGCAGACGTTTATGAATCTGAATATTTTGTTGTATGCACAATAGTGCTGCAGTGGCGGTCTTGGGCTTGTAGCAATGTTTTTAACAGTCTTGGTCTCGATCTCGTCTGCAGTTTTTCTTGGTCTTGGTCTCAAATCCAATTTAACTAGGTCTTGGATGTGGTGGTCTCATATACTTAACATAAAAAAAAATACTACACTTTTGAATATGTATAATTTTTTAAGTAGTTTGTTTTCAGCACAAGAAGAAACAGAAAAATGTCTGTTGGCATCATTAAAATTATCAATAATGTATTTGAACCACTTTTGTTTTTCTTTTTACCTTTCCCGTTTATTTAGTGTTAGTTCACAGGGTTTGATCTAGACTTGGTCTCAGTTTGTCTTGGTCTCAATCTCGGTCCTTAAAAGTTTCAGCCTTGTCTTGGTCTTAGTTCACTCTAATCTTGGCCTATTCTTGGTCTCATTATGGTCTTGACTACAACATTAACGCACAATGTTTGACTTGGAAGTACACCCTCTGGTGGTAGAGATCCTATACTTTTTTTAAATATTTTTTTTAAATAAATGAGAGCCCTGGTCATCATGTCCACTACAGAGAAATGAACTGTGGGGACTCAGGAGAGTGTGGCAATTGTCATCTACGGTCAAAATCACATTCTTCTCCTATCATGGGATAGTGTAGTAACAGTGTTTCTCATCTGATACTAAAATGATGCTCTTAGAAGTTTCTTTGGCATCAAAACCTATCAAGTTTATGATGATTATCTGCGTGTGCTCCCGATGGATGACAAGCTGCATCAGGCCTTAAAGATAAGAAAATCTTCAATGCACAACCAAGAGATGGTATCAGTGGCTCTATGAGAGATGAGAAAGTTCATCCCAATTATCAGAGCCTCATCCAAGAACTCAATTACAGTAAACAAGAATGGCTAATTTGTTGCCGGCAGATAATCAAAGCGGATTAGGCAGATAAAGATGATTTTAAGGTAGTGTGGAAGTGAATGCAGCCAGACACTTTCTCCTCGGAGCTACACAGTCACCAGGCTTCCGTGGTGACAGCAGAAGGTAAGAAGTTAGAGGCTAGACGTGACAGAGGCGTTCCATCACGCGCTGAGCAGCTCCTCCATCCTGGCTTTTAGCGTCAGACCCAGAGGAGATTCTGTATCTGCACGATAAACTCATCTGGCATGATTTATTAAGCAGCGAATCTTGGAGAACTTGTGCGCGGAACAGTAAGCCTTTCCACAGGGACACTCAAAGTCATTAGCACCTCCAAACTTCCTCCATGCTAATTTCTGCTTTGATACGAGCGAGGGGCTCATTTGAAACAGAGTTCAGAAACAGCTTGCTAATGTCAAAAACTTTTAGTCAACCAATACAACTAAGTTCTCGCTGGAACTTTAAAGAAGTGACGATGATCTGTGCAAACCTTAATAATGGTTCGTGGAAAAAGCCAGTGACTTTTATGTTTCATACTAAAAGAATAATGTATTCTCTTTCAACTTGAAACAGATTTTTTACTTTGGATTCGTATTTTATTTTTTCAAATGTACAATAAAAGCCTAGATGTCAGAATGGCCATACAGATTCAGTTTTATTGACAATTTGCTTCGTTCTGATTAGCACCATGTCTCTGACAAAGCCTCTCCACGTCCACCTGCTGACGTACGATAACTGAGCCACTATCTGGACTGTACTATCACTGATATCTACCCAAAAAACACAAGAAACACTGCTAATGTGACAGGATATACTGTATATTTACTCTGTCCACACTCCAGAGCTTCATCACAACTGTAAGTCCCAGTCCCTTACAATTTTACACATTTCTCCAAAATTGAAAGAACATTTCAAAGTAAATCCCTCAAGAGCACAGTTTGTTAGAAAATATATTTTTTTTATGAACTAAATGCTTGATGCTAAAGCAGGTCTTTTCATCAAACGTACAGATATGAAAATAAGAGAAGAGTCTTGATATAGTATTATTACTGTGCAAGTTTACAGTGACCATGAGGATTTTATTGAAATGGGTCAAAGTGAAAAACATTTTGATTGGTGTCTGATTCTTGTGACTACAGAAATGTCCAGGATGACCTTGTGCGAGGTCAGGCACAGGCAGCTGTCTTCACACGGCTGGCCCACCGAGTCTCCGCTGGCACCAGAGCCCGCAAAAGAACACTGGCATCACTTCATTCTTCCTCCATCTGCCACGGCTCGGACCAGGGGGCAACATCTTATTTTAGAGTCCCCCCACCCCCCCATCTGCCCCATCCAGCCCAGCCCCCCGTCCCATTTAGGACCTCTCATCCACTCTTCAAACACAGCTCCCAGGACAGAGAGTGGTCTGAACTTTATGAAGTAGAGTGAAACGTCCACGTCCTTCCTAAACTTGGTCAGGTGAAGGATAGTGGTTCTGCTCTAACGGACAGAGGCACCACTCTGACCTCGCACTTACACAGCACTTCAAATCCCACAAAGCAACAGTCCGAGACAAGGATCATTTCACAACAAGTGCAACTCCATTAACATAATATAATAATAAGAGAAATGTGTCCTGCTATGAAAGGATGTTAGTTATACTTTTCAAAATCATAACAAAATCAGTCCATGCTCGGTAAAATGTAAACTGAAGTTGAGACAGTGATAAGAAACAGCAGAAGGAGTATTTTGCAGCTAAAGAATTTGACTGTCAAATTTTCAGTAACTTCTGGAAGTGTTCTGTCATTTAGCTCAGTACAGAATTATATCTGTTTTTTGTTTTTTTTGTTTGCTTGTCAGTATATGTATTCATTTCATTCATCAGGTAAAGGTAACAGCAATTACAATCATCAGAAATCTATATTTTTGTTAGTGTATTATTATATATTATTTACCAATGTCGATGCTGTAGTCTAATCATCATCATCTATGTTTCTGCAAAGTTCATCTTTCCATTCTTTTTAAAAGAAATTTCTAGAGGGTTATCAGTTATATTTAAGATTAAGGAGTATATTTTGAAAATGAAGCCTGTCTTAATGGTTGGAACATCTAAAATTGATTCTATTACTGTGTGTGAAGGAATACTAAGTAAAGATTGAGAATTATGTCTGTTTTTAACGGAGTGAGGACCTAAAGATCACAAGCATCCAACACATCCCATACTAATGCAGACCAGACTCACCATTTAACTTAATTATTAGCTGCACAATGCTTACTCCAGCTGTCTTTTTGTCTAGCTTTGTGTTGCCTTGTCCCACCTGTTGTGTGATGTGTTGCTGCCTTCAAATTGAAATTATTATTAAATTTCATGAAATAAAACTGCTCAGTTTTAACAGCCAATTTACGGTTTATTGTAAAGAAAATATGGTTTTAAAGATTTTTCAAAAGACTGTTTTATTTACATTTACACAGCATCCTGACTTTTTCACTGAGGTTGTATTCATTAGTTCTAAAGTATTTCCTTTGGGCTTTCAGTTTGGTTGAATACATGCCTGTCTCAGATTTAGTCAGGTGTAGGGCTGTCAGTCTCTGGTCGTTTAGTCGACTAATTAGTCTGTGACGTCTTGGCTGACCTAAATTTTGATTGGTCGATTAGTTGCATGAACTTCTGCATTAATAAAGCTGATGTGACCTGTGTTTGAGGCTGGCGCGTTAGTGTGCTGCGGTGTGGAGCAAGGGGTAACTCTGTCCAGCAGCAGAGCACTGAGGCGGGGCCAGACACAGAGAGAGTGCACTGCGTGGTCTCCGCCTCGGTCATTCCATTCAACACATGCCGGTGCTGTGGGCTTCCATGCTCACTGTGATGTAGGTAGAAGGAGTTAAGACAGAACTGAAGCTGAACCAAACCAGATCAGTGGTGTGTGTCTGAGTATGGTCCTAGCAATGTTTTGGCAGCAACTTTGCCTAGCCAAAGCATTACATTGTCAGCTTTACATAAAAAGGAGAAGCCTGCCCTACCCAACACCACACCATAGCATGCAATGAATGGGCTAACCCTAACAGAAATACATGTCTGTGCCTGGATCTCATCCCGTATCACTGTATAGTGCAGGGATCACACCATTTTGTAGTGGTGTCCGAATGTTCAGTGAATAAAAAGGTGCACTCAAAATGTTCCCACATTTTTTACACAGTGCTGTCAATTTGATTTCAACTCACATCATTTCACAAGCGTTCACAGAGATTTTCTACTGCAGTTTGGGAATATGGAAACTCATACAGCCCTTAAGACACTGTGCAAAGATAAAGCCATGATCATCTCTGGAATATATGTTTCAGCACCACTGTTTAACTGGCTTAGAACAGGAACACGCAAAACACGGCAGAGTCGCCAAGTGAAAAATTGCCAAAGAAGTGTCTGGCAGAGGCTGTCTGTCTGGAAGAGACGAGGAGTCCACCTGAGGCCACCAACAACTTTCACTTTTCTTGGAGTTAAAAGTCGCACAGGTGTGATATAAATACCTGGAGTGATCAGCTTTCACATAACACTTTTCTAAATGGCTATAATTCATTTATTACTTTAGTACAGGCGCCTTCATTGTTCTGAAACCTGCTTAGTAACCACTGCCTGGCATCACCCTCCAGAGTTTATCAGTTCACAAAGTATCTCACCTCTTTAAATGTCAGGACAAACTTTTTATACACCGAGTTTTAATAGCAAGGTCAAGTTTGTTGTATTAAACCCATTCAGAAAATGTTGGGACAATGTATGAATAAAAACACAGAGATGTTGTATCAGTTGTATACATTTTTTTTCATATACATATTTTATACCTAAAGGGAATACCAGCCTAAACATATTTCTAATATAGATTTAAAACTGAATGAAATGTTTTGCCTGACTAAATAATAATCAAAAATGTAACTTTAACCCTTGTGCAGCCCTTTAGTAACAGAAGTGCTCACCTCCTAAAAAGTTTATTATTGATTATATTTGTTCCACTTTCAATCACTCAAATATTAATATTTTAATTCTGAATTAACATTAGAGCTCCACAATTAATTGAAATCAAATCAAAATCGCAATTTTAATTGTCACAATTTTCAAATCGCAAAGGCTGCATTTATTTATGTGATTTCATGTCCATTGTGGAGAATAAAATATCCCAAAATATCTGTATAAATTGTCCTACAGCTGTAGTTCAGACCTGATCTGAAAGGCATGAGATTGTTGAGCAGTGACTGTCAGTTTTCTCTCAATTGTTTATCCTCCAGCACATAAAATGTTTACTGTAAATTGTACACTTATTTCAAAATATATATAGCAAATCAAATCGCAACCGCATTATCTGTAAGACGAATCACAATTAGATATTTTCTCAAACTTCAGCCCTAATGAACACAGACAAAATTATTAATTCTCAATGACAAAGTACTAAAAAGGTACCAAAGACACAAGGGTTAACACAAACTTTAACACAAACTCGCTCTTTTGCTCATGTCACAAAACAACACAATATGTCCAAAGCAGTAATTACTACTAAAATGTTGTGAAGACCAGACTGACTCTTCAGAAGTCTGAGCTAAATGTTTGGAGACGTGCACTTCTCAAAGCCAACTTGACTTAAGTTCTGAACACACAACTTCCCAGAACAGCCTCTCTGCAGTGGTCCAACTTCTTGAACAGATGAAATTCCACCTTTGGTTGCTGACCTACACTTTGTGAACTCCTAACTGCAGAGTTTTTGCTGCCCGTGTCCCTCGGCTCTCCTCCATCGCTGTATTGTCTGTGCTTAAAGAACTTTGGTGAATCTGAATTGTTCTCTGTTGTAACATGACTCCCTGGAGAGTGCATCACAGCCCCACACACAGCCAGCCCCGAACTTCAAGGAGTGGACATTAATAAATCATAATCCCGAACTCAGCGCTCTTCAGTCACCTTTTTTGTTACATCTAAGCCCAATTCCCTTCAGGCCGGCCACAGAGACAAGTAAAGAGCGAGCTGCAGAGTGGGGAACACACTGGAGGTGCAGACGTCCCTCCCCGGGCCGGTCCCATCACTGCGGGCGCTGAGACCTGCTGCTGTTCACTGCAACACCTCTGGGAACAGCACTCCAGGAGCTCATTGACTTGCATGAAGGCTGACTGGAGTTCTCACACGGGTGCTTTCCAAAGACTGATGAGCTGCTATTGATCTGCTGCTTTATTATGTACAATAATTTGAAATTAGAAGGAAAAAGATTGGAATCATTATGTCCATGTGTAGTGCAGGACTAAACAATGGTATTGTAGTCAAGACTGTACAAATCAAGACCAAGACCTGTCTGAGTCCAGGGTGAACCAAGATCGAGTCGAGGCCAAACTCTGTCAACTAAAGGGGAAGAGTAAAGAAAAAAAAACGTGGTTTATCTACATAAAATATTATTTTAATGATTTAATGCAACAGACTCTACAAACAAAAACAGACAGAAAATTGTTCTAATGCAGTAAACAAATTACTCCAAAATTATGACAAATAGCTTTTCCTTATAATGTTTGGTAAATAAAATCTCAGAGACCACCACATCCAAGACTGAGCCTGAGTAAAATTGGATTCAAGACCAAGACTGAGTAAAACTGCAGCTGAGACCGGTCTCAAGACCAAGACAGGTCTCGGGCGCTACAACACTACTAAACAATCAAATGGAACATTTTCCTACTTACTCTTATTAAAGATGAATAATACTAAAGCTTTCTTTTCTTTTCTCCATTCCATCAACCCTCAACAAAACATCTTTCTATGTAGCTTAAATTAATTAATAAAGTTAATAAACGTGCCTTTGCGACAAACTTAAACACTGTATCAAGTTTAGAGCTTAAAATTCTAGCTCAGATTTCAGAGATGACCTGCAGTTATGTCTGCCATGTTCCAGATCACACGGATTCATCCAAATGTATATTTTTCTCTGTAGAGCTGCTTCTCCAAGTGCACAGACATGAGCAGGAACAGAACAAAAAGCATGGTCAGCCAACGTAATGCTTTTCCTGATTCCATTTTGTATTTTATATTCTATATTCTATCAAGAATTAAGATGGGCATTTAACCTAAAAGAACATTACCAACATATGCAAATAATCTGATGCTGTTAAATGTATACAATATGCCTACAGCCTGCCCCATTTTAAACAAATGGTCAGATGAAACTATAAAAGAGAGGGGTTTCAGACATACTTCACTTTGTTTTAAAGTATCTAGCTTATAAGCACTTTATTAGTTAATTCAGTGTTGACAGGTGAAGTCAAACATGTGAGTATATGACTGACCATAAATTATTGTGTTTATTCATCTGTTGATATCCTTGATAATAAAAACCATAAAAACATTTTAAAGTGTTTCACAAACCATTCCTATTACAACAGACCATTATAAATCTACAGCATTTACTTCAAAAACCGAAAAAAACATACTTTGTAGTTATCACTGCTCAATGGGAAGCCTGTTAGAATGCGAACTGTTTCAAAAGTAGACTGCCTTTTATACCTACGAGTGCTGCAAGACGCCGTTTGCTTTCAAGGACACTCTGGATCCCAAGGTACTTGTTGAAGAGGAGGAATATTATTAACCCCCGTGGCATGGCCTTCCATTTCTTCAGATTTCAAAGGCACAACCGTCAAACCATTATATTACAGCCTTTCTTTGAATGGTGAAAGCTAATTTGACTTGGGGAAAATTGCTCGGCGTAAGGTCAAAACAATGCCACAACAATGGCGGAAATGGGGCATTTTAAAAATAACTAGACAGGAGCGGAAACTTCAGCAACACGAGATGTTCTGTTTTTCTAGGCCACTTCGCAGCAGCTCGCCGTGACTAGACACTTGTCTTAGTGAAAAAGGGAACCAACTTAGTTTTACTTTAAAGAAAAGCTGGGAGAGCTGATAGATGAAGCCCATTTACTTGTCATGAAAAAATGTACAGAGCTAGAGTTAGAATTTGTCATGCCACAGTGTGATTTTACAGTAACATGACACTTAAAGTTTGTTAAAATGAGCCATATACATTTTCTATTTTTTATTTTATTTTTTTTTACATTTTTTTCCATTCCAAAAGAAGGTGGTAGAGGGTTTAAGGGCCGAGAGTCAGACTGAGACCAGGGCAAACAGAGACCAGGCTGAGAGCAAACCCTGTGAACCCTAAATAACTCTAAATAAAGGGAAAGAGTAAATAAAATAAAAAAAAACATTAATGATTATTTTAATGATCTAATGCAACAGACTCCAAAAAACAGAGAACAGATCATTGTCATCATTTTTCTTACAAATTACATTTTCTTCTAACAAATTACTCCAAAATCATGAAGAATAGCTGTTTCATATATTGTTTGGTGAATAAAATCTCTGAGAGCGCCACATCTGATGACCAAGATGCAGGAGCGTAACATCAGGCAGTGCAGCCAGTGCAAGTGCACTGGGGCCAAGAGGGTTTAGGGGCCCCTGGGAGTGGGCCTTTGTCCATATATGGTCAAGTGTTTTTATTTTAAAATTATTTCAATTCATGTTTAATTTAACCAACCTGGACCTGGGTTCATCTGTTTCGTCCGTGAGCTAGTTTATCTCAGGAAATCAATGAATTTTCTTACCATGTATGAGTAAATATTAGTTAATTAGTTAATGTTGCTCGACACTTGAGGGTGGTGTGAAGTGACCAGCTGGTACCAGGATCTCTGAGGATGGGGCAGTGTTTGGAGTCATTCATGATAATCTGACCTTTCCCTGTACGTATGAGAACAAGTTTAGTTTGAGGGGATTGTATCAGAAAGGTCAAAAGGTCATCGAGGAAAACCATGACGGTGCTTCCCTCAGGAGCGCACAGTGATATGACAACGCTGGGCCCTGTGTGTTCTCTGTCCTTGCTTCAGGGTGAGACTAGAAGAATTTGTCATGCCCCGTTAGGGAATTCTCCATTTTAACTAATATATGCTTCCAAATGCTTCTTGTAACAGTGACTGGTTATAAAAAGTACATAATATAAAACACTTTTCTTATGGTTTATGGAGTTCACTTAATCTCAGCTGTAACTGGTGGTTTTAGGTTGTTCCCTTGCCAAAAGGGATGGGGAAGTTTGCTCTTGAATATGGGAGCAGATGACCCTTTTCCAACAGCACTACTTGGTTTTACTATACTTGGTTCTACGCGCTTTGTTGCCGTTTCCATTAGGGAACAGTTACCAATACCAGGTACTCTTTTGGTACCTGCTTAGCCTGAGGTTCCAACTGAGCCAAACCAATGCTAAAATGTCACGCTGACAGATTGCTGGCTACTGATTGGTCAGAGAGTGTTCTCAGTTGTGAGTAGGGCTGAACAATAAAAAAAATAAATAAATCTAATTGCAATTTTTCTGACAGATATTGCAGTTGCAATGAGATTTGCAATATATTTTTTAAATTTATGTTCAGTTCATATTTTTCCTGATAAGAAGACTGTCATATATTCAGATACGTTCAGATCGTGAATCGAAGTATCCTTCAATGAAGAATTGATATCCTTTAGTAGGTTTTGAACGTTTTGTTAGTGAATTCATCTGAAAATCGCTGTACATTGTGTAAACTTTTCAGACAGCAATTTTAAAAGGGACTGGGTGAATTCCTTATGAGCAAAGAGCAGCTCTGGAAATGAAGGAACAACCTCACCGTCTCAAAACAGAAGTTGTGTGACGTGACATTAAAAGGGTCTATTAAGACCCTGCGGACACGAAATATGTTCTTCTCTTATATCACCTAAATAATTGCAGCCTTTGCGATTCGCTAATGGCAACAATTCAAATTGTTATTTTGATTGAATTTTGATTAATTGTGTAGCCCTAGTTGTGAGTCATATGTGCAACGTTAACCACAAAAACAAACCATCATTTTTAAAAGTCCCGACAACAGCTGAGCACAGCGTCTCTTTTTTGCCAGACCAATGGTTGCTCGTAAAATGACATCATGGGGCTTCGACGAGGTCCGTATGTTTCTCTGGAGCTGGACAGTCGACCTGGAATGAGAGGTTTATCCTCAAATGTTGTCTCTTAGCCGCTCGCAACTTCTCATCTTCAGCTTGATGCTGTATGGCTTCCCAAACTCTCCTGTACTTCTCAGCAGCAGTTCACCTCGCTGCTTGTAGCCTTTTCCAGCTCTTTTTTTGAAGGGGGGCTTTGCGGGTACAATATTGCCTCTGTGTCCTTCATTGTTGTTGTTTATGTTGTGTTTACAGGACGTCACATCAGTGAGGCACCACTGTTCCCACCCACAATAAACCGGTACAACCAAGTAATGGAAAACAGCCCAAACTCAGTAAAACCAAGTAAAGTAAAGTAGAGTAAAACCAAGTAGTGCTGGTGGAAAAGAGCCAAAGGTTTCTGACTGAAGGCTCTATGGTTCCATACCATTTTGATGTACCTTACTCAGCCACTTCAATGTTATCATTTCTAAAGTTAACCGTTCTCTGTTTGGCCAGTATGGTTACAGGACAGGCACTAAACGCACATTTAGCGGCATTTTGGCAGTGGTTCTTGGACAGTCGGAGTCTGTCTGCCGAAGTGTGTTGGACAGGTGTGCCTTTCCTCTCGTCTTTCCTGTACAGGACGTGGCATTATGACAATATTCTGCCGTGCGTTTGCGGTGACACGAGGCGCTGGAGCTCCCCTATAATTAACCCTGGCGCAGCTCCAGCCCAGGTAGTGCTGGAGAGAGCTCTGACTGCCAACGCGTCTGCCAAACGCCATCTATTCGCCAAACCTGATCCTAGACTCCGGGGATGCTTTGACACTCTCTGCCGTGCTCACTGTGGACTCAGCAGAGCGCCAGCCAACACTCCCATCTGTGGAAGTCATTATTAGATCACCAATAAAGGCTTAAGCAAGGAACCTCTGCATTAGATACAGTCGGCAAACATTTACCTCTTATTGCCTTATCATATGCAAAAAAAATAATAATAATAAAAATACTTTTGATGTCATGGAAAGGGTCATCAATGCCTACAGGACCTGACTAACACTTTACATTTCATTTTCAGGTTGTATGTATTTTACTGTACTAGATGTTTGCAGTGGAAATTAAGCCCTAACCCAGCCCTCACGCATCTTAAGCATAAAGTGATTCGCTACAGACATAATTTTTTTTTATTAATCAGCAGTAGTGGTAGAATTTTGTTCCTAATCAATTTATTTTCAAATTGGGTTAAGGAAATTTCAGTATTTAATTTGCACAAATATAATTTTGATAATCTCAACCTCAAAACAGACTCTGGGGACCCCCTGCAATCTCTGGCGCCTGGGAACCACAGCATTAATCATGCATTGTCAAATAAAAGAGCTTTAACACCAACTCTGGTTTTGTCCATGTCAGATTTGTTTGATTGATTGTTAGCAAAATGTATCAAAAAGTAAAACTGTCACAAAACGGTTCATTAAGTGGTAAAAAAGTAGCCCATATAGTATTTTTTTTTTTCAGTCTATGGAAAAATTCTCTCAGTCCTATCGGATCATTCATGTCAAATGTAATTTCACTTTTCTATTAAATAAAATGAGATAAACCTTTTCTTTAAACGCTGGTTGAAGCGTGGCTGTCGATAAGGGTCAGACTCAATCCAAATTCATGACCCACTGCTCGGCAAATCAGCTGGGCACAAAATAGCCTTCTGTTCCACTGTCACCTCCTGGTGCCTTCACGCTCGGTGGCCATATGAGGGGTGGGGGGGTGGGGGATTCCGGGGGGAGGAGGGTTCAGGAGCCCGGAGAAATTAGCAAAACCACTTAGGTGATTTCAACTAAAATTAGCCGTGCTGCCTGTGGGCTCCATCAATTGTGAACTTGCTCAAACTCCGACAGGCGCGCGCGTGTGTGTGTGTGTGTGTGTGTGTGTGGGGGGGGGGGTCTACGTCTCCCCCGGCCCGTTATCTGGGAGCCCCTTTTACTTCCTCTAAAGGCCCTGTATTCTGCTCATCTTTACATTCCACCACAGAGCACTCTAATTAGGCCCCACAGCCACTTTGCATGATCACAACAGAAGGCCCCGGCCGTATTATTTATCTCCTTCAAAGCAGACTTTTCTTTCTGTGCAGAAGGGCTCACATATTCTGGGTTTGGAAGTAAAAATGGAAATATGTTCATGATTCCGGACTGTATGGCACAGCTATTCAACATCAGTGAGCCCTGTAATACACCAAAGGCCAAAGACTGTTAAGTTACAGGAGCGGTTTCCAAACAGTGGGTCAGAACCACCACATGATGTTCAATATACTTTAAATGTTCAGGTTAAATTGTAAAAGTGTGTGAGCAGTAAACTGGTAAAATACATCTGGCTCAAGTTGGGCTTAACAAATAAAAGCTAAAGTTACTGCCACAAATACTGCAACTTCCAATCAAACATGGATTGCAGCTGTATGAGCAAACACGGGGACATTTAGAGGAACAAATGTCTGCTCTGACCAGTGAAGCAGCTAAACTGGCTGAGGCTCAGTCTGGGCTGTCTGTAGTACCACAAACTGTCTGCCGCAAAAAACAAAGACCAGCAAGATTTTAATTCCAAACTGAATCCAAAATCATCTCTCACAGAGATTACCTTTTCCCCAGCAGACACTCTCTAATTTAGGTTATTAATGGGAATAGTCTTCTAATTAAAATGTCACATCCAAGTGAGTTTTACTTGAGATCAAACACAAGACTATAAGCTGCGAGAGAAAAGGGTCTACAGTTACTTTATATGAAAGTCTACGGAAGCAAACTTGTCTCATCACATTTTGAATTTTAAATGTCTTTGAATTTCTGCCATTGAAATTTTTTACACTGAAATAGGAGTCTGATTTATTTTGTCTCTGAATTTCAGTCACTCAAATTTCATTATCTAATTTTCACTGTATTTTTGTGGTGGTTTAATCTGTGTAAAGTTTTGACTTTGACGTTGTTTTGCTTGTGAATACAATGCTGGTGAGACAATGCTATGTTTCTCTGATTAAATGTGGAAGCATGCAAGTAAAAACAAGATATAGGTGTGTGTATTCTACATTATACACTACAATATGCAGACACATTTAGGCTAAATTCAGGAATCCGCTGGAATTAAAACAATTTTCTTTACTTCTGTTATGTATTTAACTCCCTCCCTAAATGTCTCTAAAAGCATAAGATATATTTTAATGTTGCAGCTCCACTTGCTTGTTCAGTGCTTAGGCCTTACCTAACACAGAGTTAAGCAACACGCAGGTTTGGACAAATTAGAACAATTCATCCTTCTGTAAAACACCACAGACCATGTTATGCAATGTCTAACATCTGTTCCTTCTGTAGCCAGATCTACAAGATTTTAGCGCGGGTGAGAAAAATCACATTTACATAAGGAACAAGGCTAAATAAAAGGGCCCACCGCAGACTGCTGTCACACTTAATGACCAATTCAAATATCAGCAGAATAAAGGGCCATGCAAATTGGACGGCTTGTTCAGTGTCCCAGGTGAAATCACTTATTTGCACACGTTACAACCTCCATTTTCCGTGAGGCCAGTGAAAATGTATGCAGACAAATGTTTCCATCTCTTTTGGGAATGTCTAGCAGAGGACATTTCTTTGGGAATATGCGCACATTCTTTATATGGCATAACGGCTGAGGAGGAGCTATTGTTTTGAGTTGACAGGTGCTCGGAGGAAGCACATCGGCCTCTTATATCAAACTCACCATTCCTGACCTTCGGCCCAGTTTCGAGTGGGGGGACTGTGCGTGAAACTAAGTGGGAGCAAGGGAATGTGGAGTAAAAGAAAGTGACGACGGAAGAAGTTACAAAGGAGATTTCCAAGGACGAGTGTAACTTTGGAATGGGGTGTGCAGAAGTGAGAGGGTAGCCCAGTAAAGAGGAGGGAAAAACGGTCAGCCCTCTGGGGGAAGGGTCATGGTCAAGTGAGTGAGGGAGGTAAGACAAATTTTAAGACATCAGCCGTAGAGACAGGCTAAAAATATGGACCACTCTTTCTTTTTACAATCACAACTGTTTGCACTGGTCAGGAGTGGTCTGCTAAAGAACGCCTGCTAACAAACTACATCTCACTTGCGTATGAATATATAGCTATTTTTATTGTATTTATTTATTTACTACTTTATTTATGTACTCAGGTGTCTAGCCCCTTGCTACACTGCAGCCAACGTCTCTGGTTCAACTTTTACATCCAAGTAAAAAACAATTAGTACAAAAATAATGACAGATTAAAAAGGTGCAAAAAAGTATGCATGTAAGAAGTGAATATAACGCCTGGACCATGCAGCTACTTCCCCACCTTCCACGGCTGTGAATCTTGTAATGATGACTGACCTGGAGGAATTCTGAACCTCTGTACACCTTTGAGATCCAAATGACTCCACAGCTTGTCCACACACTTTCATTATTTTATTTTAATTATATTTTGGTAAATGTTGATTTTGTAAAACAGAATTCTGTGCCATACTTTCAGCTCCTTAGCCTTTATGAACTTTTGAACACTTATGCAGGTACCTTTATTCCTAAAGGTTATTTCTGGATTTCTGGTCTTACCATTGCATTGGCAAATGGTACTCTACTAATACATCCACTACTTGTTATTGACCCTAATACCCAACTTATTGTGGGCATCTCTGTCTTTCTAACTGGCTGTAATTGTAGTATTTAGTTATGGGTTATTTGCGAATGAGCTGGGACAAAAACTGGCTCTTTAAAGTGAACGGTGAGAGATGTTTGTTTTTTTGTTTTTTGTTTTCTGAAAGGATCTTTTCAAAAACAGAGCAGATAATAATAGAGAGAAGAACCCGGAACCGCCCCTCTAAACTAAGGCACTTGGTCTTCCTCAATCCCAATCTTCCCTGAAATATAAAAGTTAAAAGTTACAGTTAGATAGTTAATGGTGGTTAGTTCACAGAGAGACAACAGAAGCTGTTTGGTGCTGCTGTTTTTCACAGTGCACACTACAATATATTTATTTTTATTCTTGTATATATTCATGATGAGGTTTTTGGAGTTCTGCAGGTCAGCTGTTGCTGTTGTTTTTACTTTTTCGTACTAAATAAAGTCCTGCTTGTTGTTAGATGTGTCTGTGTATTTTTATGTTTTTTTTATTTTTAAGCTTAATTATAGGTGTGTTTATATACTAAGATGTGTTTCAAAGCGTCAACTTTTTTTAATATTTCATCACAATCCATGTATTTGAGTTATATATGAGTACACAATACAACTTATTTGTCTGTGAACTGTGATAAATTTGTCTGAAATATAAAAGGTATATAGGGGGTAAAGTGAAGAGCCAACTGGGAGCTAAAAGAGCGGGTTCTTTTTGGTGAGCCGAGCCAAATGATCTGGCTCACTGAAATGAGCCGGATGAGATTTGCATTGCAAGTCATCAAATGCTTACATGGCTCTCTTTTATGTATAGTGCTCCTCTACCAGATTTAGCGCTTTCATCAGGGATGTGGATAATAGGAGGTAGAGAGGTAGTGACTGAGCCATTGCACTGCACTGAAATGAATGGGATTGCATGGTGGCAGGCTTTTTCCCACCGGCCAAAGACATGCATGTATATGAGTGAACATGAGAATCTAAAGGTCCCATAGTGAATGAATGTCAAGAGTTGCCCCTTTGGTAAACTGTCCAGGTTTTAGTGCTCCTTCGTCAGCTAATCAGTAAGATCTTTAGTTGAAGATGAATCAAAATCAAAGTTAAAAAATAAAAGGTAATTATAAGGGGGGGAAAAATCATGTAAAAGATTACATTTAGAATCTGTGTAATTTGGTGTTGAGATTTTTGTGTACTTGTTATGACACTTTGGTTATGTCACACCAGAAGCTGCTCAATGTTTTGTGTAGAACACTAGGACACAGAGCAGTGGCTCATCTTGTTGTGTCACTGAGGGAGCATGAAGGGATTTAGGCAGAAGAGGAATTATTAAATTATTAAAGAGCCCACTATTGGCGACCACTCACACTGACCCATACACCTGCATGCATTTGGACAGTGGAAGGAAGCCCAACTGAGCCAACTCATGGTCGCACATTGTCACGCACCACAGACAGCCTGAGAGTTAATAGTTGTGCAGAGTAGATTTAGTATAATCTTGTCATTACTTTGTCCTCTTATACAGCCAAAAAACCTTCTGTTCAATAAAAGATGAATTATGATGTGCACTTTGGCAGACATTACACATACTTTGATGCAAAACAAAGAAGTCTTGTCAACATTAATGCAGTACACTACAGTTTCAGTCCTCATCACATTTGGATCTCATTTCCTCCGTTTGTTTTACACAGCTCTGTAAATAGTCTCATCAGAGAGCTTCAAAAGTCTTTTGTTATTTGCATTTAGCAGAAATGTTAGCACTGCATCACAGTTCTCCATATGCCTCCAGGCGTCACCAAAAGACTATTTTTGCTTTTAATTGGTAAATCATCAACTTTTACTTGAGAGTACAACCAATGACAGACGTTTGAGCCCCTTGGCGCTCCATCCTGTGGGCAGCGAAGCAAAGCCCACAGCCAAGCCAAGCCGAGCTGGAGGGAAGTGAAAGACTCCTCAAACGGGCCCAAAGCCTTCAAAGAAGCCACCATTAGTGAGCGCTCATCAAGCGGGGCAGGGGCAGGCGGGTCCCCTGGTAGACCGGGGAAACTCTATGGGACTAGGGGGAGGCAGAGGAGTGAGAGAAGAGCCCCCAAACCCAGAGGTGTCTCAGAGCCAGGCCCTTCTATTCCCAGCCCAACTGTCACTGGCATGCAGTGCAGCCCCTCCGAGCTCCGAGTGTGAGCTGGTACGGCTGTTCACCACCGCTCTCCAGACTTCACTCATCCCCTGCCATGCTATTGTTGTGTCGGCTGTTCT
This sequence comes from Bostrychus sinensis, assembly GCA_020698575.1. NCBI lineage: Eukaryota > Metazoa > Chordata > Actinopteri > Gobiiformes > Eleotridae > Bostrychus > Bostrychus sinensis. The sequence goes on from CM036251.1 coordinate 35,100,716, forward strand.
TTTATTCTTCTACTGAGCCATACTGAGCCATTAAAGCATTTGGATGAAGCAAATTCTTCTCGGCATATGCGATCTTGATCAGCAACAAGGCGACGTAAGGACAATATGCTGTTTGTGTTGGAGGAGTGTTTTAGAGCAGGACCACTGCAGGAGCGCTCGCTGAATGCACATCTAGAACTACTTTGAAGTGAATGTAGTGCATTTGTTTCTCCAGTGAGAAGCTCTGGTTAAACCCTTCAGTGAGTGACCTGTATAGAGGAGTGGTCTGCAGAGTTCAGCAGAGTTAAGTTATTAAAGGAGGGTTTGTATTCCTCAATGGACCAGGGCATTTACTGATAACAAAATAGCTGGCATATTATTGTGGTCTGCCATGCTTCTGAACATGTCTGGAGCAACACAAAAATCTGTTGCTCTTACCACAAAGTATATTGGCTTTAATTTGTGTAGTCCTCCATTAAATAAAGCAGCATATAATGATGTTCTGTACCCAGGCACTAACACTACAAACATGTAGTTGATGGCTGCCAGTGGCTATCATTGCTAATATGAAATTAGTCAGTGGTCACTGTTGAGCCCCATACATGCAAAAATATACAACCCATCAGAGAAACAGAGCAGCACATAATGCCTGCCCCATTTCCAGGATTTCTGCAGGCTTCAATAAATTTGATTTAAGATTTTTTAAGACCATTGTTCAAGAAAAATAAAACCTATTATAAGCAGGCAGTGTACAAAAAGCTCAGTCACAAAGCATTTTGGTTGTGGTAAGAAAAGTTCTAAGCTCTTGTATTGGTGCCGGTAAAATACCTTTGAGCGTATAGTTGGAGATTCTAGGAAGTTGCATCTAATGTATGTGACATATTCGAGACCTGTTTAAATGTATTTAAGACCTAACAGTCCGCATCTCGGCAAATATAAGACTTTTTAATAAATAAATAAATAAATAAATAATAAATTCAGGCTTTACAATTTAATACTTTTTAAACTATTTAAGCTGACCCTGTAGAAAGCCTGATTTCAGAAAATCATTATTAAAAGAGTTATTTTGACTTTTGTTTTGAAACTTTAAATAGTAACTTCAGAAGTGTCTCTGGCATCCTTGCTGTGCCTAAATGTGTTGCTATTTTAGTAAGCACATAGTAGGATTAGCTTTCATTAAAGTAAACAAAAAAATACAAATGTCTCTTTAATCAAAATGTATTTATATAGCCCTTTACAACAATCAAGGTAACCTAAGTCTCTCAGAAGAATACTAGTACATCGTAAATTGTACATACACATTTTAGAACTACTTTGTACAGCGCCTGTGCCCAAATCATCTTACACCACCCTGCGGTCTGCTGCACCAGAATCAGATCACATCAGCACAGCTCCTCACATTAGCCTGAATGTGAAGCGTCAAAATGACTGCGTATGGAATTACAGGCAGTTCAAAATTCTTGGTGTTAATCAGCAGGATCAGTTTCAGGAACCAGCTCGAGCTGCACACTGTGTGAAGAATCACTGCTGCGGGTGAACACAGTGGGGCCGGAGGTGGCACCGTGCCATGCCCCACTCTCTCACGGTGACAGAGCGATCGTGTCACGCCGGGCCAGGTGAGCGAAAAATGGCAGCCCGCTTGATACACAGCCGGCTGCTTTAATTGGCTAAAACAAAGTAATTTGAGAGCAGTATGGGGGGCACGAGGGGGTAAATGACGGGACAGAAGGTCACTGCTTCCCTCTCCCTCCACTGGGTCCCATCCAGCGACACTCCCAGCATGTGCTACACTTAATATTGAGATCTATTATACGCTCACCCTTCGCCATCTGCCTCCCACACGGAGAGGCCGTGCCACAGACCTCGTCTCTGAACCCAAAAATCCTATATCTGTTAGATTATTATACTGACTGTGTGAGCGTACACCAGCGTGCCTCTGATTCATACAGTCTGATGAGAGCCGTTAAATTATACCAAATTATGTAAGTGTATAAAAGGCAAGCAATAAGCCGGCTTTAATGTCCATATGGTGCACAGCAGATGACAGAGGACAGGGCCAATTTGCAAATGCTGTAGCTGTTTTTATTTTAGGCTCCAACAGATAATAGTGGACCCGCTGCCAATGAATTTGAATATTTTCTAATTTTAATGCCTTCCATGTTTGTACCTGATTAGACAGTAAGTACAGGGATGCCCCAGTGTTGTGTAAAAAGGCAGTCTATGTAATGTTTAAGGTTTAGTAATTAAGGCCCTATTGTAGGGAGTTGTCAGCACACTCCCAGTATGGAGTAGACAGACAGGACAGGACAGAGCAGAGGCCACAGGGAGGTGGAAGGAGAATATAAATGAACACCTAATACTTCCCGATTTGGTGGTGGTGAGGCTAGGTGCCTCATATTATTTAAATAAATGTACATGATTATGTGGCAGATTCAGCAAAGTTCAGTTTGCTGCAGATAGGCATCTAACAGAGCTTGTGAAACTCTAAGAATGCCGAAAAAGGCTTGCATCTAGAGGTCGACTGATATGGGTTTTTCTATGGCCAATGCCGATATCATTTTTTTTTTAATTCAGAGCAGCTGATGGCTAATAAACACTGGCACTTTTTTGGACGGAAATGTAGGGCTGTTTTTTATTTTTGTTTTTTGTTTTTTTATCAAATTTTATAATATATAGGCATTTGTTTTGCTTATGAAAATGGAAACAAATGTGTTAGGGGCAGTGCAAACAGTTAAAGATGCATTTTTTTGAGAACACTAGGAAGGCTATCTCAATCAAACTTGCTGTGCAGGTGGAGATTGGCGAGAGCTACAAAATACATTTAGATAATTGTTTCTACGAGGTTCTGTTCCAGAGAACTGAGCAAAATCTTTTTATTACTGTTTTGACCTATTCAGGTTGAGATAAAGCGATTTTGAATGTTTCCTATGAACTGCAGTGGAAGATCTCCAGACTGCTACAGGATGGTTGGGGAAGCTGGGGTCCTTTGGTCATATGGTTGCCCGGACATGTGCCTAACCAAAAATTTTTCAAAATTTTTCCACATATGACTGCAGATAGACAAGCCACTTCAAGAAGAGCAGCAGCTCCAGTCTGAGCTCCTCCCAGTGACAGCCTCAAACTCTCTAAGCCTTAAAGGGGCACACAGGTTCTGGTGAAAGAACTACTTTTAGTCACGTTTGGTCATGATGTCAGTAGGAATGTAGACAAACTGTTAAGACGGACATTGCTGCTTCTTCACCACGAGGAGGCCCAGGGAAAACCTGGGACACACACTCAAAAGGAGCTAAAAGAAGTGTCTGGGCAGAGGGAAGTCTGAGCATCTCTTAGACTACTACCCTATATTCTGCCCCAAGACACAAGAAGACAATTGATGGATGCTTTTGTTCAATAATTGTTTCAGATGTTTGGCTTGAGGTATCTGTTCTACAGTTAGATAGCATTGTAAAATAATGTAAACAATTTAAAATAACTGTAATATTGGTCTCATAAACAAAACCTTACAGACTCTTCTCAGGTTAATAACTCTTATGTGCGTATGTTGAGTCAATCAATTTAATGATGGCTATGGCAACTTGTACCCATGTGTACAGATGGCATGTACTTATTTGAGTTCCACTACATGCTCCTCCCATGTTGAACAGGCACCGGACGCCTGTGTGGGACCGTCCCAGGTGTGGCTGATACATGGATCAGTGCTGCGGCAGCGCTCAGGGCCACAGCACACCAATCCTCCGAGGACCTCTCCGAATGTGGCCCCTGCATTTGCATTGAGTGTGGAACGGTTCATCTCTTCGGTACGGCGGCGGAGGGGGGAGTGTACTGAGGGGGGTGAGGGGGGCGGTAGACCAACCCCCTGAAGGCAGAATCAGGTGTTATCTGTCTGACGGAGCACACCACCATCAATCTCCCCTGTCCACTCCGCTCTGCCCACAGTCAAACCAGCGCAGGGAATACATCTGTGCTGACAACACACAGACAGGAGAAGGAACCCAGTGTGCCAATCCGTGGCTATATTTACCTTGATGAGCTATTTATGAATGTTATACCACAGCTGAAGGAGGCTTGAATTCTCATTGGTTACACACGAGGATACATCAACAAGTGTAAGATGAAATCATGAAGGTGGTGTCTGTCACTTCGTAAAACCCAAGCATTACAAAGAGAGTGGTATGAAGTATTCACACCATTAGCCACAGTAGATATGCAGAGACATGCACAGTGAAATTTTAAGAGTAAATTTTACTCTCTGTCAGAGTGTATATGGTCGGTCCTTATCTATATAGTGTTGAATTTACTCTCAAACACATGACCATGACACTTTATATTTTAAGAAATACAAATTATTATTCTTACAGTATAGCTTGACCAATGACATCTGCAGCAATTATACCTTCCAGTCTGTGACCGGAGGAACTGATGTCATCTTTAAAGAAAAAAAGTTTACATTGAAGTTTACATTATATTTTTAGACAGGAAAAAAAAATGTTTTAGATAAAATGTGTGCAGTAGATGCTGGAGTCATGTCTGTCACTGTTCCCCTGAGTCATGGTTGGACCATGACTGATGTGGACTGGACTGTGTTATTTATTGAGTTTTAATACAGCTGAATATTTCTTCAAATTTGACTTTCAGAAATACAACATTCTGAACTTTATGGATTTAATTCAATTGATAACTCCAGAAGTAATTTGTTTACTGAAAAATAACTTTAACAATAATTGTTAAATTGTTCAAGAAGTACAAAAGTTTTCACATTTAATGATGGGACTGAGTGAATTAATTTGTACTCCTTTGCATCTTTAACACATCATGTGTGGCATTGCTCACCAGTGTCATGGTGCTGTTTTTGAGAGTAAATCCAACACTATATAGATAAGGACCATATATACTGAGAATAGAGTAAAATTTAGATGTGTGTATGTTTTATTTTTATGCCCTTGGTAAACAGTGCTTTCGTTCACTGCCTGCTGTTAGTCCATAGTTCGCACATCACCAGGACCACTCCAGGAGCGCACCAGGGCATTCACACCTGCTCAAATGAACTGGACTTTCCCTGGAAGCGCACCAGAGTTCGATTAAAATGAACCAAACATTCCAAATGTGAACACACACAAAGACTTCATTGCCGTTATTATTAAGGAGCTCTTTGCTGACTTATTGTATGATCTGTGATATTACGAGATTTAAGGTGCTTTCAGAATAAAAAGCTTCCTGTTCTACTGGACTTTTATATATTTTTGTTCAGACTTCAATCATTTTCTTCAACTCACACAGCTCATTCAAAATTCATCACTGACTTTTATCTGATTCCAGCAGACTAAATAACTGTGAAGCTGTTATGGTTAAGAATCCATCAAAGATTTTACTTCTACAACCATCCTGACGTCTGGCCCCAAGCTAAGCATGTAGTATAGCAGGCGTCCCATGCTCCCGCTGCCGGACCACAAGAGAGGCCTGACAGGTAAAATTTAATTAAGCACAAATAAATCTGAACTGGAAGAGAAGTGTGTGTGAATGTCCTCAAAGCCCCAAAGTCACAAAAACAAGAGCATATTCTTGTAATTAATCTATTGGACAAGGTTTTCTTAAGCCGTGGGCATCTCCACAACAGGGAATTGAACTGTAGAGGGAACAATGAGGAGGAAAATAAAGCAAGTTATTGAAGAAAAGGAGGCTGAACATTTGCATGGACACCTGTTGACACCTGGTCTGTGGATTAGAAGATGATGGCTGTGAGTTTGAAAGGCACTTTGTCCAATTAGAAGTGTGCTGTTTCCAGCTGCCCCTGACAGAGATGAAGTGGCTCGTTCAGAAGACACTGTGGCACTGAGCCAGCACTCGAAGTCCAAACACAGAGTGGAGCCGGGCCAGCAGAATGAGAATCACACGCCTGTTTAACACCACATGACAACAGCACGTTAAAGCTACACCACAACACAGATTATTACAGAGGCCTGAGTTTATCCCAGGCTTTCTGCACGGCAAGTTGAATTTAAGACTTATTTAGACCTTTTTAGGACCATTGACCATGAAAATTAAGACCTATTTCATTAGCATGCAGTGTACAAAAAGTGGAGTCGTAAACAAGGCTGTGCTGTTTCATTTAGACCGTCTGTGACAGTGAGTGATACAAAGCATTTTGGTTTCGATAAGAAAAAATCTGAAGGTGTCGATGAAGGTATGACTTTGAGCATTTCAGTGGGCATTTTAGAATAAGCAGCAAATGCAGGTCATTGCATTAAATGTACATGTCACATTTAAGTCCTGTTTAAAAGTATTTAAGACCTAATACTTTGCATCTCAGTAAATTTAGGACTTTTTAAGGTCTTAAATTCATGATTTTTATATTTAGGACTTTTTAAAAAAATTTAAGACTCAGCGAGAACCCTGTTATCCAGAGATCAGTGATAAAGGCCTCAGATCTGTGCAGGAGTGAAGGGGACTGAGATACTCCCTACAGCACTCACACTGTGGTTCTCAAGAAAAGACGCACAAGAATCAGAAGCGGCCATTAGTCATTGGTCGAAGAGCGCCCCAAGGAGAACAGCTCTGTGATGCCCTCAGATCAGTGGTGGACAGTAACTAGATACTTCTACTCAAGTAGTTTACCTATGTACATTTTTGAGGAAAAAGTACTTTGAGTACAGTTTGTAGAACATGCTTCTACTTTTAATTGAGTAAATTTTAGATGATGTTTTTTGTATGCTTTTACTTAGTAAAAGATACAATTGTTTAAGGAGTTAAAAGCATTTTTTGTGGTCTGTGGTTTAGCGGGTAGCACAGCTGAGTTATGATCAGAAGTGTGTGGGAAACAACAAGAAGAAAAAAGAAGATTTTGCATTCAAATGTACTTTCTACTTAAGTTAATTTTATACATAATACTTTTTTACTTTTACTGAAGTAAAATTTTAGATAACTTTATGTTAGGTACCTAACATAATAGTGTTAGGTATGTTTACTTCTCCTTGATTAATATTATTTTTAAAGTAACAGTTTACTAGAGTACCGATTTTGAGTACTTCCACCACTGCCTCAGATAAATATAGTATGCCAGTGCAGTTGTCTTTATATTAATATTATATTTAATTAGAAATATGAATACAAATTATATACCAAACATTAGCATTATTTTCAGTGTTAGTTCATAATATTAATATTAATAACAATTATATAACATTAAACAATTAAATAACATTAATAACAATAATTATGATTTTACTAAACATCTATTTATTTATATCTCTGTGACTCCCGATTGACATGAAACAAAATCTGTCACAACGCTTCACTTCAAGTACTCTCTGTCAGCAGAAATAGTTATGTTCCGTGTTAATTACTGGCAGGAGCGGCTCTAGAGGGCCCTTGCCTCCCCATATGTACTTGAAAACTAATTTTGTGATGGGTCAGACATTTATGAGGAAAACTCCAATTTCCGGGTATCTTCAAATATTAAAGAAAGTTTATTAAGGTTTAGTAGGTTCATTTTGTCTTCATGTATTGTATATTATGTAGCATTGTTGTCAGAGATAAATGAACATAATGACAGTGCAGCAGTTTGTTAAAATCTGTTTTACTCCATCTTGAGTAGAAATGCACAAAAGCTTTAGATTTGGACAAATTTGTGAGGCATTTTTCTGAATATGTTACTCATTGTATTCAGCCGCAATGAACTAACAATGCCATTTTAGACACTGGAACATTTTCTAACATTGTGGAAATTAAATGAATGTAACCTATGCTCTGCTCTGTTGTTTAAAATGCAACAAAATGTTTTCCTAAATGATTTTATAGCCCAATTATCCTAATTTTCCGGGCACATTCTCTGTAGTTCCTGTAGTTCAAATGTTAGCACTAAATATAATGTGTTATTCCATTTGTCTCCTTATAAATTATCCATTATCCTTCTTGCCACCCCATAGATTTATGCTCTAGCTCCGCCCCTGATTACTGGCCATGTAACGTGGCATTTCATCTCCTCATCTTCCGTCGACAGTACATCAATGCCTGGCCTCTATCTTTACAAATGAATTTATGAATGTTTATGAGTGTCAAACTGGACTTGAGCCTATGGAACCTTGGAACTATACGATAAACAGACAGTTGGAAGACACCACAGTGGTCACAGCCACAAAAGAAAGGATTTCATCTGTCTGAATGTTGTGGTCACAATAACTTCAACGCCAACCACCCATCTCTCCCAATACTTGTCTATGTTTATTTGTCTGTACGTGAACGCAGCACAGCCAACCATTCATTACAGCTCATAAGTCCCACATTAGTGAATACAGCCCCAGATATTGATTGATCACACAGATAATATCCGCCGTCCTCATGTCATAGATGGCACGTAACAGGCATTTTCAGTCACTGTCAGTAACCAGCAGCAGCAGCCCTGGCACAAAGCCTTAGCTCCTAAAACAATCACTCCAACACTCCACGAGCAAATCGTCATTAGCCAGTTATTCATATTCCAAAAGTGCCTTTTCAGATCCATAAAAGAGCTCAATTGTGTTTGACAGGAACATTACAACAAATCGAAGACATACTGTGAGACGCAAAGAATAGAGATCATTTTGTGATATGTTCTGAGCGTGTTTATGATTGTTGTCGTCTCAACAAACAGCAAGATTATTTAACAAGACAGTTCCCTCAGTTCTCAGATATACAGCAAGAAGCACAGAGAGAACACACTACTCATAACAGAGATATACTCATGTCATCAAAAGTATATAACTCACATCTACAAGTATACTGCTCATATATGATTTGGGCTGGGTACCATTCAGATTTTTTTGATACCATTTCTTAAACAATACCTGGTTTTTGATACTGGTACCTGAGCAATACTTTTTCTGATACCTATGGTGAGCTCATCTTCTACAATCATAAAACACAATAATATTGAATAAAAGACACATTTTTGAAGCTAAATTCTTAGCTAAGAAGTTAAAACCAGTACTTTTACGATTTATTCTGTTATTTATTTGATTCGTACACACAAAGGAACATTAAAGGTCCCGCCAAGTACTGAAATTTGGTATCAAATAAAAATATCATATCATAACTTTTCTTTCAGTACCACAAAGGTATCATTTAACAGTACCCAGCCCATATATGTGATGTCATCAATACTCAAGTATACTGCTCATATGTGATGTCATTAATAGATAAGTATTAGGGATGTCCTGATCAAAAGATTGGTATCGGGCACCAATCAAGGAATTTTTAAATGATCGGATTGGATCAGATTAAGTCACATGATCAGGCCAATCTTATGTTTTACATCTGCCACAAACCAAACCAACATGACCAAACATGTCTGCATTAGAGATGAGCGAAACAACAAATTAATTTGATTAATTTCTGTTTTTAGCCGCAACTGTTAGCGGACATTTTACCTCTGTAATGCCTTTGTTTAGATGTGACAGCAGTTTGGCAAAAATGAACAGTGTAGATCTGCAGCCTGCAGCACTACCTTTACATATTTTTGTTTATGTATTCTAATTAGCCACATGCTCTGCTTAGTGTCTTTTAACAGACCTGATATAGTGTATAAAGTGTTATAGACCTGGCTTTTAGAAGCAGAGAGGCCTTAAACAAAAGAACATTCATGTCTTCGCTAATGTCTCTGTAAGAGTAATGCACACTGCTGCTTTGCTGCAGTTTTGCACAGACATTTAGCCTAAAAACACAGCTATGCAATATGTTAGGTAATATTACAAACTTCAAAAAAATGAAAATGAAAAAGATTGGTATTAGGACTCAGATCAGCAAAAGCCCAAACAATTTTGGGAGCCAAAAAAAGTTGATTGGGACATGAGCAGTATACTGCTCATAATGTATATAATGTCATTAACACACAAGTATACTGCTCATATATAAAGTCATCAATACACAAGTATTCTGCTCATATATAAAGTCATCAATACACAAGTATTCTGCTCATATAGCTTTGTACTTTGGTGAAAAGTGACATTCTTAAGTTAAGTTATATTTATTTGATGGAAAAGGTTTGAAAAGAACTGTAATGAGAGGGCTGTGCTATGACAGTACACATTCACCCTTGACACGTGCGCATGTGCACATGCTTATCACTTGTGGTCTGGTCCCACTTAAGCAGTGTTTCCAGTGCCTATTGGTCTACATAGCTTGTCAACATCAGATCTATTGCAATTAAAAATAATACTGGAGAAAAACATGTATTCCAGCAATGGCTTGGTATGCCAACAGGAAATCAGTGCAAAATAGAAACTGTAAAAAAAGGAAGCAAATAGAAATGCAGTCAAAAAACTAATTGAATGCATGTAAACTCTTGGTGGTGGAGAATTGCTTTAGTTATAATTTTGTTGTGGGGGGGTAGGTATGTGAGGAAAGGTGTTTTGGGGCGACTGAACATTTAAGTCACATTTACATGGAGTCTCTGGGTAATGACCTGTAGCATTTACAGATGCTCAGACTTTAGGACGTGTTAGGACAAGGCCCCTGCTCACAGGCACACTTTTTGCTGTTATTGTAAAGCCCGCTCAAACAGCCCTCAGCAGCTGACCAAAACACAACATGATCTGATGCTCATAATGACTGCTTCTGAGCTCCAGCTGTACCAGATTTGAATCAGTCTGCAGATAGTGTGTGACTGTAAGGTGTCTCAGAAGTCAGCGGGCTGTTTGAAGCACACCGAGCTGAGAGTGGAGCTAATTCGATTAAGAGCCGCGGTACCTGGAGGGGCCTGATCCCTATCTCTACCTTTTTTTATTTATGGGATTAAGTTGAGCTTGTTATTCCAATATAAATAATCAGGCTAATATTAAAAAACTCTGTGGTTTTGTCCCTCAAGTCTCCACAAGGTTTTATTTGAACTGATATCACAAAATCTTTAGAAGTGGAAGTGCTGAGAAGGAGATGACAACCAAAGATGCAAATATGCATTACTTCACTGCCTGTGATTAAAAATCAAAGCTTGGTCACATATTTCTGCTTCAGCAAGAGAGTGAAATACCTAATGATTTTTAATTTCTATTCAATTCAATTTTATTTCTATAGCCCAGTATCACAACAACAATCTCATCAAAGGGTTTCACACACAGTTAATCAAACATAAACAATCAGACATAACACACAATCAACACAAACAGTAACTACACTAAACTAACAGACCAGGACATCCCTGATTCTTGGACCCTCCTTCTCGGTTAAAACTCCTAAAAAAAAACAGCCCAGGGAACAAAAGAAGAAACCTTATGGAGCTCATATTGAAGGAGAAATCCTCTCCCAGGACGCACAAGCCAATGATGCAGAGTAGCAGAGTAGTTAGCTCTGCTGCATTACAGAGTGCCGACTGACCATAGCATTTCTGTATAGATTTGAACTTGTTAGCCAATAAGCAGTAGAAATACTTAGAGTTAGTTGTGCCTGTGCTGTATTTGGATATTTGTCTTGTAACAGGGCTAAGCTCTGAGGTTTTGTTTGACGAGGAAAGGAGAACTCTGAGATATGATCTGTCATGTAACAGAGATATGAATATCCAGGTATCTCTGACAATATCATATCCCTTATACTGTCCTGCTAGAGGAAGGCTCAAAAACAAAATACTTAAAAGTGCTATTAGCAGTATATATTTTTATACTTCATAAAAATGGCACACGTGTTCAAAGATGATGTAAACATGTTTAAAATTAAATATTAGTTTTACTCATAACAATGGTACAGTTGATTTATTAACAATAAAAATATGTTTTACATCATGGCCATGTTGTTTTTGTTTACATCTTTTCTTTTGGTTCTAAAACTGCATCGCTGATTGTCCAATCAGAAAATAGACCATTGTTTTTTACATTTAGACTGCACTGTTTTCAAACCAGTACGAGCGCTGCTGCTTACAGTACCTTTAAGTACATTCAGTGTTGTTAAAACCTCTCATGAATGTATGAACATATAATAATGAACCTGTTTCTGACTCCTTTATGTAACAAACATGCCTTGCATTAAGGAGACTATATTAAATAAAAATGTCTGCATCTGTTTGGTCAGGGCAGTCTTCTGAAGTGTTTATGGCACATCAGACACAATTTCTAAAGTATAATAATAAATCGGATTTCTAAGGCTCTTTAGCTAGCTCACCAACCACACAGACAGGCTCAGAGTTTGATTCCAGGCTTAAGAAACAAAGTAGTAATGCCAGTAGTAGTACTAGTAGAAGTATGCAGTTACTGACTGTTAATATGTGTTTTTGTTTTTTTATTAATTTACATTTGGTACTCTGTCCTGTGTCTCTGGGTCTCATGATGTTACCAATCACGTTATTCCTGACTGCATGTTCCATTAGACTGGGTTCACCTGCTTTTTTAACTCACAGTAAGGCAATAAAAGACATGTCTGTACAAACAAGCGAGTGTTGTAAGGCAGTTCCAACAGATGCTCAGTTTCACTTTGTTTAAAGTCAGAAAAAGCTCTCGACAAAGTTCTAAACAGAGATTTGGGGCTTCCTCTTGTGCCTGTCTGTTTTGGTTCAGATGTGAAAGGCCTGGCTGTGGATGTGTTAGACCTCCAGAGCAACCAGGCACTTTTCCTCTCTGCACTTCTTCTTCTGAGGGCCCCCTTCTGAGGATGCCCCTGTCATGTGTGTGCGGTCACTCTGTACCACATTAAATTTAGACGCCTTTAACTGCCTCCAATCGTGCATCTGGAGTATTAGGGGTATTAATATTCAGATTTTTGTGCACACTTCTGTAAATGGGCCGTAGATCTGAGCTCCTGAGTCACCTCTGGAGACACACATCAAATGTCTGTCATCAGTCAGAGCCAGACCCAGTTAAATCACTGGTGAGGGGAGCGTCCCGCAAGAGTCCAACTTCACATCAGGGCTGAAGTTACATATTTTCAAAAACTTTTCAAATTAATAAACAATAGCACTGCTTTGATCACAATGCTTCAAGTTTCTGAAAAGGTAATGTAGGTATGATTTTTTTGGGAACTTTTTATTTAGGCAAACAGAGTATTTTTGAAAACATGAGACACACTACTGCTCTGTAACTCCACACTGCTGCAGTCTATGATCCTATAAAAGTCAGTATTGTCCACTTTGTGTCGAGATACTACTGTCGATTACTACACTACTATATTTCCAGTGTGGTGAAATATTTGTAGTTAATACAAAAGTATTATCAGATAACCTTATTTTTCCACTAATGAATAAATAATATACCTTTTTTTTTTTTAAATAAAACATGATCAAAATAATCACGTACTTGCAGTGTAAGTAGTTTGAAATCCTCTATAATTCTCAAGAGTCAAAGCTTGTGAATGAAACAGCTTAAAAATATACAACGGCATCATGTTAACAATGTTATTTGTCAGGAGCAGTATATAACAGCCCAGTCCATGAAACACAGCATCTATGTCAGCTCTCCATCCATGGAAGTTTAACAGACATGAAGACATCATGAGCACACTAAAGCCGTACATAAGCCCACATACACTGTGGGATTTTTGAACCGAGTTTGACCTGATTTCTGGTTGCATGACAATCTTTCAGTAGGACCGAAATTCATCTTCATTGTGTGTCCTTGTCATGTTGTGTACAGGGAGTTATGAGACCCTACCAAAAATCAGATGGTCAGATGAATTTCTGGCATTTCTGATGCGTGGGGGCATCACACTGTAGACCCTTCCAGGAGTGACATTATTAGAAAAGTTGTCCACGCAGCCTGTACCGAAATTAACATTCTATCCTTTCTACAAGGTAGCAAAATAAAAATATTAATTTAGACGTTTTGGATTCTGCAGGAACAAATGTTTGTTGTTTATATATTTATTAAAAATTACTCTGAATTAATATGACCCCGATTGGAGTCAAGTCCAGTTGCTAAAGTTAACTTATAAAAGTAGGATATTGTGGTGATAGATGAATTAAATCTGAGCATACAGTGTCATATTGTTGTGGTCCAACACATTTCTGTTACTTCTTGTCCTGCTGAACATTGAATTAAGAAATGTACATTTTTGTATCGTTTAGCTTATATGCTAATTATAGTCCCTAAATACTATGTTAAATATAACGGCTAAACATTCACACACTTTCTAAGTTTTCTGACATTACTCACCTGTGGTCAAGTGGTTGTCTTTTGCCACACCTGTCTTGATTATTCCTAATTTGCAGTTGTTTGATGGCTTGTGTTAATTCCTCCAATAAAAATGTGTTATTGTCTTTTGAACTTCGGTAAACATAGACGTTCTGTTTGCAAACATGAGGGTCTGTAGATGAAGCGGCCCTACTGACATCACTGCGCTGCATGTAAATACAGAAATACAACTGCAGTCATGGCAACAAGCAGATGGAGGCAAAACTGTAGAGTTTTGCAAAAACATATGTCTGCGTGATGTGTCTTCCTCAGCATATAATGACCGACAAGCAAGACAGAAAAGTATGGAGAAAAAAAGTGCAGCTAAAAAGCTCATTTTGTTTGTTTCTAAAGTTAGATAACATTAATATTTTATGAGTTTGTGAAGGAGATAGTGAAATAAAATAACATGAATGGGTCTGGAAGTCAGCTCTGTTTAATTTCACTGGTACAGAGTGAGCAGATGGGCTGTAGTCGACCATCAGTAAAGTACAGACTGAGCTGGGCTTTAAGGTGAAGCATTCTAAAATGGCACAGTGTATGCCCGGCTTAAGGCTGGGAAATGTTAAAGAGCTATATTTATGTTCAGTGAACAGTGAGTGGATTCAGAGGCCCACACATCTCCTGTGACCTCTGACTCTAATAATCATGTTTTCATTAATAACTACATAACAACCATAGATAATTAAGAGTAGTAAGTAAGTAAAGAAATAGTTTCATGAATAAATTAGATACAAAAAGCAGCACAACACAGATCAACTACCTTCAAATCTATTTTTAATAGTAAATGCTTCATCTTCATGATATATTATTATTATGATCTTTAACCTCCACATACAAGTGCAAGGGCCAAGTGTACTCTCAGCATGTCAGTATCAATGCAACAGCTCCACATGACATAACATGGAACATACACATAACAAGGAATGCAAATAACAACACTGAGGCCCAGAATGAATCATATCTGAACAAATTTTCAACTGAAGTGATTTTTTTACTGACTTAAAGCTGTTCATGTTGACATACTGCATCAAAATGGCAAAAGACTGTAAGACACTATTCTGGTTTTGACAAATTGCTCTAAAAATGGTGGTGGTCCAACTCATGGTCAACATGTTGATCCTGTTCCAATCGTTTCTTTGGAAAGGTGTGTTTTGAGTCATTGTCCAGAGCCAGGATCTGTTTTCACGTGATGTCATAACATTCTTTAGGCCTTTAGTGTTGGGACGAGACAGAGAGAAGAATCTGCTGCTAAAGTGTCTATGTGCAGATGTTCTATCAACATGCAACAAAACAAATCTCCTCTCTGTCAGCGCACATTACCTGAGGCCAGTTGTTTTTTTTTTTCTTTACAGCCTCACAAAGTAACAACATTATTCCAGTTAACAGAGCTTTTAGCCATAAGATAAAGAGCAGCCGTGGACCTAATTCACTAACAAGAAATGGTCTGGTTCAGCTTTGGTTTGGATTTTTTGTTTGCATATTTATTTTAAAAACAGAGTATAACCAACAGAAATACTGGCCCTGCTCCATCTGAGTGTTTTCCCTCATCCTATTCTAACATAAATGACTTAACTGTAGTTTTTTCTTAATACAAAAAGATAACTAGCATGAACTGAAAACACTGCAGAAATAAACAGCCAATATTATAATAGACATTTTTTGTGGCACCAAAAAAAGTACCTAACAGACACACCCTCCGTCCCTAACACAGCACTGCAGTGAGGTGAAATACCAACTCTTTCCCGACTTTCTCCAATTGTTGCACACAATCTTTTCCAAAGCTTCCTCTGTCCTGTGTCAGCAGCTGAATAACTGCAGGCCCTCTGACGCACTCACTGCGCCGTCCAAAATAAACTCATTAAAACAATGTTTGTGCCTCTAAAATAGTAATGCCAACCAAATCTTTTGCTATGCTACAATATATTTTAAGGAAAATCTATATAAATTTTGGCTGCAGATCACAAAACTTCTTCAGAAAACTATTATTATTACTACTATTATTAAACAAGCAGACAATAATGACCCAGTTCTCAGTTTTAAATGGATTTCCATTTAAATGGTTTTAAATGGAAATGAGTGCTTTAGAACATGCACTCAGAAAGGCTCCAGTAACATCTGTCTGTGATGTAACGTACAGAAAGCTAGTCTTCCTTTGAAATTTATGTTGTTGTTTTTTTGTTTGTTTGTTTGTTTGTTTTGTTTTTTCAGATTGCACAATATGACCTACATGTGCCTCTGCAAACAAATAAACATGCACACACATGCACACATTTGTACCCTGGTCCACATCTTGTGTCTTTATGTATAGTGTGTCAATTATATTGTATGTAATTATAACTCTTTATGAATTAGGAATCAGCTGTAAATACTGTACTCTCACTTGATTGAATAATAAAAAAAAAGATATTTAGAAAAATGATGTACTGAAACTGGCAACAAGTATTTAGCATGTTCTGTAACAAGTGCACAGCACATGCATGTGAAAATGCTTCTGTCTGTGTCGTAATGACAAACAGCCTTTTCCAGTCCACACTGCCTCAGCGCTCGCCTCACTGCAGCGCACAGAGCATCACCTTACATAACCAACGCTGCTATTAATATTGATTGTTTCCAAATTTGCAAAGCTAGGTACGTGTCTCTAAAAAAAAAAAAAAAAAAAAAACACACACACAGCTTTCTTCTTCTTCTTCTTCTTCTTCTTTGTCTTCATCTTCTTCGTCTTCGTCTTCTTCTTCTTCTTCTTCTTCGTCTTCTTCGTCTTCTTCTTCTTCTTCGTCTTCTTCGTCTTCTTCTTCTTCTCTGTAATGATATCCACAGCCTCTAAGGCGCGGGCCCAGTCGAGCCCCACAGTATCTGCTGAAGTAAGGCCTTTCCACTTAAAAGGTATTAGCAGTCAGGGTTAAAACACAACACTGCGCACGTACAAGAAGAAGTGTGCATCCTCACAACACGCTGCACAAAAGAGGCTTTCCAGGAAGTTTGAGAACAATTGTTGAGGACTTATGCAGCATTTAAAGTAAGGCTCAAAGTGTGCTACTAAGAATATAACTTCTACACGGCTCAGTCGGTAGAGCCTGTATACAGAGCTACCGCGGCTCACCTCGGTATTGTGGGTTTGTCCGACGAGGTACCCAAAGTCTCTCCTTTCTCTCTTTGATTTCCTGTTACTACTCCACTGTCCTATCTAGTAAACCCTTAAAGGACAAAAAATGTTTTATGTGAAAGTTCAAAAACGAGGAGAGAGGTTACACCAAGACAAGACAGGAAAGTAAACCTGCGCACAACAAAAATCATTAGGGGACACCGGGACATGTTCTCACACTTTTTACAATCCTGTGTATATCTTGGGAGAAGTACAAAATAAAGTTAAAAACCACAAACCAAATGAAAGAACAACAATGGAGCTATATTTTGTCTATTCATTTCACTTTTGTATCCACACAGAATTAGAAATATTAAAACACCAAGATGGAAGTGTTCATCATTTAAAAAACACAAATTCACTGTAACTTTCATAAATGCAGTATTTTCTGGTTTAAATGTTAACATTTAATTCTTCTGCAAACAAAGGATGTCAATGTCCTGACTGCATGTGACATAGAGACATCTAAAGTTATGCCTGCTGCTCGGGCCCTTGGGCTTTAAACAGAGCAGTACTGACAGAAGGCTGTAAACTGTGTTTTAGTGATCACACTGTTGTGAGCCTGAACCCTGGGATCTAAAAATGTCACCTTAATAATAAATGATTATTATTAAATAAATTGGGTAATGTTCTGGTTTACAGAGGAGGTTTTATATGCTCCTCCCAGGTGGACTACTCTGGGTTATATGATGACATTTACATTTGTCATTTTCTCAAGATTTGTATTTGCGGAAAATCATGACCAAAAATATAATGTTCACGTTACAATTTTTGCTTTTGACCATGAAAAATGCTTTACTGGATTTCAGGTAACAAAAGATCTAAAGTGTTCTTATTCAGGGCATAACAGCAGACCACAGACAACACCGCTGAGACAACATACCCCAGTCTCCCCTACTAGAGAGGTGTATAAATGAGGATGATATGACTTTTGATAAATGACAAATTCATAATAGTGATGAGTCCTGGCCGTACACAGTAGTAAGGGGCTGGACCTGTTTACACTCGTCCAAACGTCACCGTCATTATTTCACATTAGATAAAGTATAAATATGTCTCAGTCAAACTCATTTTAATTACTTTGTTTTGGTAACGCTTTATAATAACTCACCACTATTAAGTAGTAACAAAGCATTAATAAATATGTAATTAACAGGGCTTGACAATAACACTCGCCAACCGACCAAATGCAGGCAAATTTTCATTTTGGCCAATAACACAAATTTTCCTACTTTGCCACTTTGGCCAGATGAATTTTTTAAATACCAATTGTATATCTTAACTTTAAAGGTTAGGCCTGAATTTATGCTGCTCCACTACAAACCCTTATGTTTGCTCACTGCAGTGTACACCACTTAGTAGGGATGTAATTATATCCAAATTTGACAGTACGGTATTATCACAATATTAATCTTGTGGTACAATATTTACATCAATACTGGCAAGGCTCACATGTTGTAAGCTCACAATAACAAAACATATTCTCTAAAAATGCGCTGACGAGCCTTTAGTGAATTAATTATTGTTATATTTCAAAAGATTAAGACTGAAATGGTGTTTTGTCTTGTTGGTTGCACTGAAATGGAGCAAAGGATCATGGTCTATATAGTTCCCTCTGCTTTTTAACCTTCTACCTCAAGTCCACGACAATATTATGAGACTTTTGATATTGCCATATCATAATATTGTCAATATTGTTACATCAATTGTGCCAAGGTAAACCTTTTTTTTTATCCCATCCATACATAAAACCAAATTCTATACATCTTAAACTAATTAACTTGTGGTTAGTAAAGACGCTAATGGCTAGCAGCTTAAGTTGCTATCCATTAACATAAAGAAGTAAATGTTAAGCTCTGGTAATTAACAATATTTTAATCAGTAAATAGTTTACAGATGCCTCAAGAATTCAACTGTAATAACAATGCTTATAACTCAATGGTGTTTATAAATGTTAAAGTTATGCGCTTGTTTTGATTTCTGGCGTATGATTATTGTTGTCACATCTGCACATGCCTCTTAACAAAAGGAATAAATAAACCAGCTCTTTTAGAACATCACATTTGATATTCTCACTTCACTTCACACACTGTGCATTATTATAAAACTCTACGTTTCACTTTGAATGTGTTTCTTGTTACTTATTTTGAGAAACGGCCATAGACTTGTAACAAAAAGTTCATTCTGTACTCAAGAAAACTAAATACTAAATACACAAGAAAATCATTTATATTGGAGCTTTCAGATTAATATGTAACTTATCTGTTCTATTCCTCAGCCCCCTAAACACTAGCCTCCTCCTCATTCCTCTTTACAAAAGGCTACAGAGAAAAGTTTGAGCTTAAGGAACTCGGCTCAGCGCTTGTCCTGCACTTTTTTTTTTTTTTTCCTCTTTCAGCCGTTCAGCATTACATAACAGCGCCGTGGCGGTCTTTCCCCTCTTTCTCTTTCCCAGACGCACTTTAATCCTGTGTATAAAGGGTGGGGTGAATATGGGTCAGCAGGTTAGGAGTGTCTCAAAGTCAGACTCGTGAAAAAAGACAAATCAATCCACGTAGCCTCCCTCAACTACCTGTCTTTGCCCCGCTGTTACGTAAGAGCGCGCTCGGTGCCAGCTCTCGGGAGCTCAGAGTTTCCTCTCCAGACATGTCTAACCCAGCTCTGAGCAGTTTTCTCTGGGATCTGTGCTTGGACTGCGCTGTCAAAAAAAAAAAAAAAAAGAAAAAGAAAAATCCACAAAGATCTAATGGCGATTTCTGCTCTGAATTGCGCGCCTGTGTTTATGGCTAAACCTGTTACATAACCAGCTTACATTCCACATTCACCATATCACAGTCTAAATATATACCCCACGCGCACGGCAAGGGACGGGCACGCGCGTCCAAACGACACAGTGCAAGGGAAATTCATTTACACATATGCCCTGACTGTCTGTCTGTCTGACTGGCTGGCTGGCTGGCACAATGTCTCGTAATGCGCCGAGTGAGGAAGCGAAGAATAGTGGCAGAAAAGCGCACTCCATTGAAGTTAGCTGAAGCCAGGCGGAGGGGGGGTGTGGTTAAATACTGTCTGTACTGTACAACATGGACGGGACGAGAGCAAAATATTCATGTAAAAGCATCTAGACACCACAAGGGCATCGCCGTGTGGCATTCGGAGTGGCTAAAGCGCTGCGTTCACCGCGTATATTTCCAAGCACTCCATGCCTCCTGCTGCTGCTCGTACGTCTTTTCTTTCGACAACACTGTGCACGAGACGATGTCAAATCTGCAAGCAGAGTGTGGGAGAGAGAACCAGCGGAGGACACGTCCCCCCTCTTCTTCTTCTTCTCTCTCTCCCCCTAAAAACCCGGTGACCGATCGATAAAGTCGTGCGTAAACTTCTGACACTTTTGACGTTCGGAGCAAACGGCTGAATGTGCACAAGTCGAAGCTGCGCGTGCATTGGAAGTTGAATGGATGCATGAATCCTCCTCCCCGCTGACAGAGAGGGCTACATGTGTGACCGTCTCACTCCTACTCGGATGGGAGCTGTCAGTAAACACCGTGTGGCACACAACACAAGCACGAATCAAATGCGTAAAAAAAGACAGATTTAGTGAAAGACATGACTGCGCCAGGGTGGATTAGATTGGAATACTCTGTGTGTGTGTACTTGAAGCCGCGGGGGAAGCAGAAAGGGTTTCGTTTGAAGTTTTTTTTAGAAGAAAATGCTCTGGTTTTAGTCTGTAAATGTGAGAATCCCCGTCTCGCTTACCTCTGTTGGTGCTGGAGCAGGTCTGCCTTCGAACCGGGGCTGGATGGTCCGCTTTCCGCAGCGTTTCCAGGTTTACCGGGGTTTCCCTGAGAGGGGTAGCCGGCTCCGAAGCGCCGTTGCTCGGGTCGCTCGCAGGGTCTGGTGGGGACTCCATGTTGGAATTCTTTTCCCGCTTCAAGTCTTCCACCTAAAAATCGTTGAAAAGACTTTGAGCTAATTCTAGACAACGCGTGCGCTCCAAACACTGCCTCTCTTGCTATCTAATTTAAAGTAGAAGTAAGAAATGAGAAATGCGAGTGTGTCTGGAGGTGGGTGTGTATGTCTGATTGTCCACTGGCAGCGCTAGTGAGAGCCCCACTCAGCACAAGTGAAGAGGGAGAGGTTGTCAATAGTCGAAGAAAAGACAGAGGGCCTGAAAGTAATCCATGTTGATCGACTCTGAGCACTTTTGACTGTGCAGCGCGAACACTTTGTCATTATGCAACCTGGTTAAACAGTTCACTACCTCTGGATATTGTCTACTGACGTGTGTGTGGGGGGGGATTATATAACAGCACAGACTGGCTTTGGCTGTGATGTAAAACTACAGCTCACTGACCAAACGGTACAGATAAACGTCCTTATGACATGCTATTGCATCATGCGCCTAATTCAGAGGTTTTCTTATTCTTTATGGAGTTTCATAAAAGTCATTACTAATGTATTACTATTATTGCCTGCTCTTATCGATTATGTAAACACATTTGCTCCAGACTACAGTGGGCACTCCTCTGAACACCATGCACAGCTCCTGTCGCTGTATCTCGGAGTAAACTACAGTACTACAGTATCTGCCCCGGTTGAGGCTGGAGGAGTGTGTGTCAGCGGCCCCTTGGCCCTGCCGGCACCCATCCGCTTGTTGCACGCTTTGTGCATGTGACGAGCTGCAGAGCCCCGCCCCCTCAGAGCGCGGCACGTGGACTTTGACATGGGCCGGCCCGCCTCCCAGCTCAGTGCAGAGTCACAGATCACTGCAGAGGAGACGGTAGACTAACAGACCGTGATGGAAGTACTCCAGTTGTTTACTTAAGTAAAAGTAAAGGAGCAAATATTTATTCGAGTAAGAGTAAAAGTATCAAATAAAAATGTCTTCATAAGTAAAAGTATAAAAGTACTCACTTTCAAATGTACTTGTGAGTAAAAAAGTAAAAGTATTTCACACAGATTCAAGAGCTAATGAATGTGTTCAATGTGAGGGATTTTGCAGAAAAACTTAAATGTAAACTAAAGGTTAACGGTGCAACAAAAGAGACTGAATCTGCTGGAAGTCTACTTTACTGCATCTTTTATACTTATGTACGGAGTCTACAATGACCACAAAGCAAAAACTAATGACTTTAAATCAAACTCAAAATACTTTTTACTTCAAACCAATTTTAAAAAAAATAGCGGAGTAAAAAGTAAACATATCCCTTGTAAAATTTACTCAAGTAAAGTACAAATACATGAAAAGTACTTAAGTAAAGTAACCAAATATTTTTACTTTGTTACTTTCTACCACTGCTGACAGACAACCACAGTCCTGCATGGTCTATTTATGACACAAAACTTTATTCAAGCTTCAACTGAAACATAGAGAACACTGAGAAGAATGTATTTAACATGTAGTACTGTAGTCAGTACACAGTACAAGTACAAGGACGTGTCCTCTTACTCTGTAATATTATCTCCACGGTCACTGAGCATGGCTCTGTATCATGGCCAAATCTGAAAGAGCCCTGTTCACGTGAGCTGCAGCTGCATTTATAACCAGGGCCCAACTATACCCAGAGTTTTATAGGTTAAGAGATATTTCTCTGGCAAGTTTTAGTTGTGTTTTTAATAATTCATAGTTTTTATCCAGATTTTCTTCCAATAAGAAGATGGCTCTGTTTCCTTGCACCTACATGTATCTGCAGATGATAGAGTACTTCTTTCTGTCTTTGCATTATATCCTTCATTTGTTTTCTTGTTACTGAAAACACTGAATTCAGAGTCTGTGACAGCCTTTACCCTGCATCTCCCTGGACAGGCATCACAGGTAGAGTAAAAATGCATGATACTGTGGTATATGTCTGTTTATGTGAAATACAAATAAACAGCCTGAAGCTTTTCAACACTAATCTGGCTGAAGTATGGACAGTGAACGATATTGTTCATGAAATGGCAAAATATCTCAGTTTGAACACCAGATTATGTTCCATTGAGAATAAAATATAATTTAATGATGTAAACCATAGTTTTCATTGCATAGCAATTAATAGTGTATTCTCAGTGTATAGCTTCAGATGAAGAGTTCTCAGAGATAAGAAGTAAACAAAGTCAGGAACGTGACCTCCTGCTTTTGTCTGAGCACCTGAGGTAAACAGAGACATATAACTAAACCTGAAAACATCAGCCCCAGGTGTTTGCCTCTCTGTGTGCACTCCTGTCCACTTCTCCAAACTGTGTGAGTTACATCATCCTCACCATGGACCCGTGCTATTTCCAGAGATTTGGCTTTAAAATAAAGTGAGCTGGGCTATAGCAGCAGAAATGTGAATCTGGTAAAGGAGTGGTAGAAAGGCATCAGTGAAGCACATACATTTAAATACCACTGTGTCAGTGTGAGAACATCAGCCTGACAGCTCTAACCCTCAGGCATCACTTCAATTCACAATTCACTGTGCACCTTAAGGACATAAATGTCCACTTCCAAAAACTATAAAAAACAGTTTTTTATGAATAGATCTCTTAAACAGCCTCAGTCCTGCTTGGAACAATCAAACAGTCAAACATATGGAGGATTTTAACTCTTTAAATGAAACCCAAACATCACAAGGATCATGTTTATTTCATGTAATTACAAAGATGTTAAAAATCACAACTGATAATCACATGGCCCCATTATATTCTGTAGGGAAAACACCAGAATTCCATGCATCAGCCTACAATGGTACAAAGGCAGAATCTGATACAGAATACAGAAATATCTAATTTCACTGCTTTTCTTCAAAATAAAATGCTGATATTGCAGAATGCACAATTTTATACTGTGATGGCAGATTGACCAAAGACAATTTGGATTATCTTCAAACTTTTCTTCAAACTTTTTTTTTTAAATTATTATTATTATTTATACATTTATGTCCTTAAGGTCTAATACTAATACTTTGAACTTTGTTTTTCGTGAAGGTGAATGAACATTATCGTCTTCTGTTAAATGTTCTTTTGTATATTTAGCTGAATAGTCTCAGACTTCAAAAAGGTTCTCCCAAAGTAAAGGGCTTGGTCCCGTGTTTGGTGCAGTTGGTCCCCCCCCCCCCCCCCCCCCCAAAAAAAAAAAAAAAAAAAAAAAAAAAAAAAAAGAAGAAAACAGCTACAACATGTTCCGGTCCTAAACCCAGATAAATGAAGACAAAGTGTAAAAACCTGCCAAATTACTCATGACAATGGTTCACTGGGGTAAAAAGGGAGCAGCCAGAAGGGACTTTCTTTGTCTCGTTGACTTTTAACAACAGATGTTAAATGTGTTATAGATTAATATAATAATATAGTATATGTCCAGTGTTTTGACAAGCAGCATAAACTGAGCAGAGCATGCATTTTAACTTTCAATAATCTCCTAATAGCCCTGACAAACATGCATAGGCATCAAGGTATTCTCCAAAGTCAACTGTGAGGTTCCATGAGCTGTTTGTGCAGGGTTTTCTCAGCCTCGGTGAAGCGTGGCTCCTAACTCTCACAGCCCTCTCTGCTGTCAGTACATTTACCTGAAACCAGCAGGAGCATGGGGCAGTGGATTAAAGTCAGGTTTTATGGTCAAAGTGGTTAATGGATTCTTTCAAATGGTTGGAGTTTAAAAAGCTGAGAAATTCGTTTTTTACGTTTTTTTGTGACTTTGTGATTTCTACAATATTCAAAAATAAGTAGTAGTAGTAATAAACAGTGTTCCGTTATCCTCATTTGACGTGGCATTTGGCTGCATTAAGTCTGCTTTTAACACAGTAGTCCCTAATTTTCTACTTAAGAAACTGACAGATGGATGTAAATGCTTTTTTGACAGGAAGACAACAGCAGGTTAAAATCAACTCTCTGTCTGACATACTGTCTGGAAGCATTGGTGCACCACAAGGTTAGGGTTAGTTCGCCTGTCCTTTCCACACTGTACACAAACAATTGCAGGAGCACACATCCCAACAACTACATTCTTAAATTTTCAGATGACACACTTATTTTCAGCCAACTTACAAAGAATACAGACGTTAACATCTATAAATCAGAAATACAACACATGGTGGAATGGTGTGAAGAGCACAATTTTGATTTAAATGTAACAAAAAACAAAGAAATTATCTTTAATCCAACAGCTGTTGGTGACAATGGTGTGGTCTCAGTTAAGGGTCTGGGAGTAGAGGCTATAACATATAAGTACCTGGGAATAGTGACTTCCTGTTCCAGTGGGCTACACACGTGGAATACCTCTGTGCAAAACTCAGCCAGCACTTGCACTTTTTGAGAAGGGTAAGAATCCATACGGGTTGATAAAAATGTTATTCAGTATGGTATTACTACCTGGTTTGGTAAACTGACTGTTAACCAAAATCACAAATCCTAAACTTGACAAAGAGAGCGGGGAAGGTAATTGGCTTACCTCTCCCCTGTTCTCTTCAGGAGATGTTTGAGGAGACAGCTGTGAAACAGGGTCAGACCCCGCTCACATTCTTCATAAACATTCTCTAATCCCTATGTAGATCTCCCTGCTAAAGCGTAGGAAACTGCTTTGACTTGGCCTATTAAACTATATATTTAAAATGTAAATATCTATTTGTAATATGACTGCGTGCAATACTGTTTATTTAAGAACTGTGCAATATATTGTGTATTGTGTAGGGCTGTAGTTGAAATTGAAGTAGACCGAAGGTATGCCCAGCACAGCAATTAATCGACCAAAGGATGTCTACACAAACAAGTAACTTTACATTAATTAGAAAATAAAACATTTACAAAAGATGGATGTAAAATATATTGCAATTAAAAGTCATCTACACTTTCTTAAATAAAATGAAAAATAAAGTACCAAAAACATTATAGTTGACTAAGACTTCACTGACTGATTAATCAGCTAAGTAAGCGGAGGCTGTCAGCCCTAGTATTGTGTATACTGTGTCTGGGATGTACCCATCAAGAATGCTGCCACTGAAGGGTTAAGCTGCTGAATGTATGGGTCTACTGTGTACTTGTGTAAATTGTGCTTTTATTTTCCGTCACCTGCTCCTGGAATGTCCAAGACTATTTTTTCCTTAAGGAGACAATAAAGGATTATCTTATTTTATCTTATTAGAGCTAGTGCGCTAACCTGTCTGAACTATTGACCTTCAGACTTCATGACCTGTGCATATTCTGCCTGTTGCATGTTCAAAACTGGATAATCCTGAACCTGAGGCAGATATTATAGAAGTGCATAACAAAGAACACATTAGGGGATTACAGAATTGCCATTAGAGTCAAGAAGAAACTCTGAAACAGCACACTGACCTGTATCTAAAGCAGCGGATGTACGGAGAAGTTTGATGCGGCCGCTTGGATTTTTGAGCCGATATGAATTATGTTGCTGTCACATTGTGGAGGCGAGAAAGATGCGTCGGATGTGAAGTGCGTAGAGAAAGCACGGCCGGCCGTGTTAAAAGTGATTGATGAGGCTGACACTGGCTCAGGGGTGCAATCGCGCTCTATTTTTCTCCCTCATTATGTAAGGCTATATTTCAAATCAGGAGCGCGGCGGAGGAAGACACAGGAGAGCGCAGACAGGACACCCTTCAAATCAAAAGTTTATCGGTCCAAGCGCCAAGGAGACGGATGAGCCGCCCGTATCTCGTCTCAGAGAGAGAGAGAGGGAAAATGTTTGTGAGAGGATAAGGTGATCTTTAGACCAAACACGACAGTGAGTCTGATCAGTGTGACACCGACGCACTGTCGACATAGAGTTAGACTAGTGCTTTACAAAAACATTTATTTAAACATAAAGACATAAGGCTTCTTGTAGGACTGATTGTTATATCTCCCGTTCAGCTGTTTATAAATCCACTGTTTAATTTATTGATTTAATACTATTTCAAAAGGACATGTAGCCTGCAAAAAGCCCCAGGAACACTACTTCAAGCTGCTGTCACAGAGCCCCAAAGACACAATTATTATTATTTAAATTTTCATGAAAAAGTGGGTAAAATGTCAAGGCAAGTCACAATTGTGACTAAAAACCGTCTCCATGCACATGACACTATCCTGTATATA
Source organism: Bostrychus sinensis (assembly GCA_020698575.1). NCBI lineage: Eukaryota > Metazoa > Chordata > Actinopteri > Gobiiformes > Eleotridae > Bostrychus > Bostrychus sinensis. The sequence goes on from CM036251.1 coordinate 35,128,007, forward strand.
AAACAGCTGATGTAAGAAGTCAGATAAAAACATAGTGACCTCCATAAAATCATTTTGTTTTACATGTTCAGATTTTTAATATTCTAACCATTTTTGATCTAAATGTCACAGAATAAATCCGTTGTGACTGTCTGTATCTAGGATGTAGTTCTGTGGATGTGGAGGAAACGGGACTAACTACAAATCAGGCATTTTGCCTGGGGGCGGGTCTAACGTCCTACATCACATATTTGGTTGGTGACTGTTAAAATCCACTTATCTTGGATAAACAAGTAACAAACGATAAATAAAGAGTTTATTTAGTAACACAACACAACTAATATTTTACTACCACATACTTGTATTAATAACATAAAATAAATTATTCCTAACCTTTACCAGTTTGACAAACTCATATTTATCATCAAAATTAGCATAAATGCTACATGAGTCGCGAACATGTACCAAGGTTTTCCAGCTAAACAGGCAAAATGCCTGTTTTTTTTTGTTTTTGTTTTTTTTTGTTTTTTGTATGCCACTGGAAGACACATTGGCAGAGTGGTTAGTGCTCCTGCCTCCCAGTGCAGAGGTTGTGAAGTGAAGTCTGTGCTGGTCCTTCCCATGTTACTGTGTTGTCTTTGGGTAATCCAGCTTCCTAACTGTCCAAAGGCTGTCCTTCTTTTGTAAACCTTTTACACCAGATATCACCTTATGATTCAATATTTATCAATAATGCATTAATATATAATATGATAAAACTGTAGTTATACTCTTTATTAAATGGGTTAAAGGCAAATGATAAAGCCACAGTATCAGTGGTAACAATGACCCCCTAGTGGTTGAAGGAGGCAGTTTTTTCACTTAATTCAGTCAAATGCAAATATTGGGTTACGAGACTACACATAGAATCTCATGTTTAGTTCATATAATAAAATCTCTCATTCTGTATGACTTCTGTGAACAACTTTTTGAGCATGTGGACTTAGAGCTGGCTTTGTTGCACTACAAATCGGACATCAGACTCTGAGCCCATCCAAACACGCAGTTCCTCACATTCTCAAGCAGAAGCACAGTTTAATGAAAGAGACATATTAATGGCCTCTTACTTATTCATGCCTCTGAGTGAAGAGCACAGCCACATTCCAAATGCTTGACAGAATAAAGAGCCAACATGGGGCATGATTGTATTTGTGATTTCAGACTGACACTTGAAGGTATGGAGGAGAGGGGCTGGGTGACAGGACTCTGACACTTCAAAGTCTGACATGATGTGATGTATGGCAACAAACCTGAGCATAGGCCACCACCTCTTCTATAGTTTCACTCTGCACCCTCCCTAGCCGGGGGGTGCAGAGAGCATTATCCCATATCATTATTTTAGTAACATCACACTGGCTGCATATAAAGCCAACAATACTGCAGGACAACAAGGAACATGCACTTCTATGGAATACAGAGGTGAAAGCACCCAACAGCACCACCTAGCAGCAGCCTGATTACAGATGTGTGTGGCTTTATTCAGATTCATTCAGTTCAGTTTTATTTTTCACAGCTCAATCTCCCCAGGGCAGTTTACAAGTGCTTTAAAGAAATAATAATTTATATTAACCCATACCAGCACCAAACGCATTCATGTCAAAGTGAGTTCATAAACAACAACAATAATAATAATTTAATGAGCTGCTTTTTTCATTTGCATTTTATTTTTTTAGGAGCTGCTGGAACATGAGCCATGGGCTGAGAGCTGCTGGGACTAGAACTGAGGGACGAGAGCTGCTGGGACTAGAACTGAGGGACGAGAGCTGCTGGGACTAGAACTGAGGGACGAGAGCTGCTGGGACTAGAACTGAGGGACGAGAGCTGCTGGGACTAGAACTGAGGGACGAGAGCTGCTGGGACTAGAACTAGGGGACGAGAGCTGCTGGGACTAGAAGTGAGGGACGAGAGCTGCTGGGACTAGAACTGAGGGACGAGAGCTGCTGGGACTGGAGCTGAGGGCCGAGAGCTGCTAGGACTAGAGCTGAGGTCCTGAGAGCTGCTGTGACTAGAATTGAGGGCCGAGAGCTGGTGGGACTAGAGCTGAGAGCCAAGAGCTGTTCCAGTCCCGTCCCTGACTGAAGACTGTATGTTTGATTTGTGTTCCCATCACTAAGATCGCTGTAGAAAGAGCAAGGTCAAGGCCTTGTGCAATTAGCTCCATAATTACAATCCACTTCCAAGGTTTATCAGGATCCTGTGTGGCCCAAACTGGTCCCACCGGAAGTGATCGGCCCTGAAAGAGAAGGAGGAGTTCTGATATTTAGAAAGAAGGAAATGGACATTCAGAACAGAAGACAAAGAATGACATCCCACATGTTTTTAGTCCATTTCAGGGCTGTAGTCGACCAAAGAAAAAATTAGCTGACCAAAGGTTTGCCCAATACAGCGACCGAAATCGACCAAAGGATATGTGAGGAACTTACCAGGGTCTTACACAAACAAGTGACTTTACATTAGTTAGTTGATAAAATATTTAGAAAAAATTGTAGTAAAATAGTGGTGTGCACAGTGGCAGAGCGGTTAGCGTTCTCGCCTCCCAGCAAGGAGGTTGTGGGTTCTGACCAACACACCATCACACGAAGTCTCTGGGTGGAGTCTGCCTCCCCGTGTTACCGTGGGTTCTCTCCGGGTTCTCCAGCTTCCTCCCACCGTCCAAAGACATGCATGTGTTAGGTGAATTGGTGACTCTACCTTGACCCTAGTGAATGGTTGTCTGTCTGTGTTTGTCTCTGTGTCAGCCCTGTGACAAGCTGGCCCCTGTCCAGGGTGTACCCCGCCTATGGCCCAAAGTTACTGGGATAGGCTCCAGTCACCCGCGACCCCTAACGGGAATAAGCGTTAGAAAATGAATGAATGAGTGAATGCAGTAAAATATAGTTATCTAAAATCATCCATGTCATCTAAAATAGAAGTTATCGAGTAATTAGAAATTACACAGGCTTTATTGTTGCACAGAGTACATCCAACTAATCAACCAATAACAAACAATACCAAAGGACTTCTAATGACCCAAAACTACTGAGGCTTTTACAAGTCTTCTGGACCAATAGAATTTAGTTTCAGGTCTAAAACTCCTCCTTCTTGGGAGCAAACTCAGGTCTCACCGGTTTAATAATCAGTACCGACAAAGTCACTTCGATGAAGGCGAAATGTCTTCAACTTTAAAACCAAATCCAGTTGACTTCTTTTTCAAACCTTTTGTTGTGATTCTATTTTATTTTGCATGTTTTGCACCAAATGACCAAAGCAAATTCCCAGTAATATGAAACCTTTTCACTTACAATGGTAATAAACAGAAATTGGATTCTGATGTTAAAAGCAAAAAAAAAAAAAAAAAAGTACATGTTAACCCTCATCCTACCAACCTGTTTTACAGACATAGATTACTGAGTGGGGTCACCTTGTACCTCATAGATAAAAATATGTAAAAAAACAACAACAAACATTATTAGTGATGTGTTAACTGTCATTTAAGTAAAAAGATTTTGTTTGAGACATTTGCATATATTTTGCATATTTAGACATCCAAAAGTATAGACTTTCTTTAATAAAAATTGCATGCTTTATGTCAGGAACAATCCACACTAACACAAACAAAGCTCTTTTAGCACTCTTCATTCCAGTGTGGTTTAGTTTAAAATAAACAAACTTTATTTTTGACAGATGTTTATGTCAAAAGTGGGTGAGGCCATATTCACTCAAGTATAGAATAATCCCAATAAATCCACCAAAAATCATGTCAAGAACTTTTTAAAATAAAAAATTTATATAATTTTAATATAAATAAAACATTTTCTTTTCTCTCTCTCTCTTTTTTTTTTTTTTAATCAAATATGAGGCTGAATCAGTATAAAATGTATTTATCAGCTGCAGTCCCTGAGCCCATGAGCCTCAAAAGTGAGGGTTAGATTCTGCTGTTATTGCCCTGGAGCTGAAACTCTGCACTTTCTCTCTGATCTGAAATGCTGCAGACAGTTTGTCTGAAAAGGCTGCATGTGTTTTGTTGCTTGTATCTCCTGTTGGGGGCACTCTAATAATAAAGAGTAAGGGTACGATTATACCAGGGCCCACTGCAGGGAGGGGCCCTCAAAAAGCCTGGAATATGTTTGAGAAATATTGATCAAATGAACCTGGGGGCCCACCAAGATGGTTTATACAAAGGGCCCAGAATTTCGTACTACACCTCTATTATGACCACAGGATCCTCTCTGTTGTGTGTGGATAGTGTGATTCTGAGGGCCTCAGTAAACCTGGACAAATAGGTCCTTTTGACTGGGGTCATTACGTTTCTGCTTAGAAAAAAGTCAAATTACATCAGAATCCCAAAACAAATGTATAAAGTTGTAAAAAACAAGTAGACCGACAAAGTCATGAAAAATCAGAGTGATAAAATAAAGCATCTCTGAGATATGACAAAAAATATATGCCTGGGGATGTAGTCCAGCTTTCTTCTGTCATTCAGACATATGCAGACGTGAAATCACATCTGTATTGCACTTGGGGTGCAAAGGTTCAGGGTTTTACTCCGCCTCAGGCCCAAAGCAGCCGCAGTAAACCAGACATGTGCCCCCTGTGGCCTTGTTCTATGCAGATATCAGACATAACTCATGATTGTACAAGAAAATGAATGATTGGTTGATGCTACACTGTTTTGGCTGTTGCGGTCTGATGAAAACCACTGCTGTGTGGCCTGTGATGTGGGGACGGCTGCTTATTTAGCCTTTAGCCGGCTGGTCCCGTAAATCTCCACACTCAGGAAGACAAATGTCAGAACACATGTTGCCGGAGTGTGTCTTTGAGCAGCACATTCCTTTAATTGGGTGTGCAGGGACCCTCCTCTTCCTCCTCCGTGCTTCCTCGCTCTCTCCTCTGCCTCTCCACGCGCTAACAAAAGACAGCCAGATGAAACAGGACGAGCGCCAACCCGTCCCTACTTTGTGCCATTATAGAACACAGAGACGACAACATCAAGGCGAGCTTTATATAACTCCTCGTTTCATTCGTGTTGTTTCATGTTTATTTTACTTACTTCAAGCCATCACCGTCTTCTGATTGACATACGCCCTGTCATAACAACTATTATTCATCGAACTACTTATGGAATACAGTTGCCGCTTCTGGATATATTTGTCTGAGTTTAGTAAAATGTGTAAAATATCAAAAATGCTCTCCAAAGTATGTTGGCTGTCATCTCATCAACAGTGTTATGATTCTAGCCGCTGCTTCCTCTGCTTGGGCCCGCTCTGAACTCCAGCAGAGGGAATAAAGATCATAAAGAATAGATATTCAAAGGCTTTAACAGAAGAAGTCTTTCCTCAAAGCTGGCCGCGCTGCAGATGCACGAGGGCTGGGGAGAGGCCAATGTCCACACGTACAAACCACACGACGTACAAACCACATAGCACAAGTCAAAGGAACTGATTTGAAAAGCCATTGTTCACTATTTAGCTCACAAGTGCTTGGCTTGTGATTTGCCAGTGTGTACACTGAATGAAATATTCACTTTGCGCTACTACACGATATAGAATTATCATAACCCGCACTGAGAGAGCGGCTGATGGAGCAGAGATCCCCTCATTAGACCAAGACCAGTAGCTCTGTCAAAGGTTGGGTTCAAAACATGACATGAGTCTGTGATCACTCCAGACAAGTTCACTTTCAAAAAACAAACTCACGAGTGTAATGATCGCCATCAAGGAGCTTTTCTGCTTTTCTGATCTGGAGCACCAACCTCTCCAATCAACACTTATTCATATTATAACAGTTATTCGTCTTACAACAGTTGATTATTTTTCCAACATTTTCAGTACAGTACTGTTTTAGCCTTTGTTACATCAGTTTTGCTCTTTTGAAAGGATGTATGATTAAAACACAAATCTAACTCTGACCTGATTGGTCAAAACCAATCCTGCAAACAAGACAGCAGGTAAAGTGTCACAGCCCAGGTGTGCCCGCTCTGTGGGCTGCAGAGTAATTCAGGAAGCCAAAAGATGTATTGATGCACACACCAATGCCGACTCATTTGGCATCCTAGACCCTGGATTAAACATGACCATGGCATAAACAATTAAAAAGTCAGTCTGGTAATGGTGCAGTTTTCTGAATGTATTGTTTTTTTTTTATTTAGTGCATTTACTCTCATCTGACCAAGTGGGGTAAAACGTGACCCCAGGCATATATATATTTTTAATCATATCTTAGACATTTATTCTATGGCTCTGATTTTTGACTACAACTTCATACAGTTTTTGTTTTTTGATGTAATTTGAGAATTTTATCTTTAAATACCTATTTTCACCTATTTATTTTTAATGTTTTTATTAGTTTTTCTTTTACAAAACATCAATATTTGACCACACACTAAAGGGAGGTCAGAAAGTCCAGTTTCAGCTCCAGGACAATAAATAGCAGAATCTAACCCTCACATTTTGGATTTGACGTCACTTCCCGGTGAGTGCACTCCGTTGGTGTTTTGTTGCATACACAACTGTTCTTTGTCATTTGACTAAATTGAATTATTTAAGACATATCTTCTAGCAGTTTAACTTAGTTACTCTGTGAGAAATCTAGTATGGTATATAATCGCTTCGTGTCCAAGCCACTTTCAGCTCGCGACTCAGTAATAGTTTACTAGCTTCTGTTAGCCTTTAGCCTAGCTTAGCCTACCATTAGCATGGCGTCTTCATCCTCCGCCTTCACCCCCCTTTTCTGCTCAATGTGCCATATGTTCAGCGAGAATCCTGCCTCCTTTAGTGATGATAGCAGTAGGTGTGTGAAGTGTAGTTTGTTTTTAGTTTTGGAGGCCAGGTTAGAGCAGTTAGAAGCACAGCTCCGCACAGTGGAGGCTGAGGCTAAGCCAGCTAGCCAGTTAGCTATAGGGACCGTGGACTGCGCTAGTAGTAGCAGGAGCGCTAGCCAGACTAGCCCCCTAGCGCCACCAGCAGCCGGGGGACAAGCAGGATGGCTTTGTAACAGTAAGAAGGAAGCATAGCGCTAAACGCAAACACTTAGACCACCCAAAGCTTCCCGTCTGGAATAAGTTTTCTTTCCTCAGCGACACACCCGCTGAACCATCGACTCTGGTGATTGGGAGCTTGATAGTTAGAGACGTGAAGCTGCCGGCAGCTACGGTTAGGTGTTTTCCGGGAGCCAGAATGGGTGACATCAAAGGAAACCTTAGGCTTTTAGCCCAGAGTAGGACCATGTGCAAACTTGCTAAGTCGATGTCAGACACCGTAATATTCTCTGGTCCCCTGCCGAATTTGACTAATGATGAAATGTACAGCCGCTTTTCATCATTCAACCGCTGGTTATCTAGAGGGTGGCCAGAAAACGGCATAGGCTTTATTGATAATTGGCGAGCGTTTTGGGGAAAGCCCATGGTGCCACGTTGCTGTCTAGAAATATGGCTGATAGCATTAGTCGTCTACCCTGACGAACCAGAGGTGGGACCCGGGCACAGAGCAGTAGTTTAAAACACTTCTCTGAGCTTCCTTACGAGCTGGGACAAACCCAGTATAAAGGTATTTTAGCAGAGCAAATAGAGACTGTGTCTGTCGCTCGCCTAAACACTAACTCCAACAGCAAAAGTCAAATAAGATGAGAGCCACAAATTTAATAAAAATAACTTCTTGTAGACCTATTAATAATATTAATAATAATCAAAACAATGACATAATTAATTGTGGATTACTAAACATTAGGTCCAGTTCCTCTAAATCCCTGTTAGTTAATGAATTAATTAATGATAATAAACTTAATCTACTAGCCTTAACAGGAACCTGGCTACAACAGGATGATTATGTGAGACTTAATGAAGCTACTCCCCCAAATCATGTAAACTTTCAGACAGCGAGGAGCTCAGGCCGAGGTGGAGGAGTGGCAGTAATATCACAGTCTAGTTTACTTCTTAGCCCCAAATCTAAACACACATATAATTCCTTTGAAAGCCTCATACTAACTATAAATCACCCAAACTGTAAGAAACAAAAACCAGTTATGTTTATAATCATCTACCGGCCTCCTGGTCCCTATTCCGAATTTTTAATTGCGTTCTCTGACTTTCTATCCAGTATAGTGTTAGACTCAGATAAGATTGCAATAGAAGGGGATTTTAATATTCATGTTGACGACAGCAGCGACTGTCTAGGTAATACATTTGCAGCCTTATTAGACAGCATAGGTTTTACTCAAAATGTAAATGAACCCACTCACTGTCACAAGCACACCCTGGACCTTGTTTTAACCTATGGTATAGAGATTAGTGAGCTCACTGTCCTCCCTCATAACCCCATACTCTCAGATCACTTTCTAATTACCTTTCAGTTTATACTCAAAGACTTTACTGTTCCTATGAACAAAACCCAGATTAGAAGAACATTATCTGACCAATCTGTGTCAAAGTTTAAACACATAATTAAGCCAATATTTAGCACAATGTTGAGTGAGTTTGTTGAGAACAGCTCCTATAGCTCGAGTCCCAGTAAAAGTGATCGGTTTGTTGACAGCGCCATGCAGTCTTTAAAGATGGCTCTGGACAATGTAGCTCCATTAAAACAAAATGTTTGTTAGACCGAATCGAGTAGCACCATGGTTTAATACTGAAACGCGTTCCCTTAAACAAGCAACCCGTAAATTAGAAAGGCTATGGCGTCACTCCAGCTCAGAGCAGTCTCTGAATGCCTGGAAATATAGTCTTTTAAATTATAAAAAATCTCTCTGCGAGGCCAAAACCAGATAATATTCAACTTTAATAGAAGAAAACAGGAACAACCCTAGGTTTCTGTTCAGCACTGTGGCCAGGGTGACCACCAGTCACAGCTCAGTAGAACCCTGTATCCCTGTTACCCTCAGCTGTGAAAACTTTCTTCAATTTCAACAAAATCACAAGTATTAGAGACTAATTAAATAAAATTCTCCCTATGATCAGCTCAGAGCAAGCCAAAGCTGTAAAAAGGGAGGCCACTATAAACGTTGTAACGTTAGACTACTTCATCGCTGCAGACCAAGCTGAGATAACGTCAGTCATTATGTCCTCCAAAACCTCAACTTGTCTTTTAGACCCAATACCTACCAAACTTTGCATGTCCTCCCCATATTCTCCGGCTTCCTCCCACCGTCCAAAGACATGCATGTGTTAGGTGAATTGGTGACTCTAAATTGCCCCTAGTGAATGAATGTGAGAGTGAATGGTTGTCTGTCTGTGTTCGTCTCTGTGTCAGCCCTGCGACAAGCTGGCCCCTGTCCAGGGTGTACCCTGCCTACGGTCCAAAGTTACTGGGATAGGCTCCAGTCACCCGCGACCCCTAACGGGAATAAGCGGTAGAAAATGAATGAATGACTCTTACTCCAGAGATTAGAATGTGACATAGGGGTCAGAGGAGCCGCTCTCTGCTGGTTTAAATCCTACTTATCTGATAGGTACCAGTTTGTCAGTGTAAATGAACATTCCTCACAGTGCAGTAAAGTTAGCTATGGAGTGCCACAAGGCTCAGTACTTGGACCCATTCTGTTCATGCTTTACATGCTACCTTTACGAAACATGATCAGAAAACATGGCATTAATTTTCACTGTTACGCAGGCGATACACAGTTGTATTTATCAATTAAACCTGCTCAGAATGAATGCGTTGAGAAACTTAGCGCCTGTGTGAGAGACCTAAAGACCTGGATGACAATTAATTATCTCCTCCTAAACCCAGAAAAAACAGAGGTCATTATACTAGGCCCCAAAAAGCTGAGAGATGCTCTGTCTGACCAGAGAGTCTCCCTGGACGGTGTCAGTGTAGCCTCAAGTTCTACTGTGAGAATCTTAGTGAGTTTTATTTTATATTATTTATATTTAGAGTTTTATTTGACCAAGATTTATTATTTAAGGCTCATATAAACCGAGCCTGTAAAACAGCATTCTTTCACTTACGTAACATAGCCAAAATCAGAAATATTTTATCTAAAAGTGACGCTGAAAAACTCCATGCATTTGTTACATCTATGTTGGATTACTGTAACTCTCAGCAGCAAGATTATTAACAGGAACTAACAGGAGAAAACATATTACTCCTGTGCTAGCTTCACTTCACTGGTTTCCAGTTGAATTCAGAATTAGGTTTAAAATCCTTCTCCTGACTTACAAGGCTGTAAATGGTATGGCCCCATCCTACATTAATGATGTTACAGTGCCATACCTACCAAGCAGAGTACTGCGCTCACAAAATGCAGGACTATTAGTGGTTCCCAGGGTTTCTAAAAGTACAGTTGGAGGTAGAGCCTTTAGTTACCAATTTCCTGTTTTATGGAATCAGTTTCCAGCTCATGTTAAAGAGGCAGACAGTCTCTACATTTAAGGTTAGGCTTAAAACGTTCCTCTTTGGGAAAGCTTATGGTCAAGGCAGCTAGGAACAGGGTTAACTCCACAGCTGAAGCTAGGCTGCTCTAGGAGCTAGAAGCTGGGGGAAGTATGGTGCACTGAGCCTTTGTCCTCTGGTTTCATCTGCTGCTCCTCTTCTATCACTGTCATTAATATGAGCAAATATTCTATATCTCCAATCAGTTCCTTGCTATTCACAAGTTGTCGAGTGGGGACTGTTTCAGATGCCTGGCTGCTGGCAGATGTCCCAGTGATGATTGGATCTTAGCTGACCTCATCTGTGCTCCTGTCCCGACCTGTGGGCCCTCAACCTCACCTCTTAGGATTTCCCGGATCTACCTCAACCCACTCACCTGTCTGGATGAGGCCCCTGCTGCATCCTGGATTTCCCAGACCTATCTCGCCCCACTCACCTGTCTGGATGAGGCCTACCTGCTGCATCCTATGGACTTCCTCAACCTACCTCACCCACTCCCTGGATGAATCCTTACAGAGCTGATCTATGATCCTATAGATGAACTAAGGGACTAACAGTCCTAGACACATGTTGCCTGTCCGTCCTGGGAGAGGATCTCTCCTTCACTTGGGCTCCATAAGGTTTCTTCTTTTTTCCCGCAGCTGGGTTTTTTTTAGGAGTTTTTCCTTACCGAGAAGGAGGGTCTAAGGACAGGAGTGTCCTGGGTCTGTTTAGTGTAGTTATTGTTTGTGTTGTCTGATTGTGTGTTTATGTTTGGTCAACTGTTCTGAAGCCCTTTGAGGCGACTTTTGTTGTGATACTGGGCTATAAAAATAAATCTGAATTGAACTGAACATTTGAGGCCTACGAATGGGTTCAGGGACTGCAGCTGATAAATCAATTTTATACTGATTCAGCCTCATTATTGATATTGATAAAATATATATAAAATATAAAAGTATTTATAAAAAACATACCTAAACAGTTTTATTTAAATTATAATGAAAGACAAATTCCTGTTTTAACCAGTTCAGCTTTACATGGTTTTTGGTGGATTTATTATTCTATTTTGAAGTAAATCTGGCCTTGCCAACTTTTAACCATACAAATGAGTCAAAAATAAAGTTTCTTTTAAATTATTAACCAAACCACATCAGAGTGAAGGAGGTGGTGAAGGAGCTTTGTTTGTGTTATTGTGGCTCATTAAATAAAGTATGTAATTTTGGGCATCTAAAGTTATATACAAATCAAAATAATAATTTACAAACAAAATATTTTTTGGGTCTCGCGAGAAAGCAGCACATCTCTGTTAGCAAAACAACAAGCTAGCTGTAGCTTTATTTCTTGATTTTTGGTGTGCCAGAGTGGGCAAATGGAAGACAAAACTTTGTACAGATAGGCAGAGGGGAAAACGAAAGTAAAAATGAGTGAGAGGTCACACAGGAGTCAACTGGGCTTGTGAGTATTTCTGACAGTGCTTTACTCCGAACTGTAGGGGGAGCTTTATAGGGGAAAATAAGGCAAAAAGAGCAAAGAAACGAGCAGAGTTACTGAGTTCCACTTTAAGAAAGTGATGTCTACAGTATGTAAAAAGAGAGATTTGTATTGAGTCATAGTCAGGGCCTACATGCTTTGACAGTGTATGAAGCCTTTTATAACATTATGATTCTGAGATGCACATTCACACATGCACACATGCACACATGCACGTCCCATAACGGTCAGCACAGCACTCACATGTAGAAACCTGATATTCCTGCACTTTAGTATGGTCATATGGACAGCTTCAGTTCAGTAATAAGGCACTCGTGTTGAGCTATAATATGCTGACATCTTATTCAGTATAATCTGTGTTGTGGCACTGACATGAATTGGACACTTTACTTTGAATGAAAAATCTGCAAACAGCGCATCTCTCTGCATCAGCAATAAGAAGGGTTGCCTTTCCAACAGAACTAGAAAATATACTCAAAATCTGTACTGTAGAACTAATATTACAGTAGAAATGAATTTCCCTCTCCTTCTTACTACTACTACTACTACTACTACTACTGCTGCTGCCAATTCTACTACTGCTTTGTTCTACCATTTTTTTGTAAAACTAGTACTATGACTCCCAGTCCAATCCTTTGACTTGATTCCCAACTTTAACTTTAGCATTGGTGTACAGGGTAGTGTCTATTTCCACAGTGTATTACAACAAAATATGGGCTTTATGCATAATGATGATAGGTTTAACAGAATCCTCTCAATTTGTCTGGACTTGGGACTGGCACAAACGTACACTGGGTTGTAAGCCTTTGTGGGTGGATTTTGAGACATTTAATAATAATAAAAATATTCTATATACTCTACACATACATAGACATTTTTCAGATGGAATTCAGACATTTCTTTAAAATAGAAGTAACATGTTTTAAATTGGCCACAAAGAACAAAAACATAGACACACAGGAAAGAAATTCAAATTAAGGCAAGTTAAAGCAATTTGAAAGCCATACAAAATAGAAAAGGCAAGAGCTTTTTCTGAAACCTGTTAAGCCTCTCTTCTCTCTCTCTCTCTCTCTCTCTCTCTCTCTCTCTCTCTCTCTCTCTCTCTCTCTCTTTCTTTTACATAAAAAGAAATTGAGTTTAAAAAAAGTTAAAAAATATCACTTTGGAGCCATTTTTAGCCATTAGACTTTAGTGTTTTTTTGTATTTTTTTTTTTTTAAGTAGAAATCTACAGGGGGAAAACATGGCAGACTTTTCAATATAGTTTCATTGTTGGGGGTCTGTGTGGGATTGTCTGGTTTTTAAAGGGGGCTGCGACACTCTTGACTTTGGAAAAGGCTGCCGTAAAATCTGGAAAAGCTTCATCCATTAAAATTGAAGTGGCAACATGCCTTAAAACAAGTTACCCCCCAGGCGTCCAGTAAATGTGAAGCGTCTCTCTGCTGTGTGTGTGACAGAGAGACTTAACACTGAGCACAGGGCTGCAGCCGGCTCAGAGAGCAGCTCACAGCAGCATCTTGTCTGCTTCTTCACTCTCACTGAGCAGTAAAGGGAACACTTCGATCTGTTGCAAATAGAATTTATCTGGAAGTGTTTTTTAGAGTTGAAGACCTTTATCTCCCTCCTCCAAGAAACTTTGTCAGTTCAACAACAGACACATTCAGTCACTCAATAGACTGTGTTCAAACTGTAGAATTTGACGATGTCAGAATGGAGTGCAGAGGCCTGTATATATGTATAGGTTATGGAAATTTTTAAAAGAAATATTCAAACAAAAAATACACAAATATTGAACCTGACATTTGTTATTAGCAGCTGGGTCTACAGCCTCACCATAATAATCTTGTGGCTTAATGCTGAGTCTACTGACAGCAATCACACCTGTGTGTTTGAAAAATATCAGCACTTCTTGATGCTGTAGTGAAGAAATAACTTCACTTTAGTTAATTTGTACTGACAGAGAAGACTTTGAACTCTGTGTCAGTTTTTGTTTCATGTGGATAAACCCAGTACTCACAGAGATATTAACCATAAACCACACCAAGACATCTGCATTGCTTTCTTAAGCACTGAGACACGCTGCTGCGTCTGGTGATAGCTGATGCTCCCGGTGTGTGCTGGGGTTTACAGGTCTAGGTCCAAATAATTTCCAGACAGGATGATTTCTAGGTCTGGATCAGGACCGTGGCCCACCTATTCATGACCTCGACATCAGCCTGCTCAGGCTCTCTCCAGAAAAGTTTGAAAAGCCTGAATTGTTCACAAAAAATCTTTGTCTTCAGCAACAAAACAAGAGAAGTAGATTTTCCTGCCTGCAGACCCCATAGCGAGGCGCCGGCACCTTTTATTGATCAACACAAAGTCCCAAATAAATGAGCGCAGAATGAGAGCTATGCCTCAGGGAGTTCAGGCAGCAGCGGCGCCATAGGCTCCCATCAATTTTAATCAGGGCCTAATGAAGAGGCTCCTCTCGGCTGGTGTCCATAACTCAGTGTGCCAGCGACGCTCCTCTACCTCAATCAAATCACTCCTCACAACTCTAATGACCTTTTCACCATAAACAATGGCAGCATTAACACTGCTGAAAAACTGTGAGACGTGAAGCGAAAAGTTAAGTGTTTCACAAAAAAAGAATGCATGCAGGACAGGAGGGACTTAATCAAGCTCTCTTCAACCAGCGAGCTAAGACAAAGAGCATTTTGTTCTGAGTTCACAATGAGAAATCAACACAGCACAATATGGTTCATTTAAGATTCTCAGGGTGCACTGTCAAAGCAGTAACACAATAGAGAACTAAAAGGTCTGAAGTGGTTTGCAAAAGCAGAAATTATAAACTTAAAATGACATCAACAAGCAAGAAACAGATGAAAAGAAACAATTTTGTTGTGGTTGGATTTAGATGACGTTTTCAGGAAAGGTCAGTTATGGGCCAAAAAGCAGATGATCACTGTCTGGACACAGGAATTTATTAAATAATCCTTTACCATTGCAAGACAGGGCCAATTTTGTCCATTAGTAACATCACCATACTGTCGATTTTGTAGGTAGTTTTTCTTGAAACCTTCAGTATAGGTCACAGTGGCATTGGTATAGTTACCTTACCAGGCCACTATATAATAACTTAGAGCTGCAACTAACGATTATTTTGATAATTGATTAATATGCCAATTATTTTTTTTGATTAATTGATTAATAATTGGACAGTGAAGTGTGAGTAAAGTGGTTAAAGACTTGAGGAATAAAAATTGGATAAGTCTACCGAAAATCACCTATTTATTTTTTACAAATTGTGAACCAGACAAAGCCATGAGTGCCCCACATTTGGATAGAGCATATACACACAAAGATAAACACAACTGTACATTGTTTTTACTGTTTCTGTTGCTGTTGTTGTCTTGGTAATAAACCCTCCTCTCTCAGCACATAGCATGTTTCAGTCTATGAATACCCCAGTAAACAATTAAACCATTACTAAATTAGTTGACAATTATTTTAATAATTATAATCATCTAATCCAATTAGCTGTTACAGCCCTAATTATAACCATTGCGAGATACGGCCTAAGCCTTGTCAGTAGTCTGCACTCCCTTTTATTTATGTTCAAAACAAATTGGCTCAAATATCTTTAACTTTGACCAAATAATCAAACAGCTGTGACTTCTCCACAACACTGAAAAATGCATTTTAAATTTCCATGACTGTTCCATGTGGTCTGTGGTGCCAGCCACGTGCCTGCAGACCCTCTCCTCCTTTTGCCCTCTAAGTGAGAAGTGACTCTGAACTCCAGAACTGTGTGAATGGGTGCTTCACTCATATTTTACTGAGACATCCAGAATGTCTCTCCGGCATCTGCTGGGCTCAGAGTGGGTAAAGGCACAGATCCATCACATCCCCCAGGGTTCAGCCCATCCCAGAAACAGGCGCTGCACTGGGCCATGTTCGGAGATACAGCCTGTCTGCTCACATCTGAACTCACCGTGGTGGGCATCTCAACAAATGCTCAGGTACAACACAGGGATAGGCAGAATTAGTTGGGACATGTCAGTGTCTCTAACCAAAATAGGCCTAAGGTGTTTTCAGGTGCCCCATTTAAAAACCTTACACAAATGCAAAAACACCCAAAGGAAACTCTGCTATGCCCTGATCATCAACATTACAGTGCTGCTACACTGTTTTGTTTTATTGTTATGCTCTGGTCCCAACATCAAACATCAGTCCCAACATTTTTTTGATTTCTAAAAAACTAAATAGAACTGAACCAATTTGCTACCACAAAAACTAAACCTTTACATGGGTACTGTCTACACTACAGTCTGTTGGCAAAAAGCAATGGCCAGGTTTTGAGAAATGTTCAGGAAAGGTCAGTAATGGGCTAAGCCGCTTGGGTTTAGATCCAGAACACTGTTTGAATCTGGGCTGAAAATGACACTAGCAAGTCTGAGTGCCTCCAACCCGGTGTCAAGGAAGCCTTGAGTCTTGTTAGAAAGCGGCACATTGTGGTTAGCAAAACAACAAGTTGGAGTTGGATTTACTTCTCGATTTTTGTTGTGCCAGAGCGGCCAAATGGCAGAAAAAAACTTTGTAAAGGTACATGGAGGGGAAAACAAAAGTCAAGACAAGCAAGGGATCACATAGGAATCAACTGGACTTGTAAGTATTTATGATAGTTCTTTACTCAAAAATGTAGGGGGAGCTCTATTGAGGAAAATAAGACAAAACCGTGAAGAAACAAGCAGATTTACTGAGTTCTGCTTTCGATATTGACCAACAGCCAATGAGAGCCTGATCTGAGTGCATGAGCTTCTTAAAACTGTATATCTGTGCTTAAGTAATAGACATGAGACTGGGAAAACCCTGGCCACTTCTGCAGAAGTGGCAGGTGCAGCATGTCTGGTACAAAGATGAAATATTACTCTCTGTTGTCTACAATTAGAGGCAGATAATGAGTGTTCTTGATGAATGAGTCTGAGTGGCAGCCATGTCTGCAGTTAAGACACTGGTTATTATTGATCAAACCAAACAACCTGATGGATGACTCAAGGTCACCTTCATATAATTCTGCCTATCAATCAGAGAGGGCCCCTTAGTCATGGCTCGCAGTGCCACTAACAAGCCACAAATACTCCCACAGGCCTCTTTGGCTGGTTGAATTTTATACATACCTAGTATATCTTTAGAGGTTAGGTCTGAATTTCTGTTGCTCTGCTTGAGTGTACACCATCCATCCATCCATCTTCTTCCGCTTTATCCGGGGCCGGGTCGCAGAGGCAGCAGTCTAAGCAGGGACACTCAGACATCCCTCTCCCCGGACACTTCCTCCAGCTCCTCTGGAGGAACCCCAAGGCGTTCCCAGGCCAGGCCGAGAGACATAGTCCCTCCAGCTTGTCCTAGGTCTTCCCCGGGGCCTCCTCCCAGTGGGACATGCCCGGAACACCTCCCCAGGGAGGCGTCCAGGAGGCATTCGGAACAGATGCCCGAGCCACCTCAGCTGGCTCCTCTCGATGTGGAGGAGCAGCGGCTCTACTCCGAGCTCCTCCCGGGTAACCGAGCTCCTCACCCTATCTCTAAGGGAGCGCCCAGCCCACCCTGCGGAGGAAACTCATTTCGGCCGCTTGTATCCGGGATCTTGTCCTTTCGGTCATGACCCAAAGCTCATGACCATAGGTGTACACCATTAAGAATAATAATAATAAATAATTTATTCAATCATTCATCTTCTTCTGCTTATTCCAGTTAGGGGTTGCAAGCACTGGAGCCTATCCCAGTAACTATTAAATTTATAGTCACAAGTTCACCTAACACATGCATGTCTTTGGATGGTGGGATGAAGCCAGAGTACCCAGAGAGAACCCACAGTAACCTGGGGAAGACATGCAGACTCCACCCAGAGAGACCATGTGTCGGCCAAAATAACATGTTTAAAAAGATGTGACACCACATGCACAGATACTGTATACACTTTACTCTGCCAAGAGCTTTTTTTTTTTTATCTTTGTGCACATAAAACACAATTTTACATTTCCTTCAGCTTATCATATACTATAAAATATACACACAACACAACTAATCTAAACTAATTAAACTGTGGCTAGTAAAAACACTAATTTGTTTTCAATTTTTCCCCCCCCAGCTGAGTTTTTCCTTACCGAGGGGTCCTGGGTCGGTTTAGTTTAGTGTAGTTATTGTTTGTGCTGACTGTGTGTTCTTTCTGACAGTGTGTTTATGTTTGATTAACTGTTTGTGAAGCCCTTTGAGGCGACTGCTGTGATACTGGGCTATAGAAATAAAATTGATTTAAAAAATGAAAATTAATTGGAGAGCAACTTTTGACAAATACTTGCCCAGAGGCCAGTGAGTAAAAAGGTACATTTCAAACCCTGACAATCATTGCTTGTTAATTATTTTTATACATGAGAGTGTTGGTCAGTGCACAGGACTCTGTAAAATTATAGCTCTAAAAATAATCAAGCCAGAAGAGGTCACAAGTTGTGTACTGTTGGAGATAAACTGATGCCTCTTATACTGGCTCTGTGAGGATGGATGGACATAGATTCCGTTTTCTGATGAGCCCTGAGGGGAAGGGAGCAACCGAAAACTAAGAAGATACATCTAAAACAGAAACTGTGGTGTAAACATTAAATATAGTACGTAAAATACAATAAACTGACTGTTTGACTTGCTTTGTACATGCACAGACTCTCCAGAAAGCTCTGACCTCTGTCTGTAATAAGCCTTGCAGTTCATCAAACTAGATGCTTTGAATGTTTTTAAGCCAAACAGATTAAAGTGCTTTGTGGTATACTGTCCTCAGTTGAGCTGATCTGTGTAGTGCTACAGAGAGTAGATCTACCCAACACCTGGTCTGGGATTAGGGGCGCAGCACATTTGCCCCTGGTCTCTGGTGGACTGCACTGAGAGGGAGCTGTAGGGCTCCTAAAGGTGCTGTGTGGTTGGAGACATATGGCTGAGCCGGTGTTATATAACCTGGAGCCCTCACCATCTGCCCCCGGCCCAGGTGTGAGAGCTGCCAGCCGCCTACTCTCCACACCTCTGGAGTCAGGCTTTCATGGGTTTAAACCACCAGCCTTCAGTTATTACAATTACAAGACAGGCTCTATACAAACAACACCAAAAGAGAGGTAGAATTAGAGACTGGAGGCCTGGCTCTGCTCATAGAGAAAGCAGTAGAGATTGCATGTATTGTATGTACTGTATGTACTGTGTGTGGGATAGTAATGCCCAGTGTCAACTGACGGCCCAGCCCAGCGTAGAGCAGAGCAGGAGGGACTTATTGGACAATAAATCGTAAATCATCTCACCTGTGTGACAGAGGGAGCTGACAGAGCTCTCTCCTGTGTGGCCTCACTGTGGCTGATGTGTAGAGCTCATGCTAATGCTGCTCTAACGAGTATGCATGTGCCACTGCAGGTAGAATCATTAGAACCAGCAGCAGAGTGTAGACCACTGAGATCCTCTGAGAGACCACACTCTGTGGCTCAGCAGTGGTTTAGTCCTTACATGATCACATATAGAGAAGAAAATCCATAGTGGACTTGAAGCGTGTGCTTGATAAACAAAGCCAAGTGACAGGCTGTTGTCACTGAGCAAATGCTGCAAAATCAACAAATATATCTGCCTTCATACAGTGGTGCAGTTTGGTGTAGATGTGGAGCACAGGGGTGTCCCGGCAGCGTGGTCTCTGTGCAGCTCACAGTACAAAGATGAGCCCCCATGAGGATGGAGCTGTGTTTGATCAGCCATCAGGTGTCAGCCATGTTTGGGCTGGTACAAACACAGCAGAGGCTGCCGCTCTTGTTTGTGCCGAGCACATCTCTTCAAAGAGCTCCGTCTGTAGCTCCTCATTTAAATGGGAAAGTTTCTTTCAGTGTTATGCGGTGCTGGATCTCCTGTTGACACAGGACATTTCTCTGTGAAAACACTCTGTTGTTCTCTGCCGCGTGGTGAGAAGGTGATTAATGACCAATTTCCAGATTCTACCAAAGCAACGGCGCTGCTCTGCAAATCCTCCCTAATTACTACACAGTGTTTCACTGATACCACACGCCGGAGACCGGAGGGAAGGCTGGCTTAATGGTATATTTACATGTATGTGGAATATATCTAAATACATAACCTCTTCATTCATTTAAGTAAAATGTTTATATCTTTCTAAAGCGCACTTCTAAATCCCGAAGAGCACTAAAACCCTCAAACCAGCACTCACTTGATCCATTTTAATTGCCACTGTTCTCACCCTTTCAACAAAAACAGCAGTGGGAAGTTCGTGTAAAAAAAGACTGAAATGTATTCAGCCGTACTATGATATGGTAAATGTTAGCGGCTGCAGCATCGCAGCATATCACTTGGCTCCATATGAAAAATAGTTTGCTATTTTGGAACCCCCTGGCAGCCATAGTGGATCACCACAGACCCAGAGCTCATTTATCTTTTGTCAGAGATGAAGCCAAACTAACGCCATCTCCTGAAGCTGCTAAAGAATGAGGAGGGACGTAGGGAGAGTAAAAATAAACCCGGCCCAGGTAGCTCCACAGAAGTCACTCCACAAGTAATGGCTGCTGCTGCTGCTGAAAGTAGAACTCTGTTTGGAACTGTCTGCCCGCTTCAAAATGACTCCCTTTTCACCGTCTGGTTGGTTAGCTTTAGAGGTATCATAAAAACAATACAATATGACCAGTTTATTAAGAACACAGGGAGAAACTATGGCTTTTCAGAAAAAAGAGAATCGCAGAGACGATCCCTGTCATCTTCCGTGGTTACAACTGGATAATGAGCCTCAGCGTGTCAGAATCCTAATGTCTCAGAGAGCGTTGTGTGGTGGCCTCAATGCTTTATTAAGAGGCTCATTTGACTTTCTCTTTAGGAATAGAAATTGTTTGGTCACGTTCCGACGGAGCTCCCTGACATTTACACAGCCTTAGAAGTTTACAGCAGCGCTAAACACTTCCTAAGTATTTTTAGCCACAAAACACTAACGACATTATTCTGTGCTTCATGTGCACATCATCACAACACAAACTCACACAAACCTATTAAGAAACAAGTTCAACTTATATATTTATAACTTCTACTCAAAATAACCTTCATTTTAAATGTATGTAACTTTTTTTCTTTTTCTTTCTTTCTTTCTTTTTTTTTTTTTTTTTTTTGTGGTACCTGGTGAGAAAACATATAAACACCCAAAATTCATTGCATTATGTCTTTTCATTTTGCTGCTGCAAATGATTGGAACTTGTATCAAATACCCTTGAAATGGAATCAATGATCTCACTTTCTGCCTTTAAAAGCAGATCAAAGGACATTTTTTACGGACTCATGTAAATGTTTTACTAATAAACAACAGTTTAATGTCTTCTTGTATATGTGTAAATTTTATGTTTCCTCCCCTCTTCCCTTTCCCTTGTTGTTCCAGTGTTCTAGCACTTCCAGGTCAACATTGTAAATAAGAATTTCTTCTTAATAATCTACCAGGTAAAATAAAGGTTAAATGGAAAAAAAAAAAAAAAAAAAAATGAAAATAATGTACCAAAAGTATATACCACACATACAAACATACAACAGCAGCAATAATGTAATAATAGTATCATCTGCATTTTATACTGATACTAACAATGAAAATAGTAAGTACACCAGTGGACAACAAATGTAATATATAATTGTATGTAACTTTTGTATGTATTATAAGCTGGAGGTTAATATAAGCCCTTTTGGGTTTTTGCCTCTCCCTTACACTTTTACTGCAAATTTTTCATATGCATTTTATAAATTTACATAGTGATTTTTGTAATGTACATAAAAAACTGAACAGTGGCAGAGTGGTTAGTGCTTTTGCCTCCCTGCAAGGAGATTCTGGGTTCAATCCTCAGCCAGACAACACACAGTCTGTCTGGGTGGCATCTGCATGTCCTCCCTGTGTTACTGTGGGTTTTCTCCAGGTACTCTGGCTTCCTCCCACCGTCCAAAGACATGCATGTGTTTTTGCTGAATGGGTGACTCTTCATTGCCCCTGGTGAATGAATGTGAGAGTGAATGGTTGTCTGTCTGTGTATGTCTCTACGGGTGTACTCCGCCTAAGGCCCAACGTTACTGGGATAAGCTCTGGTGCTTGCAACCCCTAACTGGAATAAGGGAAGAAAATGAATGAAAGAATGAACTGTTCTATTCTTAATGGTGTGAATGAATGTGAGAGTGAGGGAGAGGATCTCTCCTTCAATATGGGCTCCATGAGATTTTGTCAGTTTTTCCCACAGCTGGAGTTTTTCCTTACTGAGAAGGAGGGTCTAAGGACAGGAGCATCCTGGGTCTGTTTAGTTTAGTGTAGTTATTGTTTGTGTTGATTGTGTGTTAAGTCTGATTGTGTGTTTATGTTTGATTAACTGTTTGTGAAGCCCTTTGAGGTGACTTTTGTTGTGATACTGGGCGATAGAAATAAAACTGAACTGAATGAATGGTTGTCTGTTTGTGTTTGTCTCTGTGTCAGCCCTGAGACTAATTGGCCTCTGTCCAGGGTGTACCCCACCTAAGGCCCAAAGTTACTGTGATAGGCTCCAGTCACCCACAATCCCTAACCGGAACAAGCAGAAGAAGATGAATGAATGAATAAATAAATGAATGAATGTTTGTGTCATGAGCTTAGCATTTAAGTGACTACACCTACTCTGATACTGTATAGTCAGATGTTCATTGGTTTGTATGTAATGCAGTTAGTTAGTAATTTTTACTTATTATTTTTCTTTCTGTAATGCAGAACCACACATACTCCACAATCCAAATGTAACACCGCACCACATCATAGAAGAAACCCACTCCCATGGACTCACATACAGTATATTTGGAATTGTATAAGTATTTGGACATTACACTCTCACACCTGTGTGGAAACCTGCTTTAATATCATCTGTAATACTCCTGTTATTGACCTCTGCTGTGTGAAATCACCTCATTTTAAGTCAAATCCACCTCATGCTTGTACATCCTGGCCTTGAAGCAGTGTTCTGGCTGACACTCCAGGTTGAAGGTGGGATCAAATACGTCTAGTGCCTTACAGTCCACTTACAGTTCTCCCTATCTCCCCTACAACTACTGTAACATTTTTAGTATACATTTAAATACACATGATTACCACACTATTACTGTCACATTACTGAGCAGAACTGTTAAGTGCCTGAACCTCTTCAGTAAAGAATAAAACAGGCAAAAAGACATGTTACATATTCAGTGGTAATGCACACACACTGTCTGTGGTTTGGAGTTTGGGTTGTTGTTTAGGATTTCTTCCTTTAGCCTTTATTTGATTGCAACAGTTGATCTACAAGAAGCAGGTGAGAGAGGAATATGACATGGAGTGGCCTGAGTCAGGAATTAAACCCAGGCCACTCCAACACATGGTAGGTACTTTACCAGGTGAACCACCGAGACACTCTGGAGTTTGGACTTTTATACACAGAATGGAAATAGCCTAAGATTAAAGAAGAAATGATTATAAGATGGAACAGACATTGAGTCCTGGACGTCAGAGACCTCAGGGCTGCATACAGCTCAGACTCTCAGTGAGCAGTGTTTATGAACTAACCCAGCTGTTGGCCACAGTCGGAGCAGCTCCTCACACAGGCCTTTATACTAGTGTGCATGTATCTCCCTGATGCTGTGAATAAAGCAGTGAAAGTCCATTTCCCCACACCTATGGTGCCCCAGATACACCAGTCTGAGCAGAAAAATGTAGCCACCAGCAACAGCCGCCTTTGACTGCGTTGCTTTTTGCAGGCCGGGAGTTATTATTGCGCTGAGGCACCGAGAACTTCAGAGTATTTAGAAGATTGAACATGGTCAGTTTAAAAATGTTCATGCTCAAATGTCAGGTCAAGTCTGAAGTATGGTCTGCCTCAGACTGAGACATTTAGAGACAGGCTCAGACTAACCAGAGCCAGAACCTTACAGCACTTTACTAACTGTTCTCTTGGAATGATGCAGTAATTTAGGATATTAACAAAACTGACTTGAGTTTGCATGGTCTTTTTCTCAGTTAACTTCAACTTAGAATGTAGGTTTTGTTTTTGCTAAATCATATCTCAAAACTAAAAGATAGAAGCTTGTTTAAAGCAGTGGCATGCTTTTAACTTCAGTTTTCTCATCAGTGTAACCAAACTGGTTTTGGTAGTTCATTATGACCAAAAAATACAGCAGTTGTACAGCAGTTTTATTTAGTTATTAGCTTCTAATGAGCATGTGCAACCTCACTAAAGAATTAACTTTTATCATGATGATGCCATATGTCTGTCATATTAGAATACATCTGAGAGGAGAGAAATACATAAATACACATACAGACCAGCTTATCTGTTGTACATATTTCACGTTTCAGTCTGTGTTTAGGCTGCATGTCACTGACACTGCTGGTTTCTTCTTGTTGATGTCTTTGTTGAATGTACTGGTGACTGGTTGGCCATACCATGTCGCACACTCTGAAACTGAATTTTTTTTATTTTATTTACTATTATATTTATTTTTTTATTATTATGTTGTTATTGTTTTTTATTTCTTTTTGTATTATTATATAATTTTATTTATTTATTTAATATTTATTATCAATTTGTTTATTTGTTTTAGTTTTGTGAAAGAGTATGTATATATCTATTAGTAGTACTTTTACCTTTATTACCTGTGATAATACAATCAATACATAATCAATAATAAAATAAATAGCTGCAGCTGTAGTTAATTGAGACGCTATCTTAGTCATTATTATTAACGCCATTAGTGTTACTCATATTGTTGTTGTTATTGTCATTATGGTTATTATGTTATTCATATTATTGTATATCAAACTAACAATGCCAGGTAATAAGCTGATATTACTTTTGTCCTATTGTCTTGGTACTATGCCTCATTTGATTGTACTGAGAAGGAAATGATAAATACAAAATAATATAAAATAAAGAAAGAAATGTGACCTAATGTTAAACTCTTTCAACAGGTTTGGAAATATGTTTGTCTGACTCCTAATAATGGTGTAAATGCTTCCAGTCTCACACATTCACAGGCTGTATGATTATCCTCCTGTGCATCTCCTCTGCTGTCGACATGACTGAGCAGATCTGTGGGGCACTGAGCTGTGTATCTCTGTGACGAGCCCCTGATGGACCAGTCTGCTCTGACACCGACAGAGCTGCAGTCTATCTCCCAGCGCGGCCCTCGCTGATGTGTCGCCTGCTCACTGTTCCACATACTTCACCCTGATGTCTTCACTCTTTTCACATGTTTTGTGTGTAAACCTTAGAGGAGTTCTGCCGCCGTTGATGGCCTGTTATCAGGAGAAGACACCATGACTAAACTGGAGCTTGCAGTGATTGGCTTTCCATGCCTGGTGTGGTCTGATGATGCCTTAACTCCGGCCCGGAGATGAGGACTTGATGAGGTGTCAGGAGCCAAACAGCTTTAAATGAGAAATACACAGAGAAGTGGTGCACATGAACATAATAGACTGGAGACTGGACTGAGACAGACTAAGACAGACTGATCTCTGCACTAGTGGGGACAGAAAGGTCTCAGAAATATTCACTCAACAATGTCAAAGAGGTTCTAGATTAAAAACTCTTACTCCAGACTTACTCCAGAAGCATATGTACTCTGTGGGTTTGTGATTGTTCTAAAAACAAAGAAGCGCTCCTTCAGAGACCGTCATAGTTTGGACATGCACAACTTTATGCAGACTAAAAGACACAAACTGTCTGAGCTGTGAGTGGAGTGGACAGGGTTGGAAAGCCCTACACTCCCAGCAGCTGTGTGTCTTTTACTTACAACAGTTTGTTATTTGGATAAATGTACAACCTGAGTTCTAGAAATGTTTGGATGTTTATTTTTTAAATTACCAAAAGACTTTCAAATGACGTGAGCCAATATTTTATTCACAATTAAAGATAGATAACATAACAGATGTTTACACTGAGAAATGTTACACTTTTATACACAAAATTAGCTCATTTCAAATTTGATGCCTGCTACAGGTCTCACAATAGCTGGGACAGGGGCAACAAATGTCAAAAAAAAAATAAAATAAAAAGACATTTTTCTTCAAATCTCAATAAAGAACAAGTATGAGCACTCACTATGCACTGAAATACTGCTTTTTTATTTTATCAGTCCCCTAATGAAATAAAAATATATAATGTAAGATCTGATGTAGACAAAATATTTATACAAATTAATCCTTATTAAAGTAAAACTATGGTAACACTTTATTTTACAGTACACTTGATACAGTGCAACTACAATGTAACTAATACATGTTGTAACAAACTGTAATATCATGTACTATATTAGGACATTTTGGGTACTTAGATTCTATACATAAATGAAAAAAAAAAAACACTTGTTACACGGCTGTACCAAAGTGCATGTTGCTTCTGCACAAATAGCATAATGACTGCTTTACTCAGTGGTAATGTGCACTTTGATAGAGTAGCGTATTTTTTTTTCATTACATTTGTACTTTGAAACTGTTTACAAAACACCAAAGTACACAAAATTGCACTATGTAAGTACAACATAAATACATGTTATTACAGTTTGTTACAGTGTGTGTTACCACAACTATTTAATGGAAAAACAGTGATTAGTGGTAATGTAGACCAGGTATAACCCTAAAATAGACTTCATACTACTACAGTGCAGCTTTAAGCAGTGACCATCCACAGCCTCGGTCTCTGTCATAGTCACCTCTGTATACACTACTGTCCCATACTGGCCTGAACTGTAGGAGGCCCAGCACTTCTATACACCCCCTGTCTCCCCCCACAACCAGCACACACTCTAGTCTCTCGTCTGCTTGCTTTATGTTGCAAATGGCCAGTCTATGAGAGTTTTTTTATACATTCTGCAAATGTAACAAAAAATGAACCATTTCCTTTCATTTTCAAATAGCAAAATATTCAATAGTCAAACTAATGGCTGTAGCTTGTCTGGGACACAGGCAGTTACACTCAAAGTTCATGCCCCTTTACTGTTGGAGCTGAGACACATATTGTGAGGCATCTAGAGGAAAAAGAAAGCAAGGAGAATTATGTTCTTAGACTTTCTTTCCTAAGTCTTGTTGGTTAAATAAGGTGTTAACAATAAAACAGACATGGTCAGTGGTGTGCGAACAGACTGTTTCACCACTCAGCCTCAGAAGTGCAATAACAGCGTTGTCCTCTTTGTGAGCACTGAAAATTATTTTTAATGAAAATCCAGCATTAAAAACATCAGCTAACATTTCCTCCGCTGCTCCTGTTAATTATAAAAGTGCTGAAACAGACCGTAAGCATTGTTTCATCCCGCGCTGCTATTATCAGTGAAATACATAACTCTTCTGGCAGTAGAAGATTTCATCACATCTGCAGCGCTCGCCATCTGCATGACTTTGATCTCCATGACTCCCTTTAATCAACTTAGAAAAAAAAAAAAAGAAAAAAAGAAAAACGACGTCTTCATTGTTGCAAGCCTTGGCCAGACAGCACTGGGAGACGTATTCTAAGTTTATCTTCAGCAAATAGCAGAGCCTTTAATATTTTTGCTTTATGAAACATTTCTTTCCCGTTGCACTGGGCCCATTTGGCTTTATTTGCTGCTGGGCATGACTTCTTAATAGAATCGGAATTTCCAATTTGACTCCTGCGCTTAGCAGCCTTAATTTGAAGACAGCCTGTCCGCGGCCTTGGAAAGTGGAGAGCGGTAATTTGAGCAGAGCCCTCTAGCATTATCACTGCTCCATAAAGCATAATTCCTGTTAAGTTTTTTCTTTGAAGGCTGAAATTAATAAAAGCGTGTATTTTCACATCTTTTCCACACAAGTATAACTGTCTGCATGATAGCGCGGTGATGTCCATGTGCTCCCTCCTGCTGATTGGTCAAGGTGAGGGTCAGAAACCCGGACGAAAGGGGCCAGGGTTGGTGGAGATCTGCGCTCGTGCTCAAGGACACTTCAACAGGATGAATGTGTGGTGTCACAGTGGGCTTGAACTCGCACCTTTCGGTTGAAGGACAGTCCGGCTGATCCAACTTTTGATTCTCGCAGACCACCGGGCGTAACGCTGAAGTAGAAGTGCATTAATAATAAATGAGCTTCCAGGGAACTGACTCAAAGCGGCTTCTAATTGAGAGTATAATTACAGAAACATAAAAGGGGCCAAAGTGCCTCATCACGTTCAGTGGACAGAGGCTGGTGAGCAATCATTGCCTTTTCTTGCCCAGGATAATTGTATATGTATAATTTATGTGACAGGGATCATATTTCAAGCATTGTGGACAGTTAGTGCAGAATAACAGAGCGCTAAAGACAATGGAAGGAACTGAATGGGCAGGCTAGGTTACGGCTGTGGAAAAATTACTGGACAGATTAAGGATAAACAGATAAACAGATTTGAATGAAATGTTGATTAGTGTTAATGTGAAATTAGAACACTGCCTGGATCCTGGTATTTTGGGCACATACATAAAACATGGAATTCCACCTTTTTACTATCATTTAATAAACTAATATGTAAAGAAATAAAGAAATCCAGTCCAGACAGGTCATTCAAAAATGCTGAGTAACTAACTTAATCCAAGAGAAATAACTTTAATACAGTAGCGCAGTTCCACACAAGCCTCTCTTAGACAAAATCATAGAAAATATAAATCATAAGAGAATACATACAATAGAAAAGCAGAAAATATTAAAAATGTAATCTTTTGTTAGCTCAGGGGCTGTCCAGCATCTTGGACAAGGCCTTTCCTGTGTGGAGTTAGCATGTTCATCCTCAAACACAGTACAATCTGCCAGAGGTACTCCTGACCAGGATCTGGATCTAGTCCCTGGGTGATGGTCTGTGGTTCTACACTGCTTGAGAAAAGTTAAAATGAGTTTGATGCTGTGTCTTTCTTTACACAGTGGTGAGTTATTGTAGAACCAGTCTTTGCTGGTCCTTGGCCAAGACACCCACCTTGTCTCCAGTGTCTGTTAATAACATTCCACACAACAGCACTGCTGCAGGATTATAATGGGCTTTACCTTATTCTTCTTACAAAGTAGTTCACTCCTTTCACTCACTCCCACTGACTGTATAAACTGAGCCAGTCTCTGTGAACATGGACACAGAACACTGACACACATGTGGAGAGGACCATCCACTCTGTTGGGGTTTGGGGAGGTATGTGTGGGCCTTAATGTAAGAATAAAGGCTGGCACACTCTCCCTCCCTCACTTACGCATGCTGCTTTTCTACACTCAGGGGATCTGATGAGAAAACTTCTATCTTGATAAAACAGCAACAGAACCCAAAATAACATGTTGCCACACCATGAACTGAACCCATGATCTTCGTGTTTGCTGAGAGACAGAGGTGTTAACCACTCTGCTAACATGCGCACTCACAACAGACACATCTTTTCACTAAATGTATTAGTAAATTCTTTCTGCTTCTTGTCTCACTGGCTCTAAGGGGGTCTGTTACTCGATGACACCCCGCAGTGACAGTCTTGGCCAACAGCAGCTGTGCCAGAGGTGAGTGCAGCTCCTGTTTAACAACACACTCTACAAACTCCTTTTGGCACTCGCAGAATTCATGAGTGCTCTATGAGGAGCCTGAACGACCCTGGTAATGGCCCCTGGTTTGTAAGGCCAAACCCTGTGGAAGGACACTCCCCTGCCAGTTGTAAATCCAATAACAGGTTCACTCCAAAGCGAGTGAGTTATTAAGGAGGAACTCCGGTGGGCCTTTCCATCAGCACCATTCTGCAGAAGATAATAGTCAGCTCTGTCTGCACTGGCCTCATGTTTACTCCACAATAAACCTCACACGTAGAGAACGCAGATAATGAGCGGCTGCCTCCAGCTCCGGCCACAGCCAAAGCTCATTAGAGAACAGTGATGGGCAGAAGAACTGAACACACTCACCTCATATTCACAACCACAAAGAGGAATCGGCAGTGAAAATATTTGAACAGTCTATTCAAACACCTCGTGGATTGTACTGGAGGCGCGCGGCCAAAGAGCAGTTGTTGAGAATGGGCAATGAGGAGATGGAAGACTCACAGGCAGTTCACTGGGATTTTGTCATGAGCTGCCAAAATGGCTTTGATTTACTGAGGGACTTATTGATAATTAATTGTATCATCTGTTTCCTCCTTGGTTCACGCCAAGAAAAGCCCAATCGGAGCTCCTCTTCTGAGGCCCGGGCTCCTCTCAGCGTCAGAGTGTTTTGGACAGAGCTGAGCCGGAGACACAGATGGCTCTTAACACCTTTCACCGTCTCCAGAGGGACAATCCATAACTGCTCATGCAAACTGGCTACATAAAAGATAAAGTGATGGAGTACTTCAACAATACCACTACATACATGACACATTAATAAATATGTCATTAACAATCCTTTAATGACGCTTTATAGACACTGAATTAAAGCAGAACTCATGTTTTGTTGCTGTTTTTGACTCATTTTCTTCTCTGGAGCACTCCCTGTATTTCAGAGTACAGCACCATTGTAAATACTCACAAGTCCAGTAAACTCCTTTGTGACCCCTCGCTCGGCTTTACGTTTGTTTTCCCCTCCTCGTATCCTTACAAAGTGTTTTTCTTTCATTTGGCCGCTCTGCTGGAACAAAAATCGAGAAATCAAGCCATCTCTAGCTTGTCCTTTGTTTATAACCGTGATGTGCCGCTTTCTCGCGAGACTCAAGACTTCTGTGACACCAGGTCAGAGGCACTCAGACTTGGAAATGTGTTTTTTGGCCCAGAGACACAATGCAGATGAGATGCAGGATGCTTTATTCACCCCACAACATCTCATTTAACACAGTTTATTTAAATTTAAAAAGTTACTGAATTCTGCTTTAACGCTGATGTTTATCATTTTGCATTGATTTATATGAGCTCATTAGAGTGCTCAGTGGTATTTATTTATGGTATATAGAATCAAACTTGTCTAATCAAATTTTGAATTTTAAATGCCTTTAAATTTCTACCATTTGACACTAAAATAGGATTCTGATTTTTTTTCTGTGAATTTCAGTCAAAATTTGAGTACCTAATTTTCATTGTATTTTTGTAGTGATAAAAATTTGAGAAAAACAAGTTCACCTTTTAAAAATGTGATGCATATATTTTCAAGTCCTCACATTTGATTAGTCAAATTTGATTGGCCATAATCAGTTTATTAAATAATATTAAGAAGGTGGAATTCCATTGTTTATTTACTATATGTGCCCAAATCTGGGATCCAGGCAGTATTCAAATTTCATATTAAAACTAATCAACCTTTCATCCAAATTCAGTCTAAAATACAAAAAAAATAAAATAAATAAATAAATAAATAAATAAATGCATGAAATATCTGAGTGATTTGCCCCATTTGCACCAGAAGCACTAAGTTACCATTCATGGCCACATGCACAAACAAATGTTTTCGCCAAGGTATTTTTGTTATTAGTTGTATTTTTTAATTATTTGAGCTGATAAGCTGTACCCAATTTTAACAAACAAGAATTTGAGGACTTGAAAATATATGCATCATATTTTTAAAGGGACTTTTTAATTCTGAAATTTTTATCACTGAAAAAATACAGTGAAAATTAAATACTGACATTTCACTGACTGATATTCAGAGACAAACAAACAGACTCCAGATTCAGACTCCTAAATGGTTAGAAATAGACAGAAGGTGCCATGGAGAAATGAGGATTCGGTCAGGGCACAGAAAAGGGAGTGCCAGAGGGCCAAACAAAAATGGCATAGGTCAAAGCTCCAGGTTCATTATGACATAAGAAATGTTGAATGTGTTTTGTCAAATTTTGCGGAGAACAAGGGAAAGGTATTTTTCTGAAACCATCACAAACTGCAGTAACAACTCATGTGTCCTGTTTGTTACAGTGAACAGGTTAACAAACGCCCCAGCTCCAAGTGCAATGAGTTTGCAAGATTTTTTAATGACAAGATTCAGAGTATTAAACATTAGCATTAGTCTCCACAACACAGATAACTGCTCTGTAAGCATCCAGACACTCAGAGCTGACACTTCATCCCTGTCACTGACAAAACAGTCCAACTATTGGCCCATATCAAACCTGCCATTTTTAGGTAAAGTCCTTGAGAAAGTTGTATACCAACAGCTTACTGACTTTGTTCTGCGGAACAACTGCTTTGATGATTTTCAGTCAGGTTTTAGGCCTCATCACAGCACTGAGACTGCTCTTATCAAGATGACTACTGTCATCCATCTGAACACTGAAATGGAGAAAGTCTCTGTCTTAGTTCTGCTGGATCTGAGTGCTGCTTTTGATACAGCTGACAATGTGATCCTGTTACAAAGATTAGAGGACTGGGTAGACATTTCTGGTACTGCCCTTAAATGGTGTAAGTCCTATCTTGAAGACAAGTAGTACTTTGTTGAAAAATTAACTGTGTCTTAGACCAAATGGCTCTGACCTGTGGAGTGCCCCAGGGGTCCATCCTGGGACTTCTTTTGTTCAGTCTTTACATGATCCATTTAGGCCTTTTAATAAGCAACAATACCATATCCTACCACAATTATGCAGATGAGAGATCTCAGATTTACATCTCACTGACAGCAGGTGAATATGGACCTGTGGATTCACTCTGTCACTGCATCCAACAGATCAATGAGTGGATGAGAAACAACTTTCTCCAGCTAAACACAGACAAGACTGAAATAAGGATATTTTGCCCACAGAAACACAGAGAAGGTGTCTGTAATCACCTTGACCCTCTTTCACTAAAACCTACAAGTCAGGTTAGAAATCTTGGGGTAATCATGGATTCAGATTTGAACTTCAGCAGTCACATTAAATCTATAACATCATCAGCATTTTACCATCTCAAAAACACTGGCAGAATCAAAGGTTTACTGTCTAAGACAGCTGCAGGACGTCCAGAACGCTGCTGCTCGGGTCCTGACTAAAACCAGGAAGTACGACCATATTAGTCCTGTCTTCAGGTCTCTGCATTGGCTTCCTGTTGCTCAGAGAATAGACTTTAAAACATCTCTGCTGTGTGCAAGTCTCTTCATGGCTTAGCACCAAAGTACATCTGTGACATGTTGGTCCCATATGAACCATCTGGGACTCTGAGAACCTCAGGGACAGTTCTTCTGCTGGTCCCAGAGTCAGGACTAAACTCAGCAGTGAAGCAGTGTTTCAGTTTTATGCAGCAAAAATCTGGAACCACTGATGAGTTTTTCTGGTAGCATACATTTCTAAAACAAAAGTGTGTTTTGGACTTCTTGTGTGTTTTCCACTCAGAAGTCCAAACATGAGCACAGCTGTAAACTATATGACTCAATAAAGATAAAGATGTATCAGCTTTTACAGTGTAACAGCTGAAAGCAGATCCCTCAGGTTAAATAATGCACTTAACTGGAAAGCTGGGAGCCAACAGTGGTGGGGGCTCCAACTCGGAGGGAGGTCAAACGAATGAGGGCCATTAGAGTCAGGCAAAGGCATTCAAAATAGTCAATCCCCAGCAGTGGTGGACAAAGTACTCAAATGCTGTACTGAAGTAAAAGTACTCTTACTTCAAAAGTAATATTACACAAGTGGAAGTAAAAATACCCAACAAAAAACTCCAGTAAAAGTATAAAAGTATTGCTTATAAAATGAACTTAAGTAGAAAGTACATTTGAATGTTTTTGCAAAATCTTCTTCTTCATCTTCTTTTTCTTCTCCAAGTTTTGATCCCAGAACCTTCTGATTGCAAGTCAGCTGTGCTACCCACTACACCACAGAGGAGAAAAACTACCTTCCACTCCTCAGACAATTTAAAGTTTTACTCACGCAAAAGTACAAATAAAATCATCCAAAATTTTTTCAAGTAAACGTTTGTTCTACAAAATGTACTCAGAAAGTACTTTTTCCTTTAACAAACACACTTAAGTAAATTACTTGAGTAAAAGTATGTAGTTACTGTCCACCACTGGTATCCAGATACTAATAGAGCAGTGGTTCCCAAAGTGGGGTCTGGGGGCCAGAGGTTGTCTACATTAAATACTTAAAAATAAATTGAGTTACAATTAATGAATACAATTTAGTATAGTTGTGTACTCTTTAAAAAATTACTAATTTTTAGCCAACAATCTGGTTTTTAATAGAAATTTATGGGGAAAACCATGTCATAGTCTATTGAATAGAGTGAAGTTCATTGTGGGATTTTTAGATTTTTATGGGGGCTGTGGCACTCTTGTATTTCATTGCAGATAGAAGCTGCATTAAAGAAATAAATCCACTTCTTCCTCCACAGTTCACAGAGGTTTTACAGGAGAGGAGGGGGCAGCAGAATCCATCTTATCACACGAGTATGAACCAATCCTGACACTAATGTTGAAAACTACTATCAATATTTGCATCAATCTGCCCAGCCCTGGAAAATAGATACAATATTATTTGATCAAATTAAATTTAAAATCATTAATTGACTAAAAAATCAAAACAATTCTTTTGATTAATAATCCAAACCCAACAGAAAAATGGACACAGGACAACAGCAACAACAACATGGAGCAGTGTCAGGCTGTCAAATGGAAATATCATTGCACCACACCAGTGGGCGTGTCACACAGTCTGTCTGTAACCATCCGCTAAGAAATAAAGTGATCCTGCTCTCATGCTTATGCCGGTCTTCAGAAGCCTGTGTCTGTCATCTCCCTCACAGAGCTACGTCTCCTCTCCACCACAGAGGGGGCACCGTCTGCAGCCAGCTACAGCGGATGGCCATATACGAACATACTTTTAACTCAATAATTCATAATCTTGGGGGTATGCTGAATAATTGAAGTGAACTTGGAGGCCTTTCAGCTCTGCGCAGCTTTGCATGTACTGATGGATCAGTGAGAGTTACGAGGAAGACGGGAAATCTAGTGCTAAGTTGTGTTTCTGTTTTTGCTGCGCTCATTGATCAATAATTCAGCCGAGCCTTCTGATTGTGACCCGCAGTTTCAAGACGGCCGCTTCTTCCTCTCCTCCTCAGCTCAGCGGCTGCTTATTATGTGTTTTTTTTCTTTCTCCACCCATTGTCAAAGGTGGAAAGTAACTAGGTACTTTTACTCGAGTAATTCAATACATTCTGATAGTTTACATTATACTCTTATACACACTTTTTGTACCCCCTTCTACACTTACATTACATTTGATAGATCTGAATTTCGACACAGTGGGATTAATAGGTGGGTGGTAGTAGTAGTAGAAGTAGTAGTAGTAGTAGCAGTAGAAAAAGAATTTTCAAAAATACATTGTACTGAAGTAATCTTTGCATCTAATCATTGACCTTGACAGTTTGCATTTACTATAGTGATTTTGCAAAGTATGTATGCTTGGGTTTTATATCTTAAAGTAACAATACAGCCTCTAAATACTTCCCCACCTCTACCTGTATGATCCTTTAGCCTTTGCTTCAAATATGACATCAGCTATCTTTCATGATGTTAAATAGTTTAACACTGAGGGCTTGGAAGCTAGCCCAATTTGACAGATTTTAAAGATTTTATAGATTTTACAGGAGAGCCAAAACACATTTTCATCAAATTTGAATCAGCTGCTGCTGCCTCAAACCAAACACAATAATTGATATTTTTGTGTTATCAAATTGAGAATCTCTTTGAAAATCATACTACCATACTTTAAGTTGGAAATTATTTATCAAACTTCTTAAACATGGCAAAAATGTGAGATTGACTCTAATATTTTCCCAATAAACATATGGAATAAACAAATAGAACTTAAGTAAGTAAACAACTGGAGTCAGAATTAAGATTTTTATCTTTAAATACACACACCAACTTTCTGTTCTGCTCTCGCTCTGCTCTCTCTCTGCTCTCTCTCTGCACTCTCTCTGCTCTCTCTCTGCCCTCGCTCTGCGCTCGCTCTGCACTCTCTCTGCTCTCTCTCTGCTCTCTCTCTGCTCTCGCTCTGCTTTCGCTCTGCTCTCGCTCTGCTCTCTCTCTGCTCTCTCTCTGCACTCTCTCTGCTCTCTCTCTGCCCTCGCTCTGCGCTCGCTCTGCACTCTCTCTGCTCTCTCTCTGCTCTCTCTCTGCTCTCGCTCTGCTTTCGCTCTGCTCTCGCTCTGCTCTCTCTCTGCTCTCTCTCTGCACTCTCTCTGCTTTCGCTCTGCTCTCGCTCTGCTCTCTCTCTGCTCTCTCTCTGCACTCTCTCTGCACTCTCTCTGCTCTCGCTCTGCTCTCTCTCTGCACTCTCTGCTCTCGCTCTGCACTCTCTCTGCTCTTGCTCTGCTCTCGCTCTGCTCTCTCTCTGCACTCTCTCTGCACTCTCTCTGCTCTTGCTCTGCACTCTCTCTGCTCTCGCTCTGCTCTCTCTCTGCACTCTCTCTGCTCTCGCTCTGCTCTCTCTCTGCACTCTCTCTGCTCTCGCTCTGTTCTCGCTCTGCTCTCTCTCTGCACTCTCTCTGCTCTCGTTCTGCTCTCGCTCTGCTCTCGCTCGGATCTGCGCTCGTGTGCCCTGGCTCTGCTCTCTCCCTTGTAACCAATAAGAAATCGCCACTGACTGGATCAAGCACTTCTTTGTGACATCAAAATTCAGTCTTACCTTCTACTGTACTATATTTCAATCTTAATTTTGTGACCCTCTGGGAATGTCTTCGGATTCTGCCGAAAGCCCATTGGATAAAACATTACACAGCGGTTGATGTTACCGACACATAGTTTGGTGAAGACCTGAATCAGTACTGAGTTTTAAAAACAGAGGCAGCAGCACTGGGGTTTTCTTTGTTAAATATTGCAGGATATTCTTGTTCTGTCTGAATGAAGAGTGCAGTAACAGCAGCACTGTGGACA
This sequence comes from Bostrychus sinensis, assembly GCA_020698575.1. NCBI lineage: Eukaryota > Metazoa > Chordata > Actinopteri > Gobiiformes > Eleotridae > Bostrychus > Bostrychus sinensis. Next base: position 35,164,667 of record CM036251.1, read on the forward strand.
AAACCAAAGATTGTTGATTATGCAGCGGCAGCCCACAGGGATTATGTCTACATTGTTCAAAGCTCCACTAAAGTAAGTGTACTATTGAGGCCAGCAGACATCCACACTGAATCAGAATGGGCTGATATACAAGCGTTTAGAGGTCAAGCTGAGCTTTGTCTGCTATGATTTATGATCCACTCGCTCACCTACAGCTGAAGGGGAGAATACATGTCATCTAACATTGCTTTGTTAGAAAAACACAGTTTGATACCGCTGTGATAGATGGATTTGAAGTTAGCCGGGCTTTGTGACAAGAGCCCGAGACAGAGGTGTTTAATCTTCATCCACAGTGTAGGCTCCTCACGTCCCCCGAGCGCCTTGTTTTCCTGTATTGATTAAAATGTGCCCTCTCCACCTTCCTGCTGTAAGAACTCCTTCAAAGAGTGCGCACTGGGATTATTCAGAGAAAAACTTGGCCCAGTCTTTGTCTTGCTAGAATCTTCAGTGAGGCAGGTTTATGGGCCTGGACTGGAGTTTGGTTTGCATTGGGCGGCTTGTAGTGAGGCCCTGAGGTACATCTTCATACTCAATCTTCTCATTTATCAAACTGCTACTGCTGCTCATAAAGCATATGACAAATATCAATGAGACTCTGCCTTTCTCTGCCTTTCTGACAATGTGTTAGTACAGTTTATATGTGCTGACTTTTTTCCTTGAGATGTATTGCTGCCATTAATTACAAATTGAGCTACACTGCAAAAAATCATTATCGGCATTAATAGCGAATATTACTTGAATTCAGATTATTAATCTTGATTTGAGTAATTTTTACTAGATTTATTAGGTTTATTTTGTATTAGACTAGATTATTTGACTTGTTTCATGTTATTTCTGTCTTGTTTCAAACCTTTTTTACTTATTTCAAGCAAAATTATCTGCCAGTGGGAATTGTCTTATACCCCATTGACCAATTTAGCTTGAAATAAGTAAAAATGGCCTTTTAAGTAATGCCGATATTGATTTTTTTGAAGTGTACAATTTTAATGACATAATTCCATCACTCAGTTTCAAATCCCAATATGCTTTTTTGTTTTTTTTATCAACAAAATTTTTTTTAACTTTTTTTTTTTTTACTACTTCTTAAGTAATATCAGTTTGAAGTAACTGTACTTTTACCTGAGGACAGAACAGACTGACTTCCTCTTGTCTTTTACCAGTGAAGTTTACAAAGTGCCTCAAATCCGCACACCTCCACTCTGTGTCTGTGCTCTACAAAAGGTACAACGGCAACTAGAACTTAATTCGTGATTAGGGCTTTATTCAAAGGCGTGTTTATTCTCCCAGGAGTTCATTAGATCCACACGATGCTCTTTTTTCTTCCTTCGCCGCGACTCATTCCCCCAGTGAGGTGATTTAACGCTGGTCTCTGGGCGATGGAAACTGAGGAGCATGACCACAGATACACTGAATACATTAGCTCTTTTCCTTCACAAACACACGGAAGGTTATTCTATCATGCAAATTAGCCGGCGCTCCACCATCCCCCTGCGTCGCATCCCGCAGACGTCAAATTATTTTAGGTTTAGTGCCAGGTGATCTCCCTGCTGTTTGTCTGGTATAGCGCAGGAAAAAGAATGTACTCGTGCAAACTATTTTAATATAGGATCTGACATGAACTTTTGCGGTGAGGATTAATGCAGCAGAGAGTCGGGAGGGACAGAGAATATCTTAGAGCGATAAACTCTACTCTTTCTATTGTGCAGACCTGGTGAATATATTCAATTATGTACCTAATTAAGCACACTTCTCTATTTCTGTTTAATTTCACTGTAATTAACAAGGCTTTTATGCTGCAATTGTGGAAGTCTAACAATACATTTCTGAGTATTTCAAGATGACAGCATGATGTTCACAGTTTTTTTTTTCTCTCACAAAAATGCAATAACATTAGATTCAATTTAATGGTTTTACGCTATTCACAGACTGTATTGGTAACAAAAACACATGACTTTGGTATCATCATGGCTAATGCAAAGGCAAAGCCAGAGCTCGAAGACCCTACCACCTCACTATGGTGGTCTCCTGTAATATTTTGGCTTTCGTCAAAATCACTGACAGCAAAGACAAGTGGATAAGATGAGAGTTGTGTGTGGGCACATTGTTCCAGGGAGATCAGGTAAGCAACAGGCAACATGTCCAATTTGTTAACACACTTAAAAAGGTATCACCTGACTGTAAATGTCACGGCTATGAGGAAAAAAGTAGTGTGGAGCAAACACAGATCACTCAAGCATTTAAGCAGCCTTTATCAAGTCATTCAGATCGAGACAAAGCAATAACAAAGAGTATAGGTATTTTTATAGCAACGGCGTCTGAATGCTCAAAATTTTCAGTTCCTAACAACTTAATATCATAATTTAGTTTTTTTTTTACATGTTTAATTATTGCAGTAGTGCATTTTTAGGATGATTTATCAACTAGATCACCTAAATGGGTCACTTTTATTAGTTTTTTAATATAGAACTGCAAATATATTTTTAAGGATTGTCACCATGTTGCATTCTGCTCCGACAAGAATACAGTTATCATTAGTTTACTATAATCCTTTTTATAGTCATTGAATTCTTTCTTCTTTGCGCCGCCATCTGACCCTCTCCTCTGCACCCTCTTCTCTCACACCAGCTAACATCATGTCCTTTTTTACTACATACATAAACCTCCTCTTCCTCTAGACCTCCTGCTCAACTGTTCCAATCAATGCCCTTCAGCTTCCTTTTACCCATATACACTTTACAAAAAGAAAAAAGTCGCAAAAACTCAAAAACTCAAGGCAACAGGATCCCTCCAGATTTTTGAGTTTTGTGGTCAACTCAAGTTTTCAACAATGGATATTTTTGTTCACCTAATTTAACGCTCATACATCTAAAACCTTTCAATTTGAAGTTTTACTCACTATCATTACTTTTTTAAATTCATCTTACAGCCAACTCACCATCCATCATTCAGAAAAATTGTATTATTGATATAATAAAAACTTAATGTACTTAATATACACAATTTTACTAAATAATTGCAACACAGTTGTTGTATTAAGAACTATTTATTTTTAAATAAACAGCTGCAATAACAGAGATTAAAACTGTGAATACTACTGTAAAAGAAATGAATGCTTTTCTGAGCAATGGATAGTAAGTTGGCTGTAAGATGAATTAAAAAATAAAGATAGTGAGTAAGACTTAAAATTGAAAGTTTTTAGACATATGAGTCAAATTTGGTGAACAAAACATATTAGTTGTTGTTGAAAACTTGAGATTTTGAGTTGACCCCAAAAATCACAACATTTTTGCAACTTTTTTTTTTTTTTACAGTCTATTCATTAACCCTCCTCTGTACAAGTCCAGTCCATCTCAATCTGTCCTCTCTGACTTTGACAAAAGCTCTCACATGAGCTGTCCCTCTGATGGACTCATTCCTAACCCTATCCATCCTCGTCATGAACAAAGAGAACACAGACATCTCCAGCTCTGCTCCTGTCTGTTCCTCAGTCCCACTGCCTCTAAAGCTTAAATATAGCTGATCTTACCACAATAAAACATAACAATGTTCAACAAATGTTATCACTTACTTTGGCCTGAACCTTGGATTACTTGCAGGCTGACATACAGCAGACAACAATTGATTCTCACATTCATTCACAATTAAAACACATTCAGTCATAACAGCCAACAGTCAAAACAATATAACATTGCAATATTTTGTAGACCTGGGTCATTATTTCCTCCATAAACAAACTCATATTCTTACTAGCTGCCTGTTAGCGCTAAATAATTTTGAAAAAAATATCGAACTTTTTTTGACAGACATTGCGCTTGCAATAAGATCTTCTGATATATTTCTATATGTTCAGTTCACAATTGACATTTTAAGCATGTGATGGAATACTGACACTTGAGAGAAAACTGAAACATTCACTGTTAAACTTACATAAGGAATCGCATGCCTTCAGAACATGTCTGTAGAGGTCTAAACTATAGCTGTTGCACAATTTTCACTTTTATATTTTATTTATACATAAGATCCTGCAGATGAGATATTTTTTTCTCAGCAAATGATATTATATCACCTAAATATATTGTGTAATAATGTGATTCCGATTCAATTGAATTGTTCAGCCCTACTGCCTGTGTTATAAAGTGTGTGCTGTGAAGTCGATGTCTCTGACCAGATTAGAGCACGGCTGATGTTCACTATCTGTAGAAGCCCAGGGACAACTGTTGCTCATTAAATTAGCTGCTTCCATCATTGTGGGACATCAGAGTAGGACGGGGGGGATCTCTGTGACCTTCCTCTAAACCACACCAAGCCCCTCCTTCGCTAATATCCACGCAAACTCAAATAGGTCAAACTCCAGGTATAAATCTTCTTTGGCAAGTGGCTGCAGTGTTGCCAGGTATGCGCTGCGGGCCGCCATGATGGGCTGCTGGGACGTATGAAGGGGGTGTGGCTAGGTCAGGAGGTGGGACGGGCTTGGGATACTCTGTTGCCGTGGCGAGCAGCATGCCTCTGGCCAAAGGATCTGCTTCCTACATGGCACCAGTTGGTACCAGCTGCTACAATGTGTTTCACTAAAAAAATATTTGTTATTAGAATCAAGCTGATAGTGCATTGATTGGAACAGCTGAGAATAGCAGATGGATGCAGAGAGGAGTGTGTCTAAAGCTTACGTACATAATACTCACTACTGCATGGGCTAGCAATGTGGGTAAGGCTCAAGGGTAAGACTTTTTATAGATGATAGAGTATAACTGGCATAGTCATAAACCATTGTTTTCCTTAAGAAGCAGTCTGGTTTGAGAATACAGCAATCGGCTTGGAACTTTGAAGTTTCACTGCAGAGGAGGAGGGTGGTAGTTAGGGCTGGATACTGATCAGATTGTTTCTATACCAGTACTTAAACAATACCTGTTTTTGATACCTGAGCAACACTTTTTCCTGATATCTATGGTGAGCTAATTCATCTTCTACAATCATAAAACACAATAACACTGAATAATTTTTGGAGCAAAATTCTTAGTTAAAACCAGTTTGTATGATTTATTCTGTGTTATTTATTTGATTCATACAAAGGAACAATAAACGTCCTACTAGGTGTTGAAACTTGATATTGAATAAAAATATATTTTTTTGATACCACAAAGGTATCATTTAACAGTTCCCAGCCCTGGTGATAGATGAAACACACTCCAACACTAACACTGGAACCATCAAAATCTAATGTATTTTTATGTATGATTATTCATGATGTCTCCATGTATAGTGCATTTAAATAAACATACATAATGTAACAAAAACAACTTTAATTCAAATCAAATCTTTTACAGACAAGTCCAAGACTATTCTATGGTCACTATTACTGAACATGGAGAACATGCAGATCTTTAATAGGAGTTTATGTATTTGACAGAGTGCTAAATGTTTGTAGCACTAAATGCTAAAACAAACAAACAAACAAACAAACAAACAAACAAAAAAGAGCCAATTTTTTATTTATTTATTTTTTAATAACCTTTATTTAACGAAAAGTCAATAACAATAAAACTGTAAAAAAAAGTCATTTAAAAGTGCAATAGGTAAGAACAGAGTAGCAATTTAGAAACACAAGCACTGTTCATAGGACTCTCGTTGTTTATTTTTTAAGATAGCACAAAAAAGCACTAAGAGGGATCAGATTTGACAGTTTCAGCTCAGTTTGTAGAGAATTCCAGGCAGAAGAGGCAGCGTAACTAAAAGCAGTTTTCCCAAATCAGTCTTAACATGGGGAACAAACAAATGATAAATGTCACATGAACGAACAGCCTAACGACTGTTTGTTCTTTGTAGGAGAAAGCTTACGACGGGACAAGGCCGAGAAGAGTCTTATAAACCAGACTCATCCAATGACTAAAACTTCACTTACTCAAAGAAGGCCATTTAGTTCTGGAATACAGTTCACAGAGATGAGTGAGACAACTACAGCCCGTTATAATTCTTAATGCACAATGATGCACAGTATTTAGAGACAGAAGGCATTTTGTAGAAGCATTCATATACAGAACATCACATTAGTTCAACAAAGAGTTAGGAAAATGTGTTGGAGAAGTTGTTCAAGTAAAATAAAGTCATGAAAATAACTTAGGTACTTCACTTTTGGAAGACTTCCTCATAGGGACTGAGATATATCTGCACCCAATTCTAAACAGAAATACAGGCTCAGTATTGCCCTAAGCAGCACTGTTATTACTCTCCTAATCAGTAAACATCACCCACATCAGTAAAAACAAGAAAGTACACAGACCGGACAGTCCTAGCCTCACTATTAGAGCGCCCCCTACAGGAGCCATGAGCAACAAAACACATGGATCACTTGGATCAAACCAAAGTTAGGAGAGGGTTCCATGGGAGCACAATTAAAATATTATGTTTTAGCAAATGGTCCGTGGTTGTTTGGGATTTTTATCATCAGACAACGACCAGACAACAAACTGTAGGCTTTTAAAAAGTTTTAGGCCTTGGCTACGTAAAAAGATCAGGGGCTTTTGAAAAATAAATAAATAAATAAATAAATAAAATTATATATCATGAACTACAACTGTCAATTTTCATTTTACAACTTTCATATTAATGTGGTATTTCCTGAAAATGTTCCAAGATTTTAACCCAGATTTTAAAACTGTTCCTAACTAATATCACCATAATATAATGTAGATGATGCAACAGGAAGGTACCAGAGGTAAAACAAAGTGGAAGAGCTACACAAGGCCACCTCCATCTGCATCTACCAATTAGTACTACACCAAAATACCACTGTGTGAATGTCAACAGCTCAATAATAGAATAAAATATTTGGCCCTCTGTTTGCCCCCCCCCCCCAAACCAAAAGTATAGCATGGCTATAGTGTGTCTTATTTCTCCACTGCAATTATTTTAGGTGTATTTTTGGAAGTCATTTAAGAATAAATTGGTTTAGCTATAAATTCAGTTACTTCTGAATAACACTGAACCCAGAGTCTTCTTTAAATGACACTATAAGAGTTGGTTATATCAAAGTTACACATGGTCAGCTTCAGTGCAATGTAAAATACTAACTCTTGCAAGTGCTGGATTAACTCTGAAAATGTAACTCTATCACAAGAGTAAACTTGACTCTCTCTGGATTAGGCAAATATGTTCACTTAGACAGAGTTGAACCTAACTCTTTAAGTACTGCATATACACTGTCATTTTTACTGTTTTTACAAGGTCAGGCCACAAAGGATGCAATGGTGTATCCTTATAGCCAAACAGAGGAGATGAGGGGGATTTAACCATTTAGAACAGCACTTGGTGAGGCGCTGATGATGTGGATCACTCCAAAGTGGAGGATCCCTGGCAATTTGGAAACACCCATAGTAGAGAGGTAGCAGTCATTAAGACAGATCCATAAGAATGATCCATGAACAGGCTCCGGTCAAAGAAGGATTGATAAATAAACATGAAATAAATTCTAGAAAAAGTAAAAATGAGGTGGGCATCTAAAAGGCTGAGGTCTGAACAGAACTGCACAGAAATGAGTGGTTGAGTTTTGGGTGGATTGTAATCAGTTTTGGGGTTCAGAGTGCAATTTAAACCCCCTCCAATGAATTAATCCTGATTAATTCTGCCACCACTCAACTCAAGGCACACGATGGCAGAAGAACCAGAACTTTCCTTGCCCCACACAAGGTACTATCAAAAACCAAAAAAAAAAAAAAAAAAAAAAAAAAAAAAAAAAAAAAAGGAATAAATAAATAAAAATAAAATAAAATAAAAGTCCAGATATGCAAAGACAAAGAAGAAATAAACCAGGCTGGAACACAGAAACTGAACTGATGAACTGACAAAGGAAAGGCTTTGATACTCAGGAGGGGGCAGAGACAGACAGGTGAGACAGACAGGTGAGACAGACAGGTGAGACAGACAGGTGAGACACACAGGTGAGACAGACAGGTGAGCAGACAGGTGAGACACACAGGTGAGACAGACAGGTGAGCAGACAGGCGAGACAGACAGGTGAGACAGACAGGGAGACAGACAGGTGAGCAGACAGGTGAGACACACAGGTGAGACAGACAGGTGAGACAGACAGGTGAGACACACAGGTGAGACAGACAGGTGAGCAGACAGGTGAGACACACAGGTGAGACAGACAGGTGAGCAGACAGGCGAGACAGACAGGTGAGACAGACAGGGAGACAGACAGGTGAGCAGACAGGTGAGACACACAGGTGAGACAGACAGGTGAGACAGACAGGTGAGACACACAGGTGAGACAGACAGGTGAGCAGACAGGTGAGACAGACAGGTGAGCAGACAGGTGAGACAGACAGGTGAGACAGACAGGTGAGACAGACAGGTGAGACACACAGGTGACACAGACAGGTGAGACAGACAGGTGAGCAGACAGGTGAGACAGACAGGTGAGACACACAGGTGAGACAGACAGGTGAGACAGACAGGTGAGCAGACAGGTGAGCAGACAGGTGAGACAGACAGGTGAGACAGACAGGTGAGCAGACAGGTGAGACAGACAGGTGAGACAGACAGGTGAGACACACAGGTGAGACAGACAGGTGAGACAGACAGGTGAGACAGACAGGTGAGCAGACAGGCGAGACAGACAGGTGAGACAGACAGGTGAGACAGACAGGTGAGCAGACAGGCAAGACAGACAGGTGAGACAGACAGGTGAGCAGACAGGCGAGACAGACAGGTGAGACAGACAGGTGAGCAGACAGGTGAGCAGACAGGTGAGCAGACAGATGAGCAGACAGGTGAGCAGACAGGTGAGCAGACAGGTGAGAGAGACAGGTGAGACAGACAGGTGAGCAGACAGGTGAGACAGACAGGTGAGCAGACAGGTGAGACAGACAGGTGAGACAGACAGGTGAGCAGACAGGCGAGACAGACAGGTGAGACAGACAGGTGAGCAGACAGGTGAGACAGACAGGTGAGACAGACAGGTGAGCAGACAGGTGAGCAGACAGATGAGCAGACAGGTGAGCAGACAGGTGAGCAGACAGGTGAGACAGACAGGTGAGACAGACAGGTGAGACAGACAGGTGAGCAGACAGGTGAGACATCAGCGATGGTCAGGTGATTACACGAGGAAGGAAACCAAACAACGACAGGAAGAGTGTTTCTTATTTGCCAGGATCCTTTGCGGCTGAACCACTCCAGAGTGATTTATGTCATCAGTTCCTCTCCAAGTGCTGTTAAAAAAACTGTTGAACCCCCCATGTCCTCCTGAGTCTCCTCCGTTTGTCTAATTTACAAAGGATGCTCCTGTGGATCCTCCGCAGCCTCACCTCGGTACAAATTGCGCACAGTGCACTGCAACCTCTTTAGTTTTTTGCAAACTTTATTTAACAATGAAGACAAACTTAAATATGATATTAAACTCCCTACAAGATAAAACAAAAACAAACTATATCAAAATGGTGGCCCACCTTGCAGCAAATAACAGGATAAAGAGACAAATAATAAAAAAGCACATTGGGGCTCTGTAATTGAGGAAAGTAATTTTTAAAAATAGTCAAATTTTTTGCTGTCTCTGACTTTTTTATAGTAACTTATTTTGCTATAACAGTACAATTATGTTGATGTACATTTGGCTGTAAGGATGAATAGGACCTGCTGATGATATGTAATGTGATTTTTTTATTAAATGTTTCTGAACTATTTTTGTAAGATCAGTTTTTTAATCAGTCCAAAATGTAGAGACATGAGGACACTCGACAAAAGCACGTTCACATTCTGCTGTTTGATTACTTTCCCATCATAAAGAAGTAGATTTTTTATTATACATTCATGTTTTAAATGCGCAAGATTTGGTCATGTGATGCAGCGCAGCAGCACACTCCTGAGCATGTTCCAAAAGTGCTCGCATATGACATTAGCAGGACACTTGGCTTTACTTTGGAGGGGACGAGTCCAGAGGAAGGCTTCGAAACAGCCTCTGGAGGAAGGATCAACCCCACGTGAGACGAAACAAAAACAGGACAAGGAGGTGAGTAACAAAACAGAAGAACATACATGAGGAAAAAACACAAGCCATAGCTTCAGCTTGTGCGCTGGATGTGACACCACCGGCATGTTTAGCAGATATTAGGGTCTGCTCATCTGCTGTTGTATTTAAAAAAAAGAACATTCACATTGGGCCTACTTAGCCCTGAGAAAGGTTTCTGGCATCAAGAGAGTTTATGTTGAAGAATTGGCTCAGGTTTGCCAGATGCTCCGGCCTCCATAGAAAGTGTAGAGCTCAACCACCCATCCTACACTGACTTTTCGAGAAATGTATTTATTAAAAGTTCAACGACTCAAAGGAGGCTAATCAGCTATGTGGTAACTCATCACCATAAAACAATTCATTTTGCTATAAATACATCTGATGTGTCAAAAGGCAAAGTTACAAACACATTTTGCAGAATTTTCACATTTTACTTTATCTTTCTGATAGAAATGAATCATGTTATTGTTGTGAGTTACCAGTGGGCAGGCACTGTTGAGCTCCATTGTACAGGCATTGGTGGGCCTTTTGGATTGTGCTGGTTCTTTTGTTACTGCATTTAAAGGTGGACACAGCTGTTAATGCAGTGAGTAGTGGCAGTAAAGTGAGGCAACTGGGCTCGAAAGGACATTTTTGATAGTTTGAGTCTTTCAGAGGTCTCTTTTGAACACTTCTCTGTTGCTGGTTGTATACATAAGAGAAGACATACAAAGTGTTCTGCCAGCCTTACATTTGCAAACCTCTGGGAGAACTCACACCTGTGGCAAATCCATTCTCTCCTCTCCTCTGCTCTCGCTCTTACATAAGGCCACAACAGAGCCTCTGAGCAGGATGGTAATGCCTGTTGGAGAAGTGAAGAGCTGTCTTCACTTCCTGCCTCTATAGCTGCTTTACACACTCTGAAGAATAAGATATGGAGCTCTGTTCCCGACAGTCTGTGCAATGTGACAGGCCCATACCTTCCACAGAGGTGTATACAACATATAGGACAAGTGCTACAGTAAATGTGTAGCTGAAGTAAGTGCCGTTGCAGTGGCTCAAACAGGACAGGTTAGTGCTATTGTTTTGGATTGGTTGTGTCATGGGAAATGAACTGCACACATGTTATCCTCGCATTTACAAGGATATAGAGGTGAGTTGGTTTTCCACAAGTTTGGAGAAACATGGACACAAAATTTGAACCATAAATTGTAATTGTATTTTATTTTTACATTTCTGATTAAGATGTCAGAGCTTGGTATAATTTTTTCAAGATGCAAAAAAAAAAAAAAAAAAAAAATCATAAAACTAAATGGTAACATTTTATTTTACACTACATTAGTTACAGTGTACACTCAAGGAAAAAAGAAACGCACCACTGCTTTTTTTTACCACATTTTTGTTTGGTTACTTATTTTTGATGGAAATATTACATGTGCACATCAACCATATACCCGTCCCTGATATTCAGACCCAATTAATCAATGCTTATGACAGTTTCAATAACAATAACATGACCAAACAATAAAGCATCACACTAAACAAAAACACAGGTATCTGATTCCATTGTCAATAATTAACATGACCACCATTCGCCGCAAGGACACTAGTTATTCTTCTCCTCATTGATCGGCAGTACTGTCGGAGCTGATTTGCTCGGTCCTGCGCAGCAGTTGTGACATGTGGTCGGACCAGATCTGGGACGGTCATTGGAGGATCCAGTGGTGTGGAAACGCTCAGCAAGGCGTACAACAGTAGAGTGATGGACTCCAAACTCCTGGCTACAGCCGTGTGCTCCTTCAGCTTGAAGCAGGCCAATGGCTGCCAATCTCTCTCTGGTTGCAGTAGTCGTGGCATTGTGAACAAATGTGCTTTTTTTTTTTTCCATTTTGGTGTCTTTTTATAGGGAATGGTTGTGCACAATTGAGGACAGGTCCAATTCATCTCTGAGTTTTACTCATGACCCAGACCTAGGTGATTAATACAAAAATACAGTTGTTATTGCTCATCAAAATCAATCAACCGGAACCAGGAAAACATTTCATTTCATTTTGACTCAGAATAGTACTGAACTCATTGTAGTCTGTAATTTTTCACTGGCTGTAATATTTTTGGCAAATTGAGAAAATGAAAGTGGTGCGTTTCTTTTTTCCTTTAGTGTATCTACCTCACTGAATACAGTGTACCTCTGTGCAGTGGTGGACTTTAACTACACTGAAGAAAATATAAATGCAGCACTTTTGTTTTTGCTCTCATTTTTCATCAGCTGTACTCAAAGGTCTAAGACTGTTTCTATGTACATAAAAGGCCAATTTCTCTCAAATATTGTTCACAAATCTGTTGAAATCTGTGTTAGTGAGCACTTCTCCTTTGCCAAGATAATCCATCCACCTGACAGGTGTGGTATATCAAGATGCTGATCAGACAGCATGAATATTGCACAGGTGTGCCTTAGGTTGGCCACAGTATAGCTTACTGTGTGAGTACTTCATCCACCGCTGACACTGTGTAACTAACTGTAATAACATGTAACTACATTGTACTTTCATTATGGGATTATATGTAATTACAGATTAAATGTAATATCACATACTTCATTTGATGGAGCAGTACTCATAGGTCACACAACAGGTACACTTTATTGTAACCACACTGTACTGATATATCATCCAACTCTATATACCTACACATAATTTCCATTATGGTTGTACAATGTACTTACATGTTATTACATTTTGATACACAGTTTATTACATTGTACTTAAAGGGGGTAGGGTTAACTTTAAGTGCAAAAGTTTAGTAGTGCAACAAATATGTCTCATTACATTTGTAAATGCAATTTGTAATGACACAAATGTAACAAGTATTATTACATTTGTGCTTACAATCTGTTGTTCCAGATAATTACATAATGTTAGTACAATGCATTTACATGTTATTACAATTAGTTACACAGTTACTAGTGTAGCGTAAAATAAACTGTTACCAAATAAACTTCTTTAGATTTTTAGAGTTTAGTAGTACTTAGTAGTTAGTAGTAGTTTGTTGTTGAAGTGTTAAAGTTGGGTATGGCCCTGATGAGTGGAAAGACCTTATGTTATATGTTAGATGTAGTAACATGTAAAGTGCATTATTTGTTATTGCAGCGTGATTACTACACTGTGTGTAGTTCTGAGCAGATATAGTATATACATATTTGCCTTGTAGAGAGCAGACAGTTCTATGAACTAACGTTAAATCTGTCAAATATTTACATTAGAGGTGACTGTATATTAATAATACTAATCTTTTTGACAGAGCAGACCATCACATATCCATACAAATAGTTTTCAATTCACAAAAAAGAATTGCATTATACACTTATTAGGTGTCCATAAAGGACAAAGTGAGAACTACTGTTGTACCAAGATAAAGTTAGTCTTCAATTTGATCTTGAAAACTAAGTCAGATTTCTTCCTCTCATCATTTTACAGGTATTATCAGTCAGATGAGAGCAGCCCATTAACCTGCTGTGAGCACATGATGAACGTGCCGATAAACAACTCATCCCTCCTTTAGAGGAACCGGCTTCAAAATGGAACAGCGCCGCAAATAAAACCTGTCTGGAGTGAGTTTCAGAGGTTGAGGAGAGTTAGCGGAGGTTGTATAAAAAATGGCGGCCTGTATTGAGTTTGTGGCCCTGCAGCTGGAGGCAGAGTGATAAATCCAGCAGTATCAGACAGGCCCAGGCCAGTGGCAGATAAATGGGGCGGCCCATGCCCCAGCTCAGACGCACCCCTGTGGACACACGCTCCCGCTCTGTCCCTCCGAGGCTGGAGCAGTGCTGCAGGATATGAGCCAGCTAAATGAAACACTAATGCACCGAGGTTCCCATCAGAAATTTCCATAATTCATTTCCACACGTTTCCTTGAGAGCACACTGTGGGATTTGAGGAGGGGCAGGGAATCCAAATGCAGCTGCTGTGAAAGAAAGTGGTCAGGGCCACGCTGAGAGAGCCACCTGACCTTACAGGTGTTCTTCTAGCTTTAAAACACATTTATTTGCACTTCTACTCATAAACCTTTTTTTTCAATTTGATGATAAAATTGTTGTAGTAGTGTGTTGTATAGGTGATGACAAAATGTGAATAAAAGAACTGCCTCCTACTCCACTGTTATGGTTTACACCTTCACTTCATACTATCATCTTTTATTACACTGTTTCCCAACCAGGGGTACAGGGACCCCTAGGGGTACACGAACAGTTTACAGGGGGCATGTGGAATTATTTAGTCATTTATGTGAAAGATCATAAAAAGTATTTGCAATCTTTTCATACTAAACTCTTGAAACTTATGAAAGACAAGCTCAATGACATTTGGTCAAATTTGGTCCAAAACTACAAGTAATATTAACTGAAAATTATATTTTGTTACATATATTTTTTATTAGCTTTTTAAGATTTTTTTTTTAATTAATTTATTTTTTATTTGTAACAAAATAATCAGGAAATATAATAGGAGTTTAATGTTATATTTTTATTTTCTCTCATTATTTTAAAGGCAAGCAAATTATTATTTATTTCTTCTTTTTCATCTTGAGTTTGAGTTTTAAAAAATGTAGGAAAGGGGTACTCATGGTATGACAAAAAGTCCAGGGGTACAGAAGACAAAAAAGGTTTGGAACTGTTCTGTTGAACTACAGCCGATGGCACATTTCTGTTACATTTCTGTATATGTTTCTGTTATATTTCTATTGTACAGTTCATTTATTTTTACACACTGCCTTCTAAATAGGTGCCTTATTTTATATTATTTTTACTTTAAACACTATTTTAAGATGTTGTTTGGCCTTCATTTGCAACAGTTATATGTTAATATATTTATTTACAATACTTAAAAAAATAATAGGGCCCATGTGTAACAGTAAAATACCTTCAGTAAATTGATTGCAATAATGCACAGACAAGTTAAGTTGAGCCAATAACCAACAATATAATTAACAAATTGCAAAGCACAACTCCATTAAAATAATAGGAACCAGTAAAACCAAATAACAGCAATACAATACAATAAAATAACAAAAAAGTATAAAAACAATGTAATACATAAAAACAAAACTATATAAAAGACACAGTATAAAAGGACAGGACCACACAATTCACGCCGAGTTAAAAGCTAGAGAATAAAAGTGGGTCTTAAGACAAGACTTAAAACATTCGACTGTGGGGGCGGCTCTGATACAATACATCAACTCTGAAAACAGAATTTGATTTACCATTTCATGCACCCTAAAACATGCTGGGCTAAAAATAACCCAAATTAGGTTGTTTGATGGCCTTTAAAAATGCACAGGAGCACTTCCTGGTTTCATGTGTCTACGTAGAGCTGTGAGACTGAACGTTTTCAGATCTCCAGAAGAGGACGGGCTCAGCATACAGGATTACTCAAACGTGTGAATGAAACAAAATACTACTCTGAATCTGTTTTTGAGGTGGAAACAACGCTATTACATGGTTCAAAGCTCAAAAAAGTAATTTTAGAGGAATGAAACCTTTAATTTTGGTCAAGGTGGGGACCACATGTCAATATAAACCATTAAAATGCCAGGAAGCACACAGTACAGGCCTGCACAGGTGCCCAATGTCCTGCCTGATGAAAAATATATTTTTTGTAAGAAATGTGGCTCTCATGTTGAAAAAATGTCTGGATTTTTTCAACGTGGTAGTGTTGGTCACCCTGGTAGAACAGCGCGCCCAAGCTGATCCCACAGGAGTTAAGTGGGGTTGAGGTCAGGACTCAGGGCAGGCCATTCCATCCTCTCCACTCCCAAATTCTGGAGGTAGTCTCTGATAAACCCTGCTCTGTGTGGCCAGTGTTGTAACCTGGAGGACAGAGTTTGGTCCCAGACTGTGGAGATGAGATTGTCACTAGTGCACTTAAGAGCACTGAGTTTGCCTTTGATAATGACAAGCCTTGTTTTTCCAGTGAGGGAAAAGCTGCCCCATCACACTGCATCCATCAAAATATGTGACTCTATTGATGCAGCAATCACCAAAGTGTTCTCCACATCTTCTCCACACATGGACACTACAATACAAGCGCCAGCCCATAGGCAGAATCTGGAGTCATCGCTGAACATAACGTTCCTCCACATGTTCAGGTTCCAGTGCCGACACCAGCTCAAACAGGTCTGGTGGTGAAGCGTAGTCGTAGCAGGCGAATCAGACACATAAGCCTCAGCACCTGCAGGCTCCACACACTCAAAAGAATCAACAAGAACAGCAAAAAAAAAAAAAAAAAAAAAAGTTGAATGGCATTGCCACAGATGATTTGGTACATTTTTCACTGGTGCAACCCATCTACTCAGCTCTGCTGCTCATCCCACAAGTTCAAGAAGAACAGCAAGCATTGTCACAACAAAGACATAATCCACCAAACACATTTCCTCACTTAGTTAAGATACTGCACTCTATAATATCACTTACCTTGTGTACACTGTGCACTCTAATTGTACTAGTACTTAATCAGGTTGGTACTCCAAGTCCACCTCTAAAACATTGTTTTGTTTTTCAGTTTCAGTGTTAACAGCAGATGTTAGATTTGAAACATTTTTTATTAACTGCTGAGACATTTTTTGTCTCATGGTAAAGCATGGCTTCTGTTCCTCACTGACATTATTTTATTTTGTGGTCGCAAACCACACCCCAGCTCAAACAGAAGTGACCTCTGCGTTCATTTTTTTGGTCGACTGCAAAGTTCAATTATGCATTCAAACCCTACAAACAAGACTTCATATTTGAGTGTAACTTTTAGTTATATAATGCATACCATCTAGGCCAGGGGTGCTCTCTTTGTCTCAAAGAGAAATAAATACCATGATAATTACACAGTCATATTGGTGGGAGGGGACTGCAAGCCTGACAAACTGTAGACTGCAGCTTTGGAATTTTTTTCTTTTTTTTTTAACTCGCAGCTTACAACAAGCTACTGTTTGAACAGTTTTAAATCTCTGTCCCCACCTGCCCCCTGCCTGCTCCTGAGACACTGCTCCCTCATGAGTTCAGTTCACTCTTGTCTGTGTGTGTGTGTGTGTGTGTGTGTGTGTGTGTGTGTGTGTGTGTCTGTGTGTGTGTCAGCGGGCTCCCTTGTGAACTGTTTCAATACAATTTAATAAATAATTGTGGCTGCAGCCAGCACATGACTGAGGAATGCCATGGCTAATGCTAAAGTCCCTCCCACATCCCTACAGTCTCCATTTAAACCTTCCTAATGTGCACAGTACTTTATCTGCACCAAAATGAATGCAGGGGAAACAATGATTGTCTTTAAGTTGCTTGTATTCTGCATGTTTAATGACTGCACTGTTAAATCACACTTGCATGGTGACATATGTGTAAAAAGAATCTCAGACTGGCTGTCCTTTACACAAATCAAGTGACTACCTTTGCAATGACCCCGTTGACGTATTGGACACGTCTCAACTAAGTCTTTGTAAGCTTTGAGTCAACAGATTTCAAATAAGGAACACTCCTATTGTCAGTTAATTAATGGCAGTCAAAAATCCTCCTGGAAAATAAAGTTGAACGTGGATGAATGCTGACAATGTTTTCATGCAGTGTTTAACGAGCGAGTTTACACAGTTGAGAAAAGTTCATCTTTTATATGTCACATTTCAAGAAGTTTATTTTCTCATCTGTTCATTTCCATCAGTAAAAGGATTTAGCTCTTTCCTCCAGAGCTGAACCTCAGTGGGATGATCCAAGGGCTGCGGCTCCCCCGGTTTGTTTCTTCCTGAACAATCATCCTTATGGTGCAATGAAGATATTGCTTTTGATGTTGCTCTCAAACCAACGGCACTTTAACTCTTGGTGTATTGATTTCCAGTATTGCATTTTTTGCAGGTTTCACAACAGCCTGTGGGTTCATGCTTTGGATCCTTTGTAGCTCCCCCAACTCAATTTTTATAAATCATTCATTTTTCAAGCAAGTGGGAATCAGTTTCAGTTGTAACAGCGGCTGATTTGTATAACTGCTACTACTCTTGCTATTACTGTTACTGCTGTTACCAATAATACATAACTTTAATGGTTGCCTCCAAATAATTTTTCATGTAATGTGCTATTTCATCCAAAAGTCACAAACTGTATCAGTCATACAGCACTACTATGACTACATACTTTTGCTACTACTACTACGGCTGCTGCTACTAGTACTGTAACTACTACTGCTACAACTAACCTATGGTGTGATATTTGTGACACCTTCGTGCGCGCTAAGAGTGAGTGTTGAGCAGCATGTAGTGTCACTGTCGCGAGCACATACTTTACCATTTGAAAAGAGAATAATAATTTGAGCACACAAACCTTTGCTCCGTGCACGCTCAACTCTGCCTACATGCTCGCTCAAAGTCTACCTAGGTGCGCGAGTACGTGGATGTCCCGCTTGCCGCAACATCTTTGCTCGCACGACACCTCATTTCTGCTCGCAACTCTGGCTCTGCGCTCGCTCGAGGTGGCACAGGGCAAACTACGATTGTAGTGAGCAGGGACTGGGATTCACAAATGTTTCTGATTGGCTGTCTTATATCCAATCGTTTATATCAAATACAGTCGGCAAAGGTGGGAACGCCCACAAAACGTCACTTCCAATCCCCCGTGGGAGAAAACAGACCACTCACAACAATGCACAAGAGTTACTCTGTCGCCTTGTTTTCTACAAAAATACAAACAAGAGCTGGATATACATTTTATATTTTACTTTAAAAAGACATGGAGACATAGAGGAGGACACAGTGGTCCAGCAGTCCACATTTGTCCATAAAATACCATCACTGTCTGACTGTTAGCTGCCTACAACATGCTAATCTAATCAACGTCAAGCTGCATTATAACAGAACTCTCTCTAATATAAAGACACGAGTTTAATTCATCATATTTAATGTAAACTAAAATGTGCTTCTGTAAATGTGTTAAGGCTTATTTGGCTCATCATAAAAGGGTGCAGACTGACGCACGGTGTTAGCATGGCTTGTTCAGTGGCGCTAGCATTAGCATTAGCTCAGCAGCTGTATGAGCTCTGTGCCATAAAAGTAAAGCATGGCTTATGGACTGACTTCTACCTGGAGTTAGTGTAAATATAGGAGATGGGGCTTAGCTGCTTCATAGACGAGTCTGGTCAGAGCTGAAAAAGCTGCCGCGCTAATGCTAACGCTAATGCTAGCGCCATTGAATGAGCCGCGCTAATGCCGTGCGTCAGTCTGCAGTCTGTTATGATGAGCCATGAGTCAACTAAGCCTTAACACATTTACAGAAGCACATTTTAGTTTACATTAAATATGATGAACTAAACTCGTGTCTTTATATTAGAGAGAGTTCTGTTATGATGCAGCTTGACGTTGATTAGATTAGCATGTTGTAGGCAGCTAACGTCAGACAGTGATGGTATTTTATGGACAAATGTGGACTGCTGGACCACTGTGTCCTCCTCTATGTCTCCATGTCTTTATAATGTAAAATATAAAATGTATATCCAGCTCTTGTTTGTATTTTTGTAGAAAACAAGGTGACAGAGTAAGTCTTGTGCATTGTTGTGAGTGATCTGTTTTCTCCCACGGGGGATAGGAGTGACGTTTTGTGGGCGTTCCCCCATCAAAAATCACATCAAGTTTAACCTTTTAAAATAGAAATGTGTGGTTCATTACAATTTAAATAAAACTTTTGCATCTCTTGTATTTTTTTTTTTTATCAGTTATGAGGCTGAATCAGTATAAAATGGATTTATTAGCTGCAGTCCCTGAGCCCATTCTGCTGTTATTGCCCTGGTTCTGAAACTCTGGACTTTCTCTCTGATCTGAAATGCTGCAGACAGTTTGTGTGACCAGGCTGCATGTGTTTTGTTGCTTGTGTCTCCTGTTGGGGGTGCTCTAATAGTGAGGTTCTTTCAGCCAGGACTGGCTGGTCTGTCTAGGACCAGAGCAGGACCTGGGTGACTTCACACACGTTCCTGGCTCAGTTCAGACTCTGTCAGGACTTTGTTTTTAGTGATTCTTAAAAATGTGTTTACATTAAAGAACTGCCTCAGTCAGAGCCCAGAGTGAGGCCTGTATGTGACCACAGGATCCTCTCTGCTGTGTGTGGACAGTGTGGTCCTGAGGGCCTCAGTAAACCTGAACAAACTGAAAAATGACAGAGAGTGAGCCCCTTACCTCCCTCTAGTGTGTGATACATAAAATATTGTAAAAACAAACAAACAAACAATCAAACAATCAAACAAAAAACTAACGTGATAGAAACATTAAAAACACATGTGAAAATACGTACTTTTGATTGGGGTCATTAGTGACCCCGATATGTTTCTGTTTATAAAATTCTCAAATTACATCATCCCAAAACAACTAATCATAGACAACAAGTAGCCAGAAGTCATGAAAAATCAGAGCAATAAAATAAAGCATCTCTGAGATATGAGAAAACGCCCAGGGTTACTTTTTTTTTTACCTCACTTCGGTCGGGTGAGGTTTAATTATTAATATTTCATGAGGCAACTAGGAATAAATGGATATTGTAATAGCATCTTACCGTTTGTATAACTCTTGATTTAACAACATTATTTGTAGGATAGGCCCCACTAAGAGACTAATAGAGCAGTAATGAGGCCTGGCCAGTGTTGTTGGACACAGAACAAATGTTATGTACACCAGTGTTTAGAACACAGAAATAGTGGGAACACCAGGTGCTGGGGAACAATCCTCCCCGCCGTGTGATGAATTGGTTGACTAAAGAGGGTATTCATCCAAAAGCACCTCGTCGGCAGTATGTGATTGCTAAAGCTGACAAAGTGGAGGAGAAATGGCATGTTGTTATACCTTACAATACATCAGGCTTTTGTGGGAGATTATAACACGTGTCCATCTCCGGAGTGTCACAGGCAGACACTGTGTTTACGCAGAAGTGGGGAATTCAAAAGCAGTGTTTTTTATTTACAGCTGATGTAGATACAGTTCTTTTAGTCAGACGCTAAACTAGAGGACAGTTTAGATATTTGTACTCAAGTAAATTTATAATAGTACTTGCTGGCCTCAATGGCAAAGCACTCTGGTCCTAAAACCCAAAGGACCTTGGATAAGTCTGTAAAGTCATAGTTACCCTGACTTACCCAAAGTTGCCCCCCATTTACAGTAAGGATGTCAGGATTAACCGACTTTAACATTTTTTGCAATAATAAATGTCACAGAAGAATAACTGAAAGAATTTTAGACAATAAGGTTTCTCTCCTTAGTACAAAGTATAAAATTAAAAAGGAATAAAAAATGCCACAGACTTGGTCAGGCAGGTCGACAGTTGAGGGAAAATGTTACCAATAAATGGTTGAAAGAGTAAATCAAAAATTTCATAATGAAAATGCTCAGTGTTTCTTTTTGTGATGTTAAAATTGTAATATTTCATCTCACAATAATTGTGACACTAAAACTTGACATTGTGACATCCCTACTTTAGAGAACCATCTGGGAGGCTCTAAGAACAGACAGGCTCTCAGTACTGCTACATCATTGGTTCTGAAATATTCCTGCATTCCAGTTGTAAATTTCAGTTGGAACACCCTCCAATCTCGGAATTCCTACTCGGAAACTTGGGTAGCATAGACGACATTCTAATGATGCTACTTACTTGGTGCTACTGCAGTAACTGACTCTGGAACAGCCGCCATATTATGACTGTAGCCATTCTACCAAGTGCTATGTAAACAAACATAGAGCTGCACTTGCTTTCACGATATTTTTAAAATTGATTTTGTTAATTTGATAACTTTTTAATAATTTTGCTTGATCTAATGTTTAGTCTTACTTAATGTACTTGCTTTAGCACAGAGACATTTTGAACAATTCTCTGTTTCCAACTTATAATGGCATATTTTAATTCATTGTCATTATTCTCTTATACTTGGTGCAATGGTTATCTGTTCTAATGCCTTTACAAATACAAACATACAGTGGACTGCACTGCAATATTAATATAGTTAATATTATTTTTTGTATTTGTAAATAAACGTACTGATAGAGACTGCCAGACTTATAGTTTCTCAATTTAAAACATTTATTTTTTGAGGTTATGTCACTGTTTTTATGCTACTTAGCCTTAATCTACAGTCACAAGATGGCTGCCGGAATTACCACCGAAGTGGTTGCCATGGCCACTCGGGTGTTATATTCTTTATCTTTATGGCAATCACCATCCCCAAGTTAGAAAATCCAACATGGCTGCACCCTGCATTACTAAAAAAGTGACAAATATACAGAAACTACAGTTGTAAGTACAGTTGCTATTTTTTGCTAACGTCCACACTGCGCTAACTCTAACAACATCCAACTCCATTCTTTACCTGCCATAAATGTAATGCTGCATGACTGAATTGATGAAGTTTTCACTGTCATAATTTGCTTGATTGTTTAAATAATGCCAGTGGTTTTATTTGTAGTAGTCATTACTGTCATTATTTTTTCTTGACAACTGACAACTGGAACATGGCAACTCCGAGATAACGTCACTCTGAGTTCTGAGTTCCAGCCTTCAAGGATAACTGGAATGCAGCATAAATACTTACAAATCTCCTTAGGTAAGTATAGGTACCAGTATTTGTAGTATTAGTAATTTGATATTTCTTTGATTTATTTTCACAGTTTCCTTGACTAAAAGTCTTTTTTTCCTGAATGTATTGCAATACCAGAGTGTGTAGTCAAAGCTATATTCAGAAAACACATTTTTGTGTAAATAAATGAATGATTAAAAGTGTCTAGTCCTGGTCCACTGCTGGTTTTACTGGCCATTGTCTTTTTCCTGACAGACAAGTCCGCTTCTCTCTCCCATTGTCTGGAAAAACCTTCCTAATAGTCTTTTTACCCGACAGGTAAAGAGCAGGACAAAAGAGCAGCTATCCTCCAGGGGAGCTTGTGCCCGAGGTGCGACACAGGTGGATGGAGCCCAGAGCGGGGTCACGGCAAAGATTTATACTATGTACAAAGTAAAAGAACAGAAGAAAAATGGCTGCTGGTGGAGCGTCTCAGTGAAGCGAGTGAAACAGCTGTTCACCGAGTGAGGAAGTGGTCAGGTACGACAGGCCTGCAAATAACCATCCCGCGCCCATCTGCTGACCTGGGACTGCAGGGCCCGCGGCTCCCGGCTCCGGCCCCGTATGGAGCAGTGGCCCCGGGACAGAGCGGGCTGCTGACACTGCCACATGCTCCCCGTTCTGTGACCAGCACTGAAACTCAAGTCTCTACGCTCCCTCGCCACTGATGTACTCACGTTCAGTTACCAGACTGCAGCAGCCATCCATAACCACTGACTGCAGCACACTCCACACAGAATCCTATTTTTACATGGACCTCAGGGAACGGCTTAAAGTGTGCAGCACGAAAACTTCCCCCAAAACTTTTGTTATCACTTTTCAGAAAATGTTCACCTGACCAACCATTCACTTTCTTATGGTTAAGTGAGTAAAATTAACCAAGCAGGACTGACTGAAATTGTGTAGCCATTCGTTAACAGTAAGGATGGGCTTTATGTAATTTCCACATATGGCTGTACATTTTTCAAATTGCATTGGTCCAGTTTATTCTTTATGTCTTGGGGCAGCTCTTGGTACATTGCAAGTACAATCAGTATCCTAAGAAATCCAGCGCAACTGTACAGAGATAATTATTTATACATTATCCTTATGTCCAAACTTCCTTCCCCCTTAGTACTAGTATCTTGGGGTATCGTTCAGTAGTGATGACTGGTGGATCAGCTGTGTCTTTTAGTGAAGCAGGGCCTGGCTGCTAAGATGGTTAATGGCAGAAAACAACTGATCTTGGATAAAAGTCACTCTGAGTTAGAAATCTCCACTTCAGTAGCTACAAGCACCACATTTTTGAGTCTTGTGCCTAACTATATTTTAAGGCTTTTACAGAAGGATTTGTTATCTTATTCCTAACCTGATTGGGCTATTTTGCTCCTAAAAACAAGACAAAAATAGATTTTTTTAAACCTATTGTATATTTAAATTTACTAAAAGACAAAATCAGATCTCCATAATCCCTTCTGTAAAAGCCTTTTTATGGAACATGTCAACAAAATGAATCGAGAATGTTCAACCTGGCTCTTTCCAATATTTAGATTTAGTTTTTTTTTTATTGTCTGCAAATTTGCTAGTTTTTACACAAATGTTACCTAATATTCATGTGAAAATATTAAATGACTCAAAACTTGTAATACGTTTTTTTTATATTTACTGTATGTCAGTGAGCTACAGGAAAAGTTTCACATTGATATCTGTTATTAAAAAAAAACAAAACTGCAGTGTCTTGCCTTTATTATTTCCCTTTATCACTGATGACATGTTGTGTAGTAGTATCCATATGCAGTCCGTGGAATAATTACATGAAACAGTAAATGCCTGAAGCACTCTCTTTGTTAGTATTGATGTTTCTACAGGGCATCTGGCTTTTTACTCCTCCTACATGAGCTGATCCAGTGAGCACTCCTGGTACCTCTTCCTCATTGAAATGGAACAGTTGAACATTCTGTAAACACACTTTTTCTCTCCATGATGCACTCACGTTTAGATGCCAGACTGCAGCAGCCATCCATAACCAGCGACGGCAGCGCACTCCACATAGAATCCTATTAATACATGCACCTCGGGGAGTGTAAGTGTATATAGCACAAAAAAATCCCCAAAACTGTTGTTATCGCCTGTGATGAATAGTTGTTTCTGTTTTTTAAGGATGAGTTCATTAAACACTAGAAGAAAGTTTCCAAGTAAAATGACCAACAACAGAGATCAGGGGCAAGTCCGGCTCCGACTGCCACCTCGACTAATTCCAGTCATTAATTTGGTGACTAATGGCAGCATGGGATGGCATTTTAATGTAAGGTGGTATTAAAGCACATTTATCATATCAGGGAGCGTATCGGTGATTTCCTGGCCGTGCATCCTTGATGGTTTTTCCAGGAACAAATCAATATTGTGCTGTAATTGAGCGATGAGGAGGTTGAGAAGTGTGAACAGCCTAATCATAATTAAAGACATGCCCAACAAAAGCCTCTGATGAGAAGCTTTGTTTTCCCAGGAGTTTCATGGTCTGGGTTGAGTTAGTATGGCCATATGTTTACCGATAAGGGGACGAAAGGGTTCCTCAAACTTTGGAAATGCTTTAGGCTTCATGGGAAAAATAGAGTATCAGTGCATTTGGAGAATAGATGAAAAACAATAATATAAAAATATAAAAAAAAGATTTTTTGTTGTTTTTTTTTTCCAACATGTTGTTGTAAATATCAGTCCACTTTCTTTCAGGGCCAGTGTAGGTACAAAATCTACACCGGTTGCAAAATATGCTCGGGTTAGTAACATTGCATGTTGATGACGTCAGGCGATTCTATTAATGGTGTTTTCTGTTTAAAAGCACATGTTTATACTTTATTCTTTCTTATTATTCAGTAAAGCCTTTTGAAAAGTACGCAGTAGTTTTAAGTAGCAGAATGCCAAATGCAAAGAAGGAATAAGGAAATAAAATAAATAGCAGTCAATAAGATACTGCTGATGGTGGCTAAAAATCATACTTGTTTAACATATTTTTAATTTGGTCAGACAACATTGCGTATAATAAGCTTCCATGGTTATTACAAAGGTTTTCTGTGGTGCACTTCCTGTGTTTTGCTCATTATTTATTATTTAATAGACTGACTGTTGTACACATTTGTATACACTCTGTTCATACTTGTAATTTTAATATAATCAACTTCAACAGAGTGCAAGGTATCTACTCAAAAGCATCAATAAATACAAAAAGGCACAATAATTTTGTTGTTTTTAAAATTTTATTCCAACTGTTATTGCGCATCAGCTGTTATAGAAGGCACCTGAACCAAGGTGTCATGGGGCAGCAACCTACGAAGAAATGCCAAGCTCCTCAGGGAAAATACCAAGGTGTCCCCAGTCCAGAATTCTGAAAATATTGGGACATTTTTGAAATTTGGATGAAATAAAAACTAAAAAACTTTCAAATAACATAAGCCAATATTTTATTCACAGTGGAACATAGATAACATAACAAATGTTTACACTGAGAAATTTGACACTTTTATGCACAAAATGAGCTGATTTCAAATTTGATACTACAGGTTTCAAAATAGTTGGGACTGGGGCAACAAAGGCTGAAAAAGCAAGAAAGTTTAAAAAGATTCAGCTGGGGGAGCATCTAGGAACTAATGAAGTTAATTGATATCAGTTCTGTAACATGATCAGCTATAAAAGAAATGTCTTAGAGAAGCAGAGTCTCTCAGAAGTAAAGATGGGCAGAGGCTCTTCAAAATGTGAAAGAGTGAATTGGAAAAATATTGTGGAATACTTTAAAAACAATGTTCCTCAATGTGAAATTTCAAAGGCTTTGCAAATCTCATTATATGCAGAGCATAACATGTCCTCCAGGCTAAAGAGATGGGAGACCTTCCAGCGTGTTATTGGCGTTCAGTTGAATCCATCTCTGATGGGATGGGGGCATAAGTGCATATGGTATGGGCAGCTTGCATGTTTTGGAAGGAACTATGAATGCTGAAAGGTATAGAAAGGTTTTAGAGCAACATCTGCTCTAAAACCCAGCTGCTCTTCAGCAGGAAACCTGTATCAGGCAAGAATGAGACCAAATTCCAACACCAGAACTCCAGAAACTCATAACCTCCATACCCAGACATCTTCAAACTGTTTTGAATAGAAGAGGAGATGCTACCCCATGGTAAACCTGCCCCTGTCCCAACTATTGTGAGACCTCTAACAGGCTTCACATTTGAACATTTCTCAGTGTAAACAATTATGTTATCTATGTTCTATTGTAGATAAAATATTGTCTCGTGATTTGAAAGTCTTTTAGTTTTCATTTCATAAAAAAAAAAAAAAAAAAAAAAAAAAACGTCCCAACATCTCCAGAATTCGGGTTGTAGTTCTCCAAAGCACCTCCCCGAAGCCCAAGCTTGATCTGGCCGCTCTTTTCTCTATGTGGGGTGAACTTGCAGGACATGACAGTAACAGCACATTATAGTGTTAGTCAATTACATGTACACACATTATTTCATTAAAATAATTAGCCACTTCATTGTCAGGAAATGTCAGACAGATTAACTTCAAAAGCACATAAAGCACTCACGCCCACTTACAGCAGCAAAAGAAAGCCCCACTTAACGACTGCTCATTCCGCCTCACACACAAAGCATCACGCGCTCTTTGCTCCGTGACAAGCGTCAAAGCACAAAGCACCTTTAATGTACTGAGGAAGAGTGGTAAACACATTTGCATCACTTGCTCACATTATGTGCTGACTCTCTGAAATGATTTGTTTTATGCACACTTGGCCTTGAAGTTTTGCAAGCAGCTTGTCAGTGATGATAGAATTGAGGTAAATGGTGTCGATGGAGAAAACAACAACTCTGCTGAGGTCCCCACTTTGCACTGTTTAACACAAAAAGGCACTTTTAATTGTATCGATTCAGCCATAGAAATGTGGAATTCTCCTCGAAAGTGTGGCAGTCAGCACTGTTAGTGTCTTCTAATGCAGCCAACAGGAGCTAGTTTATTCTGTAAAAAGCTCTCCGCGCTGAGCAGACAGCACACAATCACAGCACGCTTTAGTTTTGCATGATCCAACACAAAAGCTTAAACTTCTCCGGCAGAAAAAAAGTGCAGATTGTTCAAAGCTCTGTTTAAATATCATCAACACTGCAAAATTCACCCATGAAGAAAAGTATGAACTATGTTGTTTGTTGACAGTAGAGTCACAAAGCCTTTGTTGTTTGTTTAATAGAAAAAAAAACACTTGCTATACTAAATATAGGGAGCCTTTAATGGAAGTTATTATAGTAAACAACTCATCACTTGTGGACCACAACTACATGGAGCAAATGATTATTTTCAACTAATATTCCAGTTTGGTAAAGTGGTGAGACCCAGAGAAGCTGCGTACACTGATGGGTTTGTGTTGAGAAGTACACTACATTTGGGCAAAACAAATGATCATAAAAGAAAAGAAAAGAAAAGATTAATTTTATTAGAAAAAGGCAAATCAGCAGTGTTTGAAAAGTTATGGGGACCATTTAAAGATTCTGTGAAAAACCTTAACTTAGCAGATGATAATGAAGATGAATAACTGTAAACTGATAACTGTGAACTAACACTGTAATTTTGAACTATGGTGCAAACTGATTTTTTTCTCTCTCTCTCCTTTTAATTATAACAATTTTATTTGGCTTGTAAAAAGCGCTGTGTATCTGGCTGGGAGGTTGTGTGGTGTTTGTTTCTAGTTTTGTTTTTCTATGTTACACAAAGCATTTGAAAATAATGTCCTTGGATTTACACTCAAGGAAAAAAGAAACACACCACTTTCATTTTCTCAATTTGTCAAAAAATATTACAGCCAGTGAAAAATTACAGACTACAATGAGTTCAGTACTATTCTGAGTCAAAATGAAATTACTGTTTTCCTGGTTCCGGTTGATTGATTTTGATGAGCAATAACAACTGTATTTTTGTATTAATCACCTAGGTCTGGGTCATGAGTAAAACTCAGAGATGAATTGGACCTGTCCTCAATTGTGCACAACCATTCCCTATAAAAAGACACCAAAATGGAAAAAAAAAAAGCACATTTGTTCACAATGCCACGACTACTGCAACCAGAGAGAGATTGGCAGCCATTGGCCTGCTTCAAGCTGAAGGAGCACACGGCTGTAGCCAGGAGTTTGGAGTCCATCACTCTACTGTTGTACGCCTTGCTGAGTGTTTCCACACCACTGGATCCTCCAATGACCTGTCCCAGATCTGGTCGACCACATGTCACAACTAGCTGCATTATTATTGTTTGTTCATGTTATTGTTACTGAAACTGTCATAAGCATTGATTAATTGGGTCTGAATATCAGGGACGGGTATATGGTTGATGTGCACATGGAATATTTCCATCAAAAATAAGTAACCAAACAAAAATGTGGTAAAAAAGCAGTGGTGCGTTTCTTTTTTCCTTGAGTGTATATTGCCTTTCCAGATACCCAAAGTGCTTTACATTGCATTATTCATTCACTCCTCAGACACACTCGGTGATAGTAAGCTACTTCTCTAGCCACAGTTGCCCTGTCGCAGACTGACAGAGGCATGGCTGCCAATCTGTGCCTACAGCCCCTGTGACCACCACCAAACACAGCCACACTGACACATTCATACATAGGCAAGGTGGGTGAGCTGTCTTGCCCAGGGACACTACGACAGGTTGAGATTCAAACCGGCTACCATCGGATGGCTAGGCAAATGCTTAACCCACTGTGCCATCCTTGATGGATGAATGTTTGTTATTTAATAAAATCAATAAATACTAGTGTACTTTTAAAAAGAAGTACACTACATTAGCACAATTAAAAGGCTTGAAAAGTAAGGTATCTGGGCAAAGTTTGTACTTTAGTAGACATTTTGTCCCTCATCCACCAGACTTTGTCGTTTCTGAAGTAACTGGAATATGAACTGAGCTGATAACCCTCAGAGAGTGGTTAAAACAGATGAGACTCAGGGACATTAGCTGCTGAATGGCCTGGCTGGAGTCAGAGGGAGATTCGTTCCTGACTTGTGGGTCATAACCTGCCCTCTCTGATGTTGATGGTCTGTTGTTAAGGTGAAACTATATGTGCCTTTGTTTTGGCACTGGGTTCAAGCTCCTGAAAGGTTTTTCGCTGTTTAAATGTGCTATGAGCAGTATATACTGTATTTTTTTTATTTTTCATAAAAAAATTACCCACGTGTTCCATGAGGTAAAATTGTTCAAATGTTAGTTTTACTGATAACAATGTTACAGCTGATATTTTTCTGATTTTTTTTAGACTGCCATACCTATTTTCACACCAGTATGAGAGCATGCTGCTTACAGTACCGTCAAGCAAATGGAACAAATGACTTATGTCTCCCCAATTTCAAACCATTTGCTCTACACTATCACTACGAAGCTGTCAGCTCATTTATCTATCTGTTAGCATCATGTTGCTAATAGCCATGCTATTATATGCTCTGTCCATTTCCCACTGTTGCCAGCAGGGGGTGTCAGACACCTACTCCAAGCTTTCTCTGCACAACTCAGAGTAACAACTCCACAATAGAAGAGGTTTTCCACATATACATGATTTTAAGTTATAAAATGTGAAATACTAATGCAAAACTGTCCAACACTTTTTCAGAAAGACTGAAAAAAGCAAAATAGGATTTTTAAGAAGCTGCAGATTCTGAAGAAAGAAGGCACCTAGGTAGGCAACAGGAAGAGAAGGCAGATAACTGAGAAGTCTGAAGAGGCATGCAGGACACAACAGAGCAAGAAGAAGATAAAGCAAGTGGGGCAGGTCAGGTGGACAAGGAGATCTGAGAGAAATACAGGACGAGCCAGGCACAGATCCGAGGCTGTGTTCAATAAGCTAAGTAAAGGAGAGCTGTTAGTCTAGCTGTCTGCGTGTCTGCAAGTATGGGTTTTCTTTTGTTCACTGCACCACCAAGGACTCAGGGAGAGCACACCAGACAAAAAGACAAAGACAGACTCAAAAACTGTAATGTTGACTAACTGATAGAACTTGAGTTTCTGTTTCTTTCCTAATTGTAAATAAACAGCATTTAATATTAGCAACCATAGTCTTCCTGTTATTTAGCAGTGGCTAGTGATATGCCAATCAATACTTTTGATACCAACAGATTTCATTCCAGTATCGATGCTAATGTGGCAATTAAAGACAAAAAAAGATTATGGTACAAATGATATATGTCTCCTGACACTTAATCCTTCTTATGCACATTAATGTGAGCCATGTCCAATCCATTCCGATCTGCTGCTCCAAAAACAGATAATGCACAAGGTAATGCTGACAATGTAATAATTACTTTTATTTTCTGTAATATGTCACCAAGTTGTTTTGCAAATATATTTTGTGAAAGAAAGAGCTTAAGATTTTAATGTCATTTGCTTTTTTATTGGCCTCATTCGCAGAAGGTATAGGCAGCTTTTATGAATAAAGCATGCTTTTGTTCTGGTCCAGTTTAGTCCTTTTATAATCAGGCTTAAGATTATACCACTACTTTATTCTTGGGTTTGGTCCAGAGATGTTCAGTGGTCACAGTACAGACAAGAGCAATGTTTGAGACTGTAGGCTGATCAGGACCAGTGGCTTTTACACAACCCTCACACAAGCACATTTCATTCAATTTCAGTCCTTTGAAACACTCTTAGGTCCACACAGTGTTCCCTCCAACTGGGAGGTTGGCAGTTCAATTTCCAGATTTACATACTGCCATTGCGCCTGACACTTCACCCATCTTACCTGTATGAATGTTGGTGTAATTGTGTCTGGTAGCAGTAAGAGAGGCCATAGGTGCAGAATGGCAGCCACTCCTCAGTCAATCTAATAATTAATTAATGTCAGAATAATTAAAATAAAACATTTTCTTCTGCTGACTTCCACCTGTCCTAACAGCAGCATGGTGGCTTATTGGTTAGCACTCTCACCTCACAGCAAGAAGGTTCTAGGTTTGATTCCTGGACCGTGTGGGGCTTTTCTGTGTGGAGTTTGCATGTTCTCCCCATGTCTGGATGGGTTTCCCCCAGTACACATCAACCTAAAACATACACAATAGGCTAATCCTCAAACTGACTCAGATCTGGAGAAGGGCCCCTGGGCGCTCCACCTCTGTTGTCCACTGCTCCTGACATGGTTGCCCCAGTGGCAGTAGAGGATGGGTCAAATACAAAAACAAATTTCCCTATCTTCAAAATATAAACTGTGCGACTGCTCCGGGCTGACACTGAACTCAGAGGGGAGCTCTAAGTTTCACTTTGATAATAATGTATTAGTGTGTTTATGTGTGGATATAGTTTAGTTGATCTATCTGAATAAAATAAAAGCAGGCATGCTGCTCTGTTGTTGTTGTGGGTTGGTACCTACAATAGAAGAGTGTTTCCAAATGTCACTACTGTTACTGCGTGCACATAATCGTGGCGTCTACTGCACTTGGAGTTGGCTCTGTTCGCACCTGCAGCTTCAGAGCTGTGTGAGGCAGTCTTGCCAGGGCCGGTCCTATATCTTTGAGGGCTCTAAGCAAGATAGATTTGGGGGCCAAGGCTCTCAATCATTTTGTACATGAAGTTAATATTAACACAGTATACCTTTAATTTTTATTTATGAACGCTTTCTTTTTTTACTTGCAAACATTATTAAATCAACAAGAGGGGCCCCAGGTAAACAGACAGTAAAAGCCTTATTGGCACAGGTTCCCAGTTTCAGATTAACAAAAAAATTACAGGAACTAGCAAACAAACAAACAAACAAACAAAATATTACGAGCATAAGCAATAAAAAACCCCAAACAAATATAGTTGCAGTATCAGTCAAAACAACAAAACAAATCATTGATAAAGTATGGGGCCCTCTAATGCTTGCGGGGCCCTATGCAGTTGCTTACTTTGGCTATAGGAAGAGTGCTGCGTTCATGTGCAGTAGAGGACAGGACCGCTCGGACGGTGCTGGTTATTTCCAGGTACATCTATGTGCTCTGTGGCTGTCAGGTGGCATTTTGGCTCTTCTCACATGAAGATGATACACACATGACATTCTCTCCCCACTGACAAACACGCTCATCCCTCTGCTCTGACACCCGCTGCCGTGTGGCTGCCATTCCACTCCAATCTATCATTTTAATGGAGAAGTAGTCAAACCTGAAGATGATTTGAGGGATAAATATATCATCTTGTGTTGGTTTGGTATCGAGCGGATGTCATTGTGCCCGCCTAACTCTTTCAAGATGAATGCTCCAAGATATCAGACGACCTACTGTACATACATGAGAGGACCATAAATGTACTTAGGCTTAATTCACTTGATTCACGTTTCCTGTGGAGGTCCCTGAAAGTCAGTGAGCATCATAAAAGCTAAAGACCATATACTAAAACTCTGTCAATTCTAACATAATAATAATAATAATAATAATAATAATAATAACAATAATAATAATAATAATAATAATAATAATAATAATAATAATAATAATAATAATAGAAATAATTGGTTTGTGACCTTGAAAAACTGAATGGGAATAAATACTACTCTGCATAGTCTTCTTCAGGTGTTGCTGGTGCTGTAGTCTGCCACAGTGAGCAGAGGGCACTGTGTAGGGGCCTGATGAGGACCTCTCCTCTGATGGTGCTGAGTGTGATGGACAGATGCTAATTTGCAGATTAATAACCATAATATTTCCATTTCACAGCCTGACACTGCTGCTGTAAATTTTACGTCCTTTGGTTTCACATTACTGATGTGTTACGTTTACTTTTTATGAGTCATTTTTGAAAATTGTAAGTAAATGTAAGTAAAAGTATGAATAATATTTTAATTGTTACATACCCTACACACTCTTGTGTGATCCAGTACCCTCTGTTTGTTTGTTATTATGATAAGCTAATAGTAAATGGTTATCACAGCTGAAAATTTGGGTGAAAGTCCCAAGTTGGTGTTGTTGGTAAAACTGTAGCTAAATCTATTCAGAACAGTTGTCTCCTGGCTGTAGCCCTGCCCTCAGTGCCATGGCCCCGCAGGTGAGTGTGTGTGGTTACACAATCTACTCTTCATTTTCTGGATCTTAGTAGGGCACACCCTGGACACTGGTCAGTCCACCGGGGACATACACTGACAGACATTCATCCATCAGTTTGGGACATACACAGGAGGTTTATCAGATGACCTGTACATGCATGTCTTTAACAATATATATATACATATATAAATCTGCCTGAGAAATCTTGGTCAGACATGACTCTGAAGTTCCTTTCCAGTAAAACTCCAGGCTAAATAAGAGGCCTGAGAGTGACTGTGGTAGAACAGTGTATCTCAGAGGAGCTACATTAGCAGGCTGTGCATCAGCCTAGGCCTGCATAAGTGTGGCTGTTTAACATAAAGCGCAGGGATCATAAAGAGGCTAATTATATCTCCTCTGAGTGTTCAAAGCAATAGAGCCATCAATTACCATCCTCTGGACTGCCGTTGTTTAGTTCACAGTGCAACAAATTGAATTGTCCGCCAAGATTTTGGCTTTTTGCAAATGTGTTCACCACAGCACATCTGATGAAACTCTAATTTGCTCATAAGCACTGCACAGGGGCACAATGGCAGCATATTGCTTAAACCGTAGCCACTGAAAGCACTACTAATTGCATGTGGGATTTGGTTATCCAATCCCAGAGTGCACCACAGCGGGGCGGGGAGCGGGGGGTGAATGAGAGGCTGGCGGGTGAAGGCTGTGCTTGCTGAAGCCTGACAGAGCTTTGTACTGAATGATTGTTCTCCAGACAGCTGACGGAGGTAGGAGTGCAGAGCAGAGCCAAAGCCCAAAAGGATATGAGGCTGCATCATCAAAGTCCAGTGAGTACTTCATGTGTCAGCGAGAGATTAAGCTCTTCCACACAGGGCAACGCCTCTGATCACGCCATTCAATCGATGGGATTTGAATAAAGGAATAAAAGATCAGGCTTTGTGTATGTGCGGCTGATGTGCAGGATTAAGGCGTGTTGATGCTGTAACACTGACAGACGCCATCAATCACAAGTTCCTTCCACAGTTAGCTAAAGTTGATATTAGCCCTAAATAGGACACATCTGTTTGTTGCAGGCACACTCTCTGACTTTAATTAATTCTCAAGTCATTTTATTTTTAGGCATGGGGTTTCATTTGTTGCTTGCTCCTGTACATGTGCACAAAAATGTAAATTGCATCCTTCCTTTCCTCACAGTGAGGGGCTCGCATTCACTGTGATACGGCAAATGAAGCACACACAAACGCACAACACAAACATCCTGAAAGTCACAGAGCAAACAAACTTGAGAGTGGTGGTTGGCTCTGCTGTTCTCTCCCAGCTACTGTCTCCTCCTCACATAACAGTCTCCTTTTTCCACTTTTTTCCAAAGAGAATGGGTCTATTCCCAAGACTCTGAGTTCAAGGGCAGGGCTGTAACAGACTCTCCCAGACCTTGGCTTCAGATCCGGGATGGCCTCTCGTGTTTTCTGCCTGGTTAGTGAGTGTGAACATCACAGCTCTTGCACATCAGTTAAAGGGCTAAAGGAACCTTGACTGTCCTTGCCTCCCTGACCTCTAAGCTTTGACCTCTGAGCCTAATCTACCACTAACGGCTCTCACGCTCGTCTTGTTGCATCAGACAAACTCAACTTTTTTTTAATAAAGCTAGGCTCTATTGACTGTTGCCTGTCATTTGTCCTCTCACCTTACCTTAAAGCTGCACTAGGTAACACTCAGAATGAGCACTGACAAATGCACTATAGGGTCCTAAATCTGTTGCAGTGTTAGACATATTGCAGAAATACATCCAATCCACTTTATTTCTATAGCACATTTTACAAACAAAGACATTTTCCAAAGTGCTGCACAAAATTATAAAACAATAAATAAATAAATAAATAAATTTAACTTTACTAGTTCCCATTAAAACAGTAAAAAATAGTAAAATGATATAGCAGCAATACAAAGCAATAAATAATTAAAAACAATAAAATAAACAAACGCGCCTCACGCCACACCTCATGCTGAGTTAAAAGCCACAGAATAAAAGTAGGTCTTAGGAGGAGTCCAGAGTTCTGTACTAACTGTAAGTGA
This sequence comes from Bostrychus sinensis, assembly GCA_020698575.1. Classification (NCBI taxonomy): domain Eukaryota; kingdom Metazoa; phylum Chordata; class Actinopteri; order Gobiiformes; family Eleotridae; genus Bostrychus; species Bostrychus sinensis. Next base: position 35,200,376 of record CM036251.1, read on the forward strand.
GAAAGTGTGTTTTGCGTGATTCCAGTGTAAAGTGCATTACAGTCGTCCAGACATGGCGGAATAAAAGCATGCATGACTTGCTCAGAATATTTAAAAGATTAAAAAAAAGGTTTGATTTTAGATAAAAGTTGAAGATGAAAAAATAATTTAATTTTGATGTGTTAATTTGCTTGTCCAGTTTAAAATCACTGTCTATAGTGATGCCAAAGCTGGTGGCTGTGGGACGCAAGTGTTTTTTTTTTTTTTTTTGTGTGTTTTTTTGTGTGTGTGCACTGATGGGACCAAATAGCATTTCAGCCTTCTCCTCATTTAGAGTTAAATGTTTTGTACCAACCAAGCCTTGACTTCACTTCAGCACTTAAGTAGGGATGTCGGGGGTGTGTGGTCATTTTTAGTGAGTGGCAGGTATATTTGGCATATATTGTCCACATAAAAATTATATGAGCTTGCCTTGTTTTCAAATGTGATGAAGCAGTCTTATTTGGGTCAGATGTGAAAAAGAGCCTTCCAGTGTCAAGTCACACGGCATAAAACAGCACTATTGCTTTACCTAAAGCACACATCTGCAACCTATGATTTTAAAGCCACATGTGACTCTGTAGCCCTGCTCTTATTGGCCTCTTACATCTGATTATGAACACTCAATAAAGGAATAAATAGACACCTACAAAACAACCCGCATCTGCATCATCTTGACAGTTTGTTTGTAGCCTTTATGGGCCATGCAGTGCATACATGAGCTGATTAAAAGTACAGCACACATAAGTTAAATAAACAACACCAAGAAAGATGCTAATTTAGGATGAACTTTGTAAAAAGGAGTTTTGTTCATGCCTGAGTCAGATGTATACCCTGGAATTTGTAGCTCTACATATTGCATCATGAATATGCCAATGTTATTTATCAGTCTGATACCAAAAGATTCCAACCCCTAAGTCTATCCCCTGGGTTGAATGTATGTATGTATTTATGAGAAATAATACAAATTGTGAAAACTCATGCACTGAGGGACAAGGCAAATATTAATGCCTAAGCTACAATGGTGGCTAGTGATATTGGTTGTGAATGCATATAATTGCTAAAATAAAATGTGTGGGAAAGTAAAGTAAACTAGTTAGGTGTTCCAGAAATTGGTATTTTCCTGTAGTTTTTCATGCTGTGAAATGGAATTCACACATACTGTATGCACAAGGCCTCTGCAGAGGGATGTAGAACACAGTTTGACTGAGCTCACCAGCAACCAACAATGTAATAATGGCTACTAATGTAATACCTGCCAGTAACCTAAAGATTCTGGCAATTTTAAATGTAAAAGCCAATAATGTAATAAGTTATCACATTATTGGCTGGTTATTTAATTGGCCCAGCATACAAAAAAAATAAAAAAATAAAAAAATAAATCCTTTGAAAATGTAATAACTGCCAACTATGTAATAATGCATCAATAATACTTCATTTAAATAAGAAATAACATGTTTTTATTTTGTTTTTTTATGTTTTGGAAGAGCCCATTTCTAAATGTTTCTTGTACAAAATGTTCTATTTAGAATATTATTAATTTGCTTAGGTATGTGTGTGAAGACTCTTAGTCATTGAAACAATCTAAATCACAACAAAACACTACAAAAGTAATCAGCTGTGTTGATAGATAGATGTTTTGTCTCTTATTCAATAATTTTTTTTATGTTTTGACAGTGTCTCTGTTGGATGTTGCTTAGTCAGTGTTATTGGCTGAAAAATGTTATTACATTATTGGCTTTATTACATTTAAAATTGCCAAAATTGTTACATTATGAGCAGGTATTACATTATTAGCCATTATATCATTTATTGGTTATAACATGGTGTCAGTAATATTTTCTGACATAGTGTGACTGGTCCTTTCTCTTTAAAAGAAAACTAAGATTAAAATTAAGTTAAGATTACATTTTGGCTTTGACATTTTGGCCATACTTTGAGTTCAAAAGTTCTGGAGTTGCCTCAAAGACAGCACAATACAAGAACTGTTCCCTGACTTTGTCTAATTTCAGACTGGTTTTAAGCTGGTCAGATGGTGCGTGCTCCAGGGCACTGTGTCACACTCTGTGGGCACAAAAGGTAGCTGAACAATGCCTATTGAGGACCAGGTGCCATGGCAGTCCCACCATTTGGCTACTGTTCACTATTGTGCTGCTTGTTGATACACTACATTAATTGCAAGCAGTTTTGAGCAACCATCTTAATTATTGCAGCCGCCCGGCCAAGGTGAGTGCTCTTAACAGATCTGAGGATTAGCACAGAGCCTTCTCTAATCACTGATACAGAGACAATAGCAGAAAGAGAAATAGTGCATGAGAAAAACAGTTTGTCTTTCCAGGATGTTCTCTTCGATCATTCACATCTCTTTAATGATGTTATTATTGACAAAGCAGAATGGATTTGATTGGTATTTTGTACATCCAGCCGTTTCTTTATTTTTAACCCTTGTGCCTCAATTTCAAAAAGTTACGTCATTACTGTTAGTTGACAGAAGTGTCTCTGTCACAAAACATCATAAAAACTGTATACATTTATAGTTTTTATACCTTTTTTGGATAAAACTTTTATTCAACTTCTGCCCTAATCATAAATATCACACAGAATGTTAACCCTTTTTATGCCACTGTGTGTAAAGGCATCTACACTTTATTGTCAAAACAGACACACACACAAAAAAATATTTGTAATATTCTCAAAGCTAAAATTTTTTCTTTTTTTTTTTTTTGGGGCATTTATTGTAGCCTTGGGCTTGTCAAAGATTATCAACAACATTTATTTTTAGGGATAATTTTTTTCCTGTGCCATGTTTAATCTAAATACCAACTCCCTTTCAAAGCCATTAAAACTAGTTGTAACTAGTACTAGTACTTGTTACTAGTAGTAACTTTTTGTTACTACAAAAAATAAACAAATAAATAAATAATCCCAAATTCAGCTAAATCAGTGTTGTTGGTAATCTTTGACAGACCCAAGGCTGTAATAATCTCCCCTAAAAAAAGTTCACTTTGGATTGTGAATATTGAAAATATTTTTAGTTAAAAAAATGAAAATAAAAAATAGACGCTATAACATACGCTGGCATAAACAGGGTTACAATTTTGAAAAAAAAAAAAAAAAAGATGAGCAGAAGTTGCTTCAAAGATTTATCCAAAAAGATATAGAACAAATCTGAATGTATACATTTTTTGTGATGTTTTGTTGACAAGGTTCGCTTTTGTCACTTAACAGGAGCAACATAACAAATTTATTTAGAGAGTGTAAAAATAAAGTAATGTTGGATTTGTGTTTAGAATATCAACATTAGTGATAAAATACACACCCTAGCCAAATTTCATTAAAAAAGCTAGAACCACTGCAAAGTTATCAAACAAACAAACAAACAAACAAACAAACAAAAAACAAACAACATTTTTGATATAGACACATTGGTCCTCACTGGGGCACAGGGGTTAAAAGCTGTGTTTTTCATCAGTGAGTATTGCACAGAGCGCTGTAACAAAAGAGTTCAGTCTTGGTTTCTGCCCACTTCATTCTGATGCCCTCCCTGCAGACTCATGAACCTGTTTGTGTATAATGAGGATCTGGTCTACGCTGTGTTCAACAAGTCTTTTGATTGCTGGGTTTGTGTTGTCGTACAACACACCATGCAGCTGTGTAAAAACAATGACACAATAATTACTGGGGTGGATGCTGAGTCCTGTTACATGTTAGGATTACTGACGTGTGGAAATGGATAATAACCAGCTTTAGTACATTATGCTGCCAGGCTGCATTATTAAATATGTGACCTCAAACAGGATTTGTGCAGGCCGGCAGTAGCTCAGTTGGTAGAGATGCTTGCCCACTAACCCGAAGGTTGGCGGTTCAAGCAGCCACAATGCATACTGTCATTGTGTCCTTGGGCAAGACACTTAACCCACCTTGGCTGTATGAATGTGTCAGTGTGACTGTGTTTGGTGGTGGTCGGAGCAGCTGTGCTTCTGTCAGTCCACTGCTGGCTACAAAACATAGCTTACCACCACTGACTATGGAGTGAATGCAATACCCCTTCCCTTCTGCTGTAAAGCACTTTGGGTGACTTGTGGCATAGGTAAGCACTATATAAACTCCCTTCCTTTAAAAAGTCTTAAATATAAAAAATCTAATTTAAGGCCTCAAAAAGAATTTGAGTCTTAAAAAAATATAAACAGGTCATAAATGTGTCACATGCATTTGTTCTGGAATGCTCAAAGGTGTAATACTGTTGCTGATACAAGATCTTCTCTTACCAAGACCAAAATGCTTTGTGGCACTCACTGTTGCAAATGGCGTGCTTATGAAATAGGTCCTAATATTTTTTGAACAATGGTCTTAAAAAGGTCTAAATAAGTCTTAAAAACTTGTTGAACCCTGCAGAAACCCTGTTCTAAGTATTGCAAATAAACTTGTTCCTAAAGTAAGCTGTGTATTTTTGTGCATTATTTTTCCAGACTAAAAATGTGTAATCTAAATGTTTTAGACGATGTTTTCTAGTGGGACAGTGGCAGAGCATTTCTGTAGAATAAAGAATTCCATTTGGCTTGTTGTTTTGGGGAAATGTGAGATGTGTTCTGTGAATGGAAAAGACCACAAAATGTGTGTTTTGCCTTAAGGTACAGTTGTATTCAGAGTCTGTTCTAATGTAGACACTGATTCACATCACAGTGTGGCTGGGGCAGGAACAGACCACATTAATGATATCATCTTTTCCGACTAGTGCAGTAGTTTAGAGGTGGATATACTGCTGTTGTTTACAACACACATGATTTTCCACCTTACACAGTAAATATTCTACTGTTAAATTAACAAGAGTCAGTGTCTATATTAAACTTATCTATGTAGTGTTAAATTTACTCTACTCTAGTGTTAAAATTTGAACACAGCACCATGGCATCACTGAACAATGCCACACATGATCTCATGTCTTTAAGATAAAAAGGATTGCATTTAATGCACTCACTCCCATCGCTGACTGGGCAGTGGTTAAATGTTACTGTTTTGAATCTCACTTTTGTGAGTATTGCATTGCTTGGGTAAAACTTAAATGGCGTGTTGTAAATGGTGTGTTTCTGGAAGAAATATTTTTAATTAAAAAAAATGTATTTGTACTCAATATATAAGATAGTCCTGTACTACATCAGTCATGGTCCAAACATGACTCAGAGGACCAGTGCCACACATGACTCCTGCATCAAATGAACTGTGCATTTTCTTTATATAAAACTCTTTTTCAAAAACGTTCATTTTTTTTACTTAAACTATTTTTTACATAAACACTATTGTACATTTAAAACCTCTTTTTTTTAATTAATTGTAATTACTGAATTTATCTTTTTTTAATATCACACTGGCAATACAATGTCCACTAAAGTGACATTAAATGATTCATTCATTGATGGGAGTGAGTGCTTTAGAAGACAGTCCTTTTTCTCTTAAATTCATCAGATCATGGATAGCACTGTTCCCCAGAGTCATGGTGCTGTGTTCAGTTTACAAAAAAAAAAATAAATAAAATAAAGTAGACTAGAGTAACTAACTAACTAGAGTAGAGCGTAAATGTAACACTAAATAGATAAGTTTAATATAGACACTGACTAGTGTTAATTTAACACTAGAATATTTACTGTGTACTGCATTTTGCACAAAGAAATAACTTTCTAAGAACACTGACATGTAAACATCTGTATTCTGCTGTGATTTGATGAAGTGCAGGCTCACTTCGGGTCCTATTTAAATGTTGTGAGCTGTCCAGAGGCGTCCCGTTCACACTAACTCAACATTAAAGTGTATGTATTCTGTTTGTCCACGTCAGCATCCAGTAGCAGCCACGCTCAGATCACACTCTCTCTCTTTACTTACACAGAGAGAGGTCAGCACACACCTGAGCCCCAGCCAAGGCGGGGGCACAACACCGGACAGACGACCTCCTTTGACCTCTCATCTGCTTTGGGCCCCTGGGACTGGCTCCTCTAAGCTTAGGGACCACTCAGAGTGCCTGTGTTAGCACCACAGAGCAGAAACGTACACACAGCCCCTCAGAGGGACCACACTATAGTGTATAAGTCTGCTGCAGACACAGTCGTCACACTCCACCACACAGCTCTGTCTGCTCTGTCAGCGCTAAACTGGTGAATATCTCCATCTTGTGGACAAGGTTGAATTGATTCTCTTCAGAGTGCCTCACTGTTCTTGACCTCCTCCAAACTCACTGTTTAAAAATATTATAATTCTCTGCATTATGCATTATGTAGACTAATCAAACTGAGGTTCAAAGCTTACTGTTTTGAACATTTTTCAACTTTTAATAAATGCATTTGTGTTGTTTGTGACTGCTTCACATTATTACAGGCTGTCATTAGCTTACTGTTTACAAGCCAGTGACACTGTAAGATATCATAATAATAATAAAAATAATACATCAAACTTATATACCGCTTAAAATAAAGCAGAAGAAACAATGGTGTGATGACTGAGAACTATTAAAAGGGCAATTTGAACAGGTGGGTTTTGAAGGTTTGTAATGAGTTAGAGTTCCTGATGTCTTGTGGGAGTACAACCACCAATGAGATCGTCCCATCTATTTATTATAAACCTTTCCAGTATTTAGAAAAGTTGTGCATGCAGCCTGGTACTGACATTAACGTTCTATCCCATTCATTTCTATTTTGCTCTAAGGAGCAAAATAAAAATATTAGACATTTTTGGAACAGCAGGAATAAATGTTTGCTATTATATTTAGTAAAAATGATTCTGCATTGGTCCATCCCAGATCTGAGTCAGGTCCAGTTGCTGGATTTGTGGTGATCGATTAATTAAATCTGAGCATACAATGTCTAACTCAGTGGTCTCTAACCAGTAGCTAATGAGCTACCAGTAGCTCTCTACCACTTTCCAAGTAGCTCCCCAAGTACTTTGTGAATCATCAGCTTCATTAGTCAAATTGCATGTGTCACCTGGAAAAGAAACTTGTGTATCTAAGTGAGATTGGCAGCAAGCATGACTGCAGCTAAAAGGCTAAAAATGACTTTTATTAGGAACTGTTATTTTCACAAACAATGGTTATTGAGTCAAGGCAATGGAAGACAGTTTTTTTCATAAATGTAAACAAGTGTGTGGCAGATCTACAATGCAAGTGAGTCAGTTACTGCACACAGACACAAAATGGACATGAAGCTGAACTAAATATTTTTGTTGTTTTAATGCAAAATGTGAGTTGTGAACACTAACATTTTGTAAATGTTCAGGTAAAACAAAATCAATTTTCTTTGGGTTGAAAGTATCAGCCCCATGAAATGTAAATTATGTATCATTTAGCTTAAATAGCAAATTATAGATGCTAATTGCTATGTTAAATTAAATGGCTAAACGATGACACACTACTAATGTTTTCTAACCAGACTCTGATATTACTCACATGTAGCTGTGTGTTTATCACTTGCTGTCTAGTGTTGAATCCCCCATTAAAAATGTGTTATAGTCTTTTTAACTTCCATTACCAGTCTGCTGAACACAAACGTTCTGTACAGAAACACTAAAAGGCTCTATATTATAGTCTAAAGCAGGCAACTTACGGGCCGGGTGCAAAATTGGCAATACTGAAATTTTATGAATGACCCTGGTACAGATAAAATACAGCCACTGTAATTTCTCTGAGTCACAGACTCTCATTGATAAAACTGTTGAAGGAAAAGGCACCTTATTCTTGTTATTAGTCAGTACTAAGCTGGTGAGCTGTTAGTTGAAATATTATTCTAGCTTTTGAGTATGTGTTCACTGTTTTTAGATTGTGAGTAAAAAAAAAACAAACTGTGTATTTCTAGATATACTGTGGAATGTTAATATTTGTTCTCACCTTTGAAAATGGCAGTCACTCAGAGTTTTTGCATTTTTGAACTGATTGCAGCTTTATGATGCATTTGTAAATGGTCACATTTATATAGTGCTTTTCTACCTCCATGGGTACATCAAGGAACCATTCACCCATTCACACTCACATTCATACACCAGTGTGCACAGACACTGGAGGCAAGGTGGGTTAAGTGTCTTGCCCAAGGACACAATGACAGTATGCAATGGTGGGAGTGGGGTTTAAACCGCCAACCTTCTTGTTAGTGGACAAGCGGCTCTACCAACTGAGCTATTGCCGCCATTGTGTTCAAAGATTGATAATATAATGGAAAAGATTTGTGTAACTAGTTTATTTCTTATGTGTAATGTATTAGTATTAGTATTTGTGCCAGTGTATTAGTATTAGTATTAGTATTAGTATTAGTATTATTAGTATTAGTATTAGTATTAATAGTAATGTTTAGCCAGTAATGTGTTGATTGGACATCTGGCCCTCACAGATCTCACAATTTATTTTTTTATTTTATTTTTTTTGTTTGGACATGTGTGGAAATTCATATACCAGCAGTTTAATGCCTTTGATTATATTACAGAAGAGAGCAATAAGAACTTTACACAGAGCTGCTCCAAAGAACACACTATTGGATTGTTTCTGAAGTCAGGACTGTTAAAACTGAAGGATTTAGTTGTTTTACAAACCTTGTTAATTATGCACAAAGCGAAAACTTGCCTGTTACCATCCGGTCTGCAAAATCTTTTTATCTTTACAGTAAACGATGACAGATTTTAAAATGAAATAAAATGAAAAAAAAATTTGGCCCACATGAAGTTGAATAGCCCAGGTCTAGATGTGTTGTTTTGTTTTTCCACACATGATTCTGATTGCGAACTGCCAGTGTTTTCCAACCAGTGGTACGGAGACCCCTAGGGGTACACAAAACTTTGGCAGGGGGTACTTGGAATTATTTAATAAGTTGGTAAGAAACTGTTTCTGATCCTTTCATAATAAACCATTAAAACTTACAAAAAACAAGCAAGCTTTAGGTGAAACTGCTAAAAATATAATTTGAATAGACCTATTATTTTTTGTTAAATGTTTTTAGGTTTTATAGCTTGGGGAGTTATTTAAATGATGAATATTATTATGGATACATTTTTATTGTAGTACATTTATTATTTTTTATTACATTTATTTTTATATACAGTAAATAAGTCAATAATTTAACTGAATTTTATTTTGTCATTTGTTTTATATTATGGTTATGGTTAAGGTATACTTTTATTGTCCCCAATCGTTCTCTGCCTTTTGACCTTCAATGCTGCTGGGGAAACTAGTCAGGAGCAGTGGGCTCCCAGCGCCCGGGGGCCCTTCTCCAGATCTTAAGCCAGGATCCTGGTCAGGACTACCTGACCTGTTGTGTATATTTTTTGACCTGTTTTGCATGTTTTTTGAAGTTATTTTAAAGGCATTTTTTTTCCTATCGTGAATTCTATTTTTAAACCAACATTAAAATGTATTTGTATAGTCACAGATGTGTTCTAAAACCACTTTTTGAAACATGTACTCTCAGTCATTTGACAAAAATCCCAGGGGAACCACTATAGGTGATTTTTCTCCACTACAAAGACTTGCACACCTGTTTAAACAGTGTGGCCATTTTCAGGCGTCATTATAATGTGGCTAAAGTGTGTGTGATAACCATGGCTTGTGTGAAGTGGCTTGTTCGCAGACTGCCAGGTCACAGAGGCGACAGGGTGACTTTATCTTGAATGTCACTTTGTTTTTGCTTGGTTAGACAGTGCCTCTCTTGGATTGGCTTCTCGGATGAAGGCACAGGTGAGAGCCACAGAGGAGCGGGCCCCCGTTCCACTCTCCGCTAAAACAGCCCCACATTTTAATATGCAACATCTGTGCCGGGAGAGCCTTCCAAAATGGCTGCTCCTTGGAGGATGACGGTAGAGTCTGTTCAAACTTGGGCTGGGGCATTGGGTACGGTGCGGTTCGGCACAGATGTTGGCATTCACAATGTCACTTTGTCCTCTGCTGAGGTGCCCAGGGAGGGCTATTTTAAGGGAGGGGAGAGTGTTTTCTTCCAGAGTTCCCTGAGATCTCTTTATCTGCCACTGTCAATGAGACTAGTCTGCAAAGGCCCACTAGAGAAACTGGGACTGGAACAGATCAGGGGAACCAAGGAACTTTCTGCTCCTAAACTCTTTATCTTGTTGGTAAAGGGTGTTTTAAATGGAAAGTTGATAACATCTAAAATGGTCTGAAAAAAAATAGACAATTATTTTATAAAAAATTCTGTGCTGTGTTCAGTGTCGATTAGAAAATCCAGATGTTTTACTTGTTCAGTATCCGGTTTGGTGCGATCCCATTTGTGTTGATTGACATAAACAGGAAGCGTCATCACACTCTTGTCCCAGATACGCTGTGCGGTGCTGGCAGTGAAAGTGCTCTCATTCACTAGAAAGAAAGTGTATGCCCACATTCATGCTTGCGGTGGAAATTTTGGGTAACATTAGAAAAGCACAGTGGCCTGCAAAATGACTTTACTAAGAACATTAAAAAGTCAGTTGTTGAATGAGTCCTAGTTTTACTCCCTTTAGTCCTGGGCCCTCCGGGAAGCCTCTGGAAACTTCAGGATTAACCCTGGGTTTTCAGTATCATGAAGCTGTTTCACTTTCTATTGAGAGTAGTCTCTATGTAAACTGCTAACCAGAACAGGATAATAATAATATGAAAAAGATTAAAAAGATAGCTCCAATCAGTGACGACAAACTAACAATCAGCCAGTGTAAAAGCCATGTACCCAGCAGAGGCGGACTGGCATATGGGACTACCGGGGAATTCCCCGGTGGGCTGGCGAGCCGGGCCAAGAGAAAAAAGAAACTCATGTCTGATAGCTCTTTGCAATGCTTAACAGAGACAGCAAGGAGCCTTCTTGCAGTTTTCAAAGAAACAGGGAGGATAGAATGCCTTCATTTAGTTTTTTATTGTTGCAAAAATAATTTGGACTCACTCGAGGTTGTGCTCACGGGCCGCAGCTCTTGCCCCTCCATATCTCTTCCCTCTGTGGGACATGAACTCTGTGAGAGGTGCACATTAGCAGAGGTTTGGAGCAGCGCGGTATCATGAAAAAATAAAGACATGTGAAACAAACACTGGGGACAGCTTTGAGTCCACAAAGGTGGACTACAGTTCTCAACCTTGTATTCATGGAGATTTAATCATAAATAGCTCATTGGAAAAAGACGTACAGTAAAATGGAACACAGAATTGTGTGTAGCCTTTCTTACAATACGTATATTAGGTTTATTATTAGAAAAGCAACATAAAACATAAGTTCAGACGTCCTGAAAGTTTTTGTAGCCTGTAGCCTATAGGGTTTTCTGGAGCCTCTGTCCCATTCCAGTGTGATGTAGCCTGGCCTGCCAGATAAACTCTTTTCCTATTCTATAAAAAGAAGTTAGTCTGGTACCTCTTTGCTAAAGTGTTGTTTCTGAGGCATAACAATGATAGGTGGAGTAAACAATGAGAGAAACAAAGGGCAGGACATAAGCAGCGCACCACTGACACCACAGACATCACGGACCCAAACAACCTGGGATTCTTGCCCTTTTTTTTCATAAAACACCAGAATACGATGGGAGTACTGATAGTGCCTATATTGATATATCAATACAAACACAGTGCTCATTTGAGTATCAAGTATTTGAATAAAGTATTGATACTAATTAATGCATCTGAAATAAAATGACATCCATCATTTGGGGTAACATACTCCAGTATTTTGTGCCAAAACACCCCCAAACAGCAGCATATTGGTCTGTCATGTGACAAGAAGTTAGCAGTTTTTACTACTATGCACACTTAAGTTATTTATTCTATACTGTGTACATTAAAATTATTAGATGGCCAGCATTAGTCATGGAATTTGTCTTCAAGGATAACAATTTTTTTAAATGAAAAAATTTCACAACATGAGTACTGGGTATGGCATGTAAACTGGACTTTACTGTTGTTAAAATGGCAACAAGACGAAGAAAAAAAATTACGCAGAGGACTGACAACGAGGACTTCAGCAGAACCAACAGGAGACAAAGAAAAGCACTAAACACTGTTCGTCAGGTCAGAGAAGTTATTATTATTAGCTCGGTAGCCAGTGCTACCTTGGTTGCTCTTCCGCTTTCGTAAGACGCTGGAGATAAATGACTGTGATAGGCCAGTTCCAAATTGAACCGAAGAAATGCTCTGCTCCGAGAGGGGAACCAGACTGTCCTGCTTGCGAAAAGCAAGTAGGAGAGTCTGGCTCACCAGGTTAAAAGTGATGAGGTTGAAGGCTCAGAGCCTGTGTGCTCTGAACTGGGGCAGAGCAGAGCACGGCAGGGGTTGGGGCTGGGGCTCCACAGGGGAACCACTAAAGAGAAACTTGGGCAGACATTTACACAAAAAAGTGAATGTTTGATTAAAATTTATGTTACAGTCTGTGTAGAGATGAAGGCTGCTGATAATATTTGATCATCTAAATGCACCAGAATACAAGAAATTACATCTGTTTTGTTTATTGTTTTTTGTTTTTTTCTGGGAGTGGACCCCCTGACACCCTGCCTTAGATAGTATCACATAAATAACAGCCTGACATACAAACATCAGGGTTGTCTGTGTGTAAGCTCCCTAAATGTTTTCTGGGGGTTTTGGTTATTGATTATGAAAGACTTTAAAAAACAATATCAAGTGCATAGTTTACTTTTTTTTAGCAGATTTCAAAGAACCTGTGATGTTGATGTGGGTCAGTCTGTTAATAATTCCCAGGCCACTATTTCCCCCCCGGTCCAGCCCTGGTACCCAGGATTAACTCCACAGAGCTCCACAGAGAAAACCAAGCCACTTTGTGATACCACAAATTTCTAGCGTTGGCCAATTCAGAAGAAATGATGAGAACAGGTTGATCATGCTGTATGGTACAGGGCCCTGGTTTACTCCTAACTTTAGAACTAGTTTAATTCTAGGTTTAGCCCTTGGTTTGGGTTTGTTATACTTCTATATTAGCACAAAAAGTAACGTGATGATGATTAATTTTTTGTAGTAAACAATGCTTCTCGGCAATAAACCCATTGAAAAACCTGTTTATTTCCCTTTTAAATTGTGCCACATTTATAAGGAACATCCATTTGTTGGATAATGCGGTTTTATTGCCAAGAGGCATTTTAATCTTTCAAACAAAAACTGAGTTCCTCTTTGTGCTGTTTGTTCAATTGTGTCTTAAAAATGTGTTTATAGGACTTGTTAGTCCTGGGTTTAGTCCTGCTTCAGTGTTGGGTTTATCCCTGTTTTGGGCATATACAGTATTTATTTTAGTTTTTCTATACGTTTATGTCCTGTGGGGTGTACAAAGCGAGCCTAAACACAGGATTTCCTGTGTCACAAAGGTGACTCCCTTTGCACCATGACATGTCTGTAATGTTTTATTGACCAGTGCTACATTCTGAGTTTGAAAAGGGATTGGTATAATCAATTTATAAGTGGAACAATGTAACTTGACTTGTTTCTTAGCTGTTTTTGACTTGTTTTTCTGTCTGGAGCTCTCCCTACATTTCATAGTAAAGTATTATTTATTATAGTAAATACCAGTTCACTCTGGTGTGATCCCTTGCTCGGCTTGAGTCTCATTTTTCCCTCAACTTAATGTGTGCAACCTTTTTTTTTTGCCATTTGGCCACTCTGGCACAACAAACACAGACAAATTAAACCATTGCTAGCTTGCTTTGCTGTTTGGCTCTAACTGCAATGTGCCACTATCTCATGAGAGAGCGCAGTCCTCACAGTCTCAGTACAGTCCTGAAATGTATGTTGGTGAATGTTGGTATGTTTACAAAAATGTAAATAATGTGCCCCATTGCAGCGGCTCAGTGGTTCTGCTCAAAGGCGTTGCAGATGCAGACCATATGTTTGCTTTATTGTTGAGGAGTTTTGATGGTGGTCATTTGTGACATATGAGAGAATACAAAGAATGACGGCTGCATCAAGATTTATTTATTATTCATTCTGCTGCACACTCGTGGAAGTAGTAAAAAGATAATACTGCTCAGACACTGGAAATATTACTGTACAAGAGAATGGCAGCCAATCAAAAAACAAGCTTTCAAAGAGATAAAGAGAATATTTAAGACAGTCCTTCTCCACAGTCACTTTTCATGTATCCGTTCAATCAGGACATGAGCTCAGTCAACACAAACCAGTGTTGATGTTGTGCGTTTCACAGAAGAACTGAGAATATTTTCCTGAGTTGAGACTCCCATGACCTAAAGGCTGCCTGTCAGACGGATTATTCCAGTGATTCTCCAACAAGACTCCAGACGAGACTGCCATCAGAGAGAGAGTGCGCATGTGGGGGGCTGTGAAAGAACCTAATGCTCGGCTTACACAAAGAACATGTTCATATTTAATATATTTATGCTCATCATTAAGGCATGGTCAAAGCATGGAAAATGGCCTCGGCTATTTTCTCACAGCCGTTGAGCCAAGCACTTGTGACAGCCCTCCCTCCGCAGCATCCCCGGCAAATTACTCGCATGAGCAATGGCAAACAAAAATATACAGGCCAGGATGGGGGGGGGGGGGGGGGGGGGGGGGTGAAGCCCAGGCTGGGAAGACTTGTGTGGGGAGGAGAAACGTCACTTCACATCAGCTCCAGATTTCCAAAGCACATCATCTGCAAGTGAGGACAAACAAGAGCAGTCCATTGGGAGATTCTAGAGGGAGGAGTGGACAGGAGGAATGGACAAGAGAAGGATGTTGTCCAGGATACAAGAGGGGGCGGTGACAGTAATATGGGATTGATCATTTACTCTTACACATGTTTGGAATTAATGAATGAATTCTTCATCAGCTTGAGGATCGACTATTGTAATGGCAACTACACTGGACTCAATTAGTCCCTCCTCCGCAAGCTCCAGTTAGTACAAAATGCGGCTGCTCACCTTCTTAAATGCTCCTAAACATGCTCACCCCTGTTCTTCAGTCTCTTTATTGGCTTCCTGTGTGTTTCAGGGTTGAGTTTAAGGTTATGCTGTCCGCGTTTAAAGCTGTCAATAATCTTGCCCCTGCCTACTTGACTGACCTTTTGACAGTTCATCACGCAGTCAGAGCTCAGGGCTCTTCTGAACATACAACTCTGGTGCTCCCTAGATCAATATACAATATGGGTGATTGTTCCTTTGCTGTTGTTGCTCCCAGGCTCTGGAACTCACATCCACATGATTTCCAGTCTATAACAAAACAGTCTTCAGATCACAGCTAAAAACACACTGTTTCACACTGGCATTTGCACTGGTGGAAGAAGGTCTCATTTTTTTTTTTTTTTACTTAAGTAAAAGTAAAAGTACAGATAAAGGAGCCAAAATTTACTCAAGTAAAAGTAAAAACATCACCTTAAAATGTCTACTTAAGTAAAAGTCTAAAAGTACTTACATTTAAATGTATTTTCAAGTAAAAAATAAAAGTATCTTGCACAGACAATACATTGGCAATACATCAATGTATTAAATGTGAGTGATTTTCCTGAAAAAATTTTGCTGATTTCAGATGAAATGAACAAACTGGTGCAGTAGAAGAGACTGAATCTGTTGCTGAGGTCTTCTGTCTTTATTATTCTGATCTTTCTAGAGGAGTACTACTACATCTTTTATATTTAAGTACTGTGTGTCTACAATGAGGTCATGACAAAAACACATGATTTTAAACCAAAACTCAAAATACTTTGTACTTTAAACCAACTTATAAATCTAGTGACGTAAAAAGTACAGATACTCGCTCTAAAATGTAGTGAAGTAAAAATAAAAGTACCCTTTGTAAAATGTATTCAAGTAAAGTACAGATATATGAAAACTGTACTTAAGTAAAATAACTAAGTTCTTTTGCTTCATTACATTCCACCACTGGGCATTTGATACCTAATTTTGCTTTAGATGTCATGCAGATGTGACCGTGCATTTTCTGTTAGTGCATCTCTGCATTTTTTTTTTCTCTTCTAATTTTTTCCCCACAGCTGGGTTTTTTAAGAGTTTTTCCTGACCAAGAAGGAGGGTCTAAGGACAGGGGATGTCCTGAGTCTGTTTAGTTTAGTGTAGTTATTGTTTGTCTGCTTGTGTGTTTAGTCTGATTGTGTGTTTATGTTTGTTTTACTGTGTGTAAATCCTTTTGGACATTGTTGTGATACTGGGCTATTAACTATAGAATTGGATTAAACTTGATGCTGTAATGTTATTTCTATTATTATTCTAATATTATTTCTTGTTATTTGATGTACTCTGTCTTATGTTGAACCCTTAGCCCACCTGGCACTCTTTTAGGGTTTTTCAAATGTATTTTTTGCTCTAATATTGGCATTTCTTTTTCTAGGTTGATGATATTTAAGATGTTTATTAATAAGTGAATTTTAGAATTTTAGTGTCACAACTGGAAAAAAAAAAAAAAATTCTGCTGTGCTGTCTTTTGTCAAAACAAAACAAACAAACAAACAAACAAACAAACAAACAAACAAAACTCACATACTTCCTCTTAAAGTCCTTTCTGGTCCCATTGACCTACATTCAAATCACTTATTTTCACTCTACTGCCATTGCAATGCAGAAATATTAAATCATTTTAATTCCTTTGTAACCTTGTCAGTCAGAGGCAAAAAAAATACATTTAGGGAGTTAAAAATTTGAAAATGAATTTGCTTTTGCTCTCTGTATGATGAGGACAGAGGTTAATGATAAAAAAACAAAAACAAAAAATTTTTTTCTTCATATTTTATATTTTTAAATGTGACGCAGTGGCCTAAGAGGGAGAAGATAATTTTTTTTTCAAAGGAGGGCCTATGGGTTAAATTGCCTTCTGTGGAGCACCTTGAGCACCATTAAACTGTTGTAAGAGGCAATACAAATAAAGTTTGATTGACTGACTTTGGGTCAGTGTGCTAGAAGAAAAAGATCTTGTAACATGTGAGGAGCAGTCTCACAGTCAGAAGACCATGGGTAGGTTGTATCTCATAGACTTTTCTACTACACACTGGCCTTTCTCTTCAATCAGAAGAGTACTGGACTGCAGGACGGTGTCTGATGGACGACTCCAAACCTGCAGACCCTGCATTCAAGTCAAAGTAACTCTGTGTTTCTCCTGCAAACCTCCTTGATTTGGGAGGTTTAGAAAAGTAGAGATGCCTGTGGCCTCCTTCTCAAGGATACACCCCGACGGCCAAGGAGACTTGAGAAAAATTGAGTCCCACCAAAATAAACCTGCCTTCCAAGATGCATGTGCTCCGAGCCTAAATTGGCCTATTTAAAGGCATATCCATAGACAGCCTTTGAATAATATTGACTTGCAAAGCACGCCGAGGTCAAGGACAGGAAGCTAGACCATTCTCCATGGCACAAGAGTGATGGTAAGTAAACTAGATCCATTTAGGACCAGAAGACAGCCAGTGCACAGCTATTTCTGAGTTTTTCTCCTCTGCACCTTTAAAAAACAAACAGCATGCATGTTGTACACTGATCCGTCCTCTAGCACATTCATTTCTACTGCGCTCCAGTATTTGCAAATGAATGACATGCTATTTTTGCAGCAAATGAGTGATCTTTGAAAAAGCGTATTTCTAAATCCTAAATCCATTACGTCCTTTGTGTAGTCGCGGTCTATTTTTGCAAGGCTCTTGTGATCACAAGAATTATGTACTTGAGAGGAGGATAAAAATATTTCTGCAAGCTGCAAGCCCTGGTACCAGCTACAGAGGAGGCTGCTTTATGTGGACATGCAGAACTGTGACACAAACACTTGAATGCCCAATATTTTTACTTTATTCAAAGAGGAAAACACATGATATTTTGTATGTAACTATCTTTAGGTTTAACAATCATTGAAGTACATTAGTACGGTAGTATGCACGCACATCTGCTTGTTAGCCAATTGAGTTTTGCTTAGACACCATAGGACCCCATCATCGCTGACATCATGCACCACTGCCCAGGATAGAGCTGCTGCAAAAGTTGTTTGCTAAGCTACATCACGCTGAAGATGCATCAAAATTAGTTAAGTTGTGAGAACCATTGATTGGATTCATGTACCCATGAAAGCCCCTCCAATCACACCAAGACTACTTTCATCCTACAGACTGTAGACTGCAGATATGAGATGTCAACACTGGACATGCTTGGGTTTTGGCTCTGTCTTCTATTTTTGATCAGGTCAACAGGAGTGCACGGTTGCCACAAAGGGCTGATGCGTTTACAGTTGCAAGAAAAAGTATGTGAACCCTTTGGAATTACTTGGATTTTTGCATGATTTGGTCATAAAATGTGATCTGATCTTCACCAGAGTCACAACAATAGACAAACACAGTCTGCTTAAACTAATGCAGCACAAAAAATTATATATTTTTATTGAACATTTATGTAAACATTCACACTGCAGGGTGAAAAAAAGTATGTGAACCCCTAGGCTAATGACTTCTTCAAGAGGTAATTGGAGTTTAGGTGTCAGCCAACCTGGAGTCCAATCAATGTGACAAGATTATAGATGTGGGTTAAAGTGGCTCTGCCCAATAAAAAACACACATCACTTTTGAGTTTGCCATTCTGAAGAAGCATTGCTTGATGTGAACCATGCCTCGCACAAATGAGCTCTCAGAAGACCTACAAGTAAGAATTGTTGAATTGCATAAAGCTGGAAAGGGTTACAAAAGTATCTCTAAAAGCCTTGGGGCTATCTTGTGCAGCCCATCTATATCTACGTCTCTGCCAAGACTGTGGGCCATATATAGACAATCTTGGCTGAGGCAGTGGCGTAGATGGAGGTACGTCAGGGGGCGTGTCCAGATCAATCTTGTCCCTACTTACATGGCATAGACGTTGGTCTGAAGAGGCTGAACTTGGGCTAAGAAAAAGTTCAAAGAGGCCGCGCTTCAGTGTGAGAGGAGTGTTTGCTTTGAACCAATCAGAGCTCTCTTACAGTGCCACTCACAGCACATGAAGAAAGGATCAGTAATATGAGAATGAAAACATTTTTGTAGCATTTTTTAGACTTCGTGGAGCATTTATAATAATAATAATAATAATAATAATAATAATAATAATAATAATAATAATAGCTATGATGATAATTTAAAATCAACAGTTTTCGGTTGTTCATGAGTCCATGATACAACAGATTGTCTAAAAATGCATAAGGTTCAGCACTACTGCTACTCTCCCTAGGAGTGGCCGTCCTGTAAAGATGACTGCAAGAGCACAGCACAGAATGTTAAAAGAGGTAAAGAAGAATCCTAGAGTGTCAGCTAAAGACTTACAGAAATCTCAGGCACAAGCTAACATTTTTGTTGACAAATCTGCAATAGGTAAAAAAAAAAACATTAAACAAGAATGGACTTCATGGGAGGACAACATGGAGGAAGCCACTGATTAAAAACAAAACAAAAAAAACAAAAACAAAAACAAAAAAAAAAAAAAACATTGCTGCACATTTGAAGTTTGCAAAAGAGCTCCTAGATGTTCCACAGCACTACTGGTAAATTATTCTGTGGACAGATGAAACCAAAGTTGATTTGTTTTTCGAAGAAACACACAATGCTATGTGTGGAGAAAAAAAGGCACAGCACACCAACATCAAAACCCCATCCCCACTGTGAAGTCTGGTGGAGGGGGCATCATGGTTTGGGGCTGCTCTGCTGCCTCAGGGCCTGGACAACCTGCTATCATCAACAGCAAAATGAATTCCCAAGTCTATCAAAACATTTTGCAGGAAAGCTTAAGACCATCTGTCCACCAACTGAAGCTCAACAGAGGATGGGTGATGCAACAGGACAACGACCCAAAACATGGAAGCAAATCAACAACAGAATGGCTTCAACAGAAGAAAATACGCTTTCTGGAGTGGCCCAGTCAGAGTCCTGACCTCAACCCAATTGAAATGCTGTTTCATGACCTCAGAAGAGCGATTCACACCAGACATCCCAGAATAATATTGCTGAACTTAAACAGTTTCGTAAAGAGGAATGGTCCAAAATTCCTCCTGAGTGTTGTGCAGGTCTGAGCTTCACTACAGAAAACCTTTGGTTGAGGTTATTGCTGCCAAAGGAGGATCAACCAGTTATTAAACCCAAAGGTTCATATACTTTTTCTATATTGCACTGTGAATGTTTACATAAATGTTCAATAAAAATATATATAATTTTTTGTGCTGCATTAGTTTAAGCAGACTGTGTTTGTCTATTGTTGTGACTCAGATGAAGATCAGATTACATTTTATGACCAAATCATGCAAAAATCCAAGTAATTCCAAAAGGTTCACATATTTTTTCTTGCAACTGTATGTGCCCCTTATGATTTTAGGGTTTGCAGTGTCACCTTTACTCCCCTGGGTTCTGAGGCCATTCCAGTGGAGCAGAGGTATGACTGCTAATCATGAGTAACTTTAATCACAGACAGACTCAGCAGGCACACAAACAGTAGAGAAAGAATCTATGCTGCAGTATAGTTCACTTGGTAGAGCTGCGACACATATACATGGCAACTACAGCCTGCCTTGGCATCATGGATTCGAGTCTGGACTCCAACACTTTGTCGACTGTCTAACCCTGTGCTCTTCCCCATCATTTTTCAACTGTGCATTTCAATCTAATAAAGCTGAAAATTGCCTAAAAAAAGACAGATAAGACTAGGTTGACCACCTCAAAAAGTACAAACATTGTGACAAGATGGGACAGACTCAAGAAATAAATGTTTTTATTTTCATTTATTTATTTATTTATTCGATAGGGACAAGTATGTTTCATGAACACATGTCACACACTACAACATTTTAGCCAAGGCAATCCTCAATGCTCGTCCCTAGTTAGGCTTTTACACAAAACATAAAACACAGTATGACCAAACAGTGACAAACTAACTACACACTAACAATACAAAGACAAACAAATCTAGCTTTCCCAGCTTACAGAGATGTAAGTGCTTCACTTCAGGTTATGGTCTATAATATATTTTATGAGCTGTTTTCAGCATAAAATTACACAATTTGCAAAGTAATGTCTTTACTGAGACTTTATTCATTTGAATAAAAAAGGTGGAACAGAAAAAAATAAAAGCTGTCAGTCTGCATTTTCTTAAAACAATCCAACACCAACACCAGCTCACAGCTCCATGAGGTCTGTCCTCAAACACAGAGGCAACAACACAGCAGCCATGTATTCAACCAAGACGAGACGCCCACAAATATTTATTACATATTTTACACAAGGAACACTGTCTTTACATAACAATGCATTTTGCCAAATCCACAAAGGTTTGATAGTGTTTTGGCCTTTTGTTTACATGAGGACGGGGTTTCCATTTAGTGAAAAATCTCAAGGTGTTTTGGTCTCACAGCGGGGAGCCACTCATGTAAACTGTGAAGACAGCGTACAGCGTACTGACTGAGAACAATAATGTAACAGCCACAATCTGACCTGTGACTGGTTGTCTGCTGGCTGCATGTCAGCTGACCCACTACAAGGTAAGTACAATCTGTATACTTTCTTTTACTTTATCAGCATGGCTCTAGAAAACCAAAACATATTAAAGTAGTTGGGAAGTTATGATGAGGAACTATGATTTCCTCTGCTGTTCACTCATTGTGTGGTGTCAAGCATTTGCAGAGCCCACAGTGCTGTTTGCTCGATATACATTATTGCAGTTCATTTACACCCATTATTGTCTTCTTCACACTGCAGCTTTTTTGTGTAAATGCAAATGGAAGGTGGCATGACTGTGGTGTTTTCCTGGCCAGTGTTGTCATGTAAACAACTCCTTAAACCCATCATTCTTAAACTGGGGTGTCCCTTGACTATTGTTTTTTTCCCTCCTGTAAGGGGTCCCTGCTGCCAAAAAAGTTTCAGAACCCCTGCCTTAAACTGTATTTCACACAATGTAGAATGTGTAACCCCGGTAGGTTGCCATTTGTATTATTTTGTGGCTTTAGCAATGTGGGCTGCTGTGTTTGGGAAACTGGGGACTGAAGAATGATGCCCACCAATACTTCTATGGAAACTCAAAACAGCAACACTAAAGTCTTATGGACAAGACTAAAGACTGGAGAGACACCTGCTAACTACTATAAACTGTACTCTGTAGTGTTGTGTGATTTAAGACTATGGTAATAGTAAAAGAGAAAATGTTGGTTAAAATGTTTTGTGGGGGAGGGTATATGGAAGCAAAGTTGTCTTATTTCATTTTCAATTTTAAATGCCTTTGAATTTTTACCATTGAATTTTTTTACCACTGAAATAGGAGTCTCTTTTTTGTCTCTGAATTTCAGTCACTGAAATTTCAGTATCAAATTTTCACTCTACCTAAAAACACTGCACTTTATGTACATAGCACTAATAACTTTTCACTGTAAATCAATGCAGATTGACTATTGACTGTATTGCTGTGTTCATTAGTCAATGTTTGTTTTCTGTTTTAATCATGTGACCTACACAAGTGTTGTACTGGGAGGTGTGTGTGGTAGGTCTGCCTTTGTTTTTCTGTCAGCTTACATCCAACATAGTAATCAGCAGCACTACTGGAGACCTAATAAAAAGGATGTTGGACAATAAACACCAATCAAAGCGCACCTCAACAAAGTGCTTTTGTGTAGTGCAAGTACTGGGACAAGGCCAGTGTTTGTTTCTATTTGAGCTGATTACAACAGGTAATGACAGTTCAGTTACACCAGACATGTCCAAAGTGCGGCCCGGGGGCCATTTATGGCACAGGTCAAGGTTTCATATGGCCCTCAGCCTCCATGACAAAATGTATTAATTATGGCCCACCAGCACTTTTGTACAGTGTTCATATCTTTATCTGTATATTTGTGCATCTCATCTACTACTCTCTGCCTTGTGTCTTCTAAGTTTAGTATGTTTTTCAGTATTACAAATCCTATCATTAGTAAGCATTAAAATCATCCTGAGATAAACTTATATTGCTTAAAGGATGTTTTTCAAAGATGTTACTTTGTTGAGACTTGTTTTAGATTTTGTTGTCAATGAAAATAAATAATATAGCTTTGAAAACAAAATACTTATAAAACAGTGTGCATTCCAGTTCCTGAAAACATAAGGTGGCAGTGTCGATCCTTGGACTGTTGCATATATTCAAATCTGGCCCTCTTTGGAAAAAGTTTGTACACCCCTGAGTTACACAGACCTACTTTGGAGGTAGTCTATGCTGTTTAAGCCCTACATTTGCACAGGCTGGTAATGGGCTATAATCAAGTTTTGTGAGTGTTTTCTTGGATCCTGAATTTGCCCATCATGTTTAAAAGTCTGTGAATTTTTGATTGTGGGTTGGTAAAATCACACATTCTATCCATAATTGTACTCACACTACAAGCAACTAACATGTTAAACACTCCAGGATATAACATCTGTTACAGAGGCTACATTATTCTTGACCCCTGGTGGTCCCTGAACCATTAGTTGGGGATCCGCAAAAAAATGTTTGTTAATTGCTGATAATGTATAAACACTGAATTAGTTGTGGTCTATAATTTTGAACATTCATAAATATTAATGGGAAACAATACGGCAATATAAATGTTCTGAGCAAATAATCCTCACTTATATGTGGTTTTAGGACATTTTAATCCCTGATGATTGTGATGCACCGTGCAAGTCACGTTGACTGCGAGCAGATGTGGCTATAAAGGGGTCCTTGGGATTTTTTCTCTACTGAAAGGGGTCCCTTGCTCCAAAAAGTTTGAGAACCCCTGCTTTAAAAACATTATCTGACTAAAAGAGTGTTTTTAATAAGTACTCTCTTTCTACTGGTGCCATAAAGAAACAGGTGAAGAGACCAGCAGAGGGCAGCAGAGTGCAGGAGAGTGGAGAATGCTGCCATCTTTTGTACATAATTTAAAGGAAAAAAGCAGTTCAGTTTGTATGATGCCACTTTACTACAAAATGAAAAATGTCTGTGAGGAATCAGTGGAAAGAGAGGTGCACACAGTTTTTTTTTTGTAAAATGCATGAGAGCAGACACCCAGAGTGGTACTCAAATAAGCATTAATGAAACAGAACACAACCAGGTATGCTGTTGAATAACATAACATGGGAGAAAAAGACGAAAAGTCCAATTTGAATACCATAGCCTCTTTAAGTTAAAACATTTCCATTGTACAATTTTTAGTGACATACTATTTGTTTTTTGTATTTTTATGAGCCTACATTTATACACACATATCATGAGTATGCATAGCTGGTTGAAAAATGCTACGCCTTTGCAAAGACACAGAAAAGATCAGCAAAGAAATATTTTAGTGGTGGGACTTGTTACAGTCTTTGTAATTAATTGATCGTGATTAATTGATTTCAAACAAAAACAGCAGTCAAACAGGGCAGTAATCAGCGTTTGTGCATTGATCTCCACCTCCCGTGCAGTAGTAAACACGGGCCACGCCTCTCTCCTTTCTCTCTTCCTGTGACCTCCTCGTGGACCTGTCCCCTCTGTCCTTCACATCTGAACCAAATGGACCGCTGTCTCCTGTGAGTCAGTCAGCTGTGAGAACAATCAGAGAGACGATGAGCGGCGACTTGAAGCAACGCCTTTGAAAGTGAAAGAAAAGTGGCACTGGTTGCGCGGAGGTAGCCGACCTCTGCCCCGCAGTTACCTGTAGTGCAGTCTGTAGGCACATTATCCAACTGTTCACAGCTGAAATAAACTCCCATTTGGTGTTCTGTCCAGTGTCCAGCCCTGGTTACTGTGCGCCAGAAAGTAGGTCACTGTGAAAAGTTCTGTGTTGTCATAGACAAGTGAGATTAATTGCGTTATTTTTTTTATTTCTCTGTAATTAATTAATCGCGTTAAAGTCCCAGCCCTAAAATATTTGTTTCCTCATTGTGAGTCGCGCATTGACAAATCAACCAACCAAAGCTGATGCCAAACCTACACCCTTGCTCCGGAGACCTTTAAATCCTAATATCTGAGTGGTTGTTTGTTTATGCAATTGCATTTAAAGGTAGTTTTTCTAGTGTCCATCTAATCCATAATTGTATCAAAAGAAATAAGACTTGGCAAATCCTTTATATCCATCAGAGATACAACAGACATGTCTCTGAGTGTAAAATGCAAACTGTAATCATCAATGAAATGATTCAGGCTGTTCCTCTAGATTACAATTGTTGAGACTGCAAAAACATTAAAAGTATGATTTATTGTGCAGACCTAAAGCCAGCCATTTGCAGTGAATTCTAAAAGTCATGTGGAACACTTCTGGTCAGTATTTATTGGAGGCAGCCGGAGAACACGAGGCTGTCTGTCTGAATCATGGCTCTCTCTGTACAGCAGTGCTCCATCCATATTCATGCGTGTTTCGCCGGAAGGCACTGGTGTGGACTAAAAATAGCCTGCTGAGAGAAAGGGTCTCTCCAGAATCCTCGCATTCAGAGCCTGCGAAGTGTGATCGGTCAAAACAAGAGACTCTGCTGATGCAAGAGCTCACTTAGAAGAGGTCATTTAACAGATACCACTAGTACCTATGTTCCCTGATACCTACGTTCCCCAGTGTCTACATACCCCAGTACCTATGTTCCCCAGTAGCTATGTTGCCTGGCCCATATTCCTCAGTACCTATGTTCCTCAATACCTATGTTCTCCAGTACCTACCTTCCCCAGTGTCTACATTCCTCAGTATCTATGTTCCCCGGTGCCTATGTTGCCCAGTAGCTATACTCCCTGGTATCTATGTTCCCCAATACCTAATTTTCCCAGTACCTATATGCCCTGGTACTGATGTTCCCCAATACCTAAGTTTCCCAGAACCTATGTTCCCAGTACCTGTGTTCCCGGGTATCTACATTCCTTGATTCCTATGTTCTCCAGTACCTATGTTCCCCAGTACTTATGTTCCCCATACCTACGTTCCCTGATACCTTGGAGCACATAGGTATCAGGGAACATACTTGTGTTCCCAGATGCCTATGTTCCCTGGTACCTGCGTTGCCTGTTATCTATGTTCCCTAGTACCTATTTTTCCCAGTGCCTATGTTCCCTGCACATATGTCCCACAATAATTCCCCAGTACCTATGTTCCCCACTACTTATATGCCCCACTACAAATGTTCCCCCTATGTTCCCCAGTATTTATATTCTCCAGTACATACAAGTTCCCCGTATCTATGTTCCCCAGTACACATGTTCCCCGATAGCTATGTTCTATAGGAACAAAACTCTGCAGCTGCTTTCTGCTGTAGGTTGAGGCCACTCTGCCATTTTAATAATAATGCCTTGTTTAATGTATGGTGCACTTTACATTCAAAGACAATGTAAAAGTGCTAAAATAAAAGTGCCAGAGATCCTTAGCTGCATCAGCAGTGCCCACTCTCGAGGACTAAACCCCAGAACTGACCTTGCTGACGTCAGAGTGTGTTTATGTCAATATGTGTCTGTGTCAGCCCTGGGACAGGTCCAGGGTACACCCAATGACCCCCAACAGGAATAAGTTTTAGAGTTTAAAAGGTGAGTAACATCGTTTTTAGAAACTGAACTGGAAGTGATGAACTGCACTGTTAATGCAGTGTTTACCTGAGGGTATGAAAGCACATTCCAGGGGGTACCTAGAAATATTTCATCATTTTTTACCAAGAGGATAAGAAACTCAATGTGATCT
The DNA here is from genome assembly GCA_020698575.1 of Bostrychus sinensis. Taxonomy (NCBI): domain Eukaryota; kingdom Metazoa; phylum Chordata; class Actinopteri; order Gobiiformes; family Eleotridae; genus Bostrychus; species Bostrychus sinensis. Next base: position 35,226,927 of record CM036251.1, read on the forward strand.
TTTCATGTTGTGCAATTGACATTTATGTCTTAGTACTTACTTAAATATTACATTTTGTTACATTTTTTTTAAGCTTATTTAAGATCCATTTTTACATTTATTTTGAACATAAACTATATAGTAAAATTTATTGTATGTATAAATATATATAATCCAAAATTTTATTTTATTTATTTTAAAGGCAGGGAGATTTTTGATCTTTTGTCATTTGTTTAACTTAAATTTGAGTATAATTGTAAATCCAAATCCAAATCCAAAAAAAAGAAAAAAAAAAAGAAAAAGAAAAGATAATTATTTTAACGTATTTGTCCAGAAGTGCGTATTTACAATATCAATGATCAGACTTTACTTTTCTGAGGATGTTTATTTTTCTGGATCACTATGTTGTACTCTATAGAGGTAAGATGCAAATGTACATATTTGGAATGCACTCTGTACAGTAAATATATACACAGATGCACAGATTTATCATGATACAACTCTCTAGTGTTACCAGCAGGTGGCAGCATATGTCAAGTTATTTTTCTGCAGTGTTGTACAGTGTAGCTCCATCATGTACACATACAAGTAGATATTTGTAGATATTTAGGAACGTTTTTTATTGAATTATGTGAAATGTGTTAAATTGTATTTTGGAGAAGTGAGTCATTACTATGACTTTTTTTTCTATGACTATTATGTGTGGACAGTTGTGCTGATGTGACGGATATGGTCAGTCTGACTGAGCTCAGAGCAGCATATTAAAAAATGTTCTTTACAATAACATATACAGTTTATGCAGTATTGACTTAATAATAAACAGTAGAATTAATGAGGATCATGTTCAGACAAAGTAATACCTTTGTCTGTGGAGTTTTCAATGATGTAATGAATGTGCACAAACTTAAAAAGAAGAATAATTTTAAGTGTAGCTTGGGTCTAATCTCTATCCTAAAATCTTTCAGAATACTGACATTAATACTTTAACTGACATATATTGAACATATTCATTATTACAGTAAATGAACTAGTGGGCTGTTGATATGTGACATGCGTGACCACCTTCCACTTTTAATAACAAAACCAAAACTTTTTTTTTTTTTTTTTTTAATTAACAACAGTCTGATGTCTGCAATCTTACATAGAAATAAATCCACTGAGGCTATAAAGGCATGAAAGCAGGAAGTAAGCATGCAAACCTGAAAAGAAGTGTACACAAAAATGACACATCACAATTTAGTCTTTTACAAACACTGCCCTGTTTGTGTCCAACCATCACTCAAACCATGGATCTCTAAGGGACTACAGTATGTAAAAGGAAAATCTTATTATATCAACTATTTACCAAAAGAGTAAAGAGTATTATACACATTCTCATTAAAGGGACAAAAGACAAGATGGAATATCAAAATATTTTAGAGATCAAGGAAACACCACTATTTTTAAACCAGACCTTATTTTCAATTAATTTAATGATTACTTTGCCAACGGTAGAGTAGATTATGAATTAAAGGAGAAGAGTTAGAAATGATTAAAACTGCTGTCAGCTCAGTATTTATAAAACTGACTAATTAACTTATTGAATTAATTAATACATTGAGACAGCAGAACAGAACAGAGTTGAAAACTTTAAAAAGAGCAACGGAAAATGAATATAGATGAAGACCTGTAAAACACTGAGGAGTTTCCAAAATCTATTTTAAAAAAAGAAACTACTATTTAAAAACGACTTCCAGTATAGATGAGAGAAACACTGTTAATGTGAATTATTGCTTTCTTGGTGCCTGTTTTCTTCTCCCTTCATGTGTCCCCAGTGTCTGCAACAGATACATTTTACATCAGTTTTGTTGTTGTTATTTAGCCTACATTGTAATTTTTACAGTGTATGTGTTCAAATATCAAACTTATGCATGCATTCTTAGATAGGGAAAGACCTGGGCAAACACATGTGCACGTGTCACGTGCACTTTTATCTAATGTCAGATTAACAGCATAAACATGACATTATAGTAAACTACCTAATAGCTAGTAAAAGTCATGTACACACTTATAAAGGGAACCTTGTTTTTCTTCCAGTTTTATAAAAGAACCAGAGAACTAAATTAATGAAGTGAATGGATAATGTCTTGTTGGATTGGAAGCAGCAGCAGAAAAATGTTTTAATAATGTCATGCACACAGGGGTTGAGTTCCCTCTGAAGGTCACATGGTATTATTCTGGAGTGATTATAGAACATCTGCATTAATATGTGTTTTATGGAACTGAGAGGTTTGAGACAGGTGTTTTTCAGTACTACACAGTTCACTCTATGAACAGAGCTGGTGAGCAGCCACAGTGAGGAGAACTGGGCCTGAGGCAACACTTTACTGGAGTTGCACCAGCAACCTGACTCCTTCCATTCTGTACTGGGCGTATGAATGAATTCAGAGGGAAAGCTGACCCATATTCATTCTACACGCAGCGTTTAGTGCAATCTAACTTGTATTTCTGGACAAAAGGCCTGCAGCAGGACTCACTGCACTGACCCACCCCTGGCTTATATCACACAACATGTGATCTTTGCTTTAGCCAATCAGAGAGCAGCACAACACTGAGGACATTATCATGTCACAGGGGATTTAGTTCTGGGTTTCCCTCTTTAAACCTCTCGCGGCTGACACCACATCTGTCCTATGATGACGCTCACGTCTCCTGCCTGGCCTCACACAGAATATCAATTTTCCTCTTCTTACCCAGGGCCAGGCCCCAGAGCCAGGTTCCAGGGCCAGGTCACAAGGACAGAGATAGAGATTTCTCCCATTTTGATTCATACACATCATAATGAAATACTTCCATATTAATGAGAGCAGACCTGTGTTGAGTGTTAACCTATAGGACCTGACATCTCCACTTGTGCAGCTGTTCTTTAAGGTGAAAATGATTCTGATATTTTCAGGAACTAAAACACTTGAATTACATCATCAGGTGATGCTGTTCATCAGCTGTAAAAGATGTTTCCATCTTTGAATAGATTTGGGTAAAGAGTTGAGTGCTCTGTGACATGATGCTTGAAAGAAAAAAACAAAAAAACACTGAACTCAAGAGAAGCACATTATTCACAGGAAAACACTGGATGGCAATGCTTGCCATTAACTGTGCCACTAAATCTCAGTGGATTCATTTACTGAGACTTTGTGTTGTTGTATTTTACACATATATTTCACCTGTGACCAAAGGGATTTTTAGGGTGTGAGGAGGTTGGGGTCTTAGCCCAGACCTATGTGTCCAAAATAAATACAACTGGGGCCGAACACGACAGTAGCCACAGGCATTAGGCTATAGATCAAATTAGAGCGGGTCTGGGGGCTCTCTCAGTAAAATTAGGCAATGGATTCTATTTGTACATGTGTTTGCCAAACATTGTTAAGGGGTATATTTTTGTGCCTTTATCAAACTTGTATTAACTGAGAGAGCCTCTTTTTATAATGTTAGCTATTACAATATCCAGATATGTTGGGACGTTTTTCAAATTTGAATAAAATGAAAACTAAAACACTTTCAAATCACATGAGCCAATTTTTTTTTATCACAATAGAACATAGATAACATAGCAAATATTTACACTGAGAAATATTACACTTTTTTGTGATCAAGTTCCTTTTATTATAGTTTCAACAATTTAAAGTTTACAAAACACACACACAAACCTGATCCCGCCCCACCCTGACAAGCTGGACCATCAATTAGATCACAAACAACAGTCAGACATCTAGATGATGCTACAAAATTCTCACCAAAGCTGCACATAAATAATGTACACAGAAACCGTCGTTGCTCATAACCTAAAAAAGAAAAAAGAAAGAAATGGCTGCCAGGTATCATAAAATTGTCCCACAGCTCCGTTCATAGTATATATAATTTTTTCTAAGTGAATATGACACATAACGTCTCTGAGCCAGTGCACATATGTGGGAGGAAGAGCATCTTCCCACCTGAAAAAAATGAGTCTCCTTGCCAACAAAGAACAAAAAGACGTCATGCTTGCAGTGCGGTTACTGACAAAAATGTCCACTGAGGCCACCCCAAACAATGAAAGTAATGGAGATGTATAGTCTTTCCTCAAATGACAAAAAAAAGACTTCCAGTACCCAGAAAGCATTGGACAAGATTGTTTGTAAAGATGTAAATGTCAAACAACAACAACAACAACAAAACAACTTAATTAGCCAAATGCAGTATTCTGTTGTTGTCAAAATGCCAAAGAATGTCACTCATCAGTTTATGCATCTCCTTGAATCAATGCAAAAAAATTGTCTTTGGTTTTACCATGTTAGAACCATCATACACAATTTACTGAGCTGGTGTCTTGGAATCGTGATTGGTGCTCCTGTCTGCCTCTGGTACTTGGAAGTGACCTGGTGAAGAGTGGACAACAATAATCCTCACCAGTCCAATGGCAATTCACAGTTCTTCTCATGTTCAGGCAAGAAACTAGCCTTCCAGTTGACTTTTGGTTGTTTTGAGTTAGGGATAGTACTGTGGGCAGGCCACTGCAAATTGTAGTTGGCTTGTGAAGTAGCAAAGGAGTCTAAAGATGGCTGCCATTTGTTGAAATATAAAATGTGACCAACATGTTCATGACACGCCACTGAAGGAAGGTGTTGAGTCCAACTGCACTTTTCTTGGCTCCTAGGGCTATTGCAAGACTGGGATTTGTACAGTGCATTGTTTTGAATGCTTCAACCGTGGATAGAGCCAACTAATTCTCCAGTGCACAATCAGACAATGGTTAGGCAAGTTCATTACTCTTCAATGAACTGTGGTCCTGTTGAGTCCTTATTCTATTGGTGAGATACCTGCTACCACATGTCTGCTTCAGAAGAGGAGTTCTGTGATGGGGACCTGTAGCTTTTGCTGATAGAGCATTCACACCGGACGTGTTTGAGGTGTCTGGGGCATCTGGTTTATATATTAAGTCTATGTAAATATGCATCTAGACATCCTGCAGCAATCAAGCATCCAGTGCGTCACGAATCGAGCTTTGACACATTTGTTTTGATACGTGAACAGATCGAATTGGAGGCGCAAATAATTCAATCTGTTCACACATCAAAACAAATGTATTCAGACGCAAATTTGCATCATGGGAGGAGTCTGTTGTGCCAGGGTAATGGCCGCTCATTCAGGGTTAATTCCAACTGAGGCCATGCCAGTTTGCTCACCTGTTGTCCCATGTCGGTGCGGGGACATGTCCCCAGGACTGCTGTATTTAAGCACTCAACACCAGCAGCAGAGCAGAGATATGGAGGAGGTTTTCATGTTTAATAGCGGTCTCTAGTGGTTTTAGCGGGTTATAGACTAGGCTAACACTCAGTACAAAGGGTTTTCCCTGTTGTTTTGTACCTGCTAATCCAACAAGCTTAGGTCAGCACACGCTAAAGTTAAAGTCCTTTTTATATCTTGTTACTGTCTTTTTGACTGCTGTCTTTATAAAAGTAGAAGAGCTGCTGTAGGCCGTGGCTTATAGCTCCAGGTTCACAGTGACAGCCTTGATAAGTCCACCGTAATAGTTTGATCTCCGCTTCCTACGTCCTCCTTCATCACAGCAGGAGCTAGATCCTGATTGGTTAATGTGCCGCGAATATTTGCCAAAGTTCAGACTTTTCAACTCAGGTGTCTAGAGCGTCAGACGCTTGAGTCGCACGTCAGACACTTCAACGCTTAATTCATGCCGCACTATTCACGCGTCAAAGACTGATTAGCGATGCACTGGATGTTTGATTCACAGACAGACAGACGCACGTTTACATAGACTTAACATGCAAACCAGATGCCGCAAACATGTCTGGTGTGAATGCAGCATTAGTTTTGTGGTCCTCTGTGCATTACATTGTTTTGCAAACTCTTCAGTTATATTGTTGGTTGAAGTGGTCCTGTTGAGTCCCAGTTCTAGAAGTGAGCTACCTGCTACCACATGCTGCTTCAGAAAAGGAGTTCCGTGATGGGGACCTGTGGCTTTTGCTGCCAGAGTGACTCGCACGAGCATCACAAGAACATCACTTGTCCTAATCCAGGACGGAACTGCAGCAAAAGTTGTCTGCTGAACTGCATTGTGCTAAACGTGGTGAATAACTATGTAGGGTTTAACCCTGAAGTGTGCCACCATGAGAAAAAAAAAAGAAAAAATTACAAAATTTAAAATAAAATAGCGTACATATTCAAAAATGTAAAAAAGAAAACATAGATCATCTGATCTGAGGAAAAACTCCTAAAAAAAACAGCTTTGGAAAAAAGAAGAAACCTTATGGAGCCCGTATTGAAGGAGACAGGCAAAATGTGTCTAGGACTGTTAGTCCATTAGCTCATGTACAGGATCATAGTTCAGCTCTGTAAGGATGCAGCAGGTGGGACTAATCCAGACAGGTGAGTGGGGGTGAGTTAGAAGTCCGGGAAGTCCATAGGAAGTGAAAGGGCCCATAGGTCGGGACAGGGGCACAGATGGGGTCAGCTAAGGTCCAGTAATCAGTGGGGCATCTACCAGCAGCCAGGCATCTGAAACAGTCCCCACTGCCCCAGAGGGGAGTCACAGAAAAGTAAAAGAGAACGGAACAGGACAGAGAAATAGAGGAAAGACAAGAACAGAGAGGTGCTGAGGAAAGCTATAGGACAGAGAGATTCAGCAGAGACAGCCATGGGACAAAAACCTGGTACATCAGATCAGAGAGTGGTGGCAGAAGAGACAAGAACAGACCAGAGAGATGGAAAAGAGACAAGGACAGTATAGAGACATGTAGCAACAGGACAGACTAAGCAACAGAGACATCAATTGGACCAAGAAAAGGAAAGGAGAAAGCAACAGGACAAAGAGAGACAAGAACAGACCAGGGACCTGCAGCAACAGAATGGAGAGAGAGAGCAGAGCCCACAATAAGAAAGAAAGAGAAAGCAGGGACAGCCATGGGACAGAGACCTGCAGCACAAGGGAGTGGTGGTAGAGACAACAACAGGACAGAGAGAGAAGAACAAGATTGAGACATAGAGCAACAGGGCAGAGTAAGAAGGCAGAGAAATCAGTAAGACAGAGAAAAAGGACTGAAGAGGACATGGAGAGACAGCAGAGACAGGCATAGAAAAGAGAGAGGTGGCAGAGACGGGACAGAAATTCTGAGCAGAGACAGCAACAGGACAGAGAGTGGGCAAAGAGACAAAAACTGAACAGAGACATGCAGCAACAGGAAAGTAAAAGGTGGAAGAGACAACAGGGAAAGGGACAGGACAGTGAGAGACAGCAAAGTGATGGGACAAAGAATTTCACCTAAAGGACAGGAAATGGTCAGAGGAGAGAGAGATGGAGCAGACAGGCAACAACAGGACAGATTAAGGGACAGAGACATCAGTAAGAACAGAGACCTGCAGCAACAGCATAGCAAGAGACAACACCCACTTGGACAGAAAGAGAGAGCAGAGACAACCATGGGACAGAGAGAGGCAGCAGAGACAAGAACAAGAGAGAGACGTGCAGCAACAGGACAGATTAAGGCGGCAGAGACAATTCAGTTATCTGTCGATGGTTCCTCCAGCACCTCGTCCTCTGTTTTCCACTGCCTGAGACATTCACTGAGCACTCCATGACCAGGCGCTCATGCAGTGTAGTTAGTTTTTTTTTTCAGCCAGTAGGTGTGGATCATTTCAGGCCCTGATGCTGTCCAGTTTTTCTTACCTGAGACTCTTTCTTGGATATCTGTCACTGTGATGGTTACTGGTCCTTGTTCAGGGACATTGCTGTGGTCTGCTCTTAGATCCAAAAAAAAAAAAAAAAAAAAAAAAATAATTGTCCTCTCGCCCTCCGTGGACGGTCTCATTCATCCAAGCTCAGGTCCTGGGAGCTTGAGGGTTCTGTGCAGTATCTTTGCTGTTCCTAGGACTGTGCTCTTCTGGACTGAGATGTCTGATGTTTTTCCTGGGATCTGCTGTAGCCACTCTTCCAGTTTGGGGGTTACTGCCCCGAGTGCTCCGATGACCACGGGCACCACTGTTGCCTTCACTTTCCAGGCCTTCTCAAGTTCTTCTTTGAGGCCTTGGTGCTTCTCTAGTTTCTTGTGTCCCTTTTTCCTGATGTTACAATCGCTTGGTATTGCGATGTCAACCACAATGGCTTTCCTCTGCTGTTTGTCCATCACCACAATGTCCCGTTGGTTCGCCATTACCATTTTGTCTGTCTGGATCTGGAAGTCCCACAGGATCTTAGCTCGGTCGTTCTCTATCACCTTTGGAGGTGTTTCCCACATTGACCTTGGACTTCCAGACTGTACTCTGCACGGATGTTCCTGTACACTATAGCAGCCACTTGGTTATGACGCTCCATGTATGCTTTCCCTGCCAGCATCTTACAGCCTGCAGTTATGTGCTGGATTGTCTCAGGGGCCTCTTTGCACAGTCTGCACCTGGGGTCTTGTCTTGTGTGGTAGATCTGGGCCTCTATTGCTCTGGTGCTCAAGGCCTGCTCCTGTGCAGCCATGATCAGTGCCTCCTCCTTCCTCCTGTGCTGTCCTTCAGTCCAGCCCTTTCTAGCCATTGGTAGGATTTCTGGATGTCAGCCACTTCAGTTATCTGTCGATGGTACATCCCATGTAGGGGCTTTTCCTCCCATGATGCATCCTCCAGCACTTCGTCCTCTGTTTTCCACTGCCTGAGACATTCACTGAGCACTTTGTCCATTGAGGCCATCTTCTTGATGTAGTCAAGGATCTTGGATGTTTCATCCTGGACAGTGGTTCTGACACTCACCAGTCCTCTGCCTCCTTCCTTGCGCTTAGTGTACAGTCTCAGGGTGCTGGATTTGGGGTGGAACCCTCCATGCATGGTCAGGAGCTTCCGTGTTTTCACATCTGTGGCCTGAATCTCTTCCTTTGGCCAGCTTATTATTCCCACAGGGTTAGCAAAAATGTTTTTTGTTTTATTTTGAAGAAGCATTATAAGCCACTTGGTGCAGTTACAAGCCTGATATTTTTATTTTATTTATTTATTTTATTTTATTTTATTTTTTTACATGTCAAACTGAACCTATATTTTCAGTTTCTGGTGCCAGATGTAAAATATCACCAACACACAATTTATTGTAAACTGGTAAAAATGGCCAAAAGTCAAAAATTTGTGGCAAATTTAAGGCTCAGCTCTGGGGAACTGGCTTGGCATAGGTTGCTGAATTTTGTTTTACAGTTTGATCTAATGTATTAGGACAGCCCTACAAATAAATAAATAAATAAATAAACTAATTATTAAAAGCCATGTTTCATAATTTCAGTGCTGCTGAGGTGTGTCCTAGAGGGTTCAGCCTGTAGCACTGTGAGGTCTTATGAAGGCCAGGTCGCTCTGATAGAGGCCTTCAGCTCATCTGTGTTACTGGGTCTGCTGTACTCCATAGATTCTCTCTGAGGTTCAGGTCTGGAGAGTTTGCTGGTCAGTCTGTCCCAGTAATATCATAGTCATGTGTCCAGTGTGTGGTACATTAGGCAGTGTGGGACCCCAAGTTCTGCTGGATGATCAAATCAGTATCTCCATAAAGCTTGTGAGCAGAAGGAAGCCTGCAGTCCTCTAAAACTTCACAGTAAAAGGCTGTGTTGACTTTATACACAGTGAAACACAGTGGCCTATTAACTTCCATTAAAGTTTGCATTGACAGACGTGTTACATGAATTGTCTGCACTGCAGTCTGTCTGTCTCTGGGATGTGGTATAGATTATTATAGCTACGTGTAATGAAGAGTAAAATATAATATAAAACATCAATAAATAAATATTGTATTTAGGGTTAAAATTTAGAATATTGATAATCTGATAATACTGGAACAAAATATAGATTTTACTGGAATAATAAAAAAAGGTAAACAGATAGGTAAGATTTCATTCTGACTCCGGTCTAATCAATGCTTTAATGCATTGCCTACTGGTCTCTGCACAGGGGCGTAACATCAGGCAGTTGCACTGGGGCACAGGACATGACACAAGGGCGCCCCATTGAGAGTGCTATATTAGTGGGTTATGTTCAGTCTGAGCAGTACACATCAGAAATGATTCCAATTAAAAATAAGTTTTTCTCATGATTAAAAAAAAGATTTAAAATATATGATGCATACCTCAAAATCTAAATTTTTACTTATTGCTGACAGTATTTAGTTAAACAAATATAAAAATCTAACTTTTTGTAGCACCGACATCTTCATATATTTTAAAGAAACCGTTAGTCGACTTTAAAAAGTACAGTGCACTTTTTGTAACTCATAAGTATTATGTGTGGATATACAGACATTCTGCAAACCTGCACTGGGGCCTTATGTCACTGCACCACTCTTTGCCAAAGCCAGTTCCCAGACGGTGGTTATGGTTTGATGGTTGCCTGGCAGTTATTATCAGCAAACAATAACCCATAACCTGCTCAGTGTTTGCTCTCAAATCAATAATGTGATTTGAGGGTTGTATCCAAGTTATCATTCATGTCTGCTGCACTCTTTTTATTGCAATCATAAGACAATAATATGTCCAGGTGGCAAATGATTTAGCACTCGTGGAAAGAACATTACAGTAAATCTAAGAGAGTAAGTGGATTACAAATTGCGAAGTTTCCTGTAGTTTTTATACACAACCCTCTTTTAAGTGTGTATAAAATGTAATTAAAAAACAGACTGTAATGACTGGCAAATCTTATAAAACCAGAAACATTTTATTCACAATTGAACATTAAAAAGATATCAGGTCAGACAATGTATACACACAAAATGATAGTACATTTAGGAGTTGATGGCAGCAACACATATTAAAAAAAGTTGGGACACAGGCAACAAAAGACTTAAAAGAAAGCAGGTTAACTGGAAAGTATGCAATCTTTGTTCCTTAGATTTGAGTGAAGCAGTTTCATAATTTAAAGGCATATTATACCATAAGAATAACTGATAAAGAAAGAAGATCTTGAGACATAAAAGCATTATTAATAATTATCTGGAGTAAACTCTAATTTTTGAGACTTGAACTTGAGTAGTATTTTTGGGTGGTAACTTGCTTACTTTTAATTTACTACATTTGACAGAGAAATATAATATTTTTTACTCATTCCTGTCTTAAAAGCAAAACACAATTGATCATTTTCATTTAGTTTATTATTTGCATGTGGTTTGTACCACTTCAACACCCTAAATATACACAGTAATATATAAATATATAAAATATACAGTAGGTGGCAACATGCATCTTTAAACGCTGGTTGCAACCTGCCAAGAAGAAGAAGAACATTTGTCCCACTGCTGTTGCCATACATGTACACAGTGCATGCTCAGATCAGGCAGTTTTGTGCTGTGTGCAGTGTTGCGTTAGAGAATGATAACACCACATAGACGTGTTTACACTGGAGGCAATACTGGATTAAACTAAATGAGTCTGACAGCACATCTTCAGTTAAAAAAAGTATGACAATGTTTTGTTTTGTTTTGTTTTTTTCATATTTTTTGAGTTGCAAATCTGTGAATTAACCTTGTATTTTGAATACTGAGATATTATTGAAAGCACATATTCCAGTTAACTCAAAAAAAAAAAAAAAAAAAAAAAAAAATGGACTGAGCAACTTTTACTTTTACTTGTACAGTATTGGAGTAATATTTGACCAGGAGGTTCTGTACTTTGACGCACGTAATGAAGTTGAATACTTTGTTCATCACTATTAATGGTTTTAATACATTGGCACACTCCAGGATGCTCCCATTGGCTATTGGTTTAATGGCTGCTGGAGGAATTAGGATACACATATGCCTAGTGCAAGTTGAGATGTTTAAGGAGGTGAAGAAAAGTGGTTTGAAACTGGTCTAAAGCTTGTGTTTAAGCTTTAGCCAGAAGTTAGTATTTTGGCCCAGTTTGACATTTTTACAGTTTACAGAGTTTTACAGTTCTACCTTTACAAATTTTAAAGATAGAACTTTATTGATACCACAGCAGAGAAATTCACAAACTGCATCTACAAACATTGGATCTGACCCGCTACAGAACATAATATCATTATCAGCACTTTTTCACAGTTAGGTCTGTTTTTATTTATTTATTTATTTTTTCTTCTGATTTATGGTTTGCTTACTCATTCATTTATTTACTTTTTTTTTTTTTTTATCTTTTTGTTTTCTGTTTTTGTTTATGACTGAGTAACTTACATGTGCCTCTGTGTACATTCGCACGCATGCACACATACATGCATAAACACACACACATACTTTTTTTTTTTTTTTTCCCCTGGTCCACATCTTGTGTCTTTATGTATGGTGTGCCAATTGTATGGAATGCAATTATGGCTGAATATGAATTAGGGTTCACTTGTAAATACTGTATTGTCACCTGACTAAATAAAAAATAAATAAATAAATTTAAAAAAAAGAACATAATGTCATTCAGAGTTTGGCCTGGGTTTATACAGTCCCACAGCAATACAAAGTAGAAACAGTGGAGCCATTAAAAAATAGTATATAGATATTCAGTAAAACACAAAGTAAAATATTTAGGTATTTATTTATTTTTATTGTGAGGATGATTACGATGAATATATAATAACATTTTTTTGTTTGTTTGTTTGTTTTGTTTTTGTTTTGTTGTTTTGTTTTCATTTCAGTGGTGGAACAATGACAGGTGGAGTAACCAATCAGAGAAATGAAGTGCACCACTGACCCAAACAAACATGGATTCTTGCTGTTTTTTTTATTTTAAAACACCACAATAGAAAAAGAACAGCAGCTCTGTTCTTATTTCTCAACGATGACAGCAGCAGAAGCCAGTTATACAAAGACTTATTTTTAATGTGTCAAGTGGACTAAACTGTTGTTAAAATGGCAACAAGACGAAGAAAAAAATCACGCAGAGGACTGGACAACAACGCGGACTTCAGCAGAACCAAAGGTGATGAAGGAAAGCACTAAACATTGTTAATCAGGTCAGAGAAGTTATTCATTTAGCTCAGTAGCTAGTGCTACCTTGTTTAGCTCCTCCTCTTTTGTAAGACGCACTGCAGATAAACGACTGTGATAGGTCGGTTCCAAATCAAACCGGAGAAACACTTAGCTTCAAGAGATGAACCAGACTGTCCTGCTTGCAGCAAGTAGGAGAGTGTGGCTCACCAGGCTAACAAAGACTGCAGTAAAGCCATATTAGATGAAACCTATGACCAACATATGCAAGAAGGGACAGAAATATCCATAATGTCAAACGCATCTCTTTAAATATCTTTTATTCCATAACTGTTGTAAATAAAATCTGAATGAATATGTATGGCCCATGGAGCACCTCGGCCACATGATTGTCCTTAGCCTGATTTTGAATGCACAGTGGATCTGACAGCTGGTTAGTATGCGAGGAGTGGCATGAGACAGCCTCGCTTCAGCCTGCGAGCACGATAAAAGAGGTGTCCACATGAAAGACGGATCTCCATGGTTTCTCTGGAGCGTTACCATGGGGCTGAGGAGCCATGGCACCAGCCAAACACAGGATGAGGTCAGGCGGCTACAGCTGCAAGAAAACATACAATATATTAGCCATGATACAGCTGTTCTTAGATAACATTAGTTATTCATTAATACTCAGCTACAGACTTACCTTCATTTAAAAAAAAAAAACTGTACAGGAAGTAAAATAATTAATGGATTGGATTTAAATTGCACTTTACAAGCTTCCCAAGCTTCTCAAAGCACTTTACAATTTAGAAAAAGTAGAAAACCATCTGCAACTTTTAGTCAAATTAATGAATTAAAGGTACTGTAAGCAGCATGCGCTCGTACTGCTTTGAAAACAGTACTGCAATATTTTATTAATATTAAAGGTACTGTACTCAATCAAAACAATGGTCTGTGCCAGTCTTTCTGCTTTTCTGATTGGATGATCAGCGATGCAGTTTTAAAACCAAAACCAAAAATGTAAACAAAAACAACTTGGCCATTATGTAAAATATATATATTTTTAACAGTGAATTACTCAGCTGTACCATTGTTATCAGTAAAACAAATATTTGATTCAAACATGTTTACCTCATGTCTGGGGACACGTGGGTAATTTCTTTTATAAAATATAAAAAAATATATACTTCTCATAGCACCTTTAATCTTACCATTGATTACCTGACATTTGCATTTTCGATAGGTAGAAGCATTTTAAAGTGTTACAGCACTTAGAGCAATTTATATTATTTTAGCTTTTTACCAAAACATATTGAAAATACAGTGATAAAATATGTGCTTAAAATGCAAACTCTCTGCTGGCCATCTAAAGCAAACTGATACACCAGTGACAAAACAAACAAGTTTTACAAATACTCTACGGCTGTCTGGAGTGACTCCCCCTTACCTGTTGACTCGGCAGCACAGACCTGTGGCTCATTACACTGATTGGGCAGCTTGCAATAGCTCTCATGGGAGACAAGAGAGACGTGAGAGATGTGAGAGATGTGAGAGATGTGAGCGATGTGAGCGATGTGAGCAGGGCCGGCTCCTGACATAAATACTCTATGTGTTTTTTTAGGGCCACATGATCAGAAAGGTCTGAACAGTGGTCAGAGATGGTATAGTTCACTCAATGACTGGGGAGCGACAGCCGCTCCTTTGTGCTATAATGCAGTGAGTGATGTTAACTGCTGACATAAAGAGCCTGCTCACAGTACACAGTGAGAAATCGTGGACGCTAGGACATTTTTTCAGCCAATAAATATCTTTCACACTTTTTTTGTTTTGTTTTGTTTTATGACAGTAAAAAGTTAACACAGTGAAGCAGTGTTTCAGTTTTATGCAGCTAAACTCTTCCTGAGGATGTGAGGCAGGCCTCTACTCTGATTATGTTATGACAATTGAATTTTTTTTTTTCTGCACTCTTCTCTCTTTATTTAAACTTAAATGGATTCCTAACCATCATTTTCATAGATTTTGTGTATGTTTTAATTGCCATTTTTGTTTATGTACTTTTAACTTGTTATTTTCCATAAAGCACTTTGAATTACCCTGTGTATGGTTTGTGCAATAATACAAATAAACTTGCCTTGCCTTGCCTAGACCCATTGCTTAATATAAACAGCTTGTTCTTGCTTTGTAAAGATTTTTTTTCACTCCAACAAATCACAACAACTGAAATTAAGCAAGTAGCCTATAAAAATTTGCCAGCTCAGAATTAGAAGAAGCTAAACAATAATGTGCATTGTATTGGTCGCATGACAGGAAAACATAAAATTTCTGCAGCTGGATTTACATAGCACCTTTCTAGACTCTCAAAGCACTTTAAATTAGTCTATTTTAAAATTATTTCTTTTTGTTTGTTTGTTTGTTTGTTTATACTGCCACCCTATTAGATATTTCGATTCCTAGACCTAAACATGCATGTCGTTGGATGATGTGAGGAAGTCAGAGTAACCCTTTGTTTATGAAAAGCTTTTTGCCAAATCCAAATAAACAAACGGACACAAAGATATTAATAACTATGTGAGAGCAGACGGCAAAAGAACATA
The DNA here is from genome assembly GCA_020698575.1 of Bostrychus sinensis. Lineage (NCBI taxonomy): Eukaryota > Metazoa > Chordata > Actinopteri > Gobiiformes > Eleotridae > Bostrychus > Bostrychus sinensis. The sequence continues at coordinate 35,242,395 of CM036251.1, forward strand.
TCTAAAATCTAAACAGCAGATGAGAAAGTGGATCACATTTAGCCTTGATAATTTCCCTCATCATCTGTGTATTTAATAAGAGCTGGTGACTAATCCTGTCATGAGAGTGAGTGAATCAGAGACAGCAGTGTTTTTATTGATCATTAGTTTCCTGTGGACTGCAGCATCTGCTTTTTCAGAACATTTAGAGCCAGCTGCCTTTAACTGTTTAAAACTGAGACCAGATTTATCAGAGTTTTAGTTCTGACACAGCAGGGCCAATGTTGTTGTTTTTTTGTTTTTGTTTTTTTTGGACAGCAGTGGCTTCCTCCATGGTTTCCTCCCATGAAGTCCATTCTTGTTTAATGTTTTACCCATTGTGGATTTGTCAACAAAGATGTTCGCTTGTGCCAGAGATTTCTGTAGATTTTCTTTAGCTGACACTCTAGGATTTTTTTTCACCTCATTGAGCATTCACCACTGTGCTCTTGCAGTCATTTTTACAGGATGGCCACTCCTCGGGAGAGCAGCAGCAGTACTGAACCTTCATTTACAGACAACCTTTCATGCTGAGGACTCTTAGAGACACTTTTATAACCCTTTACAGCTTTATGCAAGTCATCCTGCTTTGTGAATGTTTACATAATTTAGGCCAACCTTCCAGTAATAGGACAACTGCTCTACTAAAGTCGCTTGTTCTACTTCTACTGTATAGTATTTGGGTTTGTTAAATAAAGTTAGCGAACTAGAAATGCAGAGATTTCTCTTTTTGCTTGGTTTGCAACTTTTCTCTTTTTTCTTGCCGCTACATAGACCCTTTAATGTTGACTGTGATAACTTCTGCTTTGCTCCACTGCGCCTTTCTTCAGAATAAAGTCAAAATACCAACATTTACATGCATGTGTAAGCTCTTCCTTCGCTGCTCTCAGCCGGGAATCCAATACATTATATTCCATAAGCTGCAGACCTTGCATTTTCCCTCCTTACATTTAACCTTGGCCCACGCGGCATTAGGTGCAGCAGTGGTGTATCCCTCGTGAGTTAAAGCCGCGTGGTTTCAGAGAGCTGCAAATGGACAACGTTACACAGCAGTGAAAAACTCCATTGGTTCTCCTTTGTATGTGCTTCTTTGAATAAAATGAGAAATGTGCTTTTTCAAAATGATTCAAATGTTGAACCTTGTTCATTTTTGCTACAAAACATGAAACCGTCATTTGCAGCACATCCAAAAACAGATGTAATGGTTGTAATAATATTAAGCCATTTTGAGCTTGAGCTTTTGATGAATCCCATTAGTTTTTTTGTTTTTTTTTATTATGGAAAAAACATCTTAAATTACTAAAACATAGCATGCTCTACAGTTTAAAGGTCCTAAATTACGTTTTTTTCAGATTTTTTGGAATAGTTTTGGACACCTTATTTTGTATTTTATAACGTAACTTAAAAACTTAAAGTAATGTATGAAAAAGATGGAAATTAGCCATGTGGCTATAATCTGGGGCAGACATTTTTGCCTTCGCATTATGTTTAACTGTACATTGTCCTTTAAATAAATTAATAAATAATGAATGTATATTTATGGAAAACTTTTTCTTTTGGGGAGCTGTTACTTTGAATTTGCAGAGAACATTGTTGGCAATGATAAGGACTAGACCGAGCATAAAATGTCTTTTTAGCAATTAGCAACATGATGGTAACAGATAAATGAGCTGACTGCTTCGTAGTGATGGCAATTTAATTATATGAACAAGTCTGGTTTCACTCTATGGGCTTCAGAAACATGCAGGAGCACTTCCTGGTTTCACTTGTCTACATAGAGCCGTGAGACCAAGCATTTTCAGCTTTTGAGAAGGGCAGCGCCTCAGCATACAGGATTACAAACAAGTGTGATTGAAACAAAATACTACTCTCTGTATTTTTTTTTTTTTTTTGCATAACAAACATAACATGCTCATAAAGTTGATTTGGCAGAATAGGGGACCTTTAAGGATTACAGCGGGTTTTGACAAGGGATTGAGTTTAAATTTGCCATGAATACAAGGCATATGGTCTGTCATTGATGGGCACACACAACATTAAATACACAGTTATTTATTAGGCGAGAAAACCATAGACTGGATAAAAGACACAAAGGAGAGCGGCAAAATAAATTATTAAGGCTTTCTATTATTGAATTTGAGGTTTCTTGGTGCATTCAAAGTATGTAAAATGCAATGTTTTTTTCAGAGCTTGTTAAACCAACTCAGAGATCTAGGGACTAAAGGTAGGTCTACAGCAGGGGTCTCCAACCTATCTGGGTTTGAGGGCTACCCAAAAGATGAGAATTTGTACTGAGGGCTACTCGTGCAAAATAATCCTCTATATTAAAGTCTTGACATGCCTTTCAAATGACACTAGGATTGTATGATTGTTTGCTTTGCATTAATGATAATGTTTATAAAAATAATCTTGTAATTACACATAAAAACAAGTAAAATAAACAAAAAACAAAAGAAATTATGACCAAAACACTCCAGTAGTCACTATTTATAAATATCCTTCGTAGGCACCCCACAAGCTCCAGATGGGTAACCTGGTGCTCGCGGGCACCTCGTTGGTGACCCCTGGTCTACAGGATGTTATTCATGTTGTGTTAAATAAAGGTCCACCAAGTCCAAGACAACTGGAGTACATCCAGAACGCTGCTGCTCGGGTCCTGACTAAATCCAGGAAGTACGACCATATTAGTCCTGTCCTCAGGTCTCTGCACTGGCTACCTGTTGGTCATAGAATTGCAGTTATTCACAACTAACCCTAAAAGCGACCCCACGGAGATGCACAATATATTTCTCACAATATCTTAGAGGGGTGTTGTTATAAAAGAAACATAAAAGAGAAGTTCAGACGTCTTGACAAAGTTTTTGTAGCCTGTAGTGTTTTATGGAGCCTTTGTCCAAACTGTGTTTCTGTGCTGGAGCAACAGGGGCGGTGCAGAGCAGTGTCTGGAGCTGGGGCTACACTGGGCATTGGTGAACCACTAAAATAGGAACTTGGTCAGGCAAACAAACATTAATGTCCAGATAGTTTGATTTATGCTCTGGTCTGTGTAGAGCAGCAGCTCATGCTAAAAACTGAAATGTAGTAAAGGCTGAAAATATCTTTTATCATCTGAAATGCACTAGGATTCAGGAAATTAAATCTGTTTTGTTCCAAATTTCCCCCAGACTCCCCTTGTCTGCTACTACATACAACAGGGGCATGTTCATTTGCCATGAAAGATCTCATTCTAATCAGGCCATTCCAGTAGTTCATGCTTATTACATGTGTGCCTGTTTAAGCAGTGTGTGTTATTTGGTGTGAGAGAATAAAGTAGACGTGGGATTTAATTTAAAAAAAATCCTGTCATGAGAGTGAGTGAATCAGAGACAGCAGTTTTTATTGATCATTAGTTTCCTGTGGACTGCAGCATCTGCTTTTTCAGTCTTCCAGAACATTTAGAGCCAGCTGCCTTTAACTGTTTAAAACTGAGACCAGATTTATCAGAGTTTTTAATCTAATTAATTACAAGCTTTGTAATTAATTAATTACAATTAATTGCATATTTATCAAATATAAATATTTATATGGCAGAAATACATTATATGAGCATACTTCTAATATACTTCTTTAATTTCATTTCAAACTATCTCCACGGTCAAACAGGCAGTATTTAGAGTTTGTGCATCAACCTCTGCCTCTGGTGCACAGATCACAGGAGCATGCATCTCTCCTCTCTCTCTGTCTCTTCTCCCTCTGTCTCCTCTCCCTCAGTCTCTCTTCTCTCTCTCATCATTCTTTCTGTCTCCTCTCTCTCCATCTCCTCTCTGTCACCTCTCTTTCTGTCTCCTCTCTCTCTCTGTCTCCTATCTCCTCTCCTTTGTCTCCTCTCTCTTCTCTCTCTGTCTGTCTCCTCATACCTCTCTCTCTATCTCCTCTCTTTCTGTATCTTGTGACCTCTGCGCTGAGCCTTCTCCTCTCTCATTTGTGCTTGCTTTCCTGTGTTTGTGCGTTCATCAGTCAGCTGTGAGAACAATCTGAGAAACAATGAGCGGCGCCTTGAAGAAGTGTGTTTTAAAGTGAAAGAAAAGTGAAGCCGCACGCTGGATGTCGCAGGTGCGGGCCGGCCTCGGAGGAATCGTGCATTTAGGTCTACCTGTAGTGCACTCATATAGGCACGTGCAGTCATCCAACAGTTCAAACCTAATGTCCACTCACATTCGGTGTTTTGGCTGGTGTGGATGTCCAGCCCTGGCTACCATGTGCCAGAAACTAGGTCACTGACAAAAAGTTCCACATTGCCACTGACAAGCGAAATGAAATGCATTTTTAATTTTTTTATTAATTAATCGTAATTAACGCGTTAAAGCAGAACTCAGTAACTTTTTTACCTGATATGAACAGTTTCGGGGTCCATGTGATGGTTAAATGAGTTGTTGTAAGGTAAACCCCCCTGGATTCTCTGGGCTGAATGTGACACTTGCAACAGTGAGCGCCGTCGACTCATTGTCACAGAAGTCTCGGGTCTTGCGAGTAGCATTACTGTATGTATTACATCTGTATGTAGACTTGTGGAGAGCTGCCTACATTATAGAGACCAAAAGCAGGTCCTCATGAGATAAATCATTCAATTTTAGATCAACATCCCGTTGTAGAGTTTAGATATTGGTTCAGTTAGGCGGTGCTGTCAACGGAGAAAGCAAGGAAAGAAGAGGTGTGCATTGCTTTGGCACTAACAAACACTGCATTTCAGCCTAAATGTAATGAAATAAAGCTTGTGACAAACCACTCTGTCCACAGTAGCTTATTCCCTGTGTTTTTAAAGATGTTATAAAGCATGTTCTATGCACAGGAGGAGAGATAGGGGAGCTAAAGGTGAGTTTTTCTTGTGTCAATCTGCCCTGCTGAACTGAATGATTGGGAAAATGCTTGAGTGCCAATGTAAAACTAAAAACAATAGTGCGGGTTATAGGGAATAGTACAAGTATACTTCAAGTTACAGTTTGCATCTCAAACTATTTGAGGTAGTGATCCAAAAGTAAGTAAGTTACTTTCAAGAGTTAGTAACTAAGTAAAGTAATACAACTTTTTAGTGTATTTACTTTTTTGGTAACACTGATAATTCAGTTGTAAAAAAAATGGAAAAATAAAAACATTTCAAACATGAAATCATTCTTGTGTAGACTAAAACATGATAGAAATTATAATACAAATGATTTTCTTAAAACTAAAATGAAAAATTGGGCATAAAAGCACATTGATTCTAATATGGGTCATTTTTGACCCACTTATAGAAGAATGCAGGGTCCAGTTTCTCATGCATCTAAGGGTTAAAAAGTCTTACATTTCATATTACAAACTGAGCAGGAACCCTGAAATAAAAGTATTTAGAATTTAGTATTAGAGTCATTAGAAGCTCACATGATCTGAAAAACACTAGAGCACTCATGTCTGTAGTGCATGCTCCTAACACAGTCACCCTCCCAGCACCACAGCACCCAGACACATCACACCTGAAAACAGACCAACACGACTAACACCAGTTATGATGATGTATGATTACTGTCAGGAAGTAGACGTGGACACAATTTCACGCTTGCAGTCTAATTGCGTAGATAAAAGACGTCAGGCAGGGGCCGTGGCGGGCAGACAGTAGGGTTGACTGGGTTCAGGGCTTGTTTAGATAAGTGAGGTCTGCTGGGAGGAACTCCACACTGCAGCTTGTTTGGTTGTTATGTAGCAGGCTGGTCACGCTCTGGTTCAGCTCCGTGTGGGGGCGGAGTGGGTGGGGTAATCCACAACAGGTGGTACTCTGGTGCTCTACGTGCACACAGGACATGTCTGGCACTGGTCTTATCTGAAATCCTGATCATGTCTGTACACATTAGAATATGTGAGGGAGATGTATTGAGTTTATACAGATGGTTAAATGATTTGAGACATACTGGAAATGAGGACATATTTAGACTGGACCAATAGCTCTGGGCAAACAATAAAACTGATTGCCTTAGATTGTAAATGAGCCAGATGGACTCTCTGTAATAACTTTAACGGAATAAACCAAGTCAACCGTTAGTAAGGGTTGAGTGATTGTGATGATATTTGGTGGTAACTATTTCAACCAGGAGAGACTTAAAGGTACTGTAAGCAGCATGCGCTTGTACTGGTTTGAAAATGGTACTAAAGTCTAAATCAAAAGAAAGGTCTCTTTTCTGATTGGACGATCAGCAATGCAGTTTTAGAATCAAAACAAAAAATGAAAACAAAAACAACTTGGCCATTATGTAAAACACATTTTTAATTGTTAATAAACCAACTGTACCATTGTTATTAGTAAAACAAATATTTGATTTAAACATGTTTACCTCATATCTTGGGACACATGAGAGAAATTTGTATGAAATACAAAAAAATATATACTGCTCATACCTTTAAACAGACACAAGAGAATGAGGTGCAATGAATGATTTATTGAGGGAATAGATTTTAGCGCTTAGACCCCAGCCAGGAGAGTCTGCGATGCAATGAAGGGAAGTATAGAATGTTAGGGGAAAAACTAGACACTGGTGGTGGTGAAGAGGAAGAGATGGAGAGGCTGAGGAGGCTAATGGGGACAGAGGAGGATGGGGTACCTTGCTGGAACAACTGAATGCTGAAGAGAGAGAGACAGCACATTTAAATGAATGGGCTGAGAGGTGATTGGTTGAGAGGTGCAGGTGGCAGGCTGTGATTGGGTGATGGCGACAGGGAGGAAAAAGAGCGATGAATGGGAGGGGGAACCCAGGATGTTTCTCATTTGCCAAGATCCACTTTGGAGTGATCCACGTCATCAGCTCCTCAGTGCTGTTCCAAACGGTAAAATCCCCCACCTCCTCCAGAGCTCGTCTCCTCTGTTTGGATAATTCACGAAGGACGCACCTGTGGATCCTCACTTCACCTACAAACTGCCCACAATGCACTGCAACCACTTTCATTGTTTTGCAAACTTTATTTAATTAAGACAACCTTAAATATGATATAAAAGTCCCTACAAGAGAAAATAATAAAATATATTATTACTAACAGGATAAAGTTGGACATTATAAAGCACACTAGGGCTCTCCTGATCAAGGAAAGTCATTTTTAAAATAGTCGAATAGATTTTGCTTTATTTCTGATTATTAGATTTTAACTTTTTTGCTATATTTATATTATTATGCTGATGTACATTTTGTTATAAGGATAAACTGGAGCTGCTAATGATAAATAATGTGTGTGTTTTTTAACAGTGATATGAGCATATATATTTTTTTATATTTCATAAATATGACCCACATGTGCCAAAACATAAACATAAACATGTTTAGTTTAGTTCATGTTTGGTTCTACATCCTGCATCGCTGATTGTCTAATCATAAAAGAGGAAAGACTGGCAACCCACAGACCATTGTTTTGATTGAGTACAGTACCTTTAATATGACTTTTTTTTTTCTTGTAAGATTGTTTTGTTTTGTTTTTATCAGTTCAAAATTTTGAGACATGAGGACACTCTACAAACAGTTCGCATTCTGCTATTTAACCAGTTTCCACTCATAAAGAAGTTGTTTTTTATTATAGATCTATGTTTTAAACATGCAAGATTTGGTCATGGGATGCAGCAGCATGCTCCAGAGCATGTTCTAAAAGCACTTACATGCACTCAGCTTTGTTTAGGAGGGGCTGACTCTGGATGAAGGCTTCAAAGCAGGCTCTGGAGAAAGGATCCTGGCAAATGAGAAACACCCCTCCCGGTTGAATTTATGCCCCAGGCCAACTGTAGCATGTGGCATGGCCTCGTGGATCAGGCATCCACAAGGCGGTATGGCCTTGTGGATGCCCGATCCCGTCAGACCTCGGAAGCTAAGCAGGATAGGGCCTGGTCAGTACCTGGATGGGAGACCGCTGGGGAACACCAGGAAGCCGGTGTGAATGTGAGTGAGTGGTTGATGGTGGTCGGAGGCTCCATTGGTGCAGATGTATGCAGCTGCACTTCTGTCAGTCTGCCCCAGGGGAAACTGTGGCTACAAAATGTAGCTTACCACCACTGAGTATGGAGTGAATGAAATACCCCTTCCCTGCTGTGTGTAAAGCACTTTGGGTGACTTGCGTCATTGTTAAAGCACTATATAAATACCCTTCCCTTTCCTTCCCTACAGCTTCATAATTCCTCACTTCTCTTTTTAACGTCTATGGTGGCCCAGAAGGAACATGCTACTGTTAAAACAAACCCTGAGGAGATGGTTCTGATAGTAAATGTGCAGGAGTCCTTAAAGGAACTTGAGTGTGGTAAGAGTGGAAACAGGAAGCAGCACTTTCATTTGTTTTACACAAGCACACATTGGAGATTCTGCTGAGACGGATTTCTGTCTCCTCAATTTTTACAGTCCATTTTTCCACAATAGACTAAATTAGCAATGCCCCATGAGAACTTCCACTAATCCACAGAACAAAGTTTACAGAGAGGGCCATAAAGTGATTCAGCTCCCCTCCTGAAACTCATCAGCGGTGACATCATGGGATGTTTTCAATAGAAAGAGCCATGAGTGCATGTACCTTCATCTGCTCAGTGAGGACAAAATGAGCACTGCTGGAGAAGAAGCATATCTTTGTTAACTTTGAAGTATAGACCCTTCCAGGAATGATGTGTTTTAAAAAGTTGCTCATGCAGCCTGGAAATAGCAAAATAAAAGTATTAACTTAGACACTTTTAAGCAGCAAGAACAAATTGTTGATGTTTATATATTTATTAAAAATGTCACCCAGATCTGCGTCAGGTCCATTTACTAAAGTGAACTTATAAAGTAGGATTTGTGGTGATTGATAATTTAAATCTGAGCATACAATGTCAAACTGGTGTGATCCAACACATTTCTGTAACTATTTGTCCTGCTAAACATTGAAATTAAAAATGTAAATTGCTTAGCCTTTAGCTTATATGCTAATTATAGACGCTAATTGCAACATTACATTAAACAGCTAAACGTTCACACACTCACTATTGTTATTAAACTATGCTCTGGTATTACTTACTCAGTGGTTGTCAGTTCCAAACCTGTCTTGATTTTCCCTAATTTTGGTGGCTAGTGTTCATTCCTCCATTAAAAATGTGATATTGTCTTTTTAACTTCTGGTACCAGTCTTTGGAAAACAAATATTCTGTTTACAAACACAAGAAGGTCCTATATTCTCCTGTACCAGATATTTGCTTTAGAATGACTAAGAACCAAAACTTTTTTATTTTTATTAACCAAACCACTGGGTTGTCTTTTAAACATGAGTCCCTGCAGGACTGTTCTCAACTTAAAGTCACTTCTTCCTGTCTTATGTCTATAAATAGCATCCAATTTTATTGTGTTTTTTTTTTTTTTTTTTGCCCCACCCTCCTGCCCTTTTCAACCTGATTACCTCTGCTCTGTTTACCTTCTGTCCATCTGTTGAGTCCCGGTGATGGCACAGAGCTTGTCGATCACACCAAGCCTTTCTGCCACGTTCCTTACAATTGTAAAATCACCTCATACTATATGGTTGTGTGAAAGAAGCACATTTTTAGAAGACACACCTTTTTAAGGACAGCTCTGGAGACACTATATCCCATGTCCCGTGTAGGTTTGCAGTTGCAGACAGAGCTCTTTAGTGGGTACACATTGTGCAAATATAGCTGTAACTGATCTAAACCACACATAATTTTCACAGAGAAATTCTTTACTCTGCTGAAGTTTGCACAGCCTCATGACAATGTTTACTCTTCTAGAAAACTCTTTACAGAGAAAGGGCCATAAAGGGGGTGAGCTCACCTCCTGAAACACATGTTAGTGTGACATCATGTGACACAAAAAATGGTGAATTCAGTCAGGGGTCTAACATTAAAGACAGGGCCTGATATTTGTGTTATCAGGGTTCATAATAATTAGTTTCTTGTTTATTTGTTGAATTAATTTCCATTAAGGGAAAGGGTTTTCTTATATGGAAACAAAACAGTTTAATCAAGTTTTAGAATATTGGATGTGGTTACTGACATTTGTTTTTATGCAATATTTAAAACGTGTCTTATTAACTGTCTAGTGGAGCATTTTCTGGAAGTGGGAAGCTTTTCTAATGTTGACTTCCTGTTACTGAAAGTCCAGCCCAAATGTCCACTGTGGTGCCCCTCACAGTTCTGCCATGGCCAGGACATCTTTACATGGCAGTGACATGTGAAGGCTGAGAAACCGGACAGAATTCATTGAGGTTTGAAGTACAACAAAAACATTGAGCCATGGGATATCCGTTTACATGTTGTTGATTCCAGCTCATTACTTATAAATTCTAAATGCTCATTATCAGGCCAATGGCATCCGGTAAATGCAGGTAACCAAGCAACTATGCTCACGGCTGAGGTTAGGCGCCGCACTTCCCCTCTCCGTTTACATCCAGCATGGACACAGATGTTTCCTATAGATAAAACCCGAGCCACTCTTAGTTACCAGATACAAAATGTGTGAATATTGATTTTCCTTTGTGAAAAAAGGTTGAGTGGGTGGCACAGATGTGGATACCGCTCCTCAGAGTCATCACAGATTCAAACCAGAGCTCTGATTTGAACACAAAGGATTGGTGGAAATCCCTTGGTCCCTTGGCCACCGAACCAGGGGAACCACACATCATTGTTTTTATTAGCGTTTTGTCCAGCTGAGTCAACATTTAATATGACAATACTGTGTGCTTCCATATCAGTGTCCTCGCAGCCTGCTAGGGAGGGAAAATGCAGATTTCTGTGTGGGATGTTAAGCTGCACAAAAGCCTCAGTGCAATGAGATGTGTCTGAAACCTTTCCTCTGAGTTCATATGCCACACAATCAAACTCGACATGATGATGTGATCAAACCATGTTGTGAAGATATATTTATTGAGCAATCCATATGGTTATATCACAATAATATTTACAGTATCAAAAATTGCTCTGCTTTTAAACATAACAATCAAAATAAACGTAAACAGAATCAAGAAGCCTTGTGGATGCCCGGTCCTGTCAGATCTCGGAAGCTAAGCAGGCTAGGACCTGGTCAGTACCTGGATGTGAGACCGCTGGGGAAAGACCAGGAAGCCAGTGTGAATGTGAGTGAGTGCTGGTAGTGGTCGGAGGAGATGTGTGCAGCTGTGCTTCTGTCAGTCTGCCCCAGGGGAAACTGTGGCTACAAAACATAGCTCACCACCGACTCTGGAGTGAATGCTTTGGGTGACATGTGTCATAGGTAAAGTGCTATATAAATACCATTCCCATTCCCAAGGACAGAACATTATCATGAGACATAACAACACAACCAATAATCCACACACACCATCCCAGTCCCAGCTACAATTTACAAAACATGAGGAGCCGATAAACATAACCAGTGCTTATGACTGCAAAAATATAGAGAGGTGCCATGATTTTAATGAAAGACTATAACTGTAGTGTATTTATAAGGTCATTAAGCCAGAGCTTTGAGGGAGGGCCATCTTTTTTCTTCCAGCATGTAAGAAGATGTTTCTTTGCAATAATGATACAATAGGATATAAAGCATTGCTTTGCACTGTTTAAACTTTCAATATCATCAGAGGTCCCCAGAATAAATGTTAATGGTTCAAGTTTAAACTGCACATGAAGAATTGAAGCCATTAAATCAAAGATCTGGGTCCAGTATCTGAACCTTGGTACACAGAACCAAACTGGGGCCTAGTGTGTCCTCAGTTAGAGAGGACTTCTCACAGATGGAGGACACCTCAGGATAAATCTTGTGTAATCTTTATTTAGAAAAATGTAGATGATGCAGAGTTTTTGAATTGATTGAAGACGTGTCCTGCATTGTAGGAGAATTTATGAACATTCTCCAAACCTTCTTTTGGTTAAATATTGGTAATTGTGTTGCTTAATTCCTCCTCCCATTTACATTTTATAGAAGATGAGTTTTTCAAACCATGTTTATTAAAATATCTTTGGTAAGTCACTACAGTACAGTACAGTGTATTTACATCAAACTGAATTTTAATGCTTACCTTAAACTTGTAGCTCTGAGTTTAACATTGAGATCATTGATCATAATTCCCATTAAAACCACTTAGGTCACTTAGACTTTCAAATCAAATTTAAGATAGAACATGATTTATCATCTGAGAAGGACAAGTAAAGTACCATAGTTGAGAGTCACCCATATACTGTATATATGTTCTATGAAATATGTAATTCCAGGCATATCATCACAAATCATCCACACGAACACAAAAGGAGGGACAGCCCTCACACAGGGCTGTACAGGGTTACTATCTACAGCAAATATATCTCAACAAATACAGTATATTTCTGACATAGCACTGACAGGAGATTTTCAGCAGACGTCAGTAACAGCTCAAGTAATACACACATACAGAGAAACCAGAACAGATATATTCAGAAAGTCACTTCTGTGTGATAAAATGGAACGACACTAGGAAAAAATCATCAATACATGAACAAGTTTGAACCATAAAAAGGTGTCTCTTTACAAAGGTGTCACACAAAGTTTTCAGTTCCTAACAACTTAATATTATAATTTTATTTTTTGACAACATGTTTAATTGTTACAATAGTGTATTTTCAATAAGGAGTGTAATTTAAGATTATTTATCGCCTAAATGGGTCGGTTTTAATTATTTTATTTTTAAGTCCTTTTTTTTTCAGCTTTTTTTGTACCAAAAATGTACCAAACGAACCCTCCAAAAAAACTGAACTGAACAGTAATTTTAGTGTATCGTTAAACCCCTAATTTTTATTGCACATAAATATATTATATACTATATATTTACACAGACACGCAAACACACACACAGAAATTATTCAAATCATTTGGTGAGTATAGCCACACTATTAGAACCCTCTGTCCATGTTTGTCAGTATGGTCCATCCATGGAAGTGATGTGTTAGCTCAGTGTGTTTGTGACCAGTTGTCAGTTCTAGCCTGCATGTGAGTTGTTTGTTGGCACTGTGTAACCAGCTTCTCTTTCAGAGTACTGGGAAAAGTATTAATCTTTAACCAGCCGTAATGGCAGTGGGGCTTTTAGGGCTGTTCTTTATGGCTCTGAGCAGGATGTGTTCTCTACATTCTGTTAACAGCTCATGTGCAGCTTTGTAAAGATACCACTTGTTCTGGCCTTAAAACAAAGTTTTGTCACTATCCATGTTTTTACATGTATACATATACTGTGTTGTTTTGTCTCTAAATGCTTACTCAAAAGTCCACCTCCTCTGTGTGGTTTCTGGTTTCTGTGGATATTTTTAATCTTGGTAAAGGTCAGAATGAAAACAGCAGGATTAGGGGAAAGACGATATGCTGGCTGCCTCACTCCACACCACGCTTTAGCCATAACAATGAATAGTCAACAAGTTTTCAACCAGTTAGTTACAATAAAGGGTTTGAGTCAATTGTCAGTTGTTCTCAAATTTATGTGATGCTAAAGATTCTTTATGGTGGCAAAAAGTCAGGGCCAGTTTAAGGTGACTCAGGTTGTATTCTAAAGGACTGAAGGAAATGAAGGGTCCTCTAACCTACAATTCACGCTGTCTTCAGAAATATCCACCCATTCATGTTTTTCACTTTTCCGAGGCTGGGGGGCAGGGTCAGCAGTCTAAGCAGAACCTTTACTCTTCTCAGACACTTCTTTCAGCTATTCTTAGGCCTTCCCAGTCCAGCCAAGAGTGTCCTGGGTCACCCTGGGGTCTCCACCCAGTGAGACATGCCTGAATCATCTTTGTTGGCATCCAGGGGGCATCCAGAATAGATGGCAAAGCCAGCTCAACTGGCTCCTTTAGATGTGGAGGCGGCAGTAGCTCAGTTGGTAGAGACATTCGCCCACTAACCCAAAGGTTTGATCCTCGCTCCCCTGCATACTGTTGTTTTGTCCTTGGGCAAGACACTTTAAAATGGCAGCTACACTTCAGTCTATAGAAGTAGCTCACATCACCTCAGTGTGACTGAGGAGTGAATGACTAATGGACCAAATTGTAAAGTTACTTTAAGTGTCTAGAAAAGGGCTATATAAGACTAATTCAATATGTAGAGGAGCAGCAGCTCTAATCTAAGATGAAAAAGGCTGTTCTAGAGCCTTGTTTATAATATGACTCCTCCAGGTGATGCTGTGGAGGCATGTCAGCCAAGACAGTCCCACTGTCTGATATCTGACATACTCAGAGACGATACTTCTCCAGCTTCTTCTGGTGTCTATCACCAGGACTGTCACAGTGACAAGCACCAGACCCCACCACAGCATTACCCACAGTAACTCCTGAGATCACCCAGGGTACCTAAACCTCTGCACTTCAACCATCCCAAGCTCCACATTTGGTGTTTTAAGTTTAAGTACTTGTATCAGAGAGTACATAAACATTTTTACATTGTGTTCATATATGAAAATCATTAATTAAATGTTAAAGGCAATTCTGTATAAGCAATATTTTTGGTGAATAAATTTAAAAAACGAGTCATGTGTCCCCAAATATGAGATAAACATCAACTACAGTCAAAATCTTAAGACCAACAAAAAAATACAAATATGCAATTTTGCAGGTTTTACAGGTTGTAAGTAGCTTCAAAATGAAACATTTCTTAAATTATCCCAGGGGTCATGGAACAAAAAGTGAAGTGATAGACTCACAGGCTGACCCTTGATGCACAATAAAGCCTGTACTGATGCTGGCTGCAGCCCAATAACCATAAGACAGCAACTGCAAGAGAAGGGATTAAAGAACAAAATTTGGCTTCAAGGCCACGGCTCCTCCTAAGCCATGAACTTGCCCTTTGGACATTGCAAGGGAGCACCAAGCATGGGACGTTGAAAAATTGAACTCTCTCTGAGGAGAAACAACTTGAAACGACTTGGCTTCGAACATCCTGCATGACAAGGATATCCCACTGGAGATGTTTTCTAAGAGGCACAGTGGAGGAAGCTTAATCATAAAATGAGCTGCTTTTTTCTTCAGTGGACCAATGGAGGGTCAGGTTGTATGGGGGGTCATCTGTGCGGCGATGGCTGGGTCTTTCAACAGGACAACACTACAGTTCAGAGACGTTTACAAAAAAATGGATCAGTTTCAGGCCTTTGTGAAGCCATCTTCAGCACAATGACCAACATTCCTCCAGCCTCCAGGAAACACTTACATCAAGTATGGGTAAGCACATTCTGAAAGTCAACAACAACAGTTAGGATATTCACTACTCAGTTCCATAGTCCTAGGATTTTAATCAGCTGCTGAACAGAGTCTTTCAGTTTCAATGAAATAAAAATAAAATGCCTACTATTTTCTTTTTCTTGGTCCTGTTTCTTCTCTGTGCATTTTGAAGTTCTACTTACAACCTGCTTATGATCCACCTGAGCAAAATTCAAATACTTGTATTTTTTTCTATGGTCTTATGATTTTGATCAGGACTGTAGTATCACTGATAATAAAGGTGCAGCTGATTTATTCACGTCAAGTAAAAGCATAGTTTCTGTTACATGAAAGTTGTTGATGTTTGAATTTGTGTTTTAGTTGTAAAGTCCATGTACCCAAACCTAAAAGGCTTTCAAGCTATTGCTAAAAAATAATACTGTATTTGATAAAAAAAGAGTCAGTTATATGGTTTGCATTCTTAACACAGTGGAGAGTAAAGCATGAAAACAGACGACTTATGTGAGCCTGCCATTTCATTTTACTAAATATTTGCACCAAGCAGTTGTCCCCAAATCCCAATTAAGGTCCTGAGTAGTTATTTGATTAAACATTGAAGAGTACTATTGATAATTGTGTTAGCTGCTGTATGATGCTTATGCTTAGATGTTCATTCTGTCATCGCGTAAAATTAATTTAAGTTTTCAAGCGAGGTGCAGCATGTCCATGTTGACTCAAATTTAGCTGTGGTTATTACATTTGTGTCCAAACCACACTGTGTTATAGAAGTACAAGAGAACCACTTGGTAATTCTTTTGCAGACTTTATTATCTCAGGGGAATTTCAGTGGGCCTGTATGGTTGTTCAGCACTCCAGGACTTGTTGCTTGCCATGATTAACATGTGGTTAGTTTGTATAAGAGTGGGAGCCCATGCATTGTTTTGAGTTCACACAGCAGTGTCATGTTAAAACAGTAGTAGGACTAAAGCAGCCATCAGGTGACTATTCAGATACTCACTGCTCTGTTGGTGACCTAGGGAAGATTTTAGATTTGTGCAACCCCCTTTTTTGGGTGTAAATATCTGACCAAGTTCCTCTTGTAGTGGTTTCTCACTCCCAGTGGAGCCCCAGCCCCTGTGTGTGTTTGCTCTGCCACTGCTGCCTCACAGAAACACACAGCCTCTCATCCGTCAGCCTCATCACACAGGGCTGTGAATAGAGCAGGGTCCAGAAAACTCCACAGGCTACAACATTGTTTGTTAGGATGTCTGAACTTTACTGCCATGTTGTTTTAATAATAATGATGAGAGAAATACGTTGCACACTGCTGCGGTGCCGCGCCTTTGAGCACATTGTCTGTAATTGCACGTCTTATTTCTGTGAGTTATTAATTATAATTTCTCTGTGAAGACATTGTCAATTGTCATCAAACAAAGACTTAGAGATTAGTAGAATGTTTCTTGAATTTATTTACTGTGATGAACCAAGCTCATCATACTGGCAGTGGCTTTTTTTTCCTTTTGAGCTTAATTTAATCAGGAAAGTCCCACTGAGATTCAGAATCTCTTTTACAAGGGATTGGAGCACCTGGAGGAAACCTACGCAGACATGGGGAGAACATGCAAACTCCACACCCGGTCCAGGAATCGAACCCGGCAACTTCTTGTTGTGAGGCAGTGAGTGTGAACCCTGTGCCACCCCCAGCTCACAGGGTTGCTGACCCCACACTGCAACATTGTGCATGGGGCGACGGCTGGTGCACCCCAGCCACTTGGTGCCCTAGGCTGCTGCCTATCGCCATGCCAAAATCCAGGTCTGACTCACTGTTTCATTGTACAGTAATATTTATCTGTTGGTTATGATTCTGTCAGTGATCACTTTAATTTTCAAACTGTGAGTAAAAACAACAGTCATATAAATATGGTCATATTTCTAAAAGTGTTTAAAAACTATCCAGAATGCACCACCAGTACGGTTCATACCAGAGACAGACAACTACTGATTTAAGCTCATCTTTTGCTGCTCTATGATCTTAAAGCAGACATGTCCAAAGTCCAGCTAGGGGCCCAGTCATGGCAAAAGTTAAGATTTTATGCGGCCTTTAAAATACCAAATAATCTTTTCTTTATGGCAGTTCTATTTAAAAGGGAAAAAGCAAAGTTATCAGTATATGCACTTTGGTGGATTTATTAAATTTTGGAACATAACGTATCACAAATGATTAAATTGTGAACAATCTTGTGGGAAAGGTCAGAGCAGGTTATCTTTTTCTTAATATATGGCAACATAATATGTTACAGTGTTTAGTTGTCTTAAAAAGATGTAATATTATTACTTTGGCCAATAAAAGTTCTAAAGTGTTTTTGAATAATAATAACACATGATTATAAGCACCTTCGGAGCATATATCCATGCCATTTTTCATAACGTCATGTATTGACTTCCATACACGAAAGCATGTTCACATTATAAATAATATTTTTGTGTCACTAAAGAAGTTCTGGACTTCATTCTGTGGCTGTCTGAGGATTTAGTGAGAATTTTGAATTTTCCCTGTCTCTAACCTGCACTGGACTTTAGTTCCATGATAAACTGTGGTGACTGAATTTATTCTACACAGCTGTAGTCTGTAGACTGGAGGACATGTGCAGCTGAAGAGTTTAGGGCTGAGGAAAGCTCAATGTGTACCTGTTCTACACAGCGTCAATGGGAACATCTGACATTTTTTGCAATAAGAATTTGGTAACATAGTTTCAATGGCTTGTAATAAAATATGCATAATTACAAGTTGGAGCACTAGGTCACTCACACCAAACATGTTCTCAATCTGACTCAGGATTAAACTCCTGTAAAACAAAACATGAGTCTAGATTTTAACATGGGACCTACTGACACTGTGTGTTCACAAATTGTTGCCGCCTATGTTTCCACTCATCCTGTGCCCAAACCAAACAAATTAGAGGAATTTCAACTATCTGACCTTGAAGATGTTGTGTATCAAAAATCATCCTCCTGGCTTCATGTTCACATAATCGTATTGTCCTCCCATTACACTTACACGCCTTGTCCTCAGGGGTCAGATTGACCCCATTTTGTTTGCCTGTTATTTAATGCATAAATAATAAATTGTCAAACTATTTAGTTTTATATCTTTAGTCTTACTTCAGACCAACCCACTGACACAAAATTTTCCCTTGATTTTAGAATTTTTGACAAAAAGACCATGTTTACATAAAAAATACCCTTTTTGAGAAAAAGTAAACAAACAATAATTTTTCAGTATTTTTTTTTTTTTTTTTTTTTTGAGTATTTGGGTTCATTCTATGTGGGAAATATCAATATTTTGTGAAGATGTCGTTTTTGAATCATTTGACATTTTTGGCTTGTCTTAAATAAAATCTAAAATATTTTTGTGTTCTACATTTAGTCTTACTTCAGACCAACCCACTGACACAATTTTTTCTTTCTTTTTAGATTTAAGGGTGAAAAGACCGTGTTTACATATAGTTTACTAAGTAAAAGTAAACAATTAAACTTTTATTTACTTTGACTAAACATTATTTTGATTATTTGACATTTTACTAGAAGATATTTCTCAAAGTTTAGTGAGGATGCTGTTTTTGAATAATATATATATTAATGGCAGAATTGAATAACACCATTTATGTATCAAATTCCTCTGTAAAACAGAGCAAAATCAACAGTGATTCTTGTTATTAAAATTCAAATAAAATTCTTTGCAAAATTCCATTTTTCCTATCAAAACTCTTCAGACATTGCCCAAAAGCAATGTTTTGCATTAGAATTTATGAACTGTGATCAAATAAATGTATGTTCACACTCATTTCACACTGCGGGTAAACTGCAGGTCTCTGTGCGTTAGTGTAATGCAGGGCTCCCAAAACTGCTCTAACATCCTGGGGCAAATCATTTTGTCACTCAGGCTACCAAAATCTGCCTCTGACTGCCTCTGCCTGATGGGCTACCAGAAAAACTGTAAAGAAATATGTACTTTATTACTTCTAGCATGTAAAATCTTGGGTACTCCCAGTTGTTTGTGGTACAGAGGCCTCTTGTCTCTGTACTGAAGTCTGTAGCATTAGGCTGCCCTTTTCTTTCTCAGCCACTGATCAGGAAGTGAGGCTCTGTGGTGTTCACGTTGAATTAATGTCAACTGAATTTTGAAATTTATTATCTGACACAAAATCTAGTCCAGTGGGGATATGGAAAAACACACAGACTCTACTTACTGTTTTGTAAATGTATAGCAGCATACCTACTGACCCACACCACAACAGGTTCAGACCCATATGAGTCAACAAGAGTAGATAGAAGGAGTTTTGTGAGTCTGTGAGCTCACAAATTTCATGACAGTCCAGCTTTCTGTCCAAGGCCAAAACAGATCACCCTGCTCTTTTTACACTGCACAGTAATCATTGAAGAAGATGGAAATCTAAAAACAGAAGTCTACAGAAAACCCACCTTCACTGAGCAGTATGTCCTCTTTGGATCTGTCCATCCACTCAGTCACAGCTGTGTCTGTGATCAGAACAATCCAGCACAAAGCTCAGGAGTTACCTGACTGTGCTTAGGGAAAAGGAAGTAAGACCAGCACATGCCTGATGCCCTGAAAGACTGTGGATACCCGACTTGGGCTTTGCCAAGTACAGGGCCAAGACTAACACGGAAATAAAGAACAAAAAAAAGGATGTAACTCGACTTTCAGAAAAACTAAAACACGCAGTTCAAACACAACAGCACCATAAAACACAGTCTTATGCATCTGTGGGACATCTCTCACTAACAGAGCAGAGGGTACTACACTGTTCAGTGCAGTGAAGAACACAGTGATATATGGATTTACTAGCAGAAACTATGTATTATAGAGGTCATTTTTGTTAAAGTAGAAAAAAAAAAACTCTCTAAGTAGTCTGGGAGGTTTGAGATGTATCTTCCTTCAGTCTGCAGAGCAATGCAGAAAACAAAGCCCAATGAGTTTCACGTCAAGTTTCACTAACAACAGACCATCAACATCAGGGAGGGTTTTTTTTAAATTAATTTATTTATTTTTTAGATATTTTACTTCTATATGTATTTTATCTATATATTTATGATTTTTTTCTGGTATTTAGAGTGTCTGTGAGAGCAACAGACAACAACTGCACATTTCCTTTGAGATTAATAAGGTCTATGTCCATCTATTGCAGAACTTTGTGTTGTGGAAGCACAAATAACTCCAGTGGCCTTTTTTGTTATTGTTTTCCATAAAACATGAATTATCCAATCAAATTGCTCCATTTATTTTGATGACAAAGAACATGCTATTGAACAACCCCTGTTAATTCCAGTCCATCTGATAAAGAAACAACAAAGTTATACAATAACAAACTTCATTTGGGGTCAGAATGACCCCAAGGACAAGACGAGGGTAAGTTTGTTTTAGACTTAGGCTCAGGTGTAATCTGTGGTAAACACCTGTGGTCATGTGATATTTTACTCCAGACTTGACACTCATCAGACATTCTTCAAAACTTATCAGTTGTATTATATGTACTAATAATAACATGTTATTATATAGTAACAACAGTAGAGCCTCAAATGTGAGGAATCTTGTTGGCAGTGGGATTTAAGGGGTTAACCATATGCAGTATTTAAGAGCTGTCCCTGTTGTTTATAGGGGCAACATTACCATTTGTGACATTTATGACTGTCTGTTTATTGAATACAGAATTGTTAGAAGAGAGTGCACCTCTGCCTATGATGAGATATAATAACAAACCAACAGCTTTTTCAATGATTTATTCAATACAAAAGCCATTTTACAAAAGAAAAGACAATAAATACTTTATAGGATAAATATTATTATTAAGAGGCAGTAGTTCTATAATGTGACTATGCTGGACAGAAGCAGGTCACAGTCACCGAGCAGATAGTCTCTTTTTAAGGTAGACATTTTGTTGACCACCTTAAAGCGGAGTGACCTCTGTCCTAAGTCTTCCTCTGTGATGCCATCGAAGAAGAAATCCTCGTTGAAGATGGGGTTCCGGCTTTTCCTTATCACCGTGCTGCGCTGTTTTTGGATTTTTCCTGGAACCAAACTCAGGCTAACGCTACAATTTATAATCTTGGGATCTACTGAGAGGGGATACAAGCCTTCTGCACTGATTAGCCGAACCCGAAGTCTCTGGTTGTCAGGACAGTACTCAGCAAACAACCTCAAGCTGCCGTCTTTTCCTATGGGCACCATTCTCTCCTTCATCAGCCTCTCTCTGTGCAAGCTTACATCTGTGGGGAACATTGTGGGAGGTGCCAGGCTGTAGCTGTTGGGCAGTTCAGCTAGCACCTCCGACCCCCTCCTCATTGTATTGGGGCTGTTATCCGTAGAACTACTTTCATCAGTGGACAGTGAATTGTTCCTAGATACCATTGCCTTCCTCATATTTCGAGATAGAAGCAGTTCGTGGCTCAAGGCTTTGAAAAGAGAAGACTTAGGATATCGGTTTAACAGGGGTGAGCTAAACGGTGACGATTCAGTTGAAGACGTCGTGTCACTGTCCATGTTGGGCTGCCAGTTAAAAGATCGAGGAGAAAGCCTGGAAGACAAGTTATTGAGGCTGAAGGAGGATGGAGAGGAAGATGGGGAGGTGGCAGGGCACAATTTAGGGCACAAGCTAGAGCGACTTCGAGGGAGAAGTAACGGGGAAGTGGAGTCATTGTGGAAGAGGGATTCTTTCCTGCGAGTATGAGGGCTCTCCAGTAAAGTGCAGAAGCCATAGCAGGTTTGTGTTTTGGCTAAATGCGGAAGAGAAAGAGCCGCTTGACTATGCGGGTCTGCGTTTGTAGTTTCCTCGTCACTGCAAACTTCACACGGGCTTTCATCCACACTCTCCACTTGGATGATATGCGGACTGGATACTTCCTGGCGTATTAGTTCAATGTCACTTCCTGGTGCTGACTGCACATTTCGTGGAACTCGGCCGGTATCGGGATTGGAGTGCAGGGTAGGGATGGTGGGAGGGATGCAAAATTCTGGGATGTTGTCCGGAGTGATGACGTTGGGACAAAGGGAAATCCGTTGGAGCTTGTCGACTTTTTCGCCGAACATGACGCTGCCAAGTTTGAGTTTGAATTCTTCTGAGGGCATGGGTAGGCCGGATCTGTCCACGGATACACGGAGCTTCTCCACAACCCACATGGGAATCCTCAGGGCACAATCTGTAAAAAAAAAAAAGGAAAATATAACAGAACTGCTTTAGAAAGTATGCATGTTGGGACTATAAGCATACGGACCTTTTGAAAGAAACACTATGGCCCTGTTTCCCAAAGGAGAACTAACTCTGATTTTAATTCTTAACTCAGAGTTATCCTACTCAGACTGGGCCAACTCAGAGTTTTCTGTTTAAAAAAAAAACAGGTTTGGAGTTTAGTCAGACAACTCTGAGTTTGTTCATCTTCAGTTTGACAGAGTGGAGAAGCAGTTATCAGTGGAGCCAAGAAAAGAGGATTCACCATGACAACGGTAAAGCAGAGGAGGTGGTCACATTTAGAGGAAAAGGAAGTCATGTGACAGTGGAGAAGTCATATTCAGGTTGAGGTGATGTAAAAGTTATAGATTAATAAATAATTAGTTGGATACCCATAAAAAAAAAAACATTATACTATTTATATTGTACTCAATGGTACAGAAATATGAAAAAAATCTTAATTTTCATCAGAACATTGCACACTGCATTTTTGGCTAATCTCAATATTCTTAATATTTCAGATAGTGAAGTGTATTTGTGTTTTTTAAACCTGACATTGTTCAGTTTAATAGTCTGTATTTGCATGACATCAACATTTTAGTTAATAAAAGTTGACTGATAAATAATTGTATAATGTAAATGTATGAATGTAAAATAAAAGTATAAAAGTTATCATCATCCACTAAACTCTTCTCAATACTTTTTAGTGTTCCCAGTGTTTTTGTAAATGAGGAAATAAATTATCCAATCAGATTGCTTCTTCAGACAGCAGCAGGAGGAGAGTCTGGGTTAAACTCAGAGTTAGAGGAAGAAAACCTGCTCCACATCCCGAGTTTAGTTAAACTCTCTTTGTGAGTTTCCCTCTCTCCAGGGTTAACATACTCTGAGTTTGGACTAAACCTGCTTCTTGAAACAGGGCCTATGTCATTTGTTAAAGTGGATTTCCAAGAAAACTATTCTCATGAACTGGAAATCACGACACACCATCTCACTGGAACAATCTGCTCACAGAATTTCTCTCACTGGAATACATCACCTCCCCCCACTCATACCCAACCCTCCCAATCAGCTATCTAACTTCCAAATTTGATTCACTTTATTTTATTGTTTTCATTATTTTATTAATTAGTCTATTTAATCATTTGTTTGTTTGTTTTCTAATTTCACCATTCTCAAAAAATACACACACTGACACACCTTACTATATCCATTTACACTAACATCACAAACCTGTTATTTTTTAATTCTTTTATTTTTTGGTATTGCTATTCTATTGTCACTATTTGAATTACTATTGCTATTACTAACATTAATAATATTGCTATTGTTATCTTTATATTTATTATTGCTATTGTTGTTGCCAGCACCACTACCATTGTCAATACCATTAATACTGTATTATAAATAAAACTATTATTATTAACACTTTCTAGTATACCCCCTCTTCCCCCACTTCCCTCATGTGTAATGCATCGTAATAGATTATAGTATTAAACATAGGTAAAAGGAAATACACATGCATACAGGCTATAGCAAGACTGATGGGACAGCCTCCCTGCCCCAGGGGGAAGGCACCATACCAAATATCCTGCTACCTTTTAATGCAACCTTAACCTACACCCCCTACACCAAAAAAAAAAAAAAAATGCATTCTTCATCAATAGATCTGAAAATAATAATTATATTTATAATAATAAACTAGTAGGGGTGGTAGAGGGGAATGGGAGGGGTGACTCCTCTTGGGACAAATCTCAGAATCTCTGGCGTACAGGGGGAAGGTGGTGGTGGTGATGACGACTTTGGTTGCTATTTGATTTATTATATTAAGTGCAAATCTTATCTTATCTTTTGTAATTGTAAATGTCTGTCACACAATAAAATAATATTAAGTGTTTCCAAAAATGAATTCATGGAGACAATAAGCTCACATGTATGCACTGTTGTGTTTCAGGAACAATAGCAAGGCAATCTTTTAATTCTCCAACTCCACATTCTGAGATGGAAAAGAAGAGCTGCATAACATGAATACATCAGAATGAATACATTTAAATCCACCTGATCCCAGTATAAAGCCTTACTGCATTACATTAGCCAATTGCACTGTATGTAAGAAATGTATGCTACGATTTCTGTCACTAATGACTTTTTACTATTTGTGACTGATTTGACATACACTGTAAGCACACACACTGTTGACTTGGATCACATTTGTTGATATTAAAATATATTGTCCTGTCCTGACAAAAATAATACTACAGCATCACCTAAAATTCAAAAGGTTAGAGGAGACAGAATGGATTAGACACAAATAGTGCCACATAAAAACTTTATTGAATTGTTTCCTTACCTTATAAATATCAGCTGATGCCTGAGACTGTGCTGAAGCAGATGGAAGTAAAGTTTTATTTGGAGACGAGCTTTTGGCTGCAGTTCTCTTGTGTCCAGTCCAGCAGCTCTGAGACTGTTCCAGAGCAGAGGCCAGTTTAACTCCAGCCACTTCAACACACGCCCCTCAGGAAGATGATGCTATCACAGGCTCCGCCCCTACTCCGCTTGCCCACTAGTTCCCATGGCAACGCTTGAACCACACAACAGAGGGCCCTTCAGCTTCTGTGCTGTTAGAAAGATAAGATTATTACCACTATAGTTTTAAAACAGGACGCTGTCAGCTCTGTTGTGTGTTTTTCCATTTCTTGACATCAGGCTGTATGACCTTGTGTAACGGAAACAGTCACAGGCTGATTAGATATGAAGTACTGTATCTGTTTGAAAGTGAGGAAAGTTCACTGGATAAAGAACCCAAAATAGAAGTTGAAGGTGATAAACCCAACCTGAACAAAATATTATCCTGTACAAAACATCTCACTTTACCCTTTTGTCAAAACTGAATTAAGACTGAAAACAGGCTTCATATCATCTGTTTTACTTAAGGACAAAGTTTAATGGCTCACTTGTTTCCCATTTTAGATAAATCCTGTTGTTAAATTTGCAGTAACTACAAATTTGACAGTAATCCAAAGGTAAAATGCAATAACTGCAGCTCAGAATGTCTGATGATATCAAACACAGTTACTGCACACTGCCTTTGTTTTACTGTGAGATCTGTGTAGTTACTGCAAAATGTGGAAACTATTTTAGTTCAAACTCTGAAATGAGGCACAACTCAGCCATGAAACTTTGACACTACCTTTGTCAATACACATGCTTATTTACTTTATGATATTGACTATCAAAGTGCTCAGTAGATATGATTTTCAGGAAATCCCATATAAAGTACTTTAATTCCACATTTGGAAAAGGTCAAATCAGTGGTGATGTTTGTGATTGATAAAAAAGCTACTACTATGACAAAGTTTATATTATTACACTATTATTATTGTACCTGTAATGTATCAGAGGGACAAAATCAAAACTTTAAAACCATTTTTTTTTTTCATTTTCACTGTTCTCACAGATACTGCGTTTTTCCTTTGTATGCAGTATTACCAAAGCATATTTCCACATCCCATTATTTACTGTGTATCACTGTATCACACTAGGCCTCAGGAACAGGAGCTTACCCAGTGGTGGACAGTAATAAAGCAA
Source organism: Bostrychus sinensis (assembly GCA_020698575.1). Classification (NCBI taxonomy): domain Eukaryota; kingdom Metazoa; phylum Chordata; class Actinopteri; order Gobiiformes; family Eleotridae; genus Bostrychus; species Bostrychus sinensis. The sequence goes on from CM036251.1 coordinate 35,268,375, forward strand.
ATTTACTTGAGTACTGTACTTAAATATAGTTTTTAAGAATCTGTACTTTACTTGAGTTTTTTTTTTTTTTTTTTTTTTTTTTTTAGCATAAATGTACTACTTTTACTCCACTACATCTAAAAGATAAATATAATATGTTTTACTCCACTACAGTTCTAAAAAAGCAAAAGTAACTTCTGCAGAGAAATTGTCTTAAAACTGAAAACTGACTTATAGCCTAAAGATAATCATTTACAAATTATAATTTATACTTTAAGACTTTTTGTAAAGTAAATGTACACATATGTCTCAATTATTGCTCTGAGGAAGTAAAAAGAACCTCTGGACACAATCTGGAAGTGATTTAGCTTTTGCTTTGATCATTATTTGCATGATTCTATAATAAACCAATTTAAAAAGAATTGATTAGTACAATGATAAAACCCAGCCTTATTTATAATACGTATGGCTGGTTTTTGCTGTAGAACAATCTTATCTATTATGGTTTTAGAAGTTGATCCCCACATTTCCACACTAAAATGAGTCTGACGTCTCATCTTTAGAGGGGAGGATTAAGAATGTATGAAAATGTATTTGATTCATATTTATGGAGCTGCAAATTTGTGACTTGAATGTAGAAGAAATTTCACTCAAAATAATTTACTGCATTCATTTGAAATACATTGTGAATAAAATGTTTGAATACTTAAGTATTTTTGAAAGCACATACTCCAGTACTTTAACTCAAGTAAAAATTTGACCTAGCAACTTTTACTTGTATTGGAGTAATATTTGACCAGGAGGATCTATATTTTTACTCAAGTAATGAAGTTGAGTACTTTGCCCACCACTGTACTTACCTTGCTGTAGGTGTATAATCCTGCATTGTTCTGCTAATTTTACTAACTTCTCATTGCTGTTCTAGGAAAAACAAAACAGACTTGAGAGAAAATGCATGAGCCAGTCAAATCTTTGCTGCCCCCTGGTGGTGAGATACGAGTCAGCTGTAAATCTGGTGATGACACTTTTGATACAGAGCAAACCTTATCATTATACTGTATTGCTAGTCGTATTTTTATTATCATGCAGTTATAGATTTACTGAACAAAACATGTAAGGTGTGTGTGTGTGTGTGCGTTGATCAGTAGATTGAGATATTGCACTATCCATTTGTCTTTGGAGAGACAGTATTGTACTTCAACAAAACAAAAACTTCCTCTCAGCTCAGGTACTTAGCTTCATAGTTTTTAATTGGAAAAAGAGGTTGTTTGTGTCTATTGAATGGACCAAAGGTCACTGTGGTAATGAGATGTTACTGCCACTGGGACACTAGACAAGAGTCCTGAGGGAAGACACTACTCACAAGGGTTTCTTTAAACATCACACCAGAAACCTATAACGCAACAGGAGGAGAAGGAGTCAGGTCAACTTTGTTGTGTATGTGAGAGAGAGAGAGAGAGAGAGAGAGAGAGTGTGTGTGTGTGTGTGTGTGTGTGGGGGGGGGGGGGGGGTACACAGATCAGGTTTGGGAAGACACATGGAGCGTTTCCTCCTGGGCTGGAGCAGGGCTGGATTTTATTTCACCTGCATCAGTTTTCCTAGCGGTCCTGTGTAATACTCATCATTACTTTATATTACTGTGGTGAGACATGAAACTAACTCGATACCAGTGAGCTCTACTGTCTTCCAGTGATTACATAAACTGTATTTACATAATATTTACAGAACAAATCAAAATATATATTTATTCAAAGAGAAGAGTCCCACATTGGTCTGACATCAAGCATTTTAGCTTTAATCCCCAGTTATTTACATCTGGATCTGATACACAACTCAGAAGATGGCGACCAACCTGACTTTGAGATCCTTCATCACACAGCAGCAAGACACTGAGCCAAACACAACAACACAACACAGAACCTCAGCAGATTTTAGACTGGATCAGTCTCCAGATTTACATTCTACAGAGCAGGGATTCACACTCAGAGGTGTGGAGATCCCCAGGCCTACGCAAGCAAAATGTTTTTTTCTTAGAATCTCGGAAATAAATGATCAAAAGAAAAAATTTGTGTTTGTTTCATATTGAACTTTAGAAGTGTCCCACAGACTGATGACAAGGAAGTGATTATCTGAATTTTATGTTTTGTTCAATTTTGTTTTTATGTGTAAATGATTGTTTAAAAGGAAGTTATTCAAATTATTATTATTTTTTGTGGTAAATTTAATGTATAATTAATTAAATCTAAATAATTATCAAACATTGATTATGTTTATTTTTAACAGAAACCACTTTTTTTAAAGAATCATCAACACGTATGAGAAAGGGGGTACACATGGTATGACAAAAGAGCCCAGGGGGTACATGTGACAAAACAGGGTGGGAACCATTACTATAGAGCAGGGATGTAAGCTGCTAAAGAAGAGACTCAACCCCCAAAACAAGCTTCAACTGAAAGAGACTGCAGTGTACTCCTGGAAAAGCGTCTCAGAAAAAGAGTGTGGAAGTCTGGTGATGTGAGAGTGTCTGACAATGTTTTTTACAGGAAAGGAATCTGCGAGTCTTAGTCACTTTATTATCTTTTAATCGAAAAAGCCTTATACATCCTCATCATGTGACTTCTCTGAGTCAAACGTCCTCCCACCGTCCAAACACATGCTTGTACAGGTGACCTGGAGACTCTAAATGTCCAGTAGTGAATGAATGTGAGAGTGAATGGCTCTCAGAGTGTGTGTCAGTCTGAGACTACCACTGTCTAAGGTGTACCCCACCTCAGGCCCAAAGTAGCTGGGACAGGTTCAGACATCTTCTCTACATCATGGACAACACATCGGAGACATTCTGCACCACTCGAGTGTAAGAAGTCAAATGGAACACAGGCCTCTGCCACATGACTCCAATTCAGAATAAGTTTACCCCTCAGCAACAATGGCACTCTGTTAGGTTTTTCAAATATATTTTTTGCTCTCATTTTGGTATTTTTCATGCTAGAGTGATGTTATTTGACATAGATGTTAATTTGTAAATGAATTTTAGAATTTCATCATCAACTGAAAAAAAAAAAAAAAAAAAAAAAAAAAAAAAAAAAAACAACTGAATTTTCTACTGTCTAGACAAAAAACTCACATTTTTCCTCTTAAAGCCCTTTTTGGTCCCATTGACTTACATTACAATAATTTAGTCCCACTCTGCTGCCATTACAATACAGAAAAGTTAAATCATGTTAATTCCTCTGTAACTTTGTCAGTCAGAGGATAAAAAATACACAAACAAAAAAAAATCACCACCAGATCCATCATTTTCTTATTGCATAGTGGGAAATAATTCCCTTATAATTCCATTAGATAACAGTGACTGTAGACCAGGCCTCTCAGGGCTTTAAGAGGAAAAACAGTTTCCACCCTTTTTTGTGTGATTTTCTGTTCTTTCTTTTTTTTGTAATGGCACAAAAAGTAAAAATGTATTAAATCAGTGTTGAGGCTAATCAGAGACCTATCATGGACTGGTAATCTGGTAAAAAAAAAAAAAAAAAACTTTGCATCTTTAAATAGTATATAATAAATAAATAAATAGTAAATAATCCATGTTTTAGTTACAAATCTGTGGGAATTATGTGAACAAACTGCATTTAGATGGTTAAAAATATATTAATGAATTCACTTTTGCTATGTACAATGAGGACAGGGGTTAATGATTAAAAAACAAGAAAAAAAGTTTTTTTCTTCATGTTTTATATTTTTAAATGTGACCCGGAGACCTCAAAGAGCAAGAGAAAGAGTGTTTTTTATTTGTTTGTTTGTTTTTGTTTTTTTAAGAAGAGTGTGAGGATCAAAATCCTTCTCCTGACTTACAAGGCTGTAAATGGTATGGCCCCATCCTACATTAATGATGTTACAGTGCCATACCAACCAAGCAGAGTACTGCACTCACAAAATGCAGGACTATTAGTGGTTCCCAGGGTTTCTAAAACTACAGTTGGAGGTAGAGCCTTTAGTTACCAAGCTCCTGTTTTATGGAATCAGCTTCCAGCTCATGTTAGAGAGGTAGATGTCCCAGTGACAACTGGACCTTCTCTGACCCCATCTGTGCTCCTGCCCCAACCTGTGGGCCCTCAACCTCACCTCCTATGGACTCCCTGGACCCCTAATTTTGAGTCACATTAATAGTTTATTGTTTACTTGGTTATTTTGGGTAATAGCCTACATTTACCCTAAAATATAAGATACTTTTTGCCAATGTTACTTCTTTATTACGACTAAATAATGTCACCTAAAAAGTGTGTTAAAGTTTACCCAAAAATAGTGTGCTTAGTGTCTGTTAAGCTAGTCCCACCTCTCTTTTGAAAATGTCACTTTTTTATTATTAAAGGGGTGTGTCGTCCTGGGCCTCAGGGTCAAAAGGGCCCAGAAATGGTCCCTCTTCTTATATTTTCATGGGCCCATATGAAGCCTTTTTGCCCCAGGCCCCAGCAAACCTGTTGCTGGGCCTTCTTGAGGTTCATTTTTTATCAATTTTCCATGGTTAAAATTATTAGAAAATACTGCTTTATTATTACTGGTTATGATTCAGTAGAAGACCTATTTCATACACAGTTAATTTTTACACAATTTTCTTCTGTAAACACTATTACAAAAAACAGATAGCTTTTACCTTTTTTAAATGATTGTGTATTACCTGACACAGAGGGGTAATATCTATCCCAATAATCAATGCAAATTGTTACCCAACTTTTTTGAAGTAAATTCTAACACTTTTTTTTATAGTGTACCTCACCCCCACTCCCCTGCCTGGATGAGGCCCACCTGCTGCATCCTTACAGACCTGAACTATGATCCTATAGATGAGCTAATGGACTAACACATTTTGCCTGTCTGTCCTGGGATCCTCTAGATCTCTGCTTCAGTATGGTCATGGTTTAGTTTAGTTTAGTTTAGTGTAGTTATGGTTTATCTTTTATTGTCTCTTTCCTTTTATTCTGGGTTATCTTTGATTGTGTGTTAATGTTTTAATAATTGTATGTAAATCCCTTTGAGGAGACTGTTGTAATATTCGGTTATATAAAACTCAATTGAATTGATTCATTGATTTCCAAAATGTCTGCGTGATTAACAAAAATTCCACTGGGGGGCGGTACATTCACGCTTATAAATATGTCCCTAAATACCCGAATCCTTGGCTTTTATATTTGCACGAGTTTTGTTAATCGGACTGAATCGGTTGACATTCTGACCAGTGTAACATGACATATGTTCACTATTTATCTTTATGAATGATAGTTTAATCCCTGACTGAGCCAACCATCAGTGTAGCCCATCTAATAACTGCAGGAGACACATGATTATGAATACAAACATGATTTTCAGGGCTTGGCATTAACTTTTTTGCTTACTGGACATTTTGGCTAGTGTTCTTTAAAGGCTACTATCCTTTTAGGTTTTTCATAGATGTTAAAATGTTGACTCATTTGTAGTATTTAAGACAATAATCTGTTGTTTTTACAGTTCTTTTGAAAATTACCCCTGAAAAGCAGTGGTGGAATGTAACAAAGTAAAAAGTACTTAGTTACTTTACTTAAGTACAATTTTCATGTATCTGTACTTTACTTGAGTACATTTTCCAAGGGGTACTTTTAATTCCCTATATTTTAGAGCAAGTACTGCACTTTTTACACCACTACATTTCTAATAATAATAATAATAATAATAATAATAATAATAATAATAATAATAATAATAATAATTCAACCAGACAAAGTGGCCAGTGAGACTGAATATGTTACTGGGCAAAATGGAAATCTATCCACATTTGGCCCAGTTGGCTGGTGTTAATGTCAAGCCCTGAGTATTCAGCTTGTGATCGGATCAAAGGCTAAATCCATGCGGTTTGTCCTATAGGCAGCTGCATAGGGCCCCACAGACATTAGAGGGCCCCAAGGCTTATCCATTATTTACTTAGTCTGCTAGCTTGTGCCACTTGTTTTTGCTAAGGGTCTATCTGAAAGTGGGGCCAATGCAGTCTGTGTATTAATTTCTGTTTACCTGGGCCCCCCATTGCTAAGTTTGCAAATCATAATTGTCTCAAAGTATTCATCCCCTTAGAAGTAGTCAGTCAGGGTTTTATTAAAATTACATTAAAATATAGTAGCATTTAAAAGGTCTCAAAAATCACTCAGAGGCAGGGCCCTTCCTATAGGCAAAGTAAGCGACTGCATATGGCCCCACAGGCATTAGAGGGCCCTCATACTTCTTTAGCACTGTCTACATTTGACAGATTTGGCAACTCTTGAGTGAATGAATTTTTTTTTTTTTTTTTTTTTGCTACTTGATACATCTTGTCATAGAGTTAATCTGAAACAGGGACCAATGCAATAAAGGCTTTTTACTGCCTGTTTACTGCCCCTAATGTTAAAGTAGCAACGTTTGTAAGTCAAAAATGAAAGCATTCATAAGTGTGGTAGGAAAAAAATCACTGCTTTGAAAGAAATAAAACGAAATAAAACGTATACTGTGGTAATTTTACTTCACAAACTTGTCTTGATTAAGGCCCCCAAATGTGTAGAACCGGCACTGCTCAGAGGGTTGGTCTTCAAACCTTTCCTGCTTAGGGCCCCCAAATGTACAGAACCGGCACTGTTTGTCTGTCCTGCTACTGAGACGGCGGACAGTATTTTGCTTAAGCCCACTTCTTCTCTCTGACCCTCTGATCCTTGGTGACACTCGGACATTTTTATGCAGAGTGGTCATCTCTGAATTCCTGCTGTCAGTTTTCTCCTCTAGACACTTCCTCCTCTCGCGCGCGCGTGTCGGTGGGAGATGGAGAGGCTCGGTTCGTTGTGTGACGCCGCTTCCTCTCCTCTCTCTGCTCCCTTTTTCATCTCTCTCCACTGTACGATAAACGAGGAGGGGCTTGGTGCGCGTGCTGGAAGGAGACAGCAGGGGCCGATGTGTGTCGCCTGCTGGTAGCCTCCCCATACATCCAGGTCAGCCCCCGTGCACTGGGCCAGCCACCAAAGCAGACCGTCAGGTAGGACTGTGAGGACCTGTGCGTCCATTTTTTAAGCTCTTAAAAAAATTGTGCGTTTCTTTGGGAAGCGCGGTGTTGTTGGAGGCTGCTGCTAACCTCAAACGGTGGACCGCGCGGTGTTGGCTCAGCAGAACAGCGCTGGAAAACGTCGCTATCCAGTGGGCTTTCCGCGTGATTTGTGACATGTAGCGCTGCTCCACAATCGGGCGTTTCATCTCCGGATACAATCGCTTGCCTTTCCCCCCCTGCGCCTGTCAGACATCTTCAGCAACCTGAGTGTGGCCATGACAGGCTGCTGTGACATTGACTCGTAGAAAGAAAGAGGTAATAACAAGCATAGTTCACACTGGCCTATTTGTTTGGCTTGGTTGGTGTTAGGGTGGTGTGCAGGTTTTGGTCAGATTTGGTGAGGTGGAGGAGGCTGAAAGGCGCATCCAGATAGCCTTGCACAGCCCCAATGTAAGACTCGGACTTGACCTCAATGTTATCTGCTGAGCTCAACATCAAAGCTGACAGTGTAGGCTGTGCGTGCGCGTGCGCGTGAGGATGTGCGAGGCTGTGCGTGTGCGTGCGTGTGAGAATGTGCGAGGATAAAGCTACGGATTGTTTGAAGGAGGCGGACAGTGCCGTGGGAGGCTTCACTGGGAAGAGACAGGGTTTGGTTTGGGAAGACACATGGAGCGTTTCCTCCTGGGCTGGAGCAGGGCTGGACATTTCACCTGCTCATGGGCCAAAGTTCAGACCAGTTTTCCTAAAGCAGCCAAGTGTTACACTGTAATATTTCAAGAGTAAATTTTACCCTCTGTCAGAGTGTATATGGTCCTTATCTATATAGTGTTGAATTTACTCTCTTTAGGGTCACGGTGTTAGTGGAGAGATCAGAGATCAGATCCATGAGTGACATCATCATAAAGGAAATAGGGGATGCAGTCTTTTATCCTTTAGTAACTGAATATTAAGCTTCTAGTATTCATTCATTCTTCTGCGTCAGCTTATTCCTGTTAGGGGCCGCAGGTGACTGGAGCTTATCCCAGTAACTTTGGGCCTTAGGCAGGGAACACCCTGGACAGCTAGTCTCAGACTGACACAGAGACATACACAGAGTCACCAATTCACCAGCATATGCATGTGTTTGTATGGTGGGAGGAAGCTGGAGGATCAAACCCACAGTCTCCTTGCTGAAAGGCGAGAGCATTAACCGCTCTGCCACCAAGCCCCTCAAGCTCCTAGTGTGTCAGCAGCAATGCAATGGTTACTAGGGGGATGATCACAGGGTACTAAAGTTTTCAACCACTGCACATTCAAAGATGGGAATAACTGAGTTAAAAGGCAGCCTTTTACATCTTTAAAATGTCAGTTCATGTGTGGCATTGTACACCAGTGTCAAGGTGCTGTTTTCATTTTTCACTTATATTTCAACACTAAAGAGTGAGTCATTTTAACACTGTATAGAAAAGACCTGGAAAATGAAAGCGTACGCTTATCTTTTTGTGATGTTATTGTGGTGAGTCATAAAACTAATTCAGTACCAGTAAGCTCTGCTCTTTTCCTGTGATCACATATATATGTATTTACATGATATTTACAGAACAAGTCTAAATATATAATATTTATGCAAAGAGAAGAGTCCCACATGGTTTTGACATCAAGCATTTTAGCTTTTATCCCCAGTTATTTACATCTGGATCTGATACACAACTCAGAAGATGGCGACCAACCTGACTTTGAGATCCTTCATCACACAGCAGCAAGACACTGAGCCAAAACACAACAACACAACACAGAACCTCAGCAGATTTTAGACTGGATCAGTCTCCAGATTTACATTCTACAGAGCAGGGATTTAACAAGCTAAATATGTGACCCCATCACAATAACCTACGACTGAAAGAGGCTGCAGTGTTAGCCTGGAAAAGCGTCCCAAAAGAAGAGTGATATGAGCGAGTCTCAGGCCTGATGACGTTATTGGATCCTAAGTCTTGGTCACTTAAAGCTGAACTAAGTCACTTTTTTACTTTAAATAAACAGTTTGGAGTCCGTATGATGGTTATATGAGTTTAAAACAAAAAAAATGTAAACAAAAAGAACCTTGGCCATTATGTGAAACATATTTTGTATTGCTAATAATGCATCTGAACTGTTGTTATCAGTAAAACTAATATTTGATTTAAACATGTTTACATCATAGCTTGGGACACATGAAGGTAATTTTTTCCATCAAATATGCTTATAACAGTACGCAGCCCATATACACAGTAGACTTACAAGAACTTACTAAATAAAGCACATTCTTGTGGGTGGGTAAGATATTTATAAAACCACTATTGATAGAATTAGTGGCCAAATTCACATTCATCTCTTAAAAAAGACATAATTCTCTGTTATTACTTACAAATTATTGATCTTAAATCTATTTAAGTACATATAAGTGCAACACTGGAAAACTTGACTTAGATGTCCCAATTTGACAACTTAAGACCTAGATGAACAACATTTAATACCTGCATATAAGATTTATTACTTTTCAGGCCTTGATTTTGGCAACATCAAATTTAATACTTTTTTTAAATACTTTTTTGGGGCTACCTTGTTTCATTGTGAATAACTTATCTGTAAAACTAATATTTATCATGTTTATCATACCATACCACATCCCCTTGGCACACGTGGTTAATTTTTATGAAATATATATATATACATACACTGCTCTCATCACCTTTAATATTCTGAAGGTCTGTTTCTTATTTGGAGCCAGTGTTGTTCATGATCGTGTGAATTCCCTCTGAGCTGTCACACATGCTCCGTCATCAGGAACACATTCCTGGTCGGAATTCCCCAGGAAATGTTCAGTGGATGGTGGGAAGCGGGGTTTAGGAGCCAGTGGAGAGTGTGATTGTTGAAGCGTATTTCATGTGGAGAGTAGGAGGTAGGACACACCCAGTGCTCTGTCTCTGTGATCACTGCCTCTTTAGACTTGGCCCACCTCCAGAGCTCTTCCTAAAGTGTATGAGCTGGCAGCTTTCTGCACTCCCCTTCAACCTGAAATCTTTGTTTCCTGTATTTCTCTCAGCAGACCGAAGCAAGACGTCGATATGTGAAAGTTAGTGTGAGACACAGATGGCCCGTTCCACAACACTTTCAGAACACATTCACAACTAACACCAGACTGAGAAGATGTCGTTAGATGGCACTAAAATAATTCGGCAGTAGGGGCTCATACTTTCTCACGACTAGATTTTGATGACATGCAACATGTTCCAGCGTTTGTCCATTGTTAAATGCTTTTGATGCTTGTTAGCTTGACATACAGCATATAGTGATACTGTGCATGTGTCTGTCACTGAAGGGTTGGTCCAGTCAGTTTGATCTATTGTCATTGCCTTTGGCAAGACACTTCACCCTGGCCTGTATAAATGAGTGTGTGAGAGTGTGTGATTGGTTGGCTACAGAAGTAGCTCACCACCACCGAGCAGGGGCAGTGAATGAAAAATGAAATTGTAAAGTGTTTTTGAGTGTCCAAAAAAGCGCATAAGACCGATGCATCATTATTTATTATTAACATGCTCAGTGCTGTATCTGTGCCATAGCATTCTGATTGAATGGCTATAATGTGATGATATGACTGGTATGTGTTTGTATGTCATGTGTCGACTCACATCAACAGGCTCTCGTGTCCTGAGGTCTGTTAGCAACAGACGAGGATTATTGCACATTATCTTTACATACACTGTCACCTTTGACTCTCATTATGGAGCTTATGGAGCTTGTAGTAAAATTGTAAAAAATAAAATAAAATAAAAAAATCAATAAATATTGTCACACACATATTTAGGTATTTCACAACATTTACAATATAGTTTTATTTATTAAAAGACTGTTAACCATGTATTTCATAAAAAAAAACAACATTTCCATAAAACATTATTATTTTATCCTCACTTACACTTATAACCTATTTTAAGCGCTACAGGGGCCAGAATGTACTAACAACTACTGTTTCTGAGGGTGAGTTGTAATTTAGAGGGGACCAAAACCAAACTGCAAAGATAACCTCCATGTACAGTTAGGTCCATAAGTAGTTGGACACTGACACAAGTTTTGTTGGGTTTTGTTGAATACAAGTTCAGCTGTTTACTACAACATATTCAAAATACACTTATATAATTCATATGCACCTAAAGTGCAGACTCTCAGCTGTAATTTGAGAGTATTCATGCCCAAATCAGATGAAAGGGTTTAGGAATCACAGCTCTTTAATCTGTAGCCACCTCTTTTTCAGGGGCTCAAAAGTAATTGGACACACTGACATTACCATAAATAAAATGTTCATTTATAAAACTTTGCTGAGAATCCTTTGCAGGTGATGATGTCTGGAGCCCAGGGACATCACCAAACACTGGGGTTCCTTCTTTGTGATGCTCTGCCAGGCCTTTACTGCAGTTGTTTTCAGTCGTTTCTTGCAGGTGAAATGTAGCTCAATCTTGTCGAGATCTGGTGACTGACTCGGCCATTGCACTTTTTTATTTGCCTTAAAAAACTCCTGGGTTGCTTTTGCAGTATGTTTTGGGTCATTGTCCGTCTGTACTGTGACATGCCGCCCATCAACTTTGTGGCTTTAGGCTGAGTCTGAGCAGAAAGTTTATCCTGATATACTTCAGAATTCATCCGGCTGCTTCTGTCTACTGTCACATCATCAGTAAACACCAGTGACCCAGTGCCATTGGAAGTTCTGCAGCTCATGCTTCGCACCAAGTTTTACAGAAGATTTGCTGTGCTTTGGATCATGAGCCGTTTTGAGTTTTTTCCAGACTTTTCTCTGCCCATCATTCTGGTACAGTTTGGTCTGAGTCTCATCTGTCCAAAAAACTTCTGTATTTTCTCTCATGAAGTCTTCTGGTTAGGGTGGACCTAGCCACTGATAGATCTACTTCCTGGAGAGTGTTCTGCTCTAAGGTGGATGTTCTGAAGGGGTTTTTCATAATTTTTTTATTCAGCCTAAGGATGGTCTGGTTCACTTCCACTGAGAGACTGTATAGGCACTTTTCCACTAGGTTGGGACGGGGCAGGACGAGTCGGTTTGGGGGTGTTTCCACTTCCCAAAGTGTTGCAAAGTGTTGCCAAAAAACTTTCCAAACTGTCCTACTTTTGGCACTACTCCAAGATGATTGCTGCAAGCTGATTGGACGAGAGAGAATTCTCATGTCAGGCAAAAACAACAAGACAAAGAAAAGCTATTTTTATTTTTTTTAAATCAAACACGTATTTGTCTTTGTGATAAACAGCTGTATTCCAAGAGAGGACAAGCTAATGTGTATGAGCAACAGCTGTTTCCGGTTTAACAAAAAAAACGTAGTACGACTCTTGCGTTGATAATCTAAAGGTTTAATTTTTAGTTTAGAATGCATTAAACACGGGTTAAACTCATGTTGTTATATGTTCAGAGGTTAAAATGTATTAAAGTGGAGCAGAGAAGTAAATTTAATGCACTAAAAGCTGGCGGTAAACCTGAAGTAGTCTCCTGTTTACTGAAGCTCATACAGATTTAGCTCCAGCCTCACACAGACACACACCAGCCTCACACAGACACACACCAACCTCACACAGACACACACCAGTCTCTCTCACACACACACACACACACACACCAGCCTCACATAGACACACACCAACCTCACACAGACACACACCAACCTCACACAGACACACACCAGCCTCACACAGGCACACACCAGCATCACACACACACACATCAGTCTCTCTCACACACACACACCAGCCTCACACAGACACACACCAGCCTCACATAGACACACACCAGCCTCACACACACACACACACACACACCAGCCTCACACAGACACACACCAGCCTCACACAGACACACACCAGCCTCACACAGACACACACCAGCCTCACACAGACACACACCAGGATTTACGCTTGTCTTTTTATTAAATGTTGCCAGTGCCTTTATGTTTTAAAAGTGAGTTTCAAACATATTTTTATCTCATTTATTAACACAACTTTTGTTGTGCTCATGTGATGTCAGTGTTTATGTAACAGAAGCCAGTCTCCTGGACCCAGAGTCATGGAAACACCAGCAGGTTTTGGGGATACCTGTTCTAAGGCATGCCATACTGACACTTCCCGTACCGTTGTGCCTAGTGGAAAGGCGCCTTTTTTTTGTGGGTACACAGCAACAGCTTTCAAATGCAACTGTAACACCTGGAATCAAGTCCAGACCTTTTACCTGCTCAGTTTATGATGGACTAATGAGAGAAATAGCCCATGCAGCTAAAGACATATATTTAGAATCAACTGTCCAATTACTTTTGAGCCCCTGAAAAAGAGATATAGCCTAACTCTAACCTTAACCCGTTGCCCTAAACCTAACCCTAACCTGGCTGAACAAAGAGCTAACTTCTAAAACTTGTTGTGGTTTGGAATTTAGCTTTTTCAAAGTGAGGACAGCCCAAAATGTCACTCTGGTTAAAAACACTTTCTTGTTGTCACACACCCATGGACATCCACACTTGATAAGTTATACATGATCACACTGTTGTTGTTGTATGAGCCGGGACTTTGTCTGTTTTATTTATTTATTTATTTTAAGGTGGACAGTTTAGTTACAGTCTTTATATCAGCAGGCAGAGAGTTCCATAGGTTTGCTCCTTTCACAAAAAAAAAAAAAAAAAAAAAAAAAAAAAAACGCAGGGAGAAGGAACGTCTTCTGCTAAACCAGATTGAAGCGCTCTCAGAGAAAGTCTGGAGCACTTGTACACCTCTAACTCTAACTTCATGTTAAGTGTAAACGTGTGTGAGTGAAGTGTCACTGTCTGCTCTTGCACGGCAGCAGCTCCACGCAGGGTTGCCAGATCAATAAATTAGCTGACGATTATTTCAATAATCAAATATAATCAATTCATCCTATTAGTTGTTGCAGCCCTAACAAAAAGTAAACCAAACAGGCCACCACAATCAGATGACCAAAGCCTTCCTGTTCAGAGCGCCATAGAAACCACAAAAAAATAAAAATAAAAATATATATATGAAATACCAACATGAAATGTGAGCAACCAAACATGAATCACTCATTTTAAAACAAATGAACTGATGGTATGAGTGGGAGGACACAGCAGTTTGATATGTGAATTTCTACTTTGATTGCAATAAAATTACAATTTTTTTTTTTATATTTTCTTACCCAAATGTTGTGAAGAGCAGCCCAAATTTTATAAACCAGCCCAATGCTATTTTTTCCAGCCCAAGGTGTTCAGAAGAAGCCCAGTTGGGTGGCAACCCTGGCTCCATGTGTAAGCCTCATTGACACTGCCCCACTGTCAGTGACCTCTAAGGGCGCTACAGTATACACACAGGAAAAAAAGAATTCTATTACGCTACTGTCTGTTACAGTTCTGTCTGCCTTTAACATCAAAGACCCCTTTCAGTAGGTCACATGATCACTGCCACAGGAGTCACATGACCATCATCATTTGGCCTCAGACTTTGGGTCATTTTCTGATCATCATTACTTTTTTTTTATTTTTGCATGAAACCAAGTGAAATTTACAGTTCTAAATGTCCGATTTAACTTTTTTTTCTTTTTTTTTTTTTTTTTTTTGTTTTTTTTTTTTTTAAGATGGCCCAGAGGTGCAAAACAAATGTACAATTAAAAACTAAACACTTTTACAAATTCACAAAACACAAATACAAATGCACAAAACAATTTTACAAATTTACAAAGCACAAATACAAATTCACAAAACACAAATTAACAAGACACTTTTACAAAATTTACAAAATGCAAATACAAATTAACAAAACATTTGTTTATTGTATTGTATATGTGTTTGGTGAATTTTTATTTGTGCTTTGTAAATTTGTAAAAGTGTTTTGTGTATTTGTGTTTTGTATTTGTGTTTTGTGAATTTGTAAAAGTGTTTAGTTTTTAATTCTAAATTTGTTTTGCACCTCTGGGTCAAAAAAAGAACTTCACACCTAATATGTGCGCACCTACGTCATTAATGCAGGTCTGGAGCTGTTAAAAACTGATGCTTTTAAATGGAGCAGCAGCAAGAAAAAGGAAAAAAGTGATAGGCAGCTGGAACAGGAACAACATCAAGATACCGACCAAAATAGCATTCAGTAGAAAACTAAAGGAAGACCTTGTGGGTAGAAAGATTCAGTGATGCTTATCCAGACCAGCTGCTGAGGGGTCGCAATTCTCCTGGTGAAAAAAGTGACCCCACAACAGCTGGCCTGCTTGAGCATTACTGGAGTATATACAAGTACACTAAAGGGAGCTCACTGTTGTTTCAGGAATTTCTGTGTGAATCTTAAAGAGGTCACGTCCTTTTTGTTCTGCCTCTAAACCCACGTGAGATTCTGAGAGGACGTCCTGACCGCTCTACTGACCTACAGCCAGATTCAGGCAGACTCCTTTGAAAGGCCGCTATCAATTTAACAAAAGAGCAGTCAGTGTTTCTTTAAGGCTTCACACACAAGTACAACCCAAATACTACCCAAATACCCAAATAATAAAATGAAAACTAATAACCCATGAGCCAATATTTTATTGAACATAGATAACATAACAAATGTTTACACTGAGATATTTGACACTTTTATGCACAAAATGAGCTAATTTCAAAATTTGATGCCTTTTACAGGTCTCACAATAGTTGGGACAGGGGCAGGTTCACCATGGGGTAGCATCTCTTCTTTTTGGAACAGTTTGAAGATGTCTGGGCATCGAGTTTATGAGTTTCTAGAGTTTCTAGAGTTTTGGTGTTGGAATTTGGTCCCATTCTTGCCTGATATAGGTTTCCAGCAGTTTTGGAGCACATGTTGCTCTAAAACTTGCTCTAAAACCTTTCTATACCTTTCAGTAGAGCTGGGCGATATGGCCTAAAAAAAAAATCTCAGATTTTTTCACAAAAAATTAGATTTACGATTTAAAATCGATTTTTTCCCCCACTTAAAATCAAACTGAAGACAACAGAGAAATTGTCCAAAACAAGTTTAGCTTTATTGCTTTGATTTCCTCTTGAGGTTAAAGTACAATCAGACAAGTCAAATAGAAGAGAAGGCCCTGTGATTTTGTGGGGGATTTTCTTAAAAGTTGCGCTAAAAGTTGCCTTTTCTTCTTAAAATATTAGTTAGAACTGTAAAAACTAACAAAATCTGTTTTTAAACATATGTGAGGTGGTAATTAATCTAATTAAAAATACCTGTATTTGAACAGGCCAAGCGTACCTACTTTTTAAAATGCTATTGCTGTGTTTTTAGGCAGTTTTTTTTTTTTTTTTTTTTTGGGCTACTACACTGCCTCTGATTCTGTTCCTCTCAGATCTTCTCTGGTGATTCCTGCTGTGTGCTGTAGAACATCCAGTCATTAAAAACAGAGGAAGTTTGCTGTGCTATAGGTTTTCAGGAAGGTTATTAGCCTGCAATATTATTGTTTAAAGAACAATGACCTCAAACTTCATTCTTGTCTAAATACGCTGCCCATTCAGTTTTTTAGGCAACTACATCACCATGGCAACGCAGACAGCTTTTCAGAGTGACACCAGACAAAACTAGAAAGCACCGCATTTGTCTCCTCCTTCAGTCCCATCCACACCGCTGCTGCTGGTGAGCACCTGTGACCTCATGTGCGCTCGAACTCCGCGCGGCTGCTCCTCCATGCCGCAATGTTTATGTGTGTGCCCGATTTCGGCACCACACCTCCGTCCTCCACGCCGCTTTGTCTGTGGCTCAGCCCGACCTCCGGCGCGCATTACTGGAGCGCTGCTCTGCTCGGAACAGGGGAAGGCCCACAGACAGCGGTAAGTGCAGCAAAATGCAATTTTAAAGGAAAATCCCGACGATAATTGACAAAAGTTGTGGAAAAGTTGCGGAGTTTGGACACAGTTGTAGGGTCGCGCTGAATTTGTGGGGTTTGCTTGAGTTTGCGTTAATAGTTGCAATCACAACAACACAAAATCCTAGGGGGACTTTGCAGCGGGGAGCTGTTTGTGCTCCGACTGACGCTGCAAACCTGAACCAATTCCACACAACTGACGACACTGTGCCTTTCTTAGGAACGAGTTCTTCCCTGCTCAGTGCCATGTTGTTTGTGTTCCTCTAGCGCGGAGGGATGGCGGGCCTACCCACTATGAACTATGGGAGCCCAGAGCGCCGGTGGTGGACGTTTTTTTTTTTAAATTGATTTTTATTAAAACAAGTCAACCTGCCCTACAAATTCGAATTAATCGAAAAAATCGATTTATCGCCCAGCCCTACCTTTCAGCATTCATAGTTCCTTCCAAAACACACAGCTGCCCATCCATTATGCACTTATGTCCCCATCCCATTAGAGATGCTGCTTTTGAACTGAACACTGATAACGTGCTGGAAGGTCTCCTCCTCTTTAGCCTGGAGGACACAGCGTCTGTGATTTCCCCCCAAAAAAGTCAACTTTGGACATCTGACCATAGAACACTGTCCCACTTTGAAACAGTCCATTTTAAATGAGCCTTGTCCCAGGACACAAAGGCACTTTTGGACCATATGGCTTCCTTTTTTCATGATAGAGCTTTAACGGTGGATTGTGTTTACCCACAGTGGTTTCTGGAAGTATTCCTGGGTTATTTTAGTGATGTCATTGACACAATCATGCAGATGAGTGATGCAGTGTCATCTGAGGGCCCCAAGACCACGGGCTCCAATAAAGGTCTTCAGCCTTGTCCCTTACACAGAGATTTCTCCAGTTTCTCTGAATCTTTTGATGCTGTTGCTCTGTAGATGATGAGATTTGCAAAGCCTTTGCAATTTGACGTTGAGGAACATTGCTTTTAAAATTTTCCACAATATTTTTCCTCTTCATTCTTTCACAGATTGGAGAGCCTCTGCCCATCTTTACTTCTGAGAGACTCTGCTTCTCTAAGACATCTCTTTTATACCTAATCAAGTTACAGACCTGATTAATTTAATTGGTTGTTAGATGTTCTCCCAGCTGAATCTTTTTAAAATCTCTTGCTTTTTCAGCCATTTGTTGCCCCTGTCCCAACTATTGTGAGACCTGTAGCATGCATCAAATGTGAAATGAGCTCATTTTGTGCATAAAAGTGTAACATTTCACAGTGTAAACATTTGTTTTGTTATCTATGTTCTAAATCACGTGATTTGAAAGTTTTTTAGTTTTCATTTTATTCAAATTTTAAAAACGTCCCAACATTTCCGGATATTGGGTTGTAGTCAACTTATAGATAAACGTAAACCTCCTTTTCATTCTGTCATCATCAGAGCTCCGGCACATCTCAGTTTTTCATTCATCAGTGGTGTTCTGTAGAGAGGACAGTACAAAAGAAAATGAACATTACTCTGCACTTCTCCCAGCTCACAGAGCTCACAGTGGTCTTCTAAAGTTTGACTGAGAGTAACTGTTTCTGAAGACATAGGGAGGATTCCTG
Organism: Bostrychus sinensis; assembly: GCA_020698575.1. NCBI lineage: Eukaryota > Metazoa > Chordata > Actinopteri > Gobiiformes > Eleotridae > Bostrychus > Bostrychus sinensis. The sequence continues at coordinate 35,286,828 of CM036251.1, forward strand.
TTTGTATCTGAGCAATCACAGATCTTTGTTTCCTGGTCAAATGAGCCTTCCTAAAAATCCAGATGAAGTTAGTACTAATTTGGTTAAAGCTGCATGTGAAGTAGTTCTGGTGTTTCGGCAGAGACAGCACTGAGCCCATACTTAACTAAAATCTGAGTCATTCTCTTATCAGACATACTCATTATACACTCTGACCATTTCACACAGCTGTGTCTCTCTCTCTGTGTGGCCTGTCTCTATCCTTGTATACAGTATGTCCTGGTCCTGTTTCTCTGTACTCTCTCTCTCTCTCTCTCTCTCTCTCTGCACGACCTATGTTTGTGTGTGAGACCTCTCTCTCCCTCTGTCGGTGACACGTCTCTCTCTCGCTCTTTCTCTCTCTCTCTCTCTCTCTCTTTCTCTTTGCGTGACCTGTCTCTCTGTGTGATCTCTCTCTCGCTCTCTCTCTCTTTGTATGAGAGTAAGAAAGTCCTTCTCTGTCCTGGCCCATGTGTTTGCCTCTTCAGCACCTTGACTGTCTTTGAGGACTGGGTTGTGAGGTGTGTCTGTGGACAGACCTGGTGCTGTCGTCCTGACTGTCACTGTACATCCTCAGCAAAGCCGTGTCCTTGAGGGAGGACAGTTGGACTCTCTGGTTTCCTGCAGGAAGACACCAGCTTCAATTACACTCTGTCTTTTTAGATATCTACAGACACAGTTCTTCAAATAACCTTTACATTTAGAGTTAGATATTGTTTGCCATGGAATACAATATGGAATACATTCAACTGATATCACACAATGCAATATACATTATTTTAATAAAACAGAAATTACAACAACATGACTTTTTTTGGGCAGCTGTGATGTAGTAAATACTGACAGTACTACATAGTATGGGTTTATGTTGTGTGTGTACTCAAAGCCTCAAACCATGTCAAAAAATCTGGCTTTCGTGTTATTTTCTGTCAGAAATAAAATTAACCCATTGTAATTTCTCCCCTCGGTTTTTTCTGTCCCTGTCTTTGTTCCTGTTCTCTCCATCCCTCCCTCTGCTTTAACTTCAGGGTGACCTGTACCATACCACTCATACCAAACCACACTGACCTGTACCATACCAGACCGGACCAGACCACACTGACCTGTACCATACCAGACCAGACCACACTGACCTGTACCATATTGCTCCACACCAGACCACACTGACCTGTTCTGCAAATTCGGGCTGTATCCCATATCTTTGCTGTATCTTCGGCTTCTTTCCTTTCTGTAACTGGTGAATGAATTTGGGCTGCGACTTGCCCTCTGTCTCTCCTGGGAGAGCGGTGCACATTGTGTCAGGGCAGACCCATGAGCAGCAGAGGACAGGACAGAGCAGACATCCTTCTCTACTATGTTTACATATTTGTTCATTTTAGGATAAAATGAGCTAAAGAAAGCTAATAGCACAGCCACAACGTTTATTTTTCACTTTCATTCTAATCCGTTAGGTAAACCACATGCATATTTAATGAGGCGTTAATTTATGCAGGTTTGCAGGTAAGGTTTACATGAAATTGCCTCACGATTTGATACGAACATGTCCCTTTTTTATAGTTTATTACCTTAGAAATCCTGAAAACAGTTTTTCAAAAAATAGTCAGTATAGTTTTATATTCATATTCTGGACCCCCCCCCCCCCCCCCCCCCACACACACACACACACACACACACAAACCCCCACCACCTGATTATGACATACAGCATACTGTCTTTAGCCACACTATGACCATAACTGAAACATAATGATTGTACATGCACTGTCAGTGAGGTACAGTGACAAATGTGTTCTATCCTTATCCTGTAGCCAAATAGCACTGAAATGAACTGTACATTTGCTGTTAAAGTGTTTCTGATACACGGTGCTTCATTTGCAGAAGGCATGTGGTGAAGGCACATTTCAGGGATATTAGGTGAAACTGTTACCACCGTCCCGTCTGCTCAGTTCACTCAGCAGCTGCTGTGTGAGAGCAGGTCTGAGTTTACTCAGAGGAGAGTGATGAAGCATTAGCTACAACTGTCCATGTGCTCTGGACGTGCTCCTGAGCCAACACTGGTTTACACAGACCACATTAAACTGTACCATAGACCGCACCAGACCACACTGACCTGTACTATACCAGACCACACTGACCTGTACTATACCAGACCACACTGACCTGTACTATACCAGACCACACTGACCTGTACTATACCAGACCACACTGACCTGTACTATACCAGACTACACTGACCTGTACTATACCAGACCACACTGACCTGTACTATACCAGACCACACTGACCTGTACCATACCAGATCACACTGACCTGTACTATACCAGACCACACTGACCTGTACTATACCAGACTACACTGACCTGTACTATACCAGACCACACTGACCTGTACTATACCAGACCACACTGACCTGTACCATACCAGACCACACTGACCTGTACCATACCAGACCACACTGACCTGTACTATACCAGACCACACTGACCTGTACTATACCAGACCACACTGACCTGTACTATACCAGACCACACTGACCTGTACTATACCAGACCACACTGACCTGTACTATACCAGACTACACTGACCTGTACTATACCAGACCACACTGACCTGTACTATACCAGACCACACTGACCTGTACCATACCAGACCACACTGACCTGTACCATACCAGACCACACTGACCTGTACTATACCAGACCACACTGACCTGTACCATACCAGACCACACTGACCTGTACTATACCAGACCACACTGACCTGTACTATACCAGACCACACTGACCTGTACCATACCAGACCACACTGACCTGTACTATACCAGACCACACTGACCTGTACTATACCAGACCACACTGACCTGTACCATACCAGACCACACTGACCTGTACTATACCAGACCACACTGACCTGTACCATACCAGACCACACTGACCTGTACTATACCAGACCACACTGACCTGTACCATACCAGACCACACTGACCTGTACCATACCAGACCACACTGACCTGTACTATACCAGACCACACTGACCTGTACTATACCAGACCACACTGACCTGTACCATACCAGACCACACTGACCTGTACCATACCGCTCCACACCAGACCACACTCCACAGTGAGAGTGGCTCTAGTGCTAATGACCCAGGCCAGTGAGCCGACACGCCGCTTGGCCTCCTGTGTTTTATGATTTCTGCTGCTTCGTGTGGGTTATGGATGCAGTTATTTAACGTCTGTCTGGAACTTTGGCATCTTTTTTTTTTTTTTTGTGATCTACTGTCCACGAGAGGTGACGTACTGGAAAGAGGCTGCTATATTTATAGGCTGATTTGATTTGTCCTTCCGTGAGAAACAACAATCATAAATTAGGAGAATCTCATGAAGCGAGCATGAGTAAGAGATCACACACGAAGAGTTTTTATCCTCTTCTACTTATTTAACCAATCCTGCCAACATCACTGTAAAAAATAATCTAATTTATGGCAAATCTGGGATCTGTAGGGAGAGATTACATTACTACACCTTATAGCTATATTAAATTTAGTAAATATTGAAATGTCCTAAATAACTTGGAACAGTATTGTACCTTAAAAAAAGCGTATGTAGAAAAAATGTCTGTGAAGAAAGCACAACAAGGTTTACGAAGAAGTCATCTAGAGCTGTTTGGTAGAGCTGAAGACAAGAGGATTAAACTGATGAGAGAGCTGAGTTTTATATTCTTTGAGGGAGGAGCTTTAACCTGAAACCTAAGTCTAGAAGTCCGTAGGCTTTTATCCACTTATCATTTATTAAGTGTGATGTAATTTATGCCCCAGTGGCTACTGTTTAAAAATGAAGATGTAATTCATTCATTCAATTCAATTATAAACTTTTGCTCTTTTTTTCTGGAAATGCAGTAAATTGCTGATGGAATACAATTAAATAATTAAATTGAATTAAATTAAATGCATTTATTTTACCAAAAGTTCCAGTCTTTCAATTAAGAAAGAGTTTTTTTAAATTTCTTTTGTCATTTAAGGTTATGTTGCATATGTACCGGTGAAAAATGGTGCTTTGGCTTTCACTACTTTTCCTTATTGCTATTACACAGTATTTCACTCTAAATATTTTCAACAACCAGTTACCAATAAATATTTCAACCTAAAGATTTCAGCAATATCATACAGCACACAGTGTGGTTTTAGGAAGCTGTTAGAAAGAGACATTCTGGAATATGTTCACATTTAGTTAACACTGTTCTTGACTCTGATCCAAAGCTACTCTTCTAATGATGAGCTGTCCATGTTTTTTATATTTTGTGCATTTTCTACGGGCCTGTTTGTCCTGATGTCTCTGTCTGATAGATCCGCTCCTCTCTGGTGCAGAACCATGGGACTAATTGAATTACACATCCCCTCTGAAGCTCTGCGGTCCCGCAGGAGTGCACAACTAATCATTTGGAATCTGGGCTTTTCTCGGACGATGGGGGGAGGGGAGGGTTGCTGCCTGTATCAATGGCTTCACTCTTCCATCACATCTCCAGAGATGCTGGAGGATTAGATATCATCAGTACAGAAGGTTCTTAACCTTTGACCTCCTGACCTCTGAGGCAACCTCTGAGAACATGTCCAGCTGGTGCCCAGATGTACCCCACATATCTCATGTCTTATGAAATAAGTGTTTGGTTAAACTAATGCTCTCTCTAGGACTGTCTGTGGACATTTCTACATACCACCCACTGGCTCACGACCCAAAGTATTCGGGATAGACTCCAACCACTTGTATTCCCTGAAGTCGAAAAAAGGGTGAAGAATGGCTATTAAAAGCTAAAGCTAACTAAAAGGCACATATGGAAGGTGTCAGAAACATTCTGAATTGTCAAAGGAAGTATAACGGTAGGTCACTAAAGCAGAGCATAAAGCATTTAGAACTGGACAATCTACAGCCAAAAAAAAAAAAAAAAAATCAAAGCTTGTGCGTGTCAAAATCTGGCCATTATAAAGAATCTGTGATGACACAGGCCTTCAGTAAATTCTAATTTACTTTTCCTCACAACATGAAAATTACTTCTAAGCATGAAAAATGAAGAACAAGCCTCCCTGTATACATGAGTGTATGTCAGTATGAAATAAGTGCAGGATGGAACTAGCTGTGCTCTCTGTGTGTCCTCCACTGGCTGCTTTCATCAGCGCCGTGTGGATCCTCGGTGGACCTTTCATAAGTCAGATTTACTGCTCCATCTCTAGTGCCATGCTAATGAAGTAAGAGCCACAGAAACAGGCCTGATTTCATTTCCTGCCTTTCTCTGCTCTCTGCACTGTTCCAGGAGATGACAGGATAACGGCACATGAAGGAAGAGATTCAAGAATGTGTCAGAGGTGTGCTGTGGTTTTTAGCTTTTACCCAAAAGTGTGTAAATATAAATACAAACTGAATGCTATGATTTGCTTTTGGAAAGTCGAGTGTTACTGGTTTTCTTTTTATACTTTGACAATTGTGTTTTATTGGGAAAGGTCTGGTGTGAGAGCAGATCAACATCTGTACTCTGGCAATGCTGTAGGCACTAATGCAGCCCCATAACATCGGGCTTTTCTGCTGTGCACAGCTAATAGGATGGTCTCTGTCCTCTTTAATCTTTAGGACAATGTTTCCCAACCAGGGGTACAGGGACTCCTAGGGGTACGCCAGCACATTGATTGCAGGGGGTACTTGGAATTATTTCATTATATATTTTTCCAAGATGAAAATTGCGATTGCATTTGCGATCTTTTTAAAGGTACTGTAATGAGCATGAACTCGTACTGTTTTGAAAACTGCAGTCTAAATAAATCTTTTCTGATTGGACAATCAGCAATGCAGTTTTAGAACCAAAACCAAAAATGTAAACAAAAACAACTTGGCCATTATGTAAAACATATTTTTATTTGTTAATAAATTAACTATATCATTGTAATCAGTAAAACTAATATTTGATTTAAGCATGTTTACACATGTGTGTAATTTTTATGTAATATAAAAAACATATACTGCTAATACTACCTTTAATAACTATTTAAACAAGCTCAAGTGTTAAAAAGGAGGTGAAACTGCTAAAGAATATTATTAGAATATTATATTTTGTTACTTTTTTTCAAAGGGGAGTTATTAAAATTGTTGTAATTTTTTGTAGTGTGGTAAATTTGTTATGAGTTTTTATTTTTTAAGATAATTTTGAACAAAAAAATAAAAATGATTGTAATATGAATTTATATTGTTATACTGTATTGCTATTTTATATTTGATTTTAAAGGGGATTGTTACATATTTGATTTTTTAATTTAAGATTCACTGAAAAATGCAGGAGAATTAGCATTTACAATAAGTTAAGTATGTTTTTTATTACAATTTTGAAGAATTCTTAGCAAGTATTAGCGAGTACTCATGATATGACAAAAAACCTCTTGGATTACACAAAACAAAAAAGGTTGGGAACACTACATCCATGCTGTCAAAAAATAATTACAAATTTTGATTCATCTGATCATAGAACAGTTTTCCATTTAGCCTTCAGAGAAATGGATCATGTGTTCAGAGCTATGGAGCCTTCAGTGTATGACCCAGTCTGACTCATCACAGGGTGTATCTATATATTTTGGAATTAGGTCTGTAGATAGAGAAGGGTAGCAGCGCTTTTGCTCTTGCAGCCGGTCTAACTCTTGTCTTGTTAACCCGAGTGGAGGTGCAGTCTGGCAGGCCGTGTCTCTCCCACACATCTCTGCAGTGAATGAATGGGCTGATGTTAGCGCTGGCAGACATTTGTGCAGGGGAGCGATAAAATGGGTTTGCCAGTTACAGAGACCAGAGGAGGGCACGGTGCAGGCTGGGATGTGCCATATATAAGATCCATCATTTTACATTCCAAATTGTTTACTGTATGGTGTTCGAAGTTGATGGTGGCATATGCTTAGACTATGCATACAGTCTTCCAATCCCAATTCACCCAGGGGAGTCTTAATCAGATGCAAACAAAAAAAAAGAAGGTGCAATGAATGATTTATTTATGAAGTTTTTGGCACTTAGACCCTGGCCTGTCGAGCATGTGATGTGTTGAAGGAAGAGTAGGTTAGATTGTTAAGAAAAAAAGCTCTCCCCCCAGGGCCAAGACACTGGTGGTGGTGAAGAGGAGGAGATGGAAATGTTGGTGAGGTTGATGCTCTGCTGCTGAGGGGGTGACAAGGAGGAAATAGAACGATGAATGAGAAAGGAAAACACTAGGGCTGTAGCCAACTAAAAAAAGTTAGTTAGTCGACCAAAGTTATCTCCAGTACAGCGATTAATCAACCAAAATCGATCAAAGGATTGGTCAGGGGACTTACCAGAGTCTTAAGCTGGGGACACACTACACGATTTTTTTGCCCGATTTTATAACGATTCACAGTTGCGGTGAGTCTTTACCAGTCAACACTAGTTGCAGGGAATCGTAATCACCAGTCGGCCCTGAAATCCGTTAGTGTGTGATGTTCAAAGACTCGAGTCGGCAAGTGTGTGCGCCGCAAAAACCCAGCCTGACGTCAGTCGCAAGCAATCAAACATGTTTGAATTTTAAAGCCGACTCTGGACGCACACTCCTGTAGTGTGGGCTGTTTACCGATCCAACTGAGAATTCATGGAGTCCAGCGGCCAATGAAAAACAGCTGATAGGACACAGGAAATAGCGTCAGGACGCTGATGAAGCAACAGGAAGCGGCGGGAAAATATAAGCGGAAATTTGAAGAAGAAGAAGAAGAAAACGTAAACAACAATGGCAAACACTGAAGAAAGTTGAGCGCTACCCAAGTGAAACTGGATACATAGCCGTTTTTTCTCTTTCCTTTTTTCCAAACAGATAGCTACGCACACAATGGCAACAGCGACCCAGGTAGCGTCCATTGTTTACCATTTAGTTCTCATGAGTTCCCCGCGAGAGTTTGCTGCGTTTGGTTGTTGTCAGTTGCGGTTACAGATCTTGTAGTGTGTGAGCCCCAGTCTTTCAGTTTTCCTAACTAAATCTGCTGAAACCAGTCGTTAGTGTGTGCTCCTAGTCTTTTCAGAATCTGTAACAAATGAGAAAATTGTGTAGTGTGTCCCCGGCTTTAGAGAAATAAGTGACTTCACTTTAATTAAGTAATAAAACATTTGGAAATGATGGCTGTAAAATATACTGTTATCTAAACTAATCTATTCTATCTTTAAAAAAAGAAAAAGAAGTAATCTAGTCATAAATAAGACCAGTTTTATTTATCCAACTAATCAACCAATGAAATTTTAGTCGACCTCACCGAGCGATCAATCGACTAAATGACCAGAGCCTGTCAGCCCTAGAAAACACAGTCTTCCTGGTTGAATTTACGCTACAGCTTTAAATAATATGGGACATTGCATATTAATTAACGTGTTCATCAGGCCAGGGTTAGGGTTAACCCTAAATGTGCCAGAGTTAGCCAAACAGGCTAATTTTCATCTGTAGGTTCATTAGTCTTTGGCCCAAATCCCCTGGAATAGCCCCCGCAGCCCCACCCATTTTGTATTAAGATGGCTTCAAAACCTTTGAAATTTTTAAACATAAACATTTTCAAGCATCATTCATTCATTCATTCATTCATTTTCTTCTGCTTATTTCCGTTAGGGGTTGCAGGTGACTGGAGACTATCCCAGTTGGGCTTTAGGCAGGGGACACCCTGGACAGGGGCCAGCTTGTCGCAGATTTTTTATTTTTTTATTTTTTTGACCATCAACACATTTTAAAAAACAAGTTTTAGAGCTAAGCATTCTGCAGGTTCCAAATCTGACTGAAAAATCTGAGCTACTTTATTACATGCTTACCTGAAAACTTTGGGCTGCTTTAAACACAGATTTTTCAAGAGATTTGTTCATTAAAATTACCTTGCTCCCTGAAAATTGTTGCTTGGTGAAATAACCCAGAGACCCAGACCCATCCCACTTCAGTGTGAAACATGTCTGATATCATTTGAATTCACAATAATTTGACCAAATATTTCTATCATGTATTATCAAAAAATTAAAGAGGCAGTTCTGAAGGGTTGTACTGTTATCCCCTGGGACTATTCAAACAAGTATTTAAGTCTGTTAGAATATAAGTTTACACAGTACTTACACTATAACTTGAACTTGAAAATACTGCCATTTGTAAAACTAAAACTACTCCCAACTCGAAATTCAAGCAGTTGTAAAAATAGAGGAATAATCCTGGAGCTGATGTCCGTTAAACTCATAATAATCAAATAAACTGATGTCTCTTGTACTTCCTTCCTGGTGTCCCTGTACCCTGTACTATGGAGTTGGATTAGAGTGTTAGCAAGGTAACTTCGGAGTTAAATAGGATATAACTGAATGTGAACACCACTTCTCTTCAGAGATTGTTGTTTGTGGTCTGCCTTGTTAATTATTAATAAAATTTCAAGCTCTAAGGACGATGACTTCTTCCCTCTTTTGATACATGTCATAGGTGCTGTTTGGTGCTGATAATGAAACATCATGCTCACACTCTAAAGCAGAAATAATGAGGATTGCAGTTATTAGCTGGCTGGATGCCCCCACTTAACTAATTACCAGCTTGTGTCAGCAGTAATGAGTTGTGTGCGGTGACGGCGGAGTGCACTGAGGCAATTAGTGAATCTCTCAAAGCGTGACTCTCAACAGAAACGCTGAGCTCTGCGTTAGCCGGTCACTCAGAGCGGACTGCCATGAACCATACCCAGTCATACTCTGCTACGGATAACTCACATCTACACTTAGAGCTAAATTAATTCATATTTATTATGCTCAGAAGGTTGTTTAAGGTGAGCGAGCTATTAATCCAGGGTAGCTCCAGGTTTTGTCTTGTGAAATTTAAGACCTTTTTAAGACTTTTTAATGCCACTTCAAGTGAAATTTAATGCCGGCGTCATTATCAACGGAACATTAATCTGTATGAATTTTACACTAAGGAATTATCTGTACTCCTCTCTGAAACTCAAGGGTTTCATCTTAAAAGTCTAACACAGATGAAAGAACTCTAGAGCTACATTAAAAAATCATGAAAAAGGATTTGTGCATTTCAACAGTAACGTATCTTCAAGAAATATATTTTATTGCGGTGACTCTACTTTTTTGTAATTTTCACATAATGTTTTGAAAAATTGTAAACCCTAGATAAACAAAATGTAATATCGACTCAGAATATTTAGTACTTTAAGGGCTTGATTTCGACAAGATTGAATTTAATACCTTTTTAATGCTTTTAAGACCTTGGGGCTACCCTGTAATCATCATAAAAAAGAAGGTCAGAAGGGTGTGAAGTAAGTTTTGTGTGTATAAACATTAAATATGGGGCCCTAAGATGCTGGTAGTATGGTAAATGGCATGAGTTTTTGGGCTAATATCTTACTCTGGTATGTTGTCGCGAGTGAACAGTTGCAGACTGTTGTTATCTATACACAAACCTATTGCAAATGGGCGTGTTGGGGACTTTTACATATTAATCAGTTTAGTTCACAGATGTCTTAAATGAGGTCCATTTCAGGTGCACCCTTTCTTTTAAGAGGCGCCTCCGCGAATTATCTTATGACCCTTTTCCAGCAGCACTACTTGGTTTTACTGTTCTACGTGCTTTGGTAGCTTTTCCATTAGGCAACCATTACCAATTCCAGGTACTCTTTTGGTACCTGCTTAGCCGAGGCTGCAACCGAGCCAAACCAGTACTAAAATGTGACGTTGACAGAATGCTGGTTGCTGATTGGTTAGAGAATGTTGTCAGTTGTGAGTCGATACGTGCAACGTTAGCCATAAAAACAAACAAAACAACAAACAAATGTCATATCAGTGAGGCGCAACTGTCCCTGCCCACAATAAACCAGTACTACCAAGTCATAGAAAACAACCCAAACCCAGTAAAACCAAGTAAACCTAGTAGTACTAGTGGAAAAGGGACATTATTTTAATATGTTTAAAGATTCTATGAGCAGTATGTATTTTTTATATTTCATAAAAATGACCCACGTGTTCCAAGATATGATGTAAACATGTTTAAATAAGTTTTACTGATAACAATGGTACAGCTGATTTATTCACAATAAAAACATTTGTTTACATAATGCCTAAGTTGTTTTAATTCTTTAATTGTTTTTGTTATGGTTTTAAACCCTGCATCGCTGATTGTCCAATCAGAAAAGCGTACAGACTGGAAACCCATAGACCACTGTTTTGATTTAGACTGCAGTACCATTTTTAAACCAGTAGGGGGCATATGCTGCTTACAGTACCTTTAACCTGGCATGGGATGGGCAAAAAGAGCACTCAAGGAGTGCACTAGTCTGTGACACTGGATGGATTTGGTCCTGCATCATAAGTGGGTACTTTTTTATGCAAATCAAACTCATCACTTTGTATAGAAACAAGAACTCATGGCACCATCCCTTGGGTGTTCTGAAGCTTTCAGTGTCTCGTGGCTCAAAATGGACAAAAGAGAGTTATTTTTAGGTGATTTTGCATTTTTTATCGTACTTTTGACACTTTTGACAGACTTCCTCTTCTATTTTGGCTTTTCTGTTCCAGGGTCACCACACCAAATAATTTGCCTTCTAGCCTGCAGTTACTTGCAGATTAATTTGGCATTTCTACCAGGACAGATGCAAATGAGTGAGATGGTTCTGTTGCTGAGATGGTGATGGGGAGAGTGAGATGATTCTGCTGCTGAGGTGGTGATGGGGAGAGTGATGCTGAGGTGGTGATGGAGGAAAGTGAGATGATTCTGCTGCTGAGGTGGTGATGGGGAGAGTGATGCTGAGGTGGTGATGGAGGAGAGTGAGATGATTCTGCTGCTGAGGTGGTGATGGGGAGAGTGATGCTGAGGTGGTGATGGAGGAGAGTGAGATGATTCTGCTGCTGAGGTGGTGATGGGGAGAGTGATGCTGAGGTGGTGATGGAGGAGAGTGAGATGATTCTGCTGCTGAGGTGGTGATGGGGTGGAGGAGAATTTCAAAAACAGCTGAATGGCAGGACAGACAGAATGTTTTAAATGTATTCAGCTGAGCGGTGATTGGCTGAGAGATGGAGTCAGCTGAAAAGACATAGCTTGGGAGATAAGACCAGTCTTCCTGGTTTAAATTAAACATCAGCTTCATTACGCCTGATGCCCTTCCCGATAAAACCCTTTCTATTTATTTTGTCTTGGAATGGGCACAAAGACTACTCTGGTTTGTGGCTGGTTGTGACCCTTTGGTCATTCATTAAACATTTACTAAAGTATTTTACATAAAGTGCATTTGAATTCTTTATGAACTGTTCATCTACAGATTTGTTTGGAAATGAGATTTCATTATAAAACACTCCATCTATTCACACAATAAAACACATCAGGAGATATAATGTCATTACACAGGCTAAAACAGCTGCTGTTTGGTTTGCCATTCAGTGCCCTCTTCCTTCTCACATTATTATTACTGTGTAAATAAGGCTAATGCTGTGCCTTCAGTCACATCATTTTAGTTTCTACAACTGTTGTGGATTGAGCTCAGTGGATCACATTCCCAAAGTCAAAACTGTTGTAGCCCCCTTAAAAGGCCTTTCATATAGGACGCGGCGGGTGGCAAGCATGGCAGCAAATTACATTGTAATATGCAAAAGCATGGCGCTAGAGCGCCACTGCCGCGAGCTGGGCAGCAGCTGCTGCCATGCTGAGTGGCGTGCTGGAGTTAAAAAAAAAAGTTCAGCTTGGGCGCAGTGCGCCGTGACATCACCTCGGCACGTCCAATCACAGAGCTTGAAAGGTCCGTTCAGAGACGGGATGTTTACTATTGTCATATTAGAAAGTTAGTCGAGCTTACAGGGGTGTAGCCTTTGTGCTGTCATAATGAGAGGAGTGTGGTGGTCCTGAACATTACTTTCACTGAGATGGTAAAAGAATATAAGCCTAAATTGCCTTTCTAAAAATTTGCCTCGAGTGCTACATGCTAACACCACTTCCTGGTCTGTGTGGTTGCCATGCTCATGAACTGCGCGCTCCGCTCCCACTCCACCGCTGAGTTGAGCCGCGCCACTCATCTCGGCGGCAAGTAGGGCGCCCGCCGCATCCTATGTGAAAGGGGCTTAAATCTCCAAAATTCTACACAGACCCCCAGCTATAGAACTTTCCTAAAGACTATGTTATGTTTTTCTCCATATGTTTCTACAAAAATGTTACAAAAACACTCCCTGTTGGCTAAAAAATATTTTAAAGTAATATTTGAATAAGTATATAACTGTAATTAATTTCACACTCAATTTCTTTTTATGAACTTAATATAGACAGCCTCTGGGGCCCCGCTGCAGCACCTTCGTGGCCCCCCAGTGGGCCCACTTTGGGTATGACTGCAATATGTCATTGCCAGGTTCAGTGCGAACCCTCTGCGACCTAAATTGCTTTACATTTGTTGACCTTGACAAGCAACGACCCCTATACTGTAAGTTGATGAATGTTGATAAAAATGTCTATCTGTAACATGATAATATTTGTAAATAATATAGTTTTATGTTTAATGAAGTAACTAATGAATGGTGCCCCACTGCAGGAGCTTGGTGGTTCTGCTCAAAGGCATCGCTAATAGAGACCGCATGTTTGCTTAATATTTTGGTCACATTATTTTTGAGTCCAATGGTGTAGGTTTGGTATCAGCTTTAGTAGGGACACCCTAACCCGAATTTTAAAAACTGGCATTGGCATTCTCCATAGAAAAACCCATATCGGTTGACCTCGAGCTCTCATATTCACCTGTCAATCTAAGTGATCTGCTCTGTGTATAAATACACACATTTAAAAAGTCCTGGTTTATTATAGGCAGCCAACAAAAGTCACCTGACCAGATTTGCCCAAAATTGTTGGTTGCCATGGTAACTGTCGATCTGGAGCATGTAACAGTGGAATGTATAAATTCTTCACTATAGAGCAGCGGCTCCCGTCATGTCTGCTGTACTCAGGCTGCACAGAGGTGGTGGATCCACGCCTGGGCCCTGAGCGTGCACTCAGATAACACACATGAATATAATCCAGAGGCTGCATGTCATGTGACATCCAACCTCAGTGAGTGGGTGGGACTCAGCAGATGTTTGTAAGGCAGGCATGTTTAGTTCTCTCTTGTGAACACAAAAATCTTGGATGTGTTCTGTATTGGGGAGGTTACTTCAGAAAGACTGGAGTCACATATATTTTCTCATAGAAAAGATTACAAAAAAAAAAACATAGTATAGTCCCTTGTTTCTGCCTTGTTTCCAGTAATAGCAGTGGGAGGAAAGGTTTACAGTTCTTCTCACTTTAAAATTGTCATTTGCAAAACTAGTCACGCAGAAAACCCAAACAGGCTTTTTGCAAATTGCTGTTGTGGAATCAAAACCACAAAACAGTGCACCGCTCTGTTTCCACTGACTTTTCACAGCTATTTTTCATTTTGTAGTAAAATGGCACCATACAAAAAGTTTAAGATAATAAAAAGCAATTTTTCTCTGTTTTTGTTCAAAATAGTGTAACAGCACTGCCCTCTGCTGGTCCCTTCAGCTGTTTCTTTATAGCAGAAGTAATAATTGTTTAATAATGTTTTTAAAGGTTGTTCTGGGGTGACCATGATTTGTTTCAAAATATTAATAAAACCATGATATAAACTCTTTAAATGTGCTAAAGCTGATGAGAAAAACTGTACAACTTATAGCACAAAATTTCTTCTTCCTTTTTCTGTTCAGTGCCACACAAAACAACAGCAGAACAGAACAGAACAGCAATGTGTTGCCTGCACAATGGATTTAAATAGTTTAGCTTGACTTTTTATTTTACGTTGGAAATAGTGTACTGTAATAGTAATCATATGGGATTGAAGTTAGAGAAAGTCTCTCATTTAGTGTGTAATACGTCTTACAGAGAGAGAAACAGAGCTAAAAAGAAAAAAAAAGCTATGTTGGAAAAAAGGGAAGCAAAGTAAAAGGGCAATAGAAATTGATGATGCAGGTGGTCATGTTTAAAGAGGCAGAGATAATGGCTCGCTTACATCAACATCAGCTAAACTTTATGGAGAAGGAGAACTGGTTTGTTGAGTGGTGGGGTTGGAGGCACTACAGGTAACAGTTTAAATCAGGTAGTTTCAATCCATGTGGCATGGACTCACAACCTGTCACACAACGTATAATCCAGAAGGACTGCATCCTGAGCCCTGTTGCTCTAAACGGCAATAGCATTAAACCCAGCTAAATTCAGATTAGTCTGAATAAACTTTCAGGTTTTGATCTAAACCTCAACCAGACCTAGCACACCTGATCTAGACTGTGCATTATGCTTGTTGCTCTCCTGAATGTGTTTGGATGTTGTAATGTCTTGGTGGTGGTCACCACACCCCAGTGCAGAGCATATTAGGGGGACGTTTGTGTATATGCCTTCACTGTCCAATGTAAACAGTTGATTCTTCTGTGCTTTTTGTCCTCACTTAGAGAGATCCAGAGCTCACAGTGATACTGGGATACTTTGTGCTTCTCTCAGTAATGGCCTTTGGTTTGTCTTGGCCTGCATCAATTCACTTTAAACATTGTTCACTCCAGTTCATCATTCACTCAAGTGAATGCATACAAATCATTTAAGTGCTCTCTGTACACTCGGAATTACTGCTCACTGTAGACACACGTCTATTTTCACGACTCATTGTTTTCATAGGAAACAGAATTTTGGTATGGAAATGTTGTCAGTGCTTGTGCATGAGCTCAGAGATTTGTACTGTGTATAAAAATATCTGTAAGTCTGCACTTTTAGAATATTGAATACAATGCTGATGTATTGCTGTTATGGGACCTGTGGCTGCTGGTCAATTGGACTTTGAACCAGCAACCATACTGCCTCTGGTCAGCTTTTAGTGGGGTCACTACTGTTATGTTTCTGCAGGTGCTGCTTTGTTGGTGGCTGTTGTGATCAAACTTTTCAGGAAAGGTCAGTCATGGGCCAAGGAACTTTTTTTTTTTTATGTGGATCCAGATCACTGCCTGAATCCAGAGTGGAACATGACTGCCTTGGTGGAGGTCTGCACATTCCACATCCTTCTGGTAACAACTGGACTACCGTCAGTGAACACACCGCAGTGGAGTTTTGAGTGTGCTCACATTGTGTCTCAATGTTCACTTGCTGCATGTGAAGTGCACGGTGGTATGCATGATGGCTGTTGCTGAGTGGAGCTCAGACAGGTGTCTGTTAGACACTGGTCCGGTCCCAGCTGTAAGAAGAAGAGATAACACTTGCTATTTATTTTTCTCATTAGGGCACTTTTTCCAACACTCTGAAGAACTAGAAATCAGCATGACTCAACACAGCAGACATTTACTGTATATCTCACATTAAAGCAGCACTTCAGACATAATACTTAGTTAACTAATGCTACTGTGGTTAAGAAATGCTATCTCATACACTACATGAAGATGTGTCTCCACTTTAGATGGTTGCCATTCAGCGTTATGCAGTGAAGTGTTGTTGAACCAGAAGCATGCTTGGTTATTCTCTCTTCTAATATCACAACCTCATCAACCTATAGTTTAGGTTTTTATCATCTTCAGATTTCATATTTTGAAATGAAAGGCTACATAGTATTCATAACTGCATTTTTATGTTTTTACCTTACTAATGAAATTTGGGAGAGAAGTGTCATTCATTAGTAATAACCAAGGTTACTGTTGCACATCACAAAAGCTGGGGATATACAGGCCTGTTGGCAGTGGTGGAAGAAGTTCTCAATTTCTTTACCTAAATAAAAGTAGAGATTAGGCATTAGAAATTTACTAAAGTAAAAGTATCACTTTAAAATTTCTAAGTAAAAGTATTAAAATACTCACTTTCAAATGTACTTGCAAGTAAAAAAGTAAAAGGAGTTCGTTCAGACTCGACAGGTCATTCATTTGTTAAATATGAGGGATTGCGCTGATTCCAGATGAAATGAACAAACTGGTGCAGTAGAAGAGACTGAATCTGTCGCTGAGCTCTTCTGTCTTTATTATTCTGATCTTTCTAAAGGAGTACTACTTTACTGCATTTTTTATATTTAAGTACTGTGTGTCTACAATGAGGTCATGACAAAAACACATGATTTTAAACCAAAACTCAAAATACTTTGTACTTCAAACCAACTCAGAAATGTAGTGGAGTAAAAAGTACAGATACTTGCTCCAAAATGTAGGGAAGTAAAAATACCCCTTGGAAAATATACTCAAGTAAAGTACAGATACAAGAAAATTGCACTTAAGTAAATTAACTATGAAAATGAAACAATACTTTTACAATACTTGGATGAAAGTATCCCTTTAGCCCACCTTACCCCAGTCAGTGCTATTCTGTTCAATTGAAGAGAGATTCTATTCAAGTGAAGAGAGCTGTAAATGTGGAGAGCTGAAGGTTGGGTAAAGATCCATATATGGTTCCTCTGTGTGGTACATGGACAGCTCAGTCAGTCACTGTCTGTGTGTCGGTCAGGGCTGACTGCATTTACTTTGTCTGAAAATGAAATACCTCTGTAAAAGTGAACAAAGACACATGCATCATTTCTGTTGAGAAGTGAAAGACTGAGCGAAAGGCACAGAGTATTTTGGAATATCTGCTTTTGACACAGTGAAGAGGAATTATGAAGGAACAATAGCAACAAATAGCACTATTATAAAATGTATTTAATTTCAAGGAAAAATATAGCCGCAAGCAGTGATGATGACATAATTCATTGGCTCCATAGGATTACATTGTATAGGATTCTCAATGGAATATAATGGGAGATTTCTGACATCACCATGGCAAAACCATAAGGCACAGGTCCAATTAACCTTTTTCATTGTTCATTGTTGTTTCATTGTAATCTTAAGAATTTCTCTGCCCAGTTTTGTACATTTCCAACAAACTTTATTTTTTGCCTTACCTTGCACAGCAGCTGGTTTGTCATTAAATTTGTGAGTTCACAAGCTCATGAAATTCATCTTGTTATTCTCACACTGAATTGGTTGGGCCCAGGCCAGTGGAGGCCCAGGTGTGCCAGTAGTGGGTGAGGTTTGCCAACAGTGACGAGCAATATTAGCGATACTTGTTAACAACATGGCAACGCAGAAAAACGTAACATATGCTGCTCTATATTTACAAAAATCTCCTAACAATTTTAGCAACTCTTTGCTAATGTTATTGCAATCTGGCTTTTGTCAGGTTATTTTTTGCCCTCCCTTGTTTTACTCTGCAGGGGGCATTATTGCAGAAATTGGCAATTTTTCATGCCCATAGGCCTGCATTGTCACATTGGGCATTGCCTGTGTTAGTTCTAACAATTTAGGGGTTGTTAGTGAGCCACAAAATAAACATGGGCTGGGCTCTGGTGACACCATTTTATATTCTACAAAACCACAACTTTTGGTCAGACGTCTCTCCAGATGATGACACATTTTGAGGTCATTTACTTAAACACCCTCAGACAAGTTTGTTACAATGTAAAGGGTGCAAATCAGGTCACATGATCAGTCCAAGATGGCTGACCTCCTGTTCCTCTGCTTCCTGCTTTGCTCACTTTCAGTTACAATAATAAATGTTAAGATCTAATAAAAAGTTAAATGTTTGGTGGCGTTACTGGCACACTTCATTTTTGCACAACCACAGGTCATCTACAAGTGTGCAGTGTGAAAGCTGGTAGTCCACATTTGAATAATAAGGGGTTGAGTAAACATAGCATTTGTCTACAGTGTTTACGTGGACAGTGCAGTTATTGCTTTAGCTTAAAGAGCCAGCATGGTGAAATGATGATCTTGTCAAGCTGACTGGCGTCCATCAGGTCTGTGTGTGTGAAACCAGGCCAGGGGGATGTACATGGGAGGGCAAAAAATAAAGTTCATTAGAAATGTACAAAATTAGCCCTAACCCTAACCCAAAATCCTTCAGGTTACAATGGTGAAGAATGTCAATTGGACCCATGCCTTATTTTGTACAGTTTTGCCATGGTGATGTCAGAAACCTCCCATTATATTTCAATGAGAATCTTATACAATGAAATCCTATGGAGATACTGGGGATGGTTGTCACACTTGTTAAATTACTCATCATCAAAACATTTTTCAAGAGTCATTTAGATATTATATGAAAGCTTAAGGTCTTGGCTTGAGGTGGGTATGCATTTTGTTTTTACACTTCATTGTAATAAAAAGTTATTGACTATCAAAGACTCCTTGACCTAGTGTGACAGTCAGCCCCATGTGAGGATTGGTTGTCCTTATTAAAAACAATGGGGTTTCAGTCCAAAAATTAATTTGAAAAAATATGTGTAACTGTTTTGTCTTTTGGAATAAAAAGACAAAATAAGTTTTGAAATGTATAAAAAAAATCTGATCTATTCTAACTATATTTTTTTAGCAAGGTGATTGTTTATTAGAACTATATGAGATGTAAAGTGGTATGCTGTCTGATTTACAGATCTGAAAAATATAGCCTCTACCAAAGCTACTATTTAATTTAATATGAGCATAACAACAAATTAATACAGCACTGTTGTAGCCGTGCCATTTATGACTCAGGAGACAGCCAACCCTGGATCAGTGAGACAACCAGCCCCAACAGACCTCCTGACAAAAACAATGCACTGCTAACACACGACTTTAGCCTAATGTAAATCTGTGATTTTTGGGTTTTTGTCAATTTTTTTATTTTTCAGAAGCTAATAACCTACAAGCTTTTAAAACAAAAATAAAACAAAACAATGAAAACTTATTTACAATTATTATTATTATTTACAATTTTTAAATAGTTTTATTTGTATAGCCCAGTATCACAACAAAAGTCACCTCAAAGGGCTTCACAAACAGTTGATCAAACATAAACACACAATCAGACTTAACACACAATCAACACAAACAATAACTACACTAAACTAAACAGACCCAGGACACTCCTGTCTTAGACCCTCCTTCTCGGTAAGGAAAACGCTTAAAAAAAAACACCTGTGGAGAAAAAAAGAAGAAACCTGATGGAGCCCACATTGAAGGAGAGATTTTCTCCCAGGACAGGCAACATGTGTCTAGGACTGTTAGTCCATTAGCTCATCTATAGGATCATAGTTCAGCTCTGTAAGGATGCAGCAGGTGGGCTTCATCCAGACAGGGGAGTGGGGGTGGGTTAGGTCCAGGAAGTCCATAGGATGTACAATTATCTCCTCACCTTAATGTTAGCTATTAGTTTAAATGAAGAAAAAAAAAACTATTGCAACATAAGCAGGATGTCCAACCAAATGTTGGATAACAACATCATTTTGCAGCGCCCTCTAGTGTGGCTGTAATAAGCAATGAGACAACCAACCCTGAGACAAACAGCCCTGGTTTCCCCTACTAAAGTCACAGGGATATTGTACAGGACATGTGCTATAGTGTGGAGGGACAGAGACAGGAAAATGTCTCCTGGGTTCAGTGTTGTTTTGCCTGCTTACGCCCACAGTCACCTCAGCCTCTCCACCGCTTTCCCTGCACCTCCCACATTATTTGTCATAGCATTATTACTGTTCTGTTGCTCATTTTGCATGTTGCGCCAGACAGTTTCATTATAATTAACTGCTGGCAGAAAGTACAAACAGATTATTTTTGTAATGCAAGGTGTACTTTTGAATTGATGAACATTGTGTTCCAAGTGCCAGGGTGAGAGATGGTGGCTGCAGCTCAGGGGTCATGTTTATTCTGTCTGTACATTGTATGAAGATATTTCTCCACAAACTGCTGTCACATCCCTGAAATGTTGTGGATGCTGGGAGGCCAAAAATGTAAAAATATTGTCCATTTGCTGTATCCAAAAACTACAACTGTCTAGACCTGGACTGAAACCAGGGATCATCCAGTTGGGGGGGTCACAAAGGCATTCTAAAAAAAATAAAATAAAAAAAATAGCTCTGGCTGAAGTTAGTGTTTTGGACTCTACATTCTGCAGCCCTTTCAAAACATCTGGATCTAGGCCGTTTTTCTGATTCACACCAAAAAACAAGCTTTCCTCGGCCCGTCCCTGACATTTCTTTAAAACCTTACTAACAGACCAACTAACAGACAAACTGGCAAAAATATTTAGCTTCTTTGGGCAAGAAAATATATAAATAGTCTTCATTTGTTGAAAAACTGGAAAGTCTTCAAACTCTGTTCCATATTTTCCTGGTTATGAAATTTAGGATATACATAACTGTGAGAAAGGCTTCCAGTGTGAACATACGGTCTCAAAGCCTCCATATGTTGTGCACTAAGCAGTCCATAATTTGCACAACTGAATACATTAAGAGGGGGAAACCACTTGACAAGCACCTGCTATTTGTACATTTTGTCTTGATTTAAATGTTAATAAATGCTGTAACATTTCCCAGCGCGGAGCAGCATCTGCTGGGAACGCTGATTATCCGTTCACTCTAAATGACTTCCTCAAAGGCTGTGTCAGTGCACACTTCACTGAGCGGCTGAGGGCAGGCCGCTGATTGGCCAAAGGGCTGCAGAGGGAAGGGAAGTTGATTGGCCAAGGGGCTGTAATGTGGGAGGAGCTTTGACCCAAACGAAGCTGGATCTTCCTCCTTGTGTTCAAATGGAAACTCTCTGCTGCTCTGCTGTGGCTCTGTCATGTGACAAGAGTCAAGTGCTGAGCTAATAGGAATCTGTGTCTAGTTACACAGCTGGGCCTGTTTCCTGGCAAAACCATTGAGGGTTATTCATAGCTTGGCTTTATATGTATGTATATATATATATATATACTGTTTGTTGTATATACTGTATGTATATGTACTGTTGCCAGCCAGTACAGCCCATCTCTAAAGCTCTTGTTCACAGATATGAGTCGCCAGAGATAATTGTCTTGCTGTGAAAGCATCCTCACATTTCAACAGCCAGTGCTTCACAAAAGGTCGTAGTCACAAACCTTTCTCTCTTCTTTTTTTTTTTATTTTTTTTTTTATCTTATATAATAATAATAATTACTTGGGTGTAGTTATGTAGGCTCTGATTGCACAATAACCTTAAAATTACCCTACACATGCTAATAAGCAAATAAGCATATTTACTTCTGCAAGCAAAGTGGGCTGCGTGTGATGTATACACTCGGATTGGCAGTTGCAACTAAATTGTAATGTAACGCAAAAAAACAAAACAAAAAAAACACCAAAAAATCTAAATTGAGCATCAAGATCTGCTGTGTGAACGTAGCCTAAGTTTAACAGAATAATCATGTTTTTAAAATGCATACAAAAGCCAAGCTACCGTACCCACTGACACTCTATTATGAATCGTAGACCACATTTCTTAAGTTCTAAACCAGAATGTTAATTATTTTGTACATTAGACAGAACACATCAGTATCCTCCTTCCACTGGTGGTGCTGAAGGACGCCCGAGTTCAGAGGATATTTTTGGTGTAAGAGGAGCGCCTCTCTGCCTCCTCTCCACAAGGGCAGGATTCATCATTTTTGTCAGCATCTGTAACCTCCCCATGCATTAGAGCAGAGTGCACCGCCCCGAGCACAGCCAGGATGTGAGGCAGCGACATTCTACAGCAAAAAACAGCCATACATATTATAAATAAAGCTGGGTTTTATCATCATACTAATCAATTCTTTTAAAATTGGTTTATTATAGAATCATGCAAATAATGTTCAAAGCAAAAGCTAAATCACTTCCAGATTGTGTCCAGAGGTTCTTTTTACTTCCTCAGAGCAAATATGAGTTGAGAGACATTTACATTTACTTTACAAAAAGTCTTAAAGTATAAATTACAATTAGTAAATGATTATCTTTAGGCTGTAAGTCAGTTGTCTTTTGGTTTTAAGACAATTTCTCTGCAGAAGTTACTTTTGCTTTTTTTAAATGTAGTGGAGTAAAAGTAGTAATTTTTCTCTAAAAATCCTAAAGTAAAGTACAGATTCTTAAAAACTAAACTTAAGTACAGCAATCAAGTAAATTTATTTCATTACTGTACACCTCTGAGTGGCACACAAGTCCATATGAGAATAAATCACATTAGAAGCAAACCTTGTAAAAACATGTATGTGTTGATCGTGTGTAGCCTACATGTGACAGGGATTGTGCTAACTGTGGTATGACAGCCTTGAAATGTAAGATCACATCTGCCAGTGTTGTAATTTCAACACTTTTTGCATTTAGATTTCATCTCAATAAAAAAAATCCATTCCAAAAATTCAGCAGTAGTAGTAGATTTTTGTTCCTATTCCATTTGTTTTCCAATTGGGTTGTGTTTTTAGAATTTAATTTGCACAAATATATTTTAATATTATATTATTATATTATATTTTAATAACCTCAACTTCAGAACAGACAGAGAGGGATCCACTGGTTTATGTCATAGGCTCAAAGAACAACATCACACACAAAGATATTGTAAACCCAGAGATACCTCCAAACCAGTTATTATGCCTCATGCCTTGTGTGTTGTGTTTAGAGGCTGGATTAACAACCATATACTGCTGCAAAAAATGTCAAATTCAAATCAAAAACTGCTGTGTCGAGATTGGACCATGCATCCATCTGTGTCCACAGTGGGAGACTTCAGAGTGCTTATAACGATACTGACACAGGGAGGACATGTAGACTCCACACAGACCTGCTCGCTGTGTAGCAGGAGGGCTCACCCCCTGACTATTTTTGGTTATCTGAACTGCATTCACTATTCAGCAGCACAAGGACATTCTGATAAAATACAATGGAGCCAGCACTTACAAAACAATGCATGTTAGAGAGGCCGTGTCACTTTTTAAATGAAAAGGAGGATATGATAATTAGCTTTTTCTTCTTCACGTGCTGCGGCTTTACACAAGAACACACATGTGTTGGCTCCGTTCCAGCGTCACATTTCACATCAGTGTTCATAATCACATTGTCATTGATGTGGTACAGGGCATGGTGCGCTTTTTTGGGCTTTCAATATACTTGTTTTAAATGGTCCTCGTCACATCGGTTTTACTCTGATGATGAAACGTCTCGTGTACCGTTTGGGCTGTGATTTAACAAACTATAATTAGAATGAGAAGTGGTTTAATCGAATGGAAGCTAAGTGGTTATTAAACGGAGAAGCAGCAGCCCCTCTGACCTGGACGTGTCTGAGCTGCAGGAGTGCTGGCTTTGTGCTGACAGAAGGAGAAAATGGGGTGTTCTTTGGTTGTTCTTGTTAAGTGTTTAGGGCTCATGTATTTGCTGAGTTGTTGGTATCAGCCTTTCCTCAGTGCCACTGACTCTAAACCACACAGCATATCTGATCTCTTCCACACATGACATGGCTCATTTCTTCAACCCTTCAACTTGAAAACCTCTGTCCCTTCTACAGCACACTTCACCACAGAGGGGTGGGAAATTGCAAAGCATCTGAAACTGGAAAGACCACTGTTTTTGGAAAGATTTGACAATGTTTACAAAAGACTACATTTGTACAAATACAACAACAGCAGGAGGGAGAAAGAGTCAGGAAGAGTCAGCTGGGCTCATTAGCATATCCTGCTGCTCTCTCTCTCTCTCTCTCTAGTCCGGCTCTCTCTCTCTACTCTCTCTAGTCTTGCTCTCTCTATCTCTCTCTCTCCCTCTCTCTCTCTCGCTCTCTCTGAGAAGTGCTGAGCTTAGGTTCTCTTGTCTCTCAGCGAGAGTGCTAGTACATTCTGTAGGGGTTTGTAATTGTGGCACCTAGCTTATCCCCGCTGCAGTGATTTTTTTTTTTTTTTTTTTTATTATTATTAAAACAGAAAAAAGTGTTTTTCATTTGTTTACAGCTTGTTATTATTTTCATTCTTCAAACAGACAACATAGCATACTTGCTTTTTAGTGACCAGTTCCCTATATTCAGAATGGCCATCTGTTTTAGTAAGACCTTGGACTGAAAACTAGCTGTAGTGAAGTGTTGGTACCTGTTCCTCTGAAGCACAGCTGGGTTGTAGTTAATGGTGTGACCTTGAAATGATGCAGCGTAAAGGAGTGAAAGGAGGAAACACATTACCAAGTCTATTGTGGAGGCTCCAGCTGTTACTATCTGCCTAAGAGTGGGGAAGAGTGAAAACCTGCTATCTGTCTAATATCATTTCACAAATAGGTGATTTCAAAAAGGTTTCCTTTCACTTGACCCTGGACTAAGCATGCTTTTCTTTTCTTGGTATAGTGTACTTTGAAAAACACCATTTTTGTTGAGCTGCTGGCTGACACATATTCATAAAGGAGCTTTTCTTTTCTCAAGAAAGAAATGATTCATTTTTTAATTCATTAAAGGATTCTATGATTGTGAGCCAGGGCCAAAGATATTAGCTCCATGAACAAATCTCCTTTGGAAGACAAAGTAGACATTTTTGGCCTTTTTTTTTTTTATATACCATTGTGAGATAATAGGATTTTATGGATCACTGGACTTATTGAATAAAGCATTTACCCCTGAACAAGAAGATCCCTGGGTTGAATGCAGATCAGGTACTACTCTATATCTTTACCACTGATAAATATCAATGTCTTGGGGGCAGTATTTTACATTTTCACAACAACTCTAACGTTTTGCCTCAAATTAATTTCAACCAGCAGACACTTAAATCAAACACAAGATTGAGTGAAGTGTGGATGATTTATTGAAGGAATAACTTTGGTGCTTAGACTTTGGCAGGGAGAGACGTCAACAATGATGAGGACTACACACTGGGGGTGGTGATGAGGATGAAAAGGAGAGGCCGAGGAGGCTGATGATTCTGCTGCTGCAGTGGAGTTGGGAGCGAGAGGGGGTTGTGGCATGCAGCTGAACAGCTGGATGACTGAGGGAGAGGGCGTGTATATATGTGAGTGGCCTGAGAGGTGATTGGATAGGGAAAATAAATAATTCTTCCATGATGAATTTACGCTACAGCTGCATCAGCTTCAAGAGGATGAGTGGTGCATTTGCACATGAGCAGAAATCTGGGGGTGTTTCTCAAAGCCTAGGTACCTTGCCTTTCCCTGCCTTGATTACATCACAGAAAGGCATCCACCTCATCATCTGTCACCCAAAGTGTGTTCCAGTGTTTATGTCCTTCCCAGGCAGATGTCCTCCGTTTGGCTAACATGTGGCTAATTCACCAAGGATACATCAATGGATCCTTCGCTGCCTTGCATCGGCCAAAATCACCCACAATGCACTGCAGCTTTTTTGAAAAAATGGCAGGCCATGTGCATGTATTACTTTTAAAACCTTATTTAGCAAATTTGAGAATATTTATAAGCTAAAATGTAGCACACACACACACACAAGAAAAATTTATTTATTTTATTTTATTTTATTTTATTTGGACCGAGGGAGGACACTTGCCTTGGATTAGAAGGAAGTGGCTTTGGAGGAAATCACTTTCAAGGCAAGGCAAGGTACATGGGCTTTGAGAAACACCCTGGTTTTCAGTCTCTGCTGTGCCCTTCCTGCATGCTAGACCAACACATTCATGGAGTGTAGACAGACTTAAAAACTACTAAACAGCACAACACTACAATGATTTTATACAGCAGTATATTGTTTTGTGATGATTGTATACTGATTCTTTGTGCGCTCCACGGTGCAGACAGACACTGTGACCCAAATTAAATTAAAATTTCCAGTGAGGCCAGGTTGGTCCAGGGCTAGATCTGACCTCTGGTTGACTTCGCCATCCTGAGTGTGGAGCAGAGTGGTCACGCATTAGTACCAGGATTGAGGATCGTTTCGGCTGTATCCTCTCAGGGCTACTGCTATCATATCCACTCTCAGTGTGGAACAGTAAAGGTTGACGGATGCCTGCGATTTCCAAGTGCTTCTTTTTTAGTGCAGTGATTATCAACTGGTGGGTCAGTTTATATAGTTTAAATGTTCAGAGAGTAGTTTTTTTCTTCAAAATAGAACATTTTATTTTGCAAAATGCTTGATCAAAACACTTCAGTGAATGGCCTATTTTAAAACTGTTTTCATATATAGGGCGCACCGCATTATAAGGCGCATAGAATAGAAGCTACTGTAGTGGCTGGGGTTGCGTTATGCATCCACTAGATGGAGCTGCGCTAAAGGGAGTGTCAATAAAACAGTCAAATAAGTCAGTCAGTCAAACTTTATTAATAGAATACAAACCAGCGTTCTTACAACTCCGTTCACTCCCAAAACAAGTTAGTGCATTCACAATACGGTACCGTACGTACCGGTAGCTCTTATTTGCGCCGCCCTCGTTGAAAACAATGTATTTCCAACTCCATTTGTCACAGTTCAAAGCTACATGAACAAAGTTCGAGCGCTCAGTTTTCTGTCCCCTCAATGTCACAACTCTTCGACTGAGATGGAGCAAAGGCCACGCCTCCTTTTGCGGCAGGATCCATAAACACACCTATGGCACACATGAACAGCTGGGACTGGAATTCCTCTTTACCGTTTTTACCGCTGTCACTTCGGCGACGCCCCCTGAATACGGTAGCTATAATTAACCAACACTGATCCATATATAAGGCGCATCGGATTATAAGGCGCACTGTCGGTTTTTGAGAAAATTAAAGGCTTTTAGGTGTGCCTTAT
The DNA here is from genome assembly GCA_020698575.1 of Bostrychus sinensis. NCBI lineage: Eukaryota > Metazoa > Chordata > Actinopteri > Gobiiformes > Eleotridae > Bostrychus > Bostrychus sinensis. The sequence goes on from CM036251.1 coordinate 35,314,347, forward strand.
AGTGCGGAAAATACGGTACTCTGAATCACTCTTCTATCCACAGCACTGGTTCCTCTCCAGGTCCTCCATGTTTGTGACCTTCGGGCTCAGGTGTGCTGACACATCAGTGGACTGTTTAACATGTAGACAAAAGCTGATTCCAAACTTTTATATTTTTCACTTGTAAGCAGAACCTTAGCGTCACGAGTGTTTCAAGAGATAAATTCACTGGCTCGTTTCACTGGCATGTTTTATTATAGGGGCAAAGTGAGAAAAAGTGTTTACTATAACTATAATCAAAAAAGTGGGTCACAGCAAAACAATCAGGGATGAACTAGGGTCCCAGAGTCAGACCAGCTGAGAACAATACAAGTGCATATGTGTTGTTCTACCGTAAATACAGCCCATGGATTTGGAGTTTTCTGTTTTTTGTACAGTGATCTGGCGCTGTAATGGGGCATGGATCCGGCCTTCAGCTCTCGGTATTGAATCGTCCCAGAGTGATGCTCTTTGGCCATTTTCACATCTTCCTCTTCAGAGTACAAGGGTAAACAAGCCGAGCTCATGTCAGGACGGTTTACCGTTTCTCACAAGAGATAATGATGTCTCTGTGTCCACCTGCTGTTGGACAGTCTAACAGAACAGATGAGAAAAATACTTTGCTCTTTTTAATATCTATTGTTACTTGAAATTAGATATGATATTTATACAAATAATATTATATTAACAAATGTGAATTTATGGATTTATGTGGAATACAATAGATTTAGTCATTGTACAAAACAACAACAACAAAAAAAGAAAAACAGTTCAACAAAGTGAAAAGTTCAACTCTGTTGTGACTGTTGTGACTAAAGTAAAAGCATACTGAAGATAAAACCACTGTTACTAAAAGAATACTGTATTACTGAGTTCATTCATTCAGTCCAGTTTACGTGGAATTAGAGTTTGTCCTGTTTCTTGTTTTTCTCAGACTGCTATAATTTTCAGACACAGTCATTATTGTAAATCACTACTATCAAATGTGCAGGTTTTTGGAAATATATGTTTTAGTACTTTCTGCTCTTAGAATATCAACTCATATTGCAACACAGTATGAACGGCATGCCATATATTTGTTTTCATTTTTTTATTTGTTTTAACTGTGGTAATCCTTCCAAGCCTTTAGACCCATTTTAAATTATCAGAAAGCTCTGTACCTCCAGGGAAACTGTTGTGACATGAACCTGGAAAAGAGTAAGGCAGGAGACGCTCCACACAGCATTACATACATGTGCATCTGTAGAGCCGAGAGAAGACTGCTTCTCTCTAGGACCATCTGATCATTTAGTTTAGAATTGGTCGGTGAGGTCTTGGTCGACTAAAACATTATTGGTCGATTAGTTGCATGAACTCTTTGCATCAATAAAGCTGGACTAATTTATTACTTGATAACTTTTTATTTTTTGTTTGTTTAAGATAGCATAGGTGATTTTTCACGAGTGGAATGTAACGTAAGTACTTAGTTACAATTTTTATGTATCTGTACCTTACTTGGGTAGATTTTACAAGGGGTATTTTTACTTTTACTTCACTACATTTTAGAGCAAGTATCTGTACTTTTTACCCCACTATTTTTTTTTTTGTTGGTTTGAAGCAAAAAGTATTTTGAGTTTGGTTTAAAATCATTAGTTTTTATCATTGTAGATACAGTACATACACAGTAAGGTTGTACTCTTCAGGAAAAACCTCACTTACAGATTCAGTCTCCTCTGTTGCTCTGTTAACCTATAGTTTTCAGCACAGTTTTTCAGCAAAATCCCTCACATTTAACACATTCATTAGTTCTCAAATCTGTGTGAAGTACTTTTACTTTTTTACTCACAAGTACATTTGAATATACTTTTATATGTTTACTTAAGTAGAAATTTTCATGTGATCCATTTACCTGATTTATATGTATCTGTATTTTTACTGAAGTAAAACAAAACTGTGATTTTTAGATAACAGTACATTTACAAGTTTTATCTCCTAATTAATGTAAAGTCACTTGTTGTGTAAGACTCCCACATGGCCTTTGGTCGATTAATTGCTGTACTGCACATAACTATAGCCCTACTTCTCTCAGCAAACTCATTCCAATGACTCTGTAAACTCACTGCTCATATCATTTGAACTCATAAACAAGATTTTCCAGTTCTGTTAGTGTCACTTCCGGTGAGCCAAGGTGTCCAAAGTGGTGCATGCCCTGCGTAGTGACAGCAGAGTCTATACAGTTGTTTGTGAAGAGTGAACAGTCCTGTGGGAGCCCTCTGTAGGAGTTTGTTAGACTGTGTCCAAGCATTATTTCATGAAAGCTCGGTGTTGTTCTTCAGGAATAATTCCTGCTTTCTCTTTAAACAGCTCCAACCAGACTTTGATGCAGCACGGAGTTTCATCTCCCAAGGTGGCCCCTGGACATAAACCTGGGATCTCCTAGTTCAGGGGTAAATGCTTTACCAATCGAGTCACATCTCATAACAGTAAAGAATTACGGAACACCTTGTACCCCACAGACAAAATCTGAAAAACAAACAAACACAACAACAAAATACTGCGTTTTTTTTCTGTTTATTCATCATTAGTGATGTGTTAACTGTCATTTAAAGTTAACACATCACTTTACCCCACTAATTATTTGATCATTTGTCCATTAATTACCTAATTGCCACTCAGTGTTGTAAGGAATCCTTCCTTCCTGGATTCAGAACGGAATAATTTTTTTGCAAGGCCCATTACTAACCTAAGCCCTGATCCAGTCATACAGGTTGTCTTGTTCACAAACACAAGAGGCTAACAACTGGCAAATTAGTCCAGTTTTTTTTTTTTTTTTTTTTTTTTTTAACCTTTATGCCCCAGTTTTTAAAAGTGATGTTTTTACTGCTGAGTGACAAGTGTCCCCATCACAAAACATCTTTTTTTTTTTACATTCATATATTTTCTGACTTTTTTTTTTGCCTAAATCTTTTAATCAACACCTATTTTTTTCAAAATTTTAACCTTTTTTATGCCAGTGTATGTAATAGACTCTCAATTTTTTATTTGTAAAAAAAACACAAAAAAATATATTTTTAATATTCTCAATGTAAAGTGATTTTGTGTGTGTGTGTTTAAATTATCAACATTTGTGATAAAATACACACAATTTCATAGAAAAGGTAAGAACTATACTATATAGTTATCAAAAATATATATATATATTTTGAAAATTGCTCTTTTGTCCTTGTTTGGGCACATGGGTTAATAAAAGCAGGACTTCTCAGGTAGTGTATCTTAAGGTGCTACAAACTTTCCAAATGTTTGCATGTAACAGCTGCAGAGTTGAGGTTGTCTGTTGCAGTTTGGGCTGCTCCTCTACAAAAGAATATCAGAGGAAGAACTGGGTGACAAAAACTCAGCAGGGCCTGGGCACTCGCGCTTTTAGAAGAGAAGTCATGCAGCGGCAATACCTCGCATCCTTTGTGCCTTTCCCCTTTGTAAAAGACAAAACTCCAGGAAGAGCGTGGCTACAGCCGTGACTGTGGAGTCACGAGCAGACTTCCACAGATGCACCATTATAGGATTATATAGAGGAGATGTGGATGAACTGTGAATGCTGTGAACAGAAATGTCTTTGTTACCAGTTGTGGCTGAGATGTGAATCGTTGCAGTGTGAAGATCTGAACTTTTACCTTCTTTTTTAACCAGGGCGAAAAATTACAGAATGGTTCTGTTTTTAGACAGACATGGGAACATGAACTGAAACTTATAGATATAGAGTCTGTCTGTGGAGAAGCTGCCAAATGCATCACATGATTTCACTTTTCACAGAGTATACAGTATTTTTTTTTTTATGTATTTGAGTTTATTTAGGCAGTTAAATATACATGTATTGCCAATACACCAACAACAAAAGAATTCCTCATGAAATATTGCCCAAAAGGAGTAGGATGATGTACAAACTTGCAAGCACACACCTGCATACAAGGTGCATACACACTCACAACAAAACAATAATCAACAATCTTATACAATCTTACAGTTTTTTTCCCAGTAGCACTCAAAATTGTCTAATTAATAGATGTATACAGCAAAACCACAGTCAGTACACCCAAGATTGTATATACCTGAAGTCTGCGCTGCATTTCATCTTCTGAAGTATATATTCAAAGTATTAAAATGTATACATTACCAATGCATTATCTGACAAAGAACTATAAAGATGAGCTAATGGACTTTATTTAACAGTCCAAGACACATGATAGTCTGTCCGTCCTGGGAGAGGATCTCTGCTTCAGTGTGGTCTCCATTAGGTTTCTTCTTCTTTTTCCCTCACAACTGTTTTTTTTTTTTTTTTTTTTCCTTACGGAGAAGGAGGGTCTAAGGACAGGGATGTCCTGGGTCTGTTTAGTTTAGTGTAGTTATTGTTTACATTTAATTTTGTGTTTATATTTGGTTGTGTGACTAATTGTTTGTAAAGCCCTTTGAGGCGACTGCTGTTGTGACACTAGGCTATAGAGATAAAACTGAATGGAATTGAATAATATCATGTAAAAAAAAATAATAATAATGCTAAGTTTATTGTTCGAATTCATGATGAGATCATGAACAAAGCAACATTAGTAAAAACCCTCTCAGCAGAATTGGACTGTTTGCCTTTTCACCTGTTCAAAGAATGAAGGGTAGTAACTGTGAGAGTAACTGTGGCTGAAACCAAGCTGTATGTTCTACTGTGGAAACCTAATTGTCACAAGGTCATAACAGCACAGTGACACATTATAGTACTGACAAAATTAACATTATTAGGGGAGACTGGAGCATGTTAATACACTGGATAAATTTTCAAACTGCAGTTTCTGCAAGTTGTCAACATTATATTTTGTGTCATAATTTTCTTCTTAATACAAATCTTGAGAAAATGACAAATGTAAATGTCAGACAGCAGACTTGAGTTTCTTATCACAATGAATCAAACTGATCAGTTTAGTATAACCCAGAATAGTCCAACAGAGGGGTAAGCTGTCCCACCCATACTGGGGTAGGTTTTCACATATAAAACCTAATTTGTAAAGTAGAACATAACCCAATTCATTAAATAACAGTCACATATTATTAAAGGAATAATTCTAGTGTCAAGCTTACAACACAGTTTACAGCCTCTGTCGCATGGTGCACTTTTATTTGATATAAGATTACGACTTGTCAACGTGTGGGGCCTGAGCCTTGAAACTGTGTGAATGAAGGAGCTTGGGCTTTTGTTGAATTCTTGAATCGATAAAGACGGTGGCTGTTGTTACTGTGAGATGGGCCCTGTCACTGTGCAACTGACAAACACCAGATAACGCCTCAACACACCAATATGACACACCTGTCAATGCACCGAGGGAGAAGAGCTTTCAAAAGAGAGGCTGTGCTGGAAGTAGCCACAGTATGAGTGAACTGAAAGAAGCTGGCTTAAAAAGTACTATGTCTACTCATTTCTGTTTCTCTAATCTAAGTGGAAAGAAATGAGGTCACCCACTAACTGTGACAACCTTAATAACTCAAAAGCAAAATATGGAAAGATGCCGAAGTTGGCAACGAAACAACTCTTCACAGCTACAAAAAAATCCCCCCAAGAAAGGTGTGATATATTCTGTGCTATGCAGTGTTCATAAGTTCTGCCTGAGAATTGTCATAGATTACAGTGATTTAAATATGTTGCTACCATTGCGAGATAGGGCCAAATACACTAACTCCAGCCACAGCAAATTAACAAATGATTATTTTGAGGTGATTCTTTATCATTGAGAAATATTTTTATGTGGCTTAATTGATAAAGCATTTACCCCTGGACTAGATGATGCTTGGTTTAGTTCTAGCACTATATCTTTACTGTTGTGACAGAGGGACAATGCCTTCCCAAACCCCTGTGCTTCTATAATTCACATACGTACATTTGTGTTCTGTTATTATTGTGTAGTGTTGTAAATACACAGGGATGACATTTACATCACTAACCTCAACAAATACTTATATTTATATTGTATAGTGATCAAGTCCTAATAGACTGAATGGACTGAATGGACTTTCTCTCCTTGCTGACAGGTGTGTTGTATAGAAACAGCAAAATGGTGGCCCTCTCATTGAAGATCTGCGTTCGCCAGTGCAACGTGGTGAAGACGATGCAGTTCGAGCCCTCCACACCGGTGTATGACGCCTGTAGGATCATCCGAGAAAGAGTCCCAGAAGCACAGTCTGGACAAGGTTAGTAAAAAATTCATTTTGAGATAATATGATATTCATGATTGGTTGTATAATAGTGAAGTTCTTCTGTGCCAGCTTCAGATTACGGTCTCTTCCTGTCTGACGATGACCCCAGAAAAGGAATCTGGCTGGAGTCTGGGAGGACCTTGGATTACTACATGCTACGGAATGGAGTAAGTTCTTATCCCCAATTTCCACTGCATGCATTGTGGCCGTGCAGCACCGTGCGCTGTGCTTCAGTTACACTGCCGCACCACAGTTCTGGAGTGAGAGTGCACGGTTCGAGTGCACTTCGTTGGAGATATGCAGCAGTTTTATTTACCTGCAAAGGCGCTCCCAGTTCTCGTCAATCTACACAGATCACACCAAACCGGATAGTGAACGAGTACAACGTCCGGATTTTCAAAGTAGAAACAGAAACTGTACACGGAGTATCACATTTTTGTAATAATAGGCTAAATATTTGCATACGAGTTTGTCTAAATACATTATGCATGATTTCTCATTCAGATGTTTTATATACACACGCAATTCAACTCTGCAAAAACAAAAACTTTTTCAAACTCAATCAATGTTGTAGAGATGACAACAAAGTGATCTCAAGTTAAGCTGTTGTTTTCTGTCCTCTTGTGAACAAAGATTGTTTTGTTCCAGCTCCTATTATTCCTCCTTTTATCGATGGCTTTTATCGCGTGGTCTCGCTATTCCTCCCATGCTTCCCCAACTGCTCAGAACTCTGCAGAGTTGCGCTGCTGTTACACAACGCTTCCAGTGGGTGAGGGTCAGCACTGTCAGTTGCTGGTACTTCACGGTGTGGCGCTCACACTTGCAGTGGAAATCGGGGTTAGGGTGTGTTCACACTGGCGGTGTTTGGTCCACTTCAATAAACCCTTCCTGAAATGATGTGTTTGTGCATGTGCAAGCAGTCTGGTACCAAAATAAAAATATTTATTCAGATGTTTTTATTGCCTGGAAATTCCAGACTCACCGCTGTACCAGCGGATGAGTCTGGTCGCCTTAGAATCAATTCGATTTCTAGGGCGGAGCAAACCGAGTTAACGGACAGCGGAGTTAGCCAATCAAAAAATGGCGGACGTGACGTTAACAAAGCGACAAGAAAGTGAGAAAGTAAACAAATGGAGTAGTGAAGCCACGAGGGAGGAACGAGGGAGTTATTTCAACATTACCGTACCATACCGCTGAATGAAACAAACTCTCAGCTCCTCGGTGCGCCATCTTGATTGTTGTCGGTGAGGAGACGCGTACGAGTGACGCTGCTCGCGAAGAACACGTGACTTAAATAAACCAATCAAAATGCACGGTACGATTTGGATTTGAGTAAACCACTGCGGACGGCGTGGTGACCAGACTGATATGTCTCTGTAGAATAACACAGAGACATATCAGTCTGGATTTTCCAGGCAAATGTTTTTAAGCATATTTTTAAGGAACGAATCCTTGTTTTTGTTTATTAATTAAAAATTACTCTGAATTAATGTGACCCAGATCTGAATCAGGTCCAGTTACAAAAGTGAACTTATGAAAGTAGGATTTGTGTTAATCAATGCATTAAATCTGAGCATACTGTTATGTATGTATGTATGTTATGTAGTCTTTAGCTTATGTGCTAATTATAGATGCTAATTGCTACATTGCATTAATCGGCTAAATGCTGACACACTCGCTATTGTTATTAAACCAGGCTCTGATATTACTCACATGAGGTAGGATGGTTGTCAGTTACTAAACCTGTTTTGATTATTTATAATTTGCGTTGTTTTGTGGCTAGCGCAAAATCCTCCATTCAAAATGTATTATTCTCTTTTTTAATTTGCAGTACCAGTCTTTGGAATGCAGGCATTCTGTTTACAAACACAAGAATGGTTTGTAGGTCTCTGCCAGGAAATTCCCATTTGTTTGAATTTTCAATTCAATTCAGGTTTATTTGTATAGCCCAGTATCACAACAAAAGTCACCTCAAAGGGCTTCACAACAGTTGATCAAACATAAACACACAATCAGACTTAACACACAATCAGCACAAACAATAACTACACTAAACTAAACAGACCCAGGACACTCCTGTCCTTAGACCCTCCTTCTCAGTAAGGAAAAACTGAGGAGTTTGAGGAGGTGTGAAGATGTAATCACACTCTGGTGAGGAAGTGGCTCACCTGAAGTCTGAGGTCTCAGTGCAGGTCGCTGAGCCCTGGTGTGGTAATTCAAAGGAAGTAAGAATGTATTACAACAAACTTGTGGACTGAAGCACTGGCCACCACAATGTGCAGTGAATGTGAGTGAGGAACACGAGAAACATGATGGGGCAAACTGTAAATACACTGTAGTCTAATTGGAATATGTTGTAAATATGTATATCGAGCAGTTGCCATAACAACACCATCACCAGAAATTGTCTACTGTTATGGTTTCTCCTCATTTCCTCTTGCAAAGTATTGATGCACTGCTCTCTGTAGGTTATATGATATTTTGGCAGGTTTTTACGCATGATGCCCTTCCTGACTCAACTTTTTGCAGATGTTCAATTGAGTGTAGTATTTATTCACTGATTTAGTAATTGTATTTGTAGAGTGTGCTCTAAAGGGCCCCTGAAGACTCAATGGACCCTCCCACTTAAAGAATGATCAGAGCCTACTTTAGGGGGGACTCCTCAAATGCACTGTGGTCTATGGAACTGTACAGGATCTGATGAAAGCTCATTAGCTTTAATGTAATCTTCAAATAAATCTCTTAATTAAAAAAAAAAAATAAAAATGAGTGTGCGATGCTGTGTTTGAACTTGACATGAATTTTACTTTTCTTGTATACAGGATGTGTTGGAGTACAAGAAAAAGCAGCGGCCTCAGAAGATTAAAATGCTGGACGGTGCAGTGAAGACCATAATGGTGGACGACTCAAAAACGGTTGGAGAGCTGCTGGTTACCATCTGCAGTAGAATAGGTATGTGTTCTAATGTGCCTGTGTCCCACAGGCCTGAATTATTCATCCATACATGTATTTTTAGTCTGAGCCAAACGGCGGCTGCATGTCTTATACATATTTACATCATCAGTCGCTGCTAGGTACTGAGCCTGCACCTTTGGTCATCCAGCTGTTTCTGAAGTGTTTTCCTTACAATCACAAGGGCCACTTTATTAGGTACACCTACTGCTCATAAATTACTTCTCTTATTTTGACCACAGTCTGTTTAAGCATGTAGCAGGAGGCATATAAATGCCTAAAGCTAGTGTTTCTAAAGTGATCTTTCATCAGTGATGAAAATCTTGTTCCCTCCTCCTCTACACAGCAAGCCAATCAGACACGAGCTGAATGATAACAATGACAGAACATGAAGAGTGGTACTTGACATGGAAAAGCCAAGCATCAGACCCTTGCTGTCAGGGCCAATGCTGTTTGTCTCAGGGGAATGGAGAACTCAAATGAGACTGTAGAAAGAAATTTGCTCTGTAAAGCTGGCTCATGATCACCCCCTTATCTTCACAGGCCTAGGCTTCAGCGAAGGTTAGCCCATGACTTAAGGCAGCCTTGCATGCCTCAAATAAATAACTCTTTGTAGCAGTCTGATTCTAGATTTGTGAGTTTACAATCCCAATATGTTCTGTCCTGCTAAATGTTATAATGCATATGCCTCCGAACCGCTATTAGTTCAACCAATGGTGTGGCAGTACTGACAGTTATGGATGTGCTTTAGGTTTAAGTCATTATAGTCATAGTTTTCTTGTAGGGCTATTAATTTGTCTAATTTTGGTGAGCATGCATTGAAGTATAAATTGTCCTTTTAATTTTCTGGAGTGGACTGCATTTGGAGATCTCATCGCAGCATGCTGTGATTGGAGAATGACTTATCTACAGAAAAATGTGTACAGAGGACATATTTTTGGCATGAAAACCGTACTTCTCTGCCTCGGCTCCTATTTAAGTTTATCATCTTTCTTCCGACTGCTGTTAGAAAGCAGAATCAAAGTGCTTTTTCTTTCAGAGCACAGTTATCAGGACACACAGAACCATCTTGTGTGAAAATCCTCAAGCTAAGCCCTTGACTTTTCAGGAATCACCAACTATGAGGAGTACTCGCTCATTCAAGAGGTGACCGAAGACAAGAAGGAGGATGGCACGGGGACGCTGAAGAAAGACAGAACATTGCTGCTGCGAGATGAACGCAAGATGGAAAAGCTCAAGGCCAAGCTGCACACAGACGATGACTGTGAGTACATCCGCCTGCCTCCAACCCTGTTAGACTTTGTTCTGCTGAATCTCAGAATTCTCAGACGTAACGCATGTTGGGCTCTAAGTAAAATTAGATAACTGCTATGTTTTGCCAGCAGGAACCAATTAAAGTAAGAGGAGTGTGGGTAGGTGCCAGTGCTTTATGACCTTTAACATAAGAGGCAGAAATTTAGTAAAGAATGATTTAGCATATTGTGGAAGTTAGGAAAGAATGAGGCGAGGAGGATATGAACAAATAAAACAGAAAACATTTTCGTGTTCCCCAAGAGAACTCTCCTCACCTCATTGGACCTCACTTAATAAAAGCTCACATTCTGTGTGTGAGACAAGTCTTAATATGTGTCCGTCACAATATTCTGTATTACAAATTTTAGAACATGACTATCTGATGGGTAGAGTATACTTATACTCTGTGGGTTTACTATTCAGTTCTTATGAAGTCTGTCAGTAGTGGTTAACAAGACAATCAAGTGAACTCTTGTGTTTCTGGGTTTCAGATGACGTCAGGCCACTCTGGCAAGAGCAGATGGGGGGCAGGAAGTAAACACTGAATGCTAAAGTACTATCAAAATGCCCAAGTTTTGTGCAGGTTATAGCTGTTGCAATCGTTCAAACTGGGAAAAAGTGGTTATGTAAACAGGTAACCTTTTTAGAAAACTTACAGAAAAAAAACTGTAGTAGTTTAAAATCTAAAGTCTGGAGGAGTGGGTACAGACAATGGTTACGTGTGTAAGTGACCACTTGCAGTCAAATGTTCTGTGAAAACTTTACAGTTTTAATGGCCTTTTTGCGTACCTCTAAGAATGGCTGACCTAAAAGTGAAAGAATATAGTGGTGACATTTAGCCCTAATGGAGCCGTTATGCGCCAGCATTAGCTGCATTTGTTGATATAAAATTATACTTTATAAGCAAATGTACTAACCCGGACAAAAACAACACAACAGCCTATCTGCACACAAAATAGCTGTAAGTTAAACTTTTGTAGGCTTTCATGTGGCTATAGCCATACAGTACGAGGTGTGTAGGAGGAGGTAGTTTGTGAGATTGATCGCTTTAGCACCGACTAACTTGTCCAAATTTTGGGATAGGTGTAAACTGTATGTGTCATACCAATGTATTTGTATTGGTGTACAGTCACATGCATCATGCAATGTTTCAAACTTCCTGCCTCTGTCATGTGACTGAAACCCAGCAATAAAGCTTTGTATGTAATTCTCTGTTCACTGTTTATAACCTGAAACATACAAGATTAAATCACACATATGGAAAATATGTGAGATTTCAGGTTTACGGTCCCTAAAACTCTTTACAAATGATCTAGACACTGTAAAATGAAGATTCCCTCAAGGCTCTTGTTGATTAAATGTGCGTGTTGCCAGTGAACTGGTTGGACCACAGTCGGACGTTCAGAGAGCAGGGAGTGGAGGAAAGCGAGACTCTGCTGCTCAGAAGGAAGTTCTTCTACTCAGATCAAAATGTGGACTCCAGAGATCCAGTGCAGCTCAACCTGCTCTATGTTCAGGTAACCCAACTGTACGCAACTGCACCCTACATTTCCTAGCTTACTTTAGACCAGAAAGAAAAAGAAATACATGTAAATGGTTCATTTCTAAATATTTTTTTCTGAAAAAACTACCAATTATAAATTTGTGAGTGCACTGTTGTACTGCTGTTGAAGCAAGAGCGCTGTGTTGGCTCTGGGGGTTTCCCTGTGGAGCTCTTAGTTAACTGTGGGTTGTGTGAACATAAAGAGCGGGCATAGCCTGAGTGTGTCCTGCCAGTGAACATGGCAAGTGAGCAAAGTCTGAGTGTGCCCTTCTTCAGAATGTAGTGAGTGAGCACAGTCCGAGAGTGCACTGCCCTGTGAACGTAGCAAGTGAGCATAGTCCAAATGTGCCCTGCTTGAGAATGTCGTGAATGAGCATCATAGATGGGCACTTGTGACTTGGACTTGAACTCCAGTCACACTTAAAGCGGACCACTGTAACTCTGCTCGTTTCTTTGCTGTTTTGCCTTATGGCCCACTATAGAGTGCCCCCTACATTTTCGGAGAACACTATTGTAAATACTCACAAGTCCAGTTGACTCCTATTGTGATTGTGTGATTGTGATCGTTTTCTCCTCACTGTTTCTGTACAAAGTTTTTTCTGCCATTTGGTTGTTCTGCCACAACAAAAATCAAGAAATAAAGCCATTGCTGGCTTGTTGTTTTGCTAACAGAGATGTGCTGCTTTCTCGCGAGACTCGAGGCTTCTGTGACTCCGGGTCTCACTGTTGCAAGTGTCACTTTTGGCCCAGAGACACCAGGGGGAGATGCTGCACGCTTCACTCATTTAACCATCACACAAACTCCGAAACGGTTTATTTAAGGTAAAAAAGTTACTGAGTTCTGCGTTAAGCCCCTCTTAGAGACTTGACTCGGACTTGTACCCTAAAGACTCGAGACTTGACTTGGACTCAGTGGTTTGTGACTCGTGAACAATATGAGTCCCTAACATGACAATACCATGCGGCATTGTCGCTTATTTGGGCTTCTTTCCCCGCCGTCTCTGCTGCCCTGTCTCTCCGCTCCTCAGACACACACAGCACATGAGCAGCTCTGAAGCGCTGCTCTGATTCGCCAGAGCTCCACGTCTCTGCCCAATGTCCCGCCTCCCCCACGCTCTGTGTGGCTGTCTCTGCCCGTGTGTGTACAGCGGGGTGTGCGTGTTGTCACCACGCATATAGAGTGCGAGGATTCAGAGTGGGCTATCAATATCAACAGGAGAATAATGCAACAAACCAGGCATTGGACACAAACATTGCTGGACTATATGTGCTACAGCAGGAATGAAAGAAGTCAAAGAGAAGTTAGAAACACTTTGAGCTATGTAAATAACTCAAGAAATTAGCGACTCAGTAAAGTTAATAACAAAATCACAAACATCTCCCCATTCATAAAAGTGAATATTTTGTGAAGTAGCAGAGGAGGAAGTCTGCCAGTGGCAGGCACAAGCCACAAGTAAAGAGTCATTACCTTTTAGCCACAGCCTGGTGATGCTAAAGTCTATAAATCTGTTTCTTAAAGATAAGACAGGCATTTTCATTTATCAGATAAAATGTTAATAACACTATTGTGCTGTTTCTGTTGGTGGGTTGGTAACCTTTTACTGTATTAAGATTATTTGAATGATTGAGTGTGCCCGGTTTGGGAACAAAGCAAGTGGGCAAAGTCCGAGTGTGCCCTGCTTGAGAATGTAGTGAATGAGCATAGTCCAAGTGTGCACTGTCTGTGAACGTAGCAAGTGAGTGTAGTCAGAATCAGAAATCTTTATTGGTCCCTTAAAGGACAATTCTTTGCAGAAACCCAGTCAACACAGACAGAACAAAACACAGAAACAGGTCAACAATATTTTACAAGCAAAGTCAGAGCTGTACAGGTGCAAGTTTACAAAACTTTATGTCCTCCTACAAATAAGGGTCGTGAGTGTCGTGCAAGTGTGCTCTGCTTGTGAATGTGCAGTGTGTGGCCTCTAAATATGAACATCGGCCAGTTCTCAGCTGCGAGAAGAGTTTAGCTTCAACTGTATGATGCAAATGTACAAAGCACTGTACTACTCCTCTGAAATGTGTTCGATTTCACAACCATTAGTTATGCTGAAATGCAAACATGGCCAGGAAAGTTTAGGTTCTTGTTCAGTTCATTTTATTTTCAAAAGGTGGTTTCCTAGAAAAAGCATGACATACTGAACATCTGACCTCACCACTTCTGGTTTCAAACATACGCCCTGACTCTCCTGATCTTTCTTTTTTGTTTTCTTTCTCTTCCTCTCTTTTCCTCTTCTTGGCCTTGTTCTACTCTGACATAATCTAGGCTGCACTCCCCCACCCTTCACACTGACACACATACAGCGCTCTGCATATCATTCTCACAACAGGACTCGAGTTTCCTCTCTCCAAAACAAGCCGCCCTCTCCGCCTTCCCAACCTCACACTGGGGTTGTTACAAGGGCAGACCAAATACTTCTCACATGAATTTGTCATTGATCAAAAGTTTATGTGGAGCCAGAAGACTGGAACCAGGAAAAGTAGAACATGCTGCACGTTTGACCTACATAGTTTTTTGCTAATGTCTCAAAAAGGTGCACACAAATGTTGGCAGTGACAGACAATCTTGGAGATCAGAGTTAAGCTCATAGTTATGAATGAGTTGAAGTTGTGCCAGTGTCTGACAAGTAGAAGTGAGCGATATGTGCTTAAAATTTTATCATGATATATTTTGGTATTTATCACGATAACAATAAATGATGATATAATACAGGGGTTGACATGAAATTAATTGAATAACCTGTTAATATATGGATATTTAATTAACTCGCTATTAACTTGTTATTTCTTAATCTGAAATCAATGTAAATACAAAATACAATTTTCTTCAGGAAATTTAGCCATAGCTACGCATAGCACACTCTCAAACTGTCTGTCCGTGTCAGAGATAATAGATACACATATTCATATAAATGACTATTTTAGTCTTTGACTTAATAATTGTTCAGTTTTTCCTCCACTGTGAACCTGACTGACCCAGTCTCTCCAAATTTTAA
This sequence comes from Bostrychus sinensis, assembly GCA_020698575.1. Classification (NCBI taxonomy): domain Eukaryota; kingdom Metazoa; phylum Chordata; class Actinopteri; order Gobiiformes; family Eleotridae; genus Bostrychus; species Bostrychus sinensis. Next base: position 35,329,398 of record CM036251.1, read on the forward strand.
AATAGGCACCTGGCAGCCCTTAGGACATTCTCTCTTTAGATTACAACAGCCAGAAATTAACAATATAAAACATTTTAAGAAGAAAATTAAATTATATGGGAACATTGTCAAAATATCAGCAATATAAACATATTTAACAATAGAGTCCAGGTAAATAAGGTGTAAGTGAACTGGTCCCTTTCTGAACAACTGTAGGAACAATATGAACATTTATCTGCCAGACAGATTCTGAATCTGAGATATCAGTCACAGATGAGAAAATTACCCTTCTTTCATTAGAGTTTGATTTAGCTGTCTGCCAGTAATTACATGTGCAGAATAAAATTCAAAGAACAATAAAGCTCTTTTTATGTTTCCTAAAGTAACACCTTATTGAACTTATGTATAAATCTACAAAAGCAACTGAGACAATAGCATACGTTTGTTGTATTTAGCTAAACATGTATTGCTTTTATTTATAACTCCAAATTATTACCTTCCTCCAAAAGCAGATAAAGTATGACAGCAGTGCATCTAAGAGAAGCAGCCTTAAATAAACTACAGTAATATTGGTGAGAAAAGACACTGTTGGTCTGTGTGGAGGGAGACGCTCAGAGGGAGGGGCCTGGAAAACTCCCTCAGTGCTGTTGTTATTTAGCTTTCCTTTAGCTCGCTGCTAAAAACAAGCTACTCTCTGATTGTGAACGACATACCAACAGAGCAAACAGGTCTGAATAAAGAGCCCACACATGTTCCTAACCTCTCCTCTCTGCTCCTCGCTCCTCTTGTGAACACGCAGCCCCCTCCGCGCTCTCCGTGTCACCTGCGTGAAGTTGGCACCCCATCAATCGAAAATCTACAGAATAACTATTTCATTTGTTCGTGCTGGTTTGTGCTGTAAAAAGATTTGTTTGTGCTGTTATGGTTTTTAAGATATTAATGATTTTTTTTCTCAGGTCAGCTGATACTTCACTGTGCTCACTTCTCTGTGCAATACAAAAGTTGACCAACAGGTGTCAGAAAAATCCCACATAGTCTATATAACCTATAGTTAGGCAGCTGGGAGGAAGTAAGTATCAGCTGGAAGTTGCTATCAGCTGACGACCATGTCTGAGAAATAATTGATAATATCTTAAAAACCATAATTGCACAAAAACATTTTTTTCCACAGCACAAATGAAGCACAAACGAATGACAAAACTTTTATTCAATTTGGGCAAAGTTGGGGTGCTGATGACGTCACTGCTTAAAACTATATTTTTGAAATTATAACAACACAAAGCACAAACAATTACACAATTTTTGGTCTCTCATTTCTGAACAATCTGAGGGCTGGGTGCCCTCAGATTAACCTATACAAATAATCATTAATATCTTAAAAACAATAACAGCACAAACAAATCTTTTTACAGCACCAACCAGCACAAACAAAGCACAAACGAATGAACTAGTTATTCTATAGATTTTTGATTGATGGGGTGCCAACTTCACGCAGGTCACAGTGTCCAGGGCGTGCGAGAGCGCGCAGGGCCGCTGAAAGGACGGGAGCGGCAGAGAAGCACCTGCCGTGAAACACAAAGGCAAGCGAGAGCAGAGATAAACTTTAGAATCGTCTCTGGGCAGAAAAAAAAAAAAAAAAAACTATTGCTAAAGTTATTTGACAACAAACACTTATTAATGAGACATATATGTGCGTCATACAGTCTCAGAAAAAATGCATCATCAAATTATCGTTCTTACGGGCAAAGACATTTTTTTCATCGTGAGTAATATTTTTACCAGTATATTGCAAACAATAAAATATCGCCCATCCCTACTGACAAGTCTCTTTCACTAAACTCCCACTCTGTGCAGGAGAGACGTGCCCTGAGCAGGAGAAATCCACTCAGATACTACCAGCATGCGCTGTTGTTTTTACTCACATATATTTGAGGAAGAGGCTATTACAGTGGCATACAGTGGCAATTGCAGTGCACCAAGTAGAGAGGGCAACTGAGGATTGTTCAGTATACTGTATTTTGTGACAATGCCGATCTGGACTCAGACTCGTGAGAATCCTTAGTTGTCTCACTATTCAATTCCATTTCCATTCCTAGACCAACGATTTGATCCGAAAAGGACGAGTCGATGGATTAGACACCATTTTGGTGAATGTTAGATTTAAAAAAAAAAAAAAAAGTTTAACTGAAAAATGAACTTGTCAAATAAGATTATTTTTGCAGCACTATAAAATAATAATGGTGTAATAATACATTTTTTTCAATGATACAATATGTTTCGAGTACAGTTGTTTTGATCCAATTCAAAAATGATATGCTAATTTGGAAAGCTACAATTTGATAGGATTCAACACCTTCATATTGATACAACTAATACAGCAGTTTTTGCCAAACTCATAAAAATATACTCTGAAATTTAACATTGCGGTCGGAGCTGATTATGTCCAGCAGTCAGAGAGAGAAGCATAATTGACTATAACATTTTATTTAATTAAAAACACACAAATTACATCTAAAAATATGTATCTAGTTTTATTTTAACATGCAATATATATTTCCATATATTTTTTTTTTCCATATTTATCATTATACACTACAAAGAAAACAAAACGATTTGATACAAGGTAATGTGTATCAATATAGTTGTATTGAATTAATAAAAAATTAATACAGCAATACAGTAACTTTATTGTTAGACTCCTAATAGTAATAGAAATAGAAATAATAATAATAATAATAATAATAATAATAATAATAATAATAATAATAATAATAATAATAGATTTTATACATTATGCCTAAAAAGTGTTTATATGCTGAAAACCAAACCTGAAGAAGAGCAGAAGAACGACCTAACAGCAGAGTCTGACAGGGCTGCTTTTCTTGCTATCACACCGGTCATGCTTGGCACTGCAAGATATCAATCAATCAATCAATCTTTATTTATAAAGCACTTTTCATACAAAATGCAGCACAAAGTGCTTTACATGGTTAAAAACAATGCCCCACCCCCCTCCCACACACAACCCCCTCCCTCCCCACATCCCCCATCAAGCAAAGTATGCAAAAACACATACACACAAATTAAAAGACTAACTTGGGCTGAGCACAGATGAGCCAGGTGAGGAAACAACAAAATATGGTTCTTTGTGTTTTGTTAAATCATTGCATTGAAAACAATAACAATTACAGTTCTGCAACAGGTTGTAAGATACAAGAGATGGGCTCCATTTGTTTGGTGCACCCTGAGTTGATTAGTCAGATTTATAATATCTCTCTTTATTATCTATCTATCTCTTTTTTAACAGCATGGTGAGGTTTCAGCATCCATACACAGCCCTCTGACTGCCTTTATCTCTATAACTGCATTATTCATTGGTGGAAGGTTGACCTCAGCGCTGTGGCCCTGGGCTGTACACGTCATGGCTGTCCCAGAACCAGCTCCCGTATGACTTACTGTGTCCTTAATGAGTGTCTTAGGCTTGTTTGTCATACCAATTCACAACAGTTATGGCCAAAAACATTAAAACTGAAAGTGCTTTCTCTCAATCTCGTGGTATTCACAATATACATATACAAATCAATATTTATTGCAATTCACCAGGATGTTTATTGTCTGCAAAGTAGTGTCAGGGGAGAGTGAAGCCACACTGCAGAGGATGGTGGTGTGTAGGATGACTCTGGTGGTGAGGAAGATGAAGAGGGCCAAGTGGAAACTGAAAGAGTGTTGCGTAGTTGTTAGGGAGGAGTTGAGACAGGCTCTGTGTGATCAGGAGGTGCTTCCGGGGGACAACAACTACTACTGTGATCAGGGAGACTGAGAGCAAGGTACTTGGGAGGGAAATAGATAAAGGTGGCAAACCCAGGAAGTTGAGGAGTGTCTACAGAGAGAGAGGTCAGCGGAGGATTAGTGAGTGTATGCTAGGTTGGACAGAGAAAGACTATGTTGTTTCCCCTGTGTTTGATTTTTTTTCTGCTTTACTTCCTGCCCTCCTGTGTTTGATTGCTTGCCCCGCCCTAATGTGTTTCACCTGTGTACTCCTAGTTTATTTAGTCCCTGTTTTTTTCCCCTGTCCTTTGTTGCATCATTATGTCTTGCCTGTGCTCTTGTCCTGCAGTGTGTGATGTAAAATTTTACTTTTTATCTGTTGAGCCTGAGTTCTGAGTTTTGCATTTAGTTTTTGTTATTTCTCGTTTTTTTGTGTTTTTATCATGGACGTTTTCTGGATTTTTGTTCATTAAAGTTTCACCTCTGCAGTCCTGCGTTTTTGCTTACATTTTTTAGCCTTGTGTCTGAGCATATGAGAGCTAGTAAGGACACAAGTTAGATGCAGGCAGCAGATTAGAGGGATTCATGTTTTTATTCCCTACTATACTGTTGTATTCAAGGACCTGATTCACCACTGCTAACCTAGCAAAATGGTTTTGTAAATGGAAAATTTTAGCAGCTTTTATTTACCTAGTAATTTTTCAGGGTAAAGACTTAAGTTTCTACAGTTGCTTTGATCAGCACAAATACTGATAATGGTCTTGACTAAGAAAATGCACATGCCTCTCTTTAAAGCAGTGGTTCTCAACTTGTCTGGCTTTGGGACCCACCATCGCCCTATTATGTCAAGCTGCTACCCCCCCCCCCCAAAAAAAAAAAATAAATAAATTAACTTATCAAATTAATTTAATAAAGTACTGCACAGTTTAAACCTGAGACTGAACAATACCAGAATATCACAGTCTGCAAAAAAAAAAAAAAAAAAAAAAACATTTAAAGATAAACCAAGTGCCAATGTTACAGAGGGACCCTCTTATTGGGTGTTCCTCAGAGGGCACAGCTGGCATCAGTCTGCCAGAACGGGTGACCCTGCACGAGTCCTGCAGAAGTTAAATCACTGTCCCATATCTGCTGCTCACATAACCATAGCAACCTGAGCCACCACACACTGACAGCCTGGGTGCGCGTACAGCCTCCTCTCACCTCAGCAGAGGTTGAGCAGCCGGACGCAGACCAGGACACATGAGGTTTACAGAAATTAGCCCCGAATTTAAACTTAGCCTACTTCCCCAGTCTCTACAGTTAACAGAGAGGAGATCTGAGAGTGAAAGTTGCCTAGATGACTTTAACTAAAGCAGGGACAGGAAAATGTGACAGTGATTAGCGCCCTGCACGCACCTCGCTCCACACTGCTTGTTGGGGAGCATCGGTCTCCGGGAACAACCCATGGCACCGTGAGGTTTTTTGGCTCAGAGAAAGGCTCACGACCCACTGAAAACAGTCCCGATATGCACTTTTGAGTGCGAGAGTTGAGAATCACTGCTTTAAAGCGTGCATAACTTTGCTGTAACTCTGTTATTAATACCAGTTACCCCAGCATGACACTCTTTCAGTAAAGACGTTTTGAAATATTTCTGCCTTTTTTATTGAAGCTAAACTTCCACCAGATACAAAGAGATGTCAGGAAGTTATCTGATTTACACTTTCTGAATAAAAAGGATTTTCAGTATTTATAATAATCAGGTACAATTCAATTCCACCAATACTCTCCAACAGAGGCTTATACATGCTAAGGACAAAATCCCCTCTCACACAGTGCACTGAGAAAAGAATGTGGTGATCTGTTTATCAGGGAAACCAAAGAACCCCTGCACTATTCTGCACTGAATGTATCAGCAGGAGACATAACTCAGCTGGAGCTCAGTCTGCAGTCCACCTCCACCTGAAAGAGACAGGTCAGTCCTTTGAGGACAGAAATGGAAGTAGTATAAAAGGGGTGTTAAGGAGGCTTTTTTTAATGAAAAAAACCCTCTCTGAACAAGGGCTGAGGTTTAGGATTTCTTCTTCCAGTCTATAACTCAGTGCTAAAACAAAGGCATGGAGAGCTTCACCTTAACAATAGACCATCAACATCAGAGAAGGCATGTTAAGCTAATGACCCACCGGTGGGGAACAACTCTCCCTCTGACTCCAGCCCAGGCCATTGAGCTGCTATTGTCCCTGAGTATCATTTGGTATAACCACTCCCTCTGAGGGATAAGCTCAGCTCACATTCCAGTTTAAAGAATTGACAGAGTCCCTTACTGAACTGCCAACAAACTCTAAGTCACCGCTAGAGCTTGGTGTACACAACAATTTTTTTAACGGCAAAGAGCCCACTTGTGTTTCAGTGAGTGTTGCATGTTATTCCTATGGTCACTAAGCATTGGATATGCACAGTGCAGAGAATGTGACAATGATCAAAATAATCACTAAGTACTGTACTGAAATAACTGCATCAGCTGATCTGGAGTCCAGAAGAACAGTATTTTACAGCAGTCACACAATTCTTGGTTATAACTAGTGGTTATTTGAGATACTGTTGCATTTCTATCATCTGGAACCAGTTTGACCGTTGTCTTCTGACCTCTGGCACCAACAAAGCCTTTTCACCTCAGAATTGCCACTAACTTGATATTTTCTTATTGTCAGACCATCATCTGTTTACCCGAAATATAAATAACCCTTTCAACCCATTCTGGTCCTCAGGTTAAGTGCCTAAAAGCATTTAGCTGCTTGTGATTTGCTGATTAAATATTTGCATTAGAACAGTGCATGTATATTCTGTAGGTTTATATCACCATCTTAGTCACATCTTTATAAAATCCAGGTTCACATATTTATTAAGTAAAATATATATATATATATATATATATATATATATATATATATATATATATATATATATATATATATATATATATATATATATATATATATATTGCCTACCTCATATATAATGATGATGAGAGACAATGAATTACGAGACATACCGGCTCAGACGTCGCCCGGTCAAACAAGGTCTGCGTCAGGTGTTGGGGAACCAGAGCAGCCTGATGAGAAGTGGGCTACTGGAACAAGACGGAAGTGGACGAGATGTGAGAACAAGGCTCTGTTGGAATGCTACTACTCCAGTAACCCTAGTCAGAGGGGTTACATGAAGAGAATGTGGGAAATATGGCAACTTCGAAACCCACAATCAACACTCACTGCTAAACAACTAGTAGCTAGTGTTCCAACATCCACAAGCGGCACCTGCTTTCACAACTTGAGATTGACGAGATACAACACATATGCTACGGCAAGGGGGAGCCAGGACGCAAGGTCAGAGGGGAGTTAACACCAACACCCCATCCAGAATTTGGGTACGAAGCCCCAATAAGCACCATCGAGCTGAGCGAGGCAGTAACTGACCTGAGAGATAAGATCATGGCTAAAATGAAGACCAGGCAACCCCGACACCAGTTACACAGGCTGAGTGAAGTACCTTCAGAAAGTCTCCTGGAAGATGTGAATGCAGCTTTGGGAACAATACCTACGATGACCATCACTGAAACCAATGAGCTGATATACACTTCAGCAGCAGTGATCCTTGAGGAGCTTGGCTATCAACCAAAGAGCAATTATAAAGATCCATATCCACCATGGAAAAGAAGGTTAGAAGCTAAAATCAAGGTAACTCGGAAAGAAGTGAGCCAACTGTCAGAGCTCCAGAAAGGTGCTATGAAACAACAAGCACCCAAGAGGTACAGCAAGATGTCCATACCTGAAGCATTGGAAACTGCCAAGCAAAGACTCCAAGCCTTGGCCACCCGACTAAAGAGGTACACGAGAGAAATCGAAGCAAGGCGGATAAACCGGCTGTTCTCAACTCAACCAGCTAAAGTGTACTCTCAGTGGCAAGGTAATAACAACAGAGCAGACCCATCAAGGCTGGAGACTGAACTATACTGGAAAGGCATATGGGAGAAGGAGGCGTCACACAACAATGGTGCACAGTGGCTGGAGGATCTAAGAGCAGATCACAGCAACCTCCCTGAACAAGAACCAGTAACCATCACAGTGGCAGACATCCAACAAAGAGTCTCAGGTATGAAAAACTGGACAGCACCAGGGCCTGACATGATCCACACCTACTGGCTGAAAAAGCTAACTTCACTCCATGAGCGCCTGGCAGCACAAATGAACCAGCTGCTAAAGGATGGGACCCACCCTGAATGGCTAACTGAAGGCTGGACAATCCTGATCCAGAAGGATCCCCTGAAGGGAACAGCCCCATCCAACTATCGACCAATAACCTGTCTCCCCACCACATGGAAGCTCATGTCAGGCATCATAGCGGCTAAGATAAGTGGGCACATGGATCAATACATGAGCACAGCACAGAAGGGCATTGGTAAAAACACCAGAGGAGCTAAACACCAGCTGCTCGTAGATAGAACAGTCGCTCAGGATTGCAAAGCCAGACACACTAATCTGTGCACCGCCTGGATTGATTACAAGAAAGCCTATGACTCAATGCCACACACATGGATCATGGAATGCTTGGAGATGTATAACATCAACAGGACTCTAAGAGCCTTCATTGCAAACTCGATGAGGCAGTGGAAGACCACCCTTGAGGCCAACTGCAAGCCAATTGCACAAGTGTCCATCAAATGTGGGATATACCAAGGAGATGCTCTGTCCCCGCTGCTGTTCTGCATAGGTCTGAACCCCCTCAGCCAGATAATCACCAAGACTGGCTATGGGTACCGACTCAGGAACGGGGCCACCATCAGTCACCTCCTCTACATGGATGATATCAAGCTGTACGCCAAGAGCGAGAGAGACATTGACTCACTGATCCACACAACCAGGATCTACAGCAATGACATCGAAATGTCATTCGGACTTGAGAAGTGTGGGCGGATGGTGACAAAGAGAGGGAAGGTAGTCCATACAGTAGGGGTCCCACTCCCAGACGGCAGAATAGCAGACATTGAGGACAGCTACAAGTACCTTGGAATCCAACAAGCAAATGGCAACCTGGACCAGGCCACAAGAAAAGCAGCCACAGCCAAATACCTCCAACGAGTAAGGCAAGTCCTAAGGAGTCAGCTCAATGGAACAAACAAAGAACAAAGTCAGGGCAATCAACAGCTATGCCCTGCCGGTCATCAGATACCCTGCGGGAATAATAAGCTGGCCAAAGGAAGAGATTCAGGACCACAGATGTGAAAACACGAAAGCTCCTAACCATGCATGGAGGGTTCCACCCCAAATCCAGCACCCTGAGACTGTACACTAAGCGCAAGGAAGGAGGCAGAGGACTAGTGAGTGTCAAAACCACTGTCCAGGATGAAACATCCAAGATCCTTGACTACATCAGGAAGATAGCCTCAACAGATGAAGTTCTCAGTGAATGTCTCAGGCAGTGGAAAACAGAGGACGAGGTGCTGGAGGAACCATCATGGGAGGAAAAGCCCCTACATGGGATGTACCATCGACAGATAACTGAAGTGGCTGACATCGAGAAATCCTACCAATGGCTAGAAAGGGCTGGACTGAAGGACAGCACAGAGGCACTGATCATGGCTGCACAGGAGCAGGCCTTGAGCACCAGAGCAATAGAGGCCAAGATCTACCATACAAGACAAGACCCCAGGTGCAGACTGTGCAACGAGGCCCCTGAGACAATCCAACACATAACTGCAGGCTGTAAGATGCTGGCAGGGAAAGCATACATGGAGCGTCATAACCAAGTGGCTGGTATAGTGTACAGGAACATCTGTGCAGAGTACAGTCTGGAAGTCCCGAGGTCAAGATGGGAAACACCTCCAAAGGTGATAGAGAATGACCGAGCTAAGATCCTGTGGGACTTCCAGATCCAGACAGACAAAATGGTAGTGGCAAACCAACCGGACATTGTGGTGATGGACAAACAGCAGAGGAAAGCCGTTGTGGTTGACATCGCAATACCAAGCGATTGTAACATCAGGAAAAAGGAACACGAGAAACTGGAGAGGCCAAGGCCTCAAAGAAGAACTTGAGAAGGCCTGGAAAGTGAAGGCAACAGTGGTGCCCGTGGTCATCGGAGCACTCGGGGCAGTAACCCCCAAACTGGAAGAGTGGCTACAGCAGATCCCAGGAAAAACATCAGACATCTCAGTCCAGAAGAGCGCAGTCCTAGGAACAGCAAAGATACTGCGCAGAACCCTCAAGCTCCCAGGCCTCTGGTAGAGGACCCGAGCTTGGATGGATGAAACCGCCCACGGAGGGCGAGAGGACAATTTTTTTTTTTAATATTTGTTTTTTTCAGTCCACAGTACGCCTGTGGGCAGTGATTGAGTGAAGGGCATTCACCAGAGCTAATTTTAGTGCTTCACATGTTCGAAAGCCTATGTCCTCCTCCTCCTCCTCCTCCTCCTCCTCCTCCTCCTCCTCCTCCTCCTCCTCCTGTGTACAGTGAGTGAAACTCAATGTTTCAATGAGCCTGCTCAGATTTGCTAATGCTCCAGCAGTGCCTCTCCCACTCCCATCTTTGAGCCATTAAATTTGCAGCAGCAAAGTAGAGTGGCAGAGAGGCAGCACTGACTGCCCCCTGGAGAAGAGTTCTACACTGACAGGCTTTTGAAACAAGCAAACAAAGCCCTTTCTCTGACGGTCAGGAAATAGATACTGGCCGAGCATCGAAGCGTAACTGACTTTTGAGTAGCGCTAATCAGCCATAAGGCTTTTTAATGTGCCCTCATTAAGTAAACATGTTTAAATGAAATATCAGTTTTGCTTATAACAGTGCAGCCAATTTATGAAGTAAAAGGTTTTTTTTTCTTAACACGTAAAAGTTATTTATTTTTTGGTGGTAAAATACACACATCACCAAACACACAATCACCAAAGTGGACAGAGGTCCATGGCTGTTCATGTGAGCTGCAAGTTATGGATGCGACTAAAGCCAGCGCTACAAAAGCAGCTGCTACTAAACCTAAAAGGCTACGAGTCTACAATAATATGACAAAAAGAAGCAATCATATGACCTGCATCAGGAATGCCTTGGAGTGGAAAAGGCTGAAAGCTGAGAGAGGCCTGACAGCAGAAGACAAATTTGAGCTAATTTGCTAACAATAAAGGATTGCTATTTACAAAATGTGTGCATGTTAAAAGGGTGACTGAAATTGTGACAGTGCTGAAATCCAAACAGTTGTCCCAATTACAAAATCCTCTCTTGATTGTCCTGAAAATAATACTAGTGTCCTCAGTAGTTACTCTCTGATGAAACATTCAAGAGGAGTGTTGCTAATTGTGCTAGCTGCTATATGGTGAAGGCAAATCTCAGTTAATTAGACTCAGGTGCATTCTGTTTTTGTGGCTGAATTGTGGAGAATCTGAGCTGTGAGATACAGCATGTCCATGTTGACTCAAGTTTAGCCATGGTTATTATATTTGTGTACAAACCACTCTGTTATAGAATTGCTGTAGCGTAGCTTAGTGGAGAGCCAGTGGCACACTGGGTAATTCTTTTGTTGCTTTTAATATAATTGGGTTGTGGGTTGTTAATAGGGTGCATTATTGCGGTGGCCCTGAAAGACAAGTCACACCAACAAATTCAGAAACACACACACAAATATGGAAGCACACACTTAAAAACAAAAATATGTACACAGATATGGAAACACGCACACGGATACAAAAACACACACACAAATGTGAATACACGCACACAAATGTGAATACACGCACACAAATGTGAAAACACACACACAAATACAAAAAAACATGCACACAAATATAAAAACATGCACACAAATGTGAAAACATGCACACAAATTCAAAAAACATGCACACAAATATAAAAACACACACACACATGTGAAAACATGCATCCTGGATTTCCCGGACCTATCTCGCCCACTCACCTGTCTGGATGAGGCCACCTGCTGCATCCTATGGACTTCCTCAACCTACCTCACCCCACTCCCTGGATGAATCCTTACAGAGCTGATCTATGATCCTATAGATGAGCTAATGGACTAACAGTCCTAGATGCATTGCCTGTCCGTCCTGGGAGAGGATCTCTCCTTCAATATGGGCTCCATAAGGTTTCTTCTTTTTTCCCGTAGCTGGGTTTTTTTAGGAGTTTTTCCTTACCAAGAAGGAGGGTCTAAGCACAGGAGTGTCCTGGGTCTGTTTAGTTTAGTGTAGTTATTGTTTGTGCTGATTGTGTGTTAAGTCTGATTGTGTGTTTATGTTTGATCAACTGTTTGTGAAGCCCTTTGAGGCGACTTTTGTTGTGATATTGGGCTATACAAATAAATCTGAATTGAATTGAATTGAAAATATATAGAAGCTTTTCTTTCTCCACTCACAGGCCAGTGATGTTCCTTTCAGGGAGCACTACTGCCGTCTCATTGTCCTGGAATGCCTGTATCTTCCTCTCACTCTCTCTTACTCCTCTGTTCATCTCCAGGCCAGGGATGACATTCTGAATGGATCCCACCCAGGTCTCCTTTGATAAGGCTTGTGAGTTTGCCGGGATCCAGGCTCAGATCCAGTTCGGACCTCACATGGAGCACAAACACAAGCCGGGCTTTCTTGAGTGAGTATCACACAACATACACTCTATCCTAGGTCCAGAGACAGTGGCACAAAGTAAGTCATGTTAACAAATGAAGAAAACAGGTATGAAGACCCTTGTTCAAAGACAGAGTCATACAGTTCAGGCTGCAACTTTGGTTGTGTCTCAGAGAAAAAAAAAACTTATCTGTCTCACTTTTCTCACATTTAATGCTGTGTGTGGGTTTTAGACTAGCTTTTATCTGTTTTTAACAAATGAATGCTGTCCTCTCCTCTGACCCTCTGTCCTCTCCTCAGTCCTCTCCTCTGACTCTCTGTCCTCTCCTGTGTCCTCTCCTTTGACCCTCTGTCCTCTCATCTGACTCTCTGTCCTTTCCTCTGTCCTCTCCTTGCCTCTCCTCTTACGTGTCCCCTGTCCTTTCCTCTTCTCCTCTGACTCTCTCTTCTCTCCTCTGTCCTCTCCTCTGACCGTCTGTTCTCTCCTCTGACTCTCTGTCCTGTCCTCTGTCCTCTCTTCGCCTCTCCTCTCACATCTATACCCCATCCTCTCCCCCGTGCTCTCCTCTGCCCTCTCCTCTGACCCTCTGTCCTCTCCTTGCCCCTCCTCTTACATGTGTTCCCCGTCCTCTCCTCTGTCTTCTCCTCTGCCCTCTCCTCTGACCCTCTGCCCTCTCCTCTGACCCTCTCTCCTCTCCTTCCCTCTCCTCTCACATGTCCACATCCTCTTCTCTCTCTTTCCCTCTGACCCTCTGCCCTCTCCTCTCACCTTCCATGTCCTGTGAAGTTTATGAACTATTACTGAGTGGGACGGGAAAAGAGCTCTGATTGGTTCGGAGCAGACACACCCCTGACACTGAAGTCCTGCCTTTTTGAACTTGTGTTTGCGTTGTCTGAAGAAGAACAACATCTGTTTGGACATGTCCATTACTGTGTTAGATCGTCTTTATAGGGTGCTATAGTTCTTATTGTGGGACTGCTGTTATCAGTGTATCTCTATGTATTGGGCCTTTTTGAAAGTACCATAATACATATATAGCTAACATGCAGAAAAACATGCAGAGTCCATTCTTTCTCTGACAGTTTTGCAGCTGTGTGTAGAGCAGATTTTTTTCTACCTCACCAAGGGTAATGTAAACTGTGGGGACTTCCTGTGCAGGCTGATGTCAGCTCTTAGCAGTGTTCTCTCTGATATGTAGGCTGCTCTGACCTCATATGCAGAGGTATGTTCACAGAAGGGACGTGCCTTTAACTCAAACGTGTGACTGTGTAAAAATGTCATCTATCTCCATAGCCTCAAGGAGTTCCTCCCCAAGGAGTACATCAAGCAGCGAGGGGCTGAGAAGAAAATATTCCAAGTATGTCTGAGATATATTTTGCTGTAATTGAAAAAGATAATTTGTAGCAAAAATGGGGTGGTCCGTTCGGATTAAAGCCATTAGCTGTACACCAAAACACATGTGATGATGATGTCACTGCCCCCCTCTGACCAGGATCATAAATCATGTGGAGAGATGACAGAGATTGAGGCCAAAGTGAAGTACGTGAAGTTGGCCAGGTCCCTTCCCACGTACGGAGTCTCCTTCTTCCTGGTTAAAGTAAGTCTGTCTTGTGACTTCTTCTGTTTAATCTCTCCATTTCTCATTTTATGCTCCCATTCCAATACAGGATGTCCCAATTAGTTGTCTACATTGAATCAATAGTGGTGGAACAATCCCACTATTCCAGTGCTGGCTATGTCTTCTTACAGGCAAAATAGACAACGATTTTTAATGAGGTTTTTCTGCTTCAGCTTTTTTTTACATTTTATTTATTAATTTTGATCTTTACAGCAAACAGAATGTGTAGAGCAAACATGCACACAAAACAAAATATGGGGCAGTGGCATTGAAACAGAGCAGTGCTGTGCTGGACACAGGGAGGGGCCTGGTGGTGTAAACAACAATAGCAGCACTTCTGACAATAGTGCATATGATCACAGTAAAGTGTAATGCAGCAGACAGGTACAGTATGTGCAGGTTAATGTAACATAATATAGATTTGTAAGTCCATCTGTATGTGCAACAGCTTCAGATGCCATTTTAGAACATCAGCTGAAACTCTTTATGTGGAGGTTTAATAAAAAGAAAAAATCTGTAGTAAACAAAACAGTCTCCATGCACTATGTTCAGAAATAGTCTGACTGATTTATGAATATTTAGTGTTTTTTGTGTGTGTGTGTCTCACTAAAAGTGCTCATCAGTTTATATAGTCCTTATATGTAAATGCTTTTCTTCTAAGCATTTCTTTAGTAAGTCTTTTTCATTAATGAGACCCCTGCCTGGGAAACAGCCATGTAAGACCTATACACTAATCAGTCACAGTTGTAATTAGAAGTGTCTTTTCCATGTGTGCTGCAGCGTCAGGGCACCATTAAATCTTATTATCACAACAAATCTGCAGCTTCTCAAGCCAAGTGTATTAGCTGTGCAGCGGCGCATTCAGAGCCACCAAATGCTTCTGACAGTATCAATTCAGTCCGGTTCTGGTTTAGTGCACAGAGAGTGGGGAGGAAGTGTGGCATGTGAATGGGATGAAGTCGTAGCAGCAGGTACCATAAGAGAGCAGCCCAATTCATGAATGCTAATTGGCAGAGTAGGGAAGGGTAATAGATGATAAGCATGTGTCTTTGCATCTGCCGTGTATGTGAAAGGGACTGCAGAGAGAGAGCACCAGTGATCCAGATTCACTCCAGATGCACTTTTTCCTCTTGTTGTTAGCCTATCCAAAGACAAAAAGATGGGTTTGGTGATGGCTGGTGGCTGATTTGATGATTGCTTTGTTGGTTTCCAAGATAACTGAGGAAAAGTCAGTTATAGGCCAACAAAATGACTTGTTTTTGGTGTGGAACTGGACCATTCATGGACCACCGTCTGAATTCATTGATCATTAAATGCTTTTGTACCATTGTGAGATAGAGACAAAGCCTTGGCGAAGGTCGGCACTCTCTCAGTGCTTTTAGTTTCTAATGAGCGAGTCTTGAAGCGACCAACATTCTGTGTGTAAACAGGACCTGTGTGCACATTGGACCTCATTTATGAACCCTTCTTACGAGCAAATTTGTACTTAAGCCCTTCTTAGGAAGATTTTTGACATTCACCATTTTTCTTCTTAACTGAAAAAAGTTCTTCTGGAAGAACAAATCTAAGAACAGGTCTGAGGACTCTTACCATGGAAATTCAGCAGTAATTTTATCAGACCCCTAATGAAACTAAAATAATAATTTTAAGGCTGATTGTAGATTACATTTTTTTTCACAAATTATTCCCTATTACAATAATATAATTTAAAAGAAAATACACTGATCAGTGGTGATATAGACCAGGTCCCCCATCCCCCGTTTTTTTTTGCGACTCGCGAAAAAGATGAAAGCCTTCATTAACTTCGGTAAGTTTGTAACTGAAATAAGCTTCCACTGACTGTGTCTTAGTGTTTTTGGACATTTTTCATTGCTGCAGAAGCTGTAAAACTGTTGTAGATTAAGTTGTCAGAGACCTGCTTTTTTGTTACGGGGCTGTTCTGCCCGTGAGTCTGCTGTAGAATGTCCTGTCTCATGACCATATATGAAGTTTAGAGGGGTTTCTTGTCCTAATGCATAGTTAATTCTATGTAAATGCCATGTTAATAAGGAGCACAGTGTTCATGTAGTCCACTGAAAAAGAATCTGGGAGCTTGAGGACGTGTCATGAATCTGACATAGAGTCCTCTTAAGCAGTTCATAGAAGGGGTACTTAAGTAACTTTTCTAAGAGAACATTCATTATTGAGGCCCATTGTTCTTTGGATGACAAGCAACAATCACTTGAGTACAGTTTCAATGGTCAACAAGGCCTTAGCCTCCAAAGGCCAAAGGTTCTTCAAATGGTAAATGACTAATTGTCAACTCAGTGTGTTACATGTGCAGAGAATATTTAGGTTTTGGCAACTAAACGCTACAAGCTAAATCCCTGGATTCTACATTTTGAAGAACAGAGGGTACTTAAAAGACACACAAATATACAGTACATGCATGGTTTTAAGACCTGTGATTTAGGTGTTTCTTACAACATTAGACTCACTATAAGTCACATGACACAGCCTCTGATGAAATGTAGACAAAGTGATAGACATAGTTTAACTAGAGCTGTGAGCAGCTCTAGACACTTCCTCAGGAAGCAGCTTAGTTAGCAGTCCATTTTTCTAGACCTCATAATAAAGCCTGTTTTTTGCAGATCCTGCTTATAACAATAAATTGATGAAACAGTTTTACACAAAAATGCCACTTTTTGGTGTTTGTATCTTGTACTTACTGAAGTGAATGGGAAACATCTGCTTTTGTTGGCAGTGTGAAATATTTACATAGAGAAGTACAGGCTATCTTCTGGCTTTAAAGTTTGTCAAAGTTGGGACATATTTTACCTCATCGCACCACCCTCTGCCATGCTAACATACATATATACTGTACATATGTATGAGTTATTGAGCAGCACACTGTTCCCACTGCATCCTATCTGAAAAGGTTATACTGGTGTGTCCAAGGTTAAGTGCCTGCCTACTTAAGATTAGAAAATCAAACTTCCCATTTAATACGACACATACAAAAATAGCTTACCTAACACAAACACAGCATTTAATGCACTCATTGTTGCTCAACAGTTGAATGTAATCTGGCCTTGAATGTGTTCTCTCATTGCCTTTGTTACAGATTTGTCCGTGATAAAAAATACAATAAAATACAATAGCCCGGAGACCCCTTGTACTCAAAGCTCCAATTTTCTGTGTCCTCCTCCAGCCCTCAGAGTGTCCAGTGTGGGCTGTGGCTGTGAAGTGAGCTGTAGCAGATTCCTAGTTAAACAACACCCAACTCTGAGGTCTCTCTGCTCTCTTCTGGGGGGCCCTAGAGCTAAACACAGCTGGCATTTAGCCATCACACCTTTAGTGAATCATCTGTGCCAAAGCTGATATAAAATTGTTGTATGATGTTGTAACAGGAAAAGATGAAGGGTAAAAATAAGCTGGTGCCACGGCTGCTGGGGATCACCAAGGAGTCTGTGATGCGAGTGGATGAGAAGACCAAGGAAGTGGTGCAGGACTGGCCCCTGACGACTGTCAAGAGATGGGCAGCTTCTCCTAAAAGCTTCACTCTGGTAATGTGTGGTTCACCATTCTTCATATCAGTTTAGTATTTTTAGCATGATCTTATACAAACACAACTACACTATGGGGTGCATCCTGTGTGCAGCAGCAGTAACAAGGGGAGGACATGGATAAGCATCGGTTAGTGAACGAGTAAATCTAAATTGCTCATAATGATTAGCTTATGTTTGTAATCGTTAGCCATAAAACCATTTGGTTTGATTTGAAGAATGTGACTGTGAAAAACACTCAACGGGCCTAATAAAAGTCAAAGTATTTATTGTCATATGCACAGGAAGCATGTTTCCCTCTACAATTAAATTATTTAAATTCTTTAGCACTAAAAAGTATAAATAGGTATAGATAGATAAAAAATGAAGTAGAAGGCAAAGTGTCTCAATAAAAATGTAAAGCTATGTAAAATACAATAGAGATGGAAGTTTGAGTGTCCGACGCAGCCACAAGTGTACGATGCAGCCTCAATTGTGCGACACAGCCTCGAGTGTGGGACACAGTCACGAGTGTACGACACAAGCCTTGAGTGCACACACATCCTCAAGTGTGCGACACAGCTTTAGTGTGTGACACAGCCACAAGTGTCCAGTGCAGTCACACGTGTGCAACACAGGGGTGCTTGATGATAGACGCTGCTCTCCTGTGGACCCTGGGTTAGTAGATGCTCTGCAGAGAGAGCAGTGGGGCTCTGGTGATCCTCTCTGCAGTCCTCATTGCTCGCTGCATGCATGCTCTCTCTGTGCGATCCATGACAGTACTGCTGCTGTACCACAGGCTAATGCAAGCATTCACTCTCACATTCATTCACTATGGGACATTCAGATTCTCCCGTTCACCTATATACGCATGGCTTTGGATATTGAGAGGGGTACCCAGAAAGAACATAGAGACTCCAGTCAGAGAGATCATGCACAGAAGTCCTAAAAACACTTCAAAAAGAAAAAAAAAAATCTATTTATGAAAACCTCCACTCATTCTGAGTTCCTAACAGCCAGGAAGCAATAAAATGTCAGATACAAGTTGTGTATGTGGCCAATGTGTGAGATTTACAGCCTCTCAGCCTGAGCTCTTCTGTCTTCAATAAAACAGGATTTCGGGGAATACCAGGAGAGCTACTACTCAGTCCAGACCACAGAGGGAGAGCAGATATCACAGCTCATTGCTGGCTACATCGACATCATCCTGAAGAAGGCAAGTGCTTCAGACTGGATTCATTTTGTCCTCTCCCTCCACTGGCCACACAAGCACTTTTCTATTAACTACACATGAAGGAAGTGCAGATATGATTATACAGTGTGATTATCATGTCTTATTGTTATTGTAGTTTGATAAATCTTGGCAAAATTAATGATGACATAGCGATTATTGCCTAAACGTATGCATAAACCCAAGTCATATGTGAGCCATCAAGGCATTCAGTGAGTCTCCAGTATAGTGTTATTTATTCTAACCTAATCTACTTAATATAATAATATTTTTTTTATATTTCACCTTAAAAAATACTTGTGACCACTGGCAAAATTTTCCAAATCAGTGAGGTCCTTAAACAGCATGAAAAATAATAGGTCTGACAAAAACATACTGTCTGTGTATATTTTACTATTTTTACTATGCAAAAATGACATCATATAACCAGGATATGAATCTATTGAAGCCACTGCAAGGGTTAAAAATGGCTTTCACTGACTTGAATGGAGTACAAAGGAGAATCATAGATGTCCTCCAAAGAAACCTTTCTAACCCATGTGCAGACACATTGTGCAGACATCATGTAAAATATAAATGCCTAAATTTATCATTATTAATAAAAAAAAATATGAATTGTTATGGATTCACTCCAGACCTCAGCAAAAACACTGGATAGTCAGAGCCACCATGCAACAAGTGATACCTGTACATTTTTAGACTTAAAAAACTTTGGATTTACAGTGCAAGAATAATATAACCCATTGCAGTAGTTTACATAATGTCTGTTGTCCTGCTGTCCACAGAAGCAGAGCAAGGATCGCTTTGGTCTGGAGGGAGACGAGGAGTCCACCATGTTGGAAGAATCTGTTTCTCCAAAAAAGTGAGATCCTTATTTGTCTTGGGTTATCTCTGAGCTGTCTGGCTACACATCAGTGCCTCTATCCTCATGCCAAAAAAAATCACACCATTGCCACCCATGCGAGGTTTAGTATTTTGGACACAAAGCAGGGAGTGTTGTCAGGGCAGGTCCCAGCAGCTCTTAAGCTTCAGCTCACTCTCCTCAGCAGCCATAATAAATAGACAGAGCGACGAGCATCAGACCAAAATCATAAAATGGTGTTTTTTCTCTTTGGCTGTTAGCACAGAAATTGTTAAGTCACTTATTATTATATTTAGAGTGGCAACATGCCTTAGTTATTTCAAGATTCAACTTCCCCATCACAAAATATTAGTGCTACTTCAAACTGAACATTAGAGTTTACCTTATCTTCGTCTTCCTTTTGGGGCCACCACAGAAAATCATCTGCCTCCTAGTAATGCAGTGATTTGCATTGATTTGGCATAGGTTTTATGCCAGATGCCCTTTTTGATGGAACCCTCTTCATTTATCTGAGCATGGGACTGGCACAGAGAATACACCAGCTTGAGACTGTTTGTGGATTACAGTTGAGTTTAAATTACAATCTCTGATTTAAGTCTGATGTAATCCATGAGTGACCTCTGCCTTATTAGCACATGTAGGCATCGCTTTCACATTGCATTCATTTTCTCAATTTACATGGCTCTTTCACTGTTTTTTTTTTTTTTTTTTTTTTTTTTTTTTTTTTTTTTTTTGCAAGTATCAGTGTGACAAATTCTCTTATTGGCAGCCATTAAGTAAATGTAAGTTAAGTAAACTGCAAAAAGTAAATATCTACATTAGTAAAACGAATTCAGATTATTAACCTGGATCCAAGTCATTTTCACTAGATTGAATTGATTTACTTGTCAGGCTGAATATTTGACTTGTTTCAAGTAATATCTTTCCTCTTTCAAGTTATTTTAACTTATTTGTTGTAAGTGGAATTTTCTTACCCCATGGATGAGAAAAATCTATATGAAACCACGCCATTGCAAACCTAGACTGTGTTTAAATGTTTTTCACAAATAATTCCTACTATTATGCTATTATAAAGAGCTGTATGTTCCTACACGTTCCTCCGACACTAAAACACTTCAGCTTTATTCTGTTTTGGTCAGTTAATCACACCTGACTCTTGTTTTTGTCGGTCCATAAGGTCGACCATCTTGCAGCAGCAGTTCAACCGCGTGGGGCGCGTGGAGCACGGCTCAGTGGCCCTCCCCGGTATCATTCGTTCAGGCTCTATGGGGGGGTCTGACACCTACAACATGGGGTCCATGCCCTCAGCTCAGCAGCAGATCACCACGGGTCAGATGCACCGCGGCCACATGCCCCCTCTGGTAAGGACGGAGAATTCATTGTCTCCACATTTAGAGCAGTGGGCTCATATCAACTAAACTAAATAAAAACTAAAAGACTTTCAAATTACACAAGCCAATATTTTATTCACAATAGAACATAGATAACCCTAACCCTAACCCAGAAGCTCTCCAATCTGTGAAAGAGTGAAGAGGAAAAATATTGTGGAATACTTTAAAAGCAATGTTCCTCAACGCCAAATTGCAAAGGCTTTGCAAATCTCATCATCTACAGAGCAACAGTGTCAAAAGATTCAGAGAAACTGAAGAAATCTCTGTGCATTGTGGAACAGTGTTCTATGATAGACCAGTACAAATTTGACATTCTTTTTGGAAATCACAAACACTGTGTCCTCTGGGCTAAAGAGGAGCAGACCTTCTAGCGAGTTATCAGCATTCAGTTCAAAAGCAGCATCTCTGATGGGGGACATAAGTGCAGACTGGATGGCACCTTGTGTGATTTGGAAGTAACTATGAATGCTGAAAGGTTTATAAAAGTTTTAGAGCAACACCTGCTCTAAAACCCAGCTGCTCTTCAGCTATAAACCTATATCAGGCAAGAATGGGACCAAATTCCAATACCAAAACTCCAGAAACTCATAATCTCGATGCCCAGATGTTTTCAAACTGTTTTGAAAAGAAGAGGAGATAATATACCGTGGTAAACCTGCCCCTGTCCCAACGATTGTGAGACCTCTAACAGGCTTCACATTTGAAATGAGCTCATTTTGTGCATAAAAGTGTAAAATTTCTCACATTTGTTATGTTATCTATAATCTATTGAAATAAAATATTGGCGCATATGATTTCAAAGTCTTTTAATTTTCATTTTATTCAAATTTTAAAAAAACATCCCAACATTTCCAGAAATTGTGTTGTACACAAACATTAATTAATTAATTTATCCTCTTACTTTTATTCCTGTTAGGGGTTGCGGCCTTAGGGGCCTTAGGTGGGGTACACCCTGGACAGTGGTCAGTTAGTCGCAGGGCTGACACATACGCAGACAGACAACCATTCACTCCCACATTCATTATTTGTTGGTAAAATGATTGGTAAAGTTCCATTGCGTTGCTTTAATGCCATTCTCTCAGTATTCCTTTGGTGTCCCTGTTTATTTCCTCAGAGCCAGGCCCAGCAGGCCCTAATGGGGACCATAACCAGCAGTCTGCAGGCTGTGCAGCAGGCTCAGAGCGACCTGGGACACATGGACCACCTACCTCCACTCGGACACGACCTGGTCAGGACGCTCTCCATGCTTTATCATTCATCTCACAGTTGTAGCTTCATTTACATTCATACTTTCAGTGATGTAATGGGCAGTATTAGCTTGGCCAGCTGTTTTTTCTACTTCTTTCTGAATCTTTTCTAGAGATGAGAGAGCTAGAGATACACTTTATTTGCTTTTTGCAAGCAGGAAAGTCCTGTTTTTTCTCTCGGAGCAAAGCATTTCTCCAGTTTGATTTGAAACTGATCTATCACAGCCGTTTACCTGCAGTGTGTCTTTTGAATGTGGAAGAGTTAACCAAAGTAGTGTTAGCTTCTGAGCTAATTCAAGAACTTATCTGAGCTGATTAATGGCTAAGTGCTTTTCTTCATCACCTGTTGGTTCTGCTGAAGACCGTGTTATTGTTCAGTCCTCTGTATAATTTTTTTCTTGTTGCCATTTTAAGAACAGTAAAGTCTCATTGAGTTTTTTTTTTTTTTTTCATTTAACCTTTATTTTACCAGAACATTAAGAACAAATTCTTATTTACAGTGTTGACCTGGAAGTCTGGTTTGACTTAACAACCACATGGAAAAAAAAAAAACTTTCTCCACAACTCTTTGTAAAACTCTGCTGCTGTCCCCATTCAGAAATAAGTACAGAGTTGCTCATAATACGCTGTATTTTGGTATTTCATAAAAAAATCTGCAAAAATCCATGTTTGTTTGGGTCAGCAGTGCAACACTTATGTCCCTCTGATTGGTTACTCTGCCTGTGATTGTTCTGCCTCAAAAATGAAATGTTAGCGAAGGAGTACCAGACTAACTTCTTTGTATAGAATAGGAAAAGAGTTTGTCTGGCAGGCCAGGCTAGGAAGGAGGACAGCCCTACATTCTATACAATGTCCTTGAAGCTGGATGAGGGAAAACATACAGGGAATTCATAACATATAGGGATTCATACTAAAATGCAAAGTACCTCTGAATTTAGTTGCATATAGACATACAGTTTTAAGGTTATTATTGGCCAGATAGTATATTTTAGTGGAGTGGGAAGATTCCAGACCTGGATAACTTTGCTAAGAATGGGTCGGGCTGGCCACGCTTCCAATGTTTTGCATTTAAGTTTTAGACAGGTAATAAACAATCTGTCATTCTAGGCCTTGAGTATAGTAGTCCTGGACTGATAAAAGCTCTCCTTCTCTCCTGGTTGAAAGGCATCCAGAGTTTGGGTCCAGAACAAAGTGGATGAGTCCAAACATGAGATCCACTCCCAGGTTGATGCCATCACAGCTGGGACAGCATCTGTGGTCAACCTCACAGCAGGTACCAGCTCAGAAGAATACAAAACTGCACACATTTTAAATATTTCTGCCAAACTCTTCTACACACTAAAGATGATTTGTCTTTTAATGGATAAATCTTGTTTGCTTAAAGCTTGCTCTGCAGCCCACAGTGTCATCCAATAAATCTTACCTTCACGTCTCTTTCGCTCTCCCAGCATCTTGCTAGACTAAATATTAATAATAATGCATGTCTTATATAGGGTTTTTCTAGGAACTCAAAGTCGCTTTATTATTTAGTGCATTATTCATTCACTTCTCAGTCACACTTGGTGGTGGTGAGCTACACAGTCGCCCTGGGGCAGGCTGACAGAAGCATGGCTTCGGCCTACAGCCCTCCGACCACCACCAAGCACATTTACACAGGCAAGGTGGGTGAAGTGTCTTGCCCAAGGACACAACATTGACGGTTGTGGGGCTTGAACCGCCAACCTCTGGCAGTAGGCTCAAAGTGGCAGCCACACTTCTGTCAGCTGTGGCTACAGAAGTAGCTCACGACCGAGTGTGACTGAGGAGTGAATGAATAATGCACCAAATTGTAAAGCAACTTTGAGTTGCTATATGTGACTGATGCATTATTATTAATACATTTTACTTTTGTTTTGACACATGAAGTTAACAAACATGTCTAAATAAGTGTTTGCATTTCATTACACAGAAAAACAACAAGTTTTAGCCACTTGTCAAAATGTATATATTTTTGGTAATAGTTGCACATAGCAGACACATGGACATCAAACTCCTGAACTCTGCTCTCTAACATAGTGATTCCCAACCTGAGGTCTGGGACCCTCCCAGGGGTTTGTAGCTTATCACTTTATGTTTCTGATGTGTTAGTGAGGGCCGGGTTAGGGCTGGCTCAGTGTCTAACAGTGTCTAAGAGTACTGGCTGCGTCCTCCTCAGGTGAGCCCTCAGAAACAGACTACACCGCAGTGGGCTGCGCCATCACCACCATCTCCTCCAACTTGACTGAGATGTCTCGGGGCGTCCGGCTGCTGGCGGCACTGGTGGACGACCAGGTGGGAAGCGGGCACAAGCTCATGACTGCAGCCAGGATGTTAGCAGGGGCAGTGTCAGACCTGCTCAGATCAGTGGAGCCCGCAGCCGCAGAGGTGAGACCCTCCTCACTCAGAGAGTCCTCTGAGCTTCAGACTAATGCTGCACATGTTTAACTAACGTTAAACCTTTGTTGAGTTAATTGCTAATAAACCATGAAATTATACACTGATTTATACTGACATACAGGCAGACTAAGAGACTCTAAAGTTGCATAAAGTCTAATATATTTATAAATGTAATCCACTATACTGTTGAGCTGACGGATTCTAGCCATATCCCTGGAACCATTATGTGCAAAGGTGCTTTCTAGAACTCTTTGTGATTTGTGTGTTTGTTGTGCTTCACATTAAGCTGTCAGTATTGTGTGTGTGTGTGTCATTCAGCCCAGACAGAACGTCCTGACAGCAGCAGGAAGCATTGGCCAGGCCAGCGGTGACCTGCTACGGCACATGGGAGAGGGCGAAACTGATGACAAGTTCCAGGTCAGACTCCACTCTTTTTATCACACTTCATCCAAATTGATAAAACGGCTTATTGTCAGCTTGATCTAAAAATGCCAATTATGTAAAGCAATGATTCCCAGATGTTGCTTCAGGACCAAAAAATGGACCTGTGCAAAAAGTGAATATAATTTCAATGTCAATAGCAATTAGAAGCTTTTCTTTTAATCACAAAATTAAATAGTGAGTTTACAATACATTTGTACATATGCCATAAATGTGGTAGCAAAATACTATAATATAATAAAAAAATTACTTTGGTTCTGTAAAAGTGAATGATGGGCAGCTTTATCATTCATATGAACTTTTGGAAGTAAATAACTGTAACTATTTTTCTGCTTTGTATGATCCAGGTTCATCTCCCTGCTACACATGCACATGCTTTACACATGCACATCTTGTGGCTTCTATTTATGTTCTCACAACCTTCACAGCACCTTGCACCTCTCTCAAGTGTTAATCCCTGGAGGAGAAGCTGTGCAGCATGTTCCATTGATATAATTTTCCCTTTAACCTTGAGCTAATACTGTACTCATGCAGATGACTACAGACCCCAAAGGCAACACTTACACCTTGTGCAGTAATTGTTCAGCTAAGATCCACATCATGTTAGAAGATGATACTTGCTTGTGTGCAGCTGTGCAGGAATGTAATGGACAGTGATGAATGTTTCAGGACACTCTGATGAATCTGGCCAAAGCGGTGGCCAACGCTGCTGCCATGTTGGTGCTGAAGGCCAAGAACGTGGCTCAGGTGGCTGAAGACACAGTGCTACAGAACCGTGTGATCACTGCTGCCACGCAGTGCGCCCTTTCCACCTCACAGCTGGTGGCCTGCACCAAGGTACCATTCCTGCACTTACTTACTGAGGCCAGGAAGCTTTGTACCCAGAAAAAATATAATGGTATCTCTGTGTAGTATTAGTGCTTGGTATTGTTAAGAATCTCGCTATTTGATTTTGAGTTGCAATTCGATTAAGTATCGAATTCAATATTGATTTAAATGCTCCAATATTGATTCAATAAAATGCAATAAATACACAAATAATGTAATACCTGCTGACATTTTGAAATAATAACATGTGCAAAATTGTTAACAACAAACTGACCCCAACATGTTTTCCTGTCATGGGTTATTTATGCGACTCTGTACTATGCATATTACTCAATGGTGATACAGCACCCCCACTGGCCTGGGGGTAGAATTGATTCATAGGATTTTCTGAATTGATATTGAATTGAGGAAAAGAATATCGCACTGCATTGATGAATTGCTATTTTTACTCACCCCTATGTAGTCTGGTATCATATTTTCAATACGCCCCTTTCTGACAGGACAGAGTGGACACAGCACATTACAAAAAAAATAAAAAATCATGTGTCCTGTATGTGTCAGTGTGGTGCTGAGATGCACTGCTGGGCCCTGGTAGTGGAGGTGTGGAGTGGTGAAACATTTTAACAATATCCATAAATCACTATATACAAAATGTACAATATTTACATATACATAAAAAAAGAAAAGTTTGAAATAGGAATATTAGCACCAGCACCACAATGATTGAGTAGTTTAAGAAATACACACAACCACAGACTGAAGCGGTGATGGTAACATCAGTCTAATACTGGAGAGATCGTGCATAAGTATATGCAAGCACACATAAGACACAGGAAATGCATTACAACAATAACGAAAAAAGAGTCACAAAAATGGTTAAGTCAAATATTCACTCATATTCATATTCACTTTAATACAGAATAATCCCAATAAATCCACCAAAAGTCATGTGAAGTTGAACTAAAGTGATAAAAATATAAAAAACACATAGGCGAAAATAGGTATTTCTGACTGGGGTCATTAGTGGCCCCGATACATTTCTGATTATAAAAAACTCAAATTTCATCAGAAACCCAAAACAAATATTATAAGTCATGAAAAATCAGAGCGATAAAATAAAACTCTCTAACATATGACTAGAAATATACACCTGGGGTCGTGTTTTACCCCACTTCGGATGAGGGTTAAAATGGGTCAGGTAGGATTTGACAAGAGAATACTTGAACAATTTTAGACCCACTTTGCTAAGAAGGTGAATGGGTCCATGTATTTTGACTAATCACATCCAGTTATCAGAATCAAACTGTGGAAAACAAGTTCTGTACCAAACTCATGCTTATTTATCATCAGTTTGTAGAACCCTTGCTCCTTGTGTGTGTGCAGGTGGTGAGCCCGACCATCAGCTCCCCCGTTTGTCAGGAGCAGCTGGTGGAGGCGGGGAAACTGGTGGACCGATCCGTGGAGACGTGTGTGAAATCCTGCCGTTTGGCCAGTGACGACGTGGAGCTGCTCAAACAGGTGGGGGGAGCAGCCGCCGTGGTGAGCCAGGCCCTCAGTGACCTCCTCCAACATGTCCGCCACTACGCCAGCTGTGGAGAACCAATTGGACGCTACGACCAGGCCACCGACACCATCATGAACGTGACAGAGAACATCTTCACTTCCATGGGGGATGCTGGTGAGTATAACGTAAGGCTTACTACAGGAACAGGATTTATCAATATGGATGTGGGCGGGTCGTATGCTCAAATCCTACGCCAGCTCAGGAGGTTGCATACATATACGCCAGTTTCAAGTCAGCACCAAACTGTGCAGGAAAACAATTAATTAAGAGCATAAAACACATTGTCACGCCAAATCTATTTAATATTACAGTCCTGCAGAACAAAAATTGCATTTTAAAATATTTTTGTTACACCCCTAGGCTAGCTAGAGTAGCACGAGCTGTCAGTAAAGTTTATAGATGTTTTCTCAGCTATAGCTTTGATGAGGGTGCTATTGATAAAAGCATAATCTCCCATGCCAAATTATTGTCACAGAGCTAAACAGGTGACTGTGGTTGCTTTAAGCACAAAACTGGTAAATGTAGCTCCTTAGACAGAACTTGGAATTTAACTTGTTGCGCATTGTAGCCACCTGCACAGAGCCAAGGTCACCATTCACTATTACCCTGGACAAGCCACATTCAGACAAGGAAGCAGCAGCAGCTAGCTTGTCATGAATAAAGGACCGCTATTATTTATATTGACTAATGTTTTAGCAAACTTTGGATGGGGACAGTTCTCTGCCTCGCAGACAGAAACAAGCATGGGTCTGAGCACATATGCCGGTCTGGGCTCGCCAGCTGCCGGTCTGAGCTCGACCTCCGTGCACACACCTGGTCCAAGGGGAAGGTGCTGCTCAGGTGCAGACACCTTCAGGGGCAAATGCGCCCCCGCCTTCCTCCGCTGAGGCTGGGCTGAACCACAGCCACTCATCACTGGGGCTTGGTCTGGGTCTGCTATGGCTATGGATCTATTTTTTATTTATTTTTTTACATCTCTTGTATTTAACACGCTTAACGCCTTGCCAAACATCTGTATAATGCAAATGCTGAATTACATAATGTTTTAGGTCGATATGGTGTAAACAATATAAGCTTCAAACGGCAAATGTATTTTTAGATATCAAGGTGAACATGGGGGTTGAACCTAAAATTAAACCTTTAATAATATTTTCCACGTATCAAAACTACATAAATTGTGTTCCTTATTTGTTTATTTGTGCATTTTCTGCTCCGAGTTGTGTCCCTTTTGCTTGTCTTCATGCCACATACTCTTTACATTTCCTCCCAAAGAGACATTTAAAAGTTAAACCACAGCCTTATATGTGCAGCCCTTAAAGAAATAATCCAAGTCCCTTTTCCTTTAAAACTGGAGCCTCCTGTGAGTAGCTTCCTCTCACTCTCTCTGCAGTGCTGTACTGCTGCTGAGGCTCACAGCTGCAGGAGCAGCTGGGGTCCTTCACTGACATCGTCACCCGCACATGTGCCTGACCCAAAATCAGGGGTGAAAGAAGATTTTTGCTTATGCCGGTACTATAACAAATTATGCCTACATATATATTTTTAATAGCAGAAAAAGCACATATACAAGGTTGAGAATAATCTTGATTATAAATGAAAAATATAGACATGGCTTATATGGGGTTTAACAGGGTTCGAAAACAAATAAAATGCACCCTATAAAGGCCAACACACACTGGACACACGTCAAAAAATACGCCCCTATTGTTTTCTATGAGGCGCACGGCGGTGGCTGAAAACACATGGTCCCCCATACTTCTGCAGTAACAAAGATGGTTCTCTGCTCTGTGTGACACAGACACACAGCTGTAAACACTGAGGGACAGTAGCTGCTGCTCGGGGGGACACAGGCAGCAGCACCTGACTCCTGCTGCAGTCAGAGCATGGGGAAACTCCTTTCTGTCACTAACTCGCTAATAACCTGCTATAGACAGGGGCGGCTCCAGACAAATATCATTGAGGGGGCAATGGGGTGTCCATATTAAATAAAGAGGGGGCAATGAAATTCTGACGCAACAATATACACCAAAAACAATAGGCTAAAATCAATAAGCAAAATATAAATTACCATTAGTATTGAGCAACAGTTCTGTCTAGACCAGTGGTGCCCAACATTTTTCAGCTTGCGATCTACTTTTAAAGTCATCAAGGCCAGGAGATCTACCTTTATTTATTTTTTTTTACCCCTTATTTCTATTAAACATGGTGAGCATTTATCAGGGTTATTATTATTATGGTTATTATTATAGTGGTTAAACATGAAAATAAAAATAGAAATAACCACTTTAATAAAGTCACATTTTATTAAACTAAAATGATAAACATTAATTATCAACTCAGGACAGGAATAACTGAATCTAATAAATGTAGCATTTATGTCAGTGATATTTACAACATTCCCTCATTTCCTAAAACTGCTGATTATTATGGATTATAATAGGCCTACTATATTTATAATTATGCCTGAATTAAACTGCAGTATCAATGCAGCTTATCATCAAAGCTCAGCATTATTTCAGTAACATTGATGAGTGACAGGAGCTCCATGGTAACGCTCAGGGGAGGAGCTTGTGAGACTTCGACAAAGTCAGCTTTCCTCACGCACGCCAACAACAATCTACTGAAGGACAAAAACAAAGCAAACAGGTGACATACATCAGGCTCTGACACCTTCCTCACCTGTCTCCGTCCTGATACCGCCGCCTCTCCTCCTGTGTGTGCGTCTGTGTGTGTGTGTCTGTGTGTGTGTGTGTGTGTGCGTCTGTGTGTGTGCGCGTCAGCCCCATGGCAGTGTTCAGAGGCCACGGAGTGTGAGCCGCCCGCAGCCTCCACAACAGAACAGAAGTGAAAGCAGCCAGAACTCTGATTGTTATTAAGTTGCTTGTATTCTGTTTAGTTCGTAGCTCGTGCGGTTTCCTCGCGCTTCCGCGGTGTCTAGTGTTTTAGAAAGAATCTCAGACTGATCCATCTACGTGTCATTCACATGCCATAGGCAAATGGCTTTATTTGGAAAGTCATCTACCCGCACTGCTTTTACGATTGACGGGTTGAGGACCACTGATTAAAAGGCTCGTTCGAGATGAACTGCGCCTCGCCTGGATTGTGAACGAGAGTGCACGGCTGCAACAGGAGGAGGGGAAATACACCTGTACTGAAGTCGGACAGTTTGTGGCTCAGATCACGCACCAGCACGCCCAAAATCCACTTCTCGCGTGTGTTGGATATGATTTTGAAAATAAATGCATTAAACTGATTTGTAAGAACTTTTCTGTCCCCTGCTTGACCACAGTCTGTGCATTAATGAGGTGCTCTTTTGGAGCACACAGCATCCTGCACATTCAGCAGTGGTTCTCAGCTTTTATGTCTAAGTTTACACATTATAAATGTTAAACAGCCTCCTATAACAGCAGATATTGTGCTGATATCTTTTTAATAATATTCTATTTCACACTGAGCAGCAGGGCACAAAATTTATCCAGGTCAAAACTGTAACTTTAGTCTGTATTAAAAACAACAAAAAGAGGCGGGGGAGGAGGAGAGGAGGGCAGTGTCGTGCGTTACGTTTCTGATCAGCACTAAACTCAGATCCAATCACCTGTCCGTTCACCGCTGACAGGTGGGCGTTTTCCCATCATGCACTGAGCTGTGCAGCCTCCGCTGTTGCTCCTGATGAACTGCGGTGGCTCAGGCGCTGGTCTCGTTTGGATCTCACAAGCTTTCGGTGATCGTCGCACTCGTGACATCAGAGCAAGTCAGAAACAAGTCGGACACAAATCTAACCGGCATGCACTGCGCACAGACCGACACCGATCGAAACTGCGCAGGTCTAGCTCATCTCGAATGAGCCTAAAACCTTCTCAAGTGTTTGGTGTAATTTGAGGCCGCACTCCAGGTGTGCTTTGGGCTTAAGACGCGCATGCTCAATGCGTTTGTTTAAGGAAGCAAGACAATCAGTGAATGATGAGAGGGGAGAGGGACATTCTGTGCATTAAATCACATCACGGAGTGATCATAAGCCACTAAAAACCACACAGACACAGATATGATGAGATAAAGCACTGCCTGGGTCACATGCTTTAGCGTCAGATTTTTTTTTTTTCTCATAAAAGCGTCCGCGGTCCGCGGCTGCTTTCTAATGTGTGTAAAAGTTGCAAAGACTGGCAGCTGATCTCTTTCTACCCGGTACTGCGTACCCCCTCTAAATCTTATGCCAGTACGTAGTACCGGGCTGTACCGGCTTACTTTCATCCCTGCCTAAAATTATCCTAAAAGTACACAATTGTCAAAAAAAAAAAAAAAAATGACCATATATATTGGCATCGGAACAGCCATATGTGAACTACTTTCTAATTTATTCAGTCCAACAACTTACACTTGCAGGCCATAAAAAAATAAGTTAACTTTAGCTTCAAAAACACCTGTTTTACACGGACAATGCAAAGACAGAGAAGGCATGGGCCTTAGTAGCTTTGCCTTAAAAGGACAAAGATTACCTATGTATGTAGGCTATTGCTCTGTCTAACAATCATGTAGTATTACTGCACTTATCTTGTACCATTTTGCTTTACCTGGTTTAATTTGATTCAATGTGAATCACAGTCGGCAGACACTAAGCGACACAACAGAAATGAAAAGTCCTGGATGTAAAATGCAAATGCCTCGCACCGCAAGACTTCATGGAGTAAATTCAGGGTAAGGAACCACCCAGCCACCCTGCGAAGTAAACTCATTTTTGCTGCTTGTATCTTTGCTTTTGGTCTTTTACTCATGACCCACAGAGAACATAAATTGAGAGTTTTTGCCTTTTGGCTCAGCTCCTTCTTTACCACAAGGAATATCGGAACATCAAAGGCATTACTGCAGAAGCTGCACCAATCCATCCGTCAGTCTCTTGTTTCTTTCCTGGCACCTTGTGGCTGGAGAGAGTATCTTTGGACCTGTCTTGCAATGGATCCAGATCCAAGCCAAGATTCTTCCTTTCTTGAAAATGTATCAAAATCCACTCATTGTTTATGTTAAAGTGGACTAACAAACCAGCCAACACCTCACCAAGGCCTCTTCTTATTGTATGCTACACAGTTATAGTAGAATGTGTGCATTGTGCTTTGTGAGCTTTGCTGTAAGCAACATTTATTCATTTTTGTTGAAGGTGTTCATGTTTGTATCCACAGGAGAGATGGTGCGTCAAGCCAGAGTTCTGGCTCAAGCCACGTCTGATTTGGTTAATGCCATGAGATCTGATGCAGAGGCTGAGGTGGATGTAGACAACTCCAAGAAACTGCTGGCTGCAGCCAAATTATTGGCTGATGCTACCGCTCGGATGGTGGAGGCTGCCAAGGTAAAATAATTCAGGGGTAAAGGCTTTATCCATTAAGCCACAAAGCCCTTTTTATGTAAAGTATTATATGAATTCAATCAAGAAATGAGTTTGTTAGATACAATGTTCAGTTTTATAAAATAAAGCAAATGCTGATCTGTTCTCTGGACTGCTCATGTTATCTCCACTTTGAAGCGAACAGTAGGTCTGAATAAGCCTCTGGCCGAGTGGAGCAGATATTATTAGTGTGAAATATCCAGCTAGTCGGATGTTTCTGATCTGTGACACAATAATCACTGCATCACTTTGAAGAAGGAATCTGGGACTGATGGTTTCCTTGGAAACTGAGCTAAATGCCTCTTTGCATCCACTGTACAAGCAATAAAAACAGTTTTTATTTTTTATGGGTATGATTACTGTTGTTTTAATGTTTTTCCATAATCTGTACATACCTATATGTGCCCCTCAGGGAGCGGCTGCGTACCCAGAGAATGAGGACCAGCAGCAGAGGCTCCGCGAGGCAGCTGAGGGGCTGCGTGTGGCGACTAACGCCGCTGCTCAGAACGCCATCAAGAAGAAACTAGTCAACAGGCTGGAGGTAGGTCAGCCAGTCTTGATAATAAAGGCCTTGCCCCTGCCATTGGCTCTATCTCACACAGATAAATATACAGTATGGAGTCCAGACCTGGACTCAAACCTGAGATCTTCTAGTTTAGGGGTAAAGGACTCATACTCTAGCTCTTATACTGTGTCACACAATGGCAGAAATCTACTCTAATTTGTGCCTTTACTGAGCCCTTGCTTTGTGCCTAGTTAGTACCTTTGGCCGTATTTTAGAATCCTCCCAAAAAATCTGGGATACAGAAGGTGTTGTTCCATTACTGACATACAGTTAACGCTGTTGAAAAAATAACCTCACATTCTTCTTGGCTCAGGGCATACAGCTAATCCATCTCTCAGCCAAGCAGCTCTCTACATTTACTTGAGGCTAAATCCTTTTTGTGTCTTTTGAACAGCTCGCCGCAAAGCAGGCAGCAGCAGCGGCTACTCAGACCATAGCAGCAGCCCAGAACGCTGCAGCTTCGAACAAAAATACTGTCTCACATCAACAGCTTGTGCACAGCTGCAAGGTATGCTCATGCACACTCAGGGGAAAGAACTGTGAATGCTGCAAAAACGTGTTTTTTCTCATGCTGCTAAATCATCTTTATACTCAGGAGCTCATGGAGCTGGCAGATTTCAATGATAGCATTGGTATTTCTAATAGCATGGTAATAGTGGGGTACATGGGTAATATTATACTAATTATGGTTATTTATTATCTAATTTTCATGGAATTGCAGCATTTTATTGCTTATTATAGCCATGTAACCAAAAATCACATGCAGGGCACCAACTATCACAAATTATATACACACGATGGTTTGGGCGACTGGCAACCAACCAACTAATGTCAGTGCCAAGGCATGGAACATTACCAGCAAGTGTTTCACTATTTAATAGTTTTATTGAATAGTGCAATTAGCACTACATAGGGTACTCAAGGGCACGTCTTATGCTGGACAAGTACTTATGCTGGACAAGTACTTATGCTCGACAAGTAGGCTACTTACAGAATTGACCAAGTATAGCTCGCCAGTGTACATGTATGCTCAGGTTTCATCCATCAAACACTAACACAGATCTTCCCACTAAGTGAATTTATTTTTGTCATCTGAGAATGTCACATGCAGCTTCTTTGATTGTGTCACTCATGAAATGCTCTATTATCTTATCACACTATTACCATTTCTGAGCTGTAATCTCAAGTGCAACCAATTCATGAATCAAATTAATTAATCTAATTAATTAATCTGTTGTACATACATGCAGGCAGTGGCTGACAGCATCCCCCAGTTAGTCCAGGGAATGAGGAGCAGCCATTCCCAGCCGGAGGAACTCGGGGCTCAGCTCACTCTAATCATGGCCAGCCAGACCTTCTTACAGGTGAGGCACGGCACAGTCAACCCCCAAGCAAAATAGTGGGTCATAAAGACCCAAGAGCCAACATGTCTGTTTTGTTATCATCTCTCAGCCCGGAAGCAGGATGGTGGCATCTGCAAAGTCAGCTGTTCCGACTGTGGCTGACCAAGCTGCTGCCATGCAACTGGGCCAGTGTGCCAAGAACCTGGCTACCTGCCTGGCCGAGCTGAGGACAGCTACACAGAAGGTATCTTCACACACTTGTGATGGCAGGTGCTTGTCATGCATGAAATCCCACTTTTTACATCTGTTTTTTTCAAATTATTGTTTATAAGTGACTGATTTAATTCTCGCCTTGATAGAGGCTGTGATCACAGGGCTGTTGCCTTGTAGAGTATATCTAAATCAGGCTAGAAACCAAATAGTATAGAAACTGAAATGATGATATACTGCTACTACTACTACTACTACTACTATTCATTCACTCCACAGTCCCACACTGGAGGTGGTCTTCTTATTCTTCTTGTTCCCTCAAACCTTCATCGTAGAGGCGCTACATAAATGAGCTTGATACTGTCTCTTTCCGTTTCTCTCGGTCATGTTCGAGAGCCTGAGTGCTGGCAAAATTTAATCACAGCTGCCCAGAGAAGATGTGGCAGCCATACCGCACCAATGGCCTCTCTGACCACCACCAAACACACCACCACAATTACACTCACAGATTCATACACCACTGCCACAGACACTGAAGGCAGGGTGGGTGAAGTGCCTTGCCTAACAACACAATGGCAGTATAAACAGAGAGCAGGGATCGAACCACCAACTTTCTGGTTAGTGGGTAACCAACCCTATCAACATGAACTTGATCAATCTACATGCCTGTGTTTAAAGCATTAGCCATTGCGTCCTGCCAAGGGCACATGATGGATTTGTTCTACATTGTGTGAAATGTCGTATTTTGTTTGTCAATAGGCCTATGAAGCCTGCGGCCCTCTGGAAATCGACTCCGCTCTCAAAACAGTGCAGACGCTGAAAAGTGAACTCCAGGATGCCAAAATGTCTGTCATTGAAGCCCAGCTTAAACCTCTTCCAGGGGAAACGGTCAGTGTTAGCCAACATATAACTGGGGCTTTAAAAGATGTGAGCTTACCAAATGAAGGTGCTTGGCTCAGGTGTGAACAATGCAATCTATCAGACCCATTTTCTGTAGTCCTACATACTGTTAAACACATGTATCCTATCACATACTGCTCACTTATGCAGGACCATCAGTCAGACAGTGTTCTTCTGTTGTTTTCACAGCTGGAGAAATGTGCTCAGGATTTGGGAAGCACTTCTAAGACAGTGGGATCTTCAATGGCACAGCTGCTGACATGTGCCGCTCAGGGCAACGAACACTACACAGGTACAAGAAGGGTCCTGGAATGCAGAATTTTTATATACATTCACTGGATACACATGTACTGTGAACGCAGTCAGTGTATATACATATTGTATACACATGCAGTGTTTATTCACTGTAATTCCTTTATTTGATGATAATTTAATTCACACTGGAATATGAGAATAAGGCAGCTAGAGCTTGCTTTACTCTGGTTATGGCCTATCCTTAGAAGTGTAGGACAAGTTTAGTTTACCTTCAACTCTGGCTGAATTGAGAGATTAACCCTGAGGCATCACTATGGACATTTATGTCCATCACAAATCCATCACTATGGTCATTTAGTGATGGAATGTCCATAGTGATAGTTTGGAAAATTTGTATTTTTTTCTAATAGAGCATTAGACTGCTGTGAAACATTTTTTACATACTCTTGTGACCTTAAGGACATAAATGTCCATTTCCAAAAACATACAAATACCAATTTTACAGATTAATATTTTTTCCTGCCTTCTGCATAAATCTCTTAAACAACTTCAGTCCTGCTCAAAATTATCAAATATTCCAAAATTTTGAGCATTTTAATCTTTAAATGCCAATTTCAAAACCTAAAGTCACTCCATGAAAAAAAAAAAAAAAACATAAAAACATTGTTTTTTTCCCACAAACAGATGTTGTGGAGTCATGGCATTTTTTTTCAAATGTGTCTTGGGTAGGCTGAAGGTTATCCAAAAGGTTGGATTTGGTGCATTATTAGTTTTTGTGTAGCATCAGACTGAAATTCATACTCACACTTGTGACCTGACTGGACAAAAATGTCCCGTTGACTTCCACTAAAACACATTTTTTAATCTCACTATAATATAAAATTGTGCATTCTGTAATATCATCATTTTATTTTGACACAAAAGAGTGAAATTCAACATTTTTCCTATTGCGGGCAGACAAATAAAATTATTGTATTTTTCTTATTGAATATAATAGGGTCATGTGATTAGTAAGAGACATAACTAAAATGTTTTGATCTCTTTGTAATTAATGATAATAAGTAATGATTTTTGTGATAATGGGGTTTCATTTTTGAGAAAACTAGTAAAATTTGAGATTTTTACCCCAGAACCCCCCTTCTTTACATTGTCCCTAATAAAAATGTTGTCTGCTATACATACATCAGGGGCACAGATCTGGAAACAATACAAACAAGTTTGTGTTTCTAATGGTGTTCATTTGCCATAATAGACCTTCACTGTAAAAAAAAAAAAAAAAATCTGTAAAATTTACAGTAAATTACTGGCAGCTGTGGTTACCAGAGAATTACTGTAAAAAAAAAATCTGGTGACAAAATTAAACTTTATAATGAATTACCTTTGCTTTTTCATTACAGTACCATAAAGCACATTTTTTATGCAGATCAGGGACAGTGAGTCATAGACAAAGCAGAAAAAGTGTTTAGTTTAATGTAAGAGTCACCAGATTTTTTTTACAGTAAAATTCTGGCAACAACAGCTGCCAATATTTTAACGTAAATGTTACAGATTTTATTTTAATTTTTTTGAACAGTGTTCAAATAGTACGTGTTATTTGATGTTTGCATTCGCAATAATTTGGGGGCCACAAGCAAAATTTTGTTCAGGCCCACTAAAATCCTAGAGCTGGCCCAGAAGTGAGCGCCACTTCTGATGCATGATGATGACCATGACCAAAGCTTCACCTGCCTCAGCTTGCTTGATTTGCTATATTGCTATATTATTAGGTGTGGCTGCCAGAGAAACTGCCCAGGCTCTGAGGGTCCTGGCCCAGGCTGCCAGAGGGGTGGCTGCGAGCACACAGGAGCCCCAGGCCGCGGCTGCCATGCTCGACTCTGCCCAGTGTGTGATGGAGGGCTCAGCCATGTTAATCCATGAAGCCCATCAGGCTCTGGTGCATCCGGGAGACGCTGAGAGTCAGCAGAGACTAGCACAGGTAATACACACAGGAGTAATGCTCTGTGGGAAGAAGCTGCCTTTTAGTCTGGTGGTCCTGGCTTTGAGGCTCCTGTCTTCTGGCTGAGGTGAGGAGTGTATATTTAAATTTTTTGCATAGACTCCAAACTATAGCTAGGCCAGCATGCCCCCAGGAGAGTCTTGGTCCTCACATGTGGTGCTATCACTGAGCAGGCTGTTCACGTTAGCCTCATAGTCCACTCACAGTTCACTGGCTTCAAAAGAAGATGCACTTTACCTTTGACTGCTGGCAAAATTTGCTGTGGTCCTTCTCCAACACTGTTAGGACCTTCCTAAGTTTAGAAGGAGTTTAGAATGGTTTGGCACTGGACAGAGCAGCTGTTGCTCTGAGCCACAGTTCTTCAGCTTGTTTTTCCTTTGGACTGCTTCTGTGGCTGTGATGAGGTCTACTGTAGGAAACAGTTTTGGTGTTACAGAAAAAATCCAAAGGCCTCAATTTTTCTGTAACACCAATAGAATAGAATAGAATAGAATAACACCAAACCAGATCCCTACACCCTCCAGCTGCTTCAGCCTCCTCAAAAGGTGCAGACGATGAGGGCCTTTTTGATTATGCTGGCTGTGTTGTCAGTCCACGTTCATCTCTTTTGTCTTATCCACATGCAGACTAAAGTGTCCATCATGTTGTACCTTCCGGCGTC
This sequence comes from Bostrychus sinensis, assembly GCA_020698575.1. Classification (NCBI taxonomy): domain Eukaryota; kingdom Metazoa; phylum Chordata; class Actinopteri; order Gobiiformes; family Eleotridae; genus Bostrychus; species Bostrychus sinensis. The sequence goes on from CM036251.1 coordinate 35,368,163, forward strand.
TAATTCCTTCGCTTCCTTGTAAACACTTATTTTTTTCATCACAATCATTCACTCTAAACTCTTTTCTCTCTGCTCCATCTCTGTGCCAGAGTAAAACTGTCAATCCTGCTCCAGATCTTCAGGGGATACATATTGTTTGGCATACAGTATTTTGGTTACAGCTGTATAAATTATTGCAGAAGTATTGCGCGCTGCTGTGAACTCAATTTGGGTTTGGGATGTTTTTCTCCTTAAAGCTTTGCCAAAGGACATTCTGTTGTGAGAGACATTGTTGGAATGACTAATGACAGGAGCCTGTGCTGTGTTTCAGGTGGCTAAAGCTGTGTCCCACTCCCTCAACAACTGTGTGAACTGCTTGCCGGGCCAGAAGGATGTGGACATGGCCCTGAGGAGCATCGGTGAAGCCAGTAAGAAGCTCCTGGTGGACGTGGTGAGTGCAGTTCTCTGTGGCTTTTTGCATCTGTTTTAAAAAGAAGTTTGTTCTTGTCAACACATTTATTTGATTACATCACAGACTGAAGAATTATAGAATAAAAAAAGGAAATGAACAGTTTAGTCTAATAGTTGTGTCTTGTTTCTGAAGCTTCCTCCCTGCAGTAAGACGTTCCAGGCGGCTCAGAGCGATCTGAACCACACAGCGGCTGAACTCAACCACTCTGCTGGGGAGGTGGTCCACTCCTCCAGAGGAACTAGTAGCCAACTCGCCGCCGCCTCAGGGAAGTTCAGCCAAGACTTCGACGAGTTCCTGGACGCCGGCATTGAGATGGCAGGCCATACCCAAGTACGCCATAGCCACGTTTTTGCAGCCAAAGCTTTAATGATCATGCATGTCTTAGAAATATGGACAGTTGTCGCCAATGTGAACAGTCTATTGCAGTTTCTTAGGTGACCCCATTTGAGGTTTACAAGCTGGCATTTAGGAAACTCTAATCTATTTTATATCCTTCTGCTTAATATCTAAGCTAACAAGTCTTTTTATTATTTATTTATTTATTATTTATTTATTTAACTATTTATACAGGGAGAGCCGGATGAGCGTCCTCTCACACAAAAATGCAACACAAATAAGCAACAATTCCAAATACAAGACATACAACAGGAATAGCCCAACAATCAATTTCCAAAACAAGTACATTTGTGTTCATCATGAATGGTCATCAGCCACCAGCACTTTAAAGTGCGAGAGAGGCACCAGTTTAAACAGTCTAAGATGTCTTTGAATGCTATTCCATTTGAGGGAAAAATAAAACCAAAAAGCCTTTTTCCCTAGTTCTGTACTGATATGTTCAGATTTCAGAACTAAATAGTCATGTGATCTTTTGTTGAGGGGGCCAGAGCTGTAGTTCAGAAAACATGAGATATATTACAGAAGCCTCCTGACAAGAGCCTTATAGATAAACAGAATAAAGTGTTGCTCTCTCCTGGCTGATAAAGATGTCTATCCAACTTTGTCATCAAGTAAACAATGAGTTCTGTAGTTGTCACCAGTTCTGAAACGGAGGACTGAGTGATAACATTTAAAGACATTTAAGTAGAAGGTGAAGCATGCACATAAATTATATCTCCATAATCCAAACCTGATTAAAAAAAAGTGGTTTTACTTCTTTACTATAATTTAACAGAATGCAAGATTTATTTCTGTAATAAAACAACAATTTGGACTTAAAACTATTACATAATTTTGTAACATGTACTTTAAAAATACAATTTATTATCCAGCCAGCGAGCCAGCCAATGTGAGCACATGATGGTCCCAGGAGTACTGAACACAGTCAGATGTACAGCAAGACTGATGTTCTTGTGCACGTTTGTCTGGTCATTTATTTGCACAGGAGGCGTGTGGTTGAAGTTGGGCTTGCATGACATTCAGCTTTAGTCAGGCTTAAACCCAGGACAGGTATGGCTGCTAACTTTGTTTTCCTCAGCTGCAAAAACTAACAATTTCTGTCAATTTATTTTCAGAGCAAAGAGGACCAGATCCAAGTCATTGGTAATTTGAAGAACATCTCGATGGCGTCCAGTAAACTGCTGCTGGCTGCCAAGTCTCTGTCTGTGGACCCAGGGGCAGCCAACGCTAAGAATCTCCTGGCTGTGGCAGCAAGGTCTGAGGACAAAAAGATCACATATTTTTTTGATGTGCTTTTTATGAAAGCCCCGACAACCATTATATTCAATGATGTGACATTGTGACACTGGTGGACAAAGTACTCAAAATTTGAACTCAAGTAAAAGTACTGTTACTTTATAAGTAATATTACTCAAGTAGAAGTAAAAGTACTACTAATTAAACAAAAGTAGTAGTAACAAAAAAATTACTTGAGCAAAAGCAAAAAAGTATTGTAAAATGTATGTTTTTCTTTTCTTTTTCTTTTCTTCTTCAGCTAGTTTTAAACCCAGCACCTTTTGATTGCAAGTCAAAAATGTTACCCACTATACCATAGAGGACAAGAATACTTCCACTTGTTTAAACAATTTAAAGTTTTACTTAACTGTCCTATGAGCATTATATATTTTTGAATACTTCATAAAAATTACCCATGTGTCCACAGATATGATGTGAACATGTTCGAATCAAATATTAGTTTTACTGATAACAATGGTACAGCTGATTTATTTGCAAGTAAAAATATATTTTACACAATGGCCAAGTTGTTTATATTTACATTTTTGTTTTGGTTATAAAACCCTGCATTGCCAATCGTCCAATTAGAAAAGAGACCATATGAGACATTTCATTTAGACTGCAGTACTTTTTTTCAAACCAGTACAAGTGCATGCTGCTTATAGTATCTTTAAGTGATGGTAAAACATTTTTATCTAAAATTTACTCAAGTAAAAGTATGTTCTACAAAATACAGTTCTACAGAAAGTACTTTTTTTAAATAAGTCAGTTACTTGAGTAAAAGTATCTTTACTTTCCACCACAGCATGTTGTGAAATTTAAAGTGTGTCTGGATCAAAAGTCGAATTTGATTATCATGTACCATAAAACCAAGTCAGCTCCCCAGCAGCAGAAAAGAGCTTTAAACTGTAAAACAGGACCCATTTTCCCACATAATGCATTATTCAACTGAATTTTAGAGCTGCCCTTAAAAATCTGTGCTTTTTTATATTTATGCTTTTTGCACTGTTTCTTGGTGTAAACAGACATAATTAGCGCTGAAATAGACAATTTCGCTGTATTAAAGGTAACCTTTATTTAATATTGACAAACAGCCAGTGAGAGCAGCCTTTCCCCCAATGCATTCTCATTTACAAACAACATTTCAAACATTTTTTTTTTTTTTTATTGGGGTTCACATTTGAGTTTTTTTCACAAAATGTTACTCTCTTGCTTTGATTTAAACACTGCTTTCTCGCTCAATGTGCTCTCTGGAGGAGGTGTACTCCCCCTGGTGGTGTGAATTCCCACTGCTGACTGACTGCTCTCTAATTAGGAAGATGGAGGCCTTGGCTGGAGTATGTCTGTGCTCAGCTAAGCCGAACGCTAACTCGAGCTCTCCTGTAATGAGTGTCGGGCCCTCACTGGGAGGCTTGCACTGTGCCTGCAGGGGGAGCCAGTCGGTCACATGTAAAAGTCGGCACTATTGTGTGTTGCAGGGCGGTGACAGAGAGCATTAACCAGCTGATCACACTCTGTACTCAGCAGGCGGCAGGACAGAAAGAGTGTGACAACGCCCTCCGTGAGCTGGAGGTACCACTGCACACATCACTGCACTCTGCCAGGGCCTGGACAATCTCTGCATGACACTTATGATGCTGATTATCCTCAAAGAAGCATCAATTAAGCAAGAATGAATGAATGAATGAATGAATGGATGGATTTATTATAGTTGTTCACATCCCAGACACATAGCATACTCAATCTTTCCCTCATCCAAAAAGGATTTGGCTGAAGACTCCTGCTTTTAGCCCCTCCCAGACAAAAGATCTAACATCTCAGAATCAGACTATATATGTAAATATTTCACTTCAACAAAATCAAAAACATGCTAACTAAAACAAACATGCACACAGATTACAAAACAAACACAAAAATTCAGAAACACAAATTATAAAACACGCACACAAATTTGGAAACACAAAACTAAAATATGCACATAAAAAAACTGAAACACACAAATTCAAAGCACACACAAATTCGAAAACATACACAAAAACTGAAACACACACAAATTATAAAACACATCTTCAAAACCAAAAAATTCAAACAAATTTGGAAACAGAACTGAAACAGACAAATTCTTAAAACACACACACACAGCAAAAACTAAAACACTACACTATGTTGGCCACTTATAGTATTATGTATTTTATTGTGTACTGACAATGTTGAAGTTCAGACTATTTCTACCTGTGCATATGGCAACTGAAGTGTTTTATCTGTACTGTTTAAATTCTTAATTATATTTTTTAAATTACCTACTTTTTACAGTTTTATTTGAAATTCTTGTCTATGAAGTTTAACTCTTTCTGTGAAGCACTTTGAATTGTATGAATTAAGTAATTAAAAAAAACAAAACTTTCCTAGCCTATTTTGCTTGTGTGCATGCAGGCCGTGCGGGGGCTTCTAGAAAACCCCAACGAGCCTGTGAGTGAGCTCTCTTACTTCGACTGCATTGAGAGTGTCATGGAGAACTCAAAGGTAAAGGCTTCCTGAATATGTGATGAAGTATTTTTACCAAAAGCTGAAGAATGCCTTATTGTTGTTTATGTTTTTTTGTTTGTTTGTTTGTTTTTTTGTTGTAATTGACTTCAGGTTTTAGGGGAGTCCATGGCTGGCATTTCTCAGCACTGTAAGACAGGAGATGTAGCTGCGTTTGGGGAGAGTGTAGGGGTGGCATCTAAAGCCTTGTGTGGGCTCACTGAAGCTGCAGGACAGGTGACGGTTACATTGCATGACTTTGTTTGTGTGTACATTTGTTCTTTACATGGAGTCATCTGTTTGGTATGTTTGTGGATTTGTGTCAGGCCTCGTATCTGGTTGGAGTGTCTGATCCCAATAGCCAGTCGGGCCACGAGGGGCTGGTGGATCCCATCCAGTTTGCACGGGCCCACCAGGCGATTCAGATGGCCTGTCAGAACTTAGTAGATCCTGCCAGTAGTCCCTCACAGGTAAAGGACTCCAGATTCACAGCAACATTAAGTTTTTACTTCAAATAGAGCCTAAAAATGTTCACTTCTAGTCACACATTTATGGTTATGAATGGTTAAAGATATACCCCACTTTAAACTACTATCTTGAGAACATATAACTTGTCTGTCAAATTTATATAAATGTACCTCAACTTACTCTACAACTTCCAAAGCAGTCATTTTGATAGATAGCCTTTAGAACCTGAGTATACTGAGAGGGGTGCCATTTGTACGGCTCTGTAGTTGATGCCTATGAATTACAGTTACAGGTAGAAATACTCAATACTCAATATCTCCTTTGTCTTTGTTTCATTACAAGCTGGCAACATGAATACATACTAAGGCCCAATCTCATTTCTTGATCTTGTTTGAGGTTTGAGGTCATCTCTGTCAGTGCAAAATAATTGGACTATTCAGTCTTAACATGAATACATAGCAAATACCAATGAAATAATAGATACATGGTGTTACACACCGATGAGATTTATGTAGCCTACACTACGAACTATATCAAGCACAAGATGAACCAAACACAAAATAACACTATCATAACTCTTAATTTGTTATCAATGCAGAAAAAACGTCTTTTTCGCTGCCATGTTACCACTAAACATGATGTTTCATGGTAAAGTCTTCCTACCCCTTGTTTTTAAGTGAGAGTTGTACAGCCCTTATCCCTCGCCCTTCCCCTCGATCCCCCCCAAAAATTGAGACATCCCTTAGTCTCTTGTGAACATGCAAAATAAAGGGCAAGGGCTAAGGAGAAGGGGAAAGGCCTAAAACATACAACAAACATTTTGAAGATGTCAGGATTCCAACGATACAAAGTTATTCCATGTTAAATTTGTAAAACCATCAAAATGACTACCCTGGCAGTTCTGTTACTGTCTTGTATAATATTATGGCAGACAAAGGAAGATCGAGAGTTATTTAGTGTCTATACATTGTGAAAGCTTTAGTGCTGCTTTAAATGAGACAAACAAATGTTGAAATCTTTTTTCTGAAATGTGGGGGTTTGACTGTTGAATGAATTCCTGTTAGGTCTTATCTGCTGCCACGATTGTAGCCAAGCACACCTCAGCGCTCTGTAATGCCTGCCGTTTGGCCTCTTCCAAAACGTCCAATCCCGTGGCCAGGAGACAGTTCGTCCAATCAGCGAAGGAGGTGGCTAACACCACCGCCAACCTCGTCAAAACCATCAAGGTCAACTCACCAACTGATCAAAACGTTGAGTGTATACTTGTTACAAACATTTCTTCTATTCAGTCTAATCCTGTTCATGTTGGAACAATTCATGGCCACTGTGAAAGTATAAAGGCTTGTGTAAAACAGGACAAACACTGTGTTGTTCCAGGCTTTAGATGGAGATTTCTCAGATGAAAACAGAAACCGCTGTCGTGTTGCTACAGCTCCGCTTCTGGAGGCCGTGGAAAACTTGTCAACTTTTGCCAACAACCCAGAGTTTGCCAGCATCCCCGCGCAGATCAGCAATGAGGTAGTGGACCACATGACATGTTTGTATGTAGTCAAAACAATGTTTCCCAAGCTTGGAAAAGCACATTCTTTAAAAAAACAAATCAACTGTAACCCTTTTTTTTTTAAATGATTGTCAACATCATTTGTAAGATTGTGTCATTCATTTTCACATTTTAATCTTCCTGTCTGATACCAATTTGCAAATGATTTTTTTTTTTTTTTTTTTTTTGTAGCTTTTTAAATATAATTTTTGGAATGGTTCTATTAAATATTACTTGCTTTTTCATGGCAGACTGCAAATTCTTTATCTATTTTATTAAAAGAATTAGTTGATTACCTGTTAATTCCACCACCTCACCATCTATTTATCTGAACAGGCATGGAACCCATCAGAATTCAGGGACTTACAAAATGCAAAACTGAACTCAATGGTTTGCAAATATAATAAAACCATATTTTGGTGCCAATAGAACATAAACTACATACCAGGTGTTAAAACTGATATTTGACCATTTAATGAAGCTGAAGACTCGTTTCATCTCCCACTGTACGTTTTCTCAGGTGTTTTCCCTCTCTCAGCCAATCTCATTCTACTTCATCAATCTCTCAGCCAGTCGATCAGCTGTCAAAATTTAAATCGGTCTGTCTGTGCTGTCATTCAGCTGAAGCTCTCCTCCACCCCATCCCCATCACCACCTCAGCAGCAGAATCATCTCCCTCTCCTCCATCACCACCTTAGCAACAGTGTCTAGGCTCTGCCTTAACTCTACATCCCATTGCTCCCTGCCGGGGTCTAAGTGCCAAACTCTCTCTCACACTACATACTAACTAATAAGTCATTAGCACAGTGTTCATTTGTCTGAACATTTTATTTGAGTTTCTCCTGGTTGAAATAAAAATAATAACTCAATTTGAAGTTTAGGGGAGCAACACACCTCCGGAAAATTAGGAGAGGCTAACTAATGGCCTGTAAGTAAAGTGGTTCAGCTGGAGGAGCGTGTTTTGGCAACATTTTTATAAGAGGACTAGGCATAAAAGGAGCGTTTTGGAAAGAGTCTCTTTTGAGTTCTGGTTCTGAGGTGGTGATGGAGAAAAGTGAAGGTGGTTCTGGAGCTGAGGTGGTGATGGAGGAGAGTGAGAAGGTTCTGCTGCTGAGGTGGTGATGGAGCATTTTGAATTTCCTGATTGAAAATCCTGATTTGTAGATAAAATCAGGAAAGACTCATTGTTGAATGACAAATCCATTTGTTCCAGTCAGCCTTCCTTTTATGTAAAAAATAGATTTTTACAGGAAAGTCTAATTTTGTCACTTTCTCCTTTAAATGGCAAGAAATGGCTCAACTTAAATGATATTTTTATTCTTCAATCAAAGCTGAACAGAGTTCTCTTAAGCTATAATCTGTGTTAGGGCAGATTTAACAGTGCTCTCTCTTGTTAATCTAATTGTGGAGGGAGACTTTGGCACGGATCCTGGAGACTGGAGGTGCTTTGCTCTGGTTGCCTCTTTGCTCAGGGCCATTGTTTTGCCCTCCTAATCTTTTTCTCCTCTGCAGGGCTCAGCTGCTCAGGAGCCTATTATCCGGTCAGCGCGCTGTATGTTAGATAGTTCCACGTTTTTGTTGGAGACAGCCAGAGCTCTGGTGCTCAATCCCAAAGACCCGCCCACATGGTCCATACTGGCTGGACACTCTCGCACCGTGTCGGACTCCATCAAGAGTCTCATCACTGCCATCAGGTCAGGAATATTCATTATAATAAATCTCTAACTGTTTTAATGTTTGCAGAGGGAATAGTATTAGCCCCCTGTTTCCAATTGGTTAATGACTTTGATAAAGATCCAACACACAGTTTTATGAATGAGACCCCTGGATTCAAACATGGGTTGTTTTAATTCAGGGGTAAATGCTCTATTCATTGAGCCACAAAGTTCTTATATCTCACTATATTTCAGTGAAGTAGTTGTTTGACTTTTTTACTGACCCCTCATGACTGGAGTTGGCATCTCAAGCCCCAGTTTAATAATGGTACAAAACCCTTAAAAAAATCTTTATCCAGTCAATTAATTCATAACAATCATTTGTTTGTCGGCCCATTACTGACCCTTCCTGAAAATTTGATCAAAATCTGGCCTTTCCTTTCAAACCAACACAGGCAAAAACTTCTTATTGTAGTTGAAAGACATTTTCCATTAACACTTATTTATTTGTTCATATTTTGGCTTTAAGGGACAAGGCACCTGGACAGAGGGAGTGTGATTATTCTATCGATAGCATCAATAAGTGCATCAGAGACATTGAGCAAGCTTCACTGGCTGCAGTTGGACAAACCTTGCCATGCAGAGATGATATCTCCATGGAGGTAAGTCAGAGCAGCCCCTAGGCCTTGCTCTGTGTAAAACAACTTAAAGCATTTGTCCTTTCTCTGTTGTGACCTCTCCTTAAAAGAGCTCCCTCTCTTCTGCCCAGGCGCTCCAGGACCAGCTAACATCCTCAGTCCAGGAGATTGGACATCTGATTGATCCAGTCGCCACAGCAGCCCGAGGAGAAGCAGCCCAGCTCGGGCACAAGGTGCAGTTTCACCCCCCTGGATTCAGACTGGTTTCCTCTGGTCGCATCCTTCCACATGCTGATTATTTAAGCTTGTTTTCTCAGGTGACCCAGCTGGCCAGTTACTTTGAGCCCCTTATTGTGGCATCTGTTGGTCTGGCCTCCAAGCTCCACGATCACCAGCAGCAGATGACCATCCTGGACCAGACCAAGACCTTGTCTGAGTCTGCTCTGCAAATGCTCTATGCGGCCAAGGAAGGTGGAGGAAACCCAAAGGTGACTGTTGCTAATTTTGAAGACACCTAATTTACTCTCTTACTATTAGTGATAGGTCATGAACTACAAGAGCAGGGACAGAGGGTGAGAAATGGGAGGACCTCATAACCAGACACAGACAGTGGGGAAAATCTGAGTGTGAGACACCAGGCAGAGACAGAGGGGAACAAGCCAAAAAATGTGGATGTAGCTTATGGTATTAAAATAAATTATCACATGGAGGAAGCAACTCTGTGTGGGGTGACTATAGTGGATCTGACTCTGGAGGAGGTTTCTCTGGAGGAGGTGTCTCTGCAGTAGCTGACTCTTGAGAATGTGACTCTGGAAAAGGTGACTCTAGAGAAGGTTGACCTTGGAGGAGCTGACACTGTGGAAGCTGATTCTAGAAGAACTGGTTTGCAGTAGTTGACTCTGAAGGAGGTGACTCTGGAGGAGGTTTCTCTGATGGAGGTGTCTCTTGAGGAGATGTATCTGGAGGAGGTTCTTCTGCAGTTGCTGACTCTGAAGGAGGTGACTCTGGAGGAGGTTTCTCTGATGGAGGTGTCTCTTGAGGAGATGTATCTGGAGGAGGTTTTTCTGCAGTTGCTGACTCTGAAGGAGGTGACTCTGGAGGAGGTTTCTCTGAAGGCGATGTCTCTGGAGGACGTTTCTCTTGAGGATGTGTCTTTGCAGTAGCTGACTCTTGAGTATGTGACTCTGGAAAACGTGACTCTAGAGAAAGTTGACCTTGGAGGAGCTGACTCTGGGGAAGCTGATTCTAGAGGAGGTGACTTTGGACGAGGTTTCTCTGTAGTAGCTGACTCTGAAGGTGGTGTCTCTCAAGGAGATGTCTCTGAAGGAGGTTTTTCTGCAGTAGCTGACTCTTGAGACGGTGACTCTGGATAAGGTGACTCTAGAAAAGGCTGACCTTGGAGGAGTTGACACTGGGGAAGCTGATTCTAGAGGAGGTGACTTTGGACAAGGTTTCTCTGCAGTAGCTGACTCTGAAGGTGTTGTCTCTCGAGGAGGTGACTCCAGAAGAGGTTTTTCTGCAGTAGCTGACTCTGAAGGTGGTGACTTCGGAGGAGGTTTTTCTGAAGGATGTGACTCTGGAGGAGGTTTTTCTACAGTTGCTGATTCTAAAGAAAGTGACTCTGGAGGAGGTCCCTCTGAAGGAGGTGACTCTGGAGGAGATGTCTCTGGAGAAGTTTTTTCTGCTATTGCTGACTCTGGAAGAGATGTCTCTGTTAAGGTTTTTCTGCAGTTGGTGATTCTTGAAAAGGTGACTCTAATGAAGGTTGACCTTGGAGGAGCTGACTGTGGGGAAGCTTATTCTAGAGGAGGTGTCTCTTGAGGTGACTCTACAGGTGGTGACTCTTAAAGAGCCACCACAGCTCCTCAAGAGGTGGTGACATTGACGGAGTCGTCTCTAGAGGACATGACTCTGGAGGAAGACGTCTCTAGAGATCTTGGTAATTGGGCAGGGGCATAATTAACTGTTGTGTCCCAGGCTTCCCACACCCATGACGCCATCTCAGAGGCATCTCAGCTCATGAAGGAGGCTGTGGACGACATCATGGTGACCCTGAATGAGGCAGCCAGTGAGGGGGGCATGGTCGGGGGCATGGTGGAGGCCATCGCTGAGTCCATGGGCAGGGTGAGTATCATAATCTCCTCCTAAGTCCACACACACATGCACGACAAATATTACTTGTTTAAAGGAACACTAGCTGAGGGAAATTACACAGAAAATACACAGAATTATATTGCCTAGCAACTTAGATTAGGAGAAAAAGATTTAATGGGACAGGGTTCAGATCCACTTCACTAAGAAAGTAAATGGGTCTTGGTGGCTACATACAGTGTCTAAACAAGAGGTTTATCTCAAAACCAGATGAAAACTTAAATTATTTTTAACCTTTCACTTTATATATATATATATATATATATATATATATATATATATATATATATATATATACAGTATATACAGTATATATTGTTACATGCAAGTTAATACCTTATAATTACTCAATAAAAATTCAGTGTAAAAATGGCCTATTTGTGAATCATTCATTTTCCACATATATAGTTCTGTGTAAGAGATTTGCATATGATTGTGCTTTGTCTCTCCAGCTGGATGAAGGGACTCCTCCTGAAGCAGGGGGCTCCTTTGTGGACTACCAGACCACCATGGTGAAGTTCTCCAAGGCTATCGCCATTACAGCTCAGGAAATGGTGAGTTTACCTTTTTCTCTGGATGTTTCCATTATTCCATTCTATAATTGCACTGTCTGAAAAAAGAAGCAAATTATGATGTCTATAATGTACGTATGAAAATAATACATTGTACAAAATCATCAGCCCCCTCATCTGCAAATCACAAACCAAACCAAACACAAACAAACATAAGTATACATTTACACAAATGTGGCCACCTTTTCCCCATTGGGAAGGGTTTGGATGTTTTTTTTTTTTGTTTTGTTTTTTGTTTTTCTGGGACTTGGCAACGCTGCTGTGGAGGACGTCCATGACAGTGCTCTGACAGCTGTCACGCACAGGTCCAGGCCCCACTCAACCCTCAGTTCTCCCCCTCTGTCTTTGCCTGGTTTCTGCTTACTTTTACAGCATTTTTCAATCTCTGGTAGTGGGCAGAATAAGGCCTGGGTCAGTTGAGCTCTCTAAATGGAGTCATGCCTGCTGTGTAATAGCCAGACTGAACATAACCCACCAATATACAGTGGCAAGCAAAAGTATGTTATCCCCTTAGCATTTTTCCATTATCATTACCTTACAACCTGGAATTTAAATGGATCACTGGTAGGTTCATGTCAGTCACTTTGCATCACATGACAACAACTATGAAAATGCAAAAAAATGTCTTATTGTGAAGCAAATTAGAAATATGACAGAAAAACAGAAAACTTGAGCGTACAAAAGTATGTACCCCCTCAAGTTAGTCCTCTGTAGAACCACCTTCTGAAGGACTGAATTTATGAGCTTGGTTCATAAAATCACTGGGATTTGTGCTCATTCTTTATCTAAAAACAGCTCAAGTTCCTTCAGGTTGGATGCATTGTACAACACAGTCTTGAGTAGTTTCCTTCAAAGATTGTCCTGTGTTTAGCTCCATCCTTCATTCCTTCAGTTCTGAGCAGTTTCCCAGTCCCTACCAATGACAGATATCCCCACAGCAGGACACTGCCACCAGCAGGCTTCACTTTGGAGAGGGGCCACAGTCAGGTGCTAGGTTTGTGCTACACATAGCATCATTCATTGATGGCTCATTTTAATTGTATCTGGACAGAGGACCTCCTCGTGTTTGGGGAGTCTTCCATGTGCCTTTTGGCAAACACAAAACATGTTTTGTTATTATTTTCTTTAAGCAATGGTCACTCTTCCACACAGCCCAGCTCTGTGGAGTGTATGGTTCAGAGTGGTCCTGGGACAGATACAACAGTCTCTGCTGTGGAGCTCTGCAGATCTTTAAGGGTTACCTTTGGTCTTATTGTTGCCTCTCTGATGAATGCACTCCTTGCCTTGTTTGTGAGTTTTAGATAGTCCTCTTTAGGCAGGTTTGGTGTGGTTCCTTATCTTTTACATGTTGTAATGATGAATTAAATTGTGTTTTGTGGCATAATGACAGTTGAATTGCAGTCAGGCCAAACTTATTTAACTATTTATGTGACTTCTGAGGGTGAGTAACACTGGGTCTCATTTAGCGGTAAATACTTTTGCACACTCAAGTTTTCTGTTTTCTTCATGTTTCTGATTTGCTTCACAATAAAACATTATAGCATTTTCAAAGTTGTTGTCATGTCAAAATGCTAAGGGGGGCAAATACTTTTGCTTGCCACTGTAGGACTCTCTATGGGGCCCCCTCATGTTCTGTGCCTCAGTCCCCTGCCTAATGTTATGCCCCTGTTTGTAGCCCTGTTCATATTTGTTTGTAGAGATACGGATGAGCTGACTGTATGTTCTTACTTCTCAGATGACTAAGTCGGTGACATGTCCAGAGGAGCTGGGAGGACTTGCCTCTCAGGTGACAGTGGACTATGGGCAATTGGCTCAGCAGGGCCGCCTCGCTGCAGCCACTGCACAGCCAGAGGAGGTAGGTAGAGGAGTCCATGTTGTGTAAGTGTTAGAGCTACACAATATATTGCAAATGTTATCATCATCATGACATTAGCAACCAAAGTATCCATATTGCAAAGAACTATTTCCATGGCCATAATGTTATGGCATCCCTTGTCTACACTATAACTGAAAGTAATAAAAAGAACATGAAGGACAACAACTGGAAACTTTATTATACATTATACCACTAACCCTAACCCAAATCCTGTGAAGTAACACTAAAATTAAGGTGAAAAGTTTAAATAGGTGATTCAAATACATAATTGATCATCTTAATGATCTAATGTCATCAATGTCATCTATCATGTATATATATATATATATATATATATATATATATATACAAACACAGACAGACAACCATTCACTCTCATTTTAGAGTCACCAATTCACCTAACACATGCATGTCTTTGGACGGTGGGAGGGAGACGCTGAATAAATATATATATATATATATATATATTGCATAATGTTTGAAAATACCAAAAGGCCTGGGTCTGGTTTTACGTGAGAGGCCTGTGTGCACTGACTCACTGAATCTAGTCCAGTGCAGCTCTCAGACCCAGGCCTGCAAGCCTCCATTGTCTTCAGAGGACAGCAGCATTTGGCCTAATGAACATATACATCAGACTGCAGAATACCTCACAGATTACTGTGGCGACAGTCTGCTATTGCTTATATTGTAGTACCATTCACTTGTGACCTTCAGCCTGAAAGGTGCAGTGGCAGACTTCTCTCTCTCAGAGTGCTTGAGTTATTCTAACACACTCTGCTGGAGAGTTGTGGATATATTTTGATTGTGTGGATGTAAGACTCAGCGTCAGTATGTGTTTGTGCTCTCAGGTGGGGTTCCAGATCAGGAGCCGTGTGCAAGAGCTTGGTCACGGCTGTATCTACTTGGTGCAGAAGGCTGGGGCTCTGCAGCTCAGCCCCACAGACAGCTTCTCCAAACGGGAGCTCATCGAGTGTGCCCGTGCTGTCACCGAGAAGGTCAGATGGCGAAACGCATCTCAAGATTCAATTTAAGATTCAAGATTCTCTCTATATGTACAGACACACAGGGGAATCAAAATGCCATTTCTGCTTCCTGCTTATGGTGTTTCAACATACAATAAGATAAAAATAGACTAAAATAAAAATATGCAAATAAAATAGATGAATAGATTTCAATATACATACATATGTCAAACATATATAGATATGTCAAAATATATGTCAGCACCAGACACTCAATAAAAACTAGACAAAACCTATGCGCAGAAATCTGGGCATTCACTGTCTTCTTTATGTTTGGTCCTAGCATCATGAATGCATAAATATGCTTAAAGTGTGTTTAGTGTAGTATACAATCTACAATCCCATGATTTCAAGTTTAAATACAGTCTACATGCTGTCTCTATACAGTCTTTTAAAATGTGCATTTGTAGCCTATTGTGTATTTATTAAAACTACAATGAACCAATATGTCTAGGTACATAGAGGCACATTAATATAAATGATTAATTATTTATAATTATTATTATTAATTAATGTAATTCATTTTATTTATAAAAGCACTCATAGGATGGTGATGGGCTGTCTGGAAAAGAAAGTATATTTCAGATACAGGTGAGACACTGTAAGTGTGGATTGCAGTCTGCAGTTAGAAAAGAAAGTAGCATTTATTGAAGTTATTACGTGTCAGAAACATTTGTTCCTTTAGCATGAATGTTTGTATTTTTGACTTTTATATCTGATTATCTACATCTGTAGGATTGTTTGTTTTAACAACAATTAATAATAATGATTATTTCAATAATAAAAACTAATAATAATAAAAACTCTAAAACCTTTTGTGTACCACTCCAAACAATCAGTGTACCACTAGTAGTACCTGTATCACAATCTGAGAACCACTGTTCAGTACACCTCCCGTATCTTCCATTAAAAAGGTAGAATGTATTGTCAATGCTTATCATCCCTGCCTTGTTAAACACCTGGTGACTGCACTGCTAATGTTTTCTTCTCTTTACTTTAGTTCAGTTTTTGAGGCTGTTTCTTTGTATAAGCAGACATAGCCACTTTCACAGTTTTATTAACTGTTGACAAGTAGAGCACACCACATGAGAGGTGATGAAGAAACATGAATAATAAAGAACATACCTTCAGTTTGATGTATTATATAGTATATTATTGTGACAAAGTGGTGGTGTGTGTGTTGCAGGTGTCCTTGGTTCTGTCGGCGCTGCAGGCAGGGAACAGGGGCACCCAGGCCTGTATCACCGCAGCCAGTGCCGTGTCAGCCATCATGGCTGACCTGGACACCACCATCATGTTCGCCTCGGCCGGAACACTGAATCCCGAGAATGAGGAATCGTTTGCTGATCACAGGTCACACTAATACCCAAGCATAAGTCCAGTACTTTATAGTTCATTTAGCGTTTTAAACAGGTTGGTGACCTGGCCATAGAGAGTCACCTAGTACTCAAATTTCACCAAAAGCAGAACTAACCTTTAACCTGAAACAGTACAAGAAGTGGAAGCATTTGCTTTGGAATAGTTTACTGAATAATTACAACATTTAGTTGTTTTGGAAATAGAACTCATTTTAACAATGTTGCAGTACTCTCTCTCTCTTGTCTAAGAGTTGACCGTGGAGCAGACTGTAATATGTGCTTTTCCACAGGGAGAGCATCCTGAAGACAGCCAAAGCCCTGGTGGAGGACACCAAGCTACTGGTGGCTGGAGCTGCTTCGAGCCAGGACAAACTAGCCCTGGCCGCTCAGTCCTCAGCCAAAACCATCACCCAGCTCACAGAGGTGGTCAAGCTGGGGGCCACAAGCATGGGCTCTGAGGGCCCCGAGACACAGGTCAGGCTGGCCACAAGATATGCAGGTCATAGTAAAATAATTTAGAAAACTTGCCTGCTGCATCATGCAAGGAAGTCACCAGTGAACATGTGAAACTGTGAAACAAATGACCCAAAAATATAAAAAGACAAACCCAAATGGCCCAGAGAAAATGGCCTTTCTGGATCATGTCACATAGACTTCTATGATACAGCTTTAATGTTCACAGATAGTTAACATCTGGAAGTGTTTGTGATCCATGCAGTGACTTGCTAAGGATGGCAGGTTATTGTGATTATAACATGATCAGTCTGTTTGTGTACCCCTCCATGTGTGTATATGTGTGCCCTGAGAGGAGAGGACAGTGGCCAGGTGCATTCTTAAATCCTCTCCTTGGAGGACTGATCCTGGCTCTGCCTCCTCAGGTGGTTCTCATAAATGCTGTTCGGGATGTGGCTAAGGCTCTGGCCGAACTCATTGGTGCCACCAAATGTGCTGCGGGCAAACCGGCCGACGACCCGTCTATGTATCAGCTGAAGAGTGCAGCAAAGGTGAGAGATATACCATTCTTATTAAATATGACTGCAGTCTCCTGAAGGGGAAATGCTTCTGTACTGCTGATACATAAAGATAAAATGATATATACAGTGCAGTAAAATGACCATGTGTTTTTTCCATACAAGACATAATAATAAGTATATACAAAAGTTTTAAGTTTTGAACTGTAATAATAAAGAAAATATTACCCAATGCACCTTGCTAAACGTGCCATGTCTTATTTGGTTTTGGTATATTATATATATTTATTATCAAATGTAGTGTTACAGTATGAGGTTGGACATACAGTAAGCACTGAACCTTGACAATGAGCGCAGGGGCCCACATGTTTGGCATTTTGTCAGACATATTGAATGACATTTTTATATTATGGACCAACCATGGAGCTGCTTATGCTGACCCACTGTTCTGTTCTCAAACATGTGATGACCCCCTAAATTTCAGTCTCCACCTACTGGTGCTCACTTAGCTGTAATTTGAATGATGTTTGCTTGGCAGTCCCTTCACTTAGTGCATACATGCTTATAAGCTTTTACTAAGGTACTTTACCATGTCAGCAGTCTAAAAAGACAAACATACATTTGTATTATACTCTCTGCAGCCAATGAGTAAAATGCTCCCTCTCATGGTTTGTTTGTTCGCAGGTCATGGTCACAAACGTGACGTCTCTGCTGAAGACAGTGAAGGCGGTGGAGGACGAAGCCACTCGCGGGACAAGGGCGCTGGAGGCCACCATCGAGTACATCAGACAAGAGCTGACGGTGAGAGAGACAGGAGCCGAGGGAGAGAGAGACAGGACTTTGTGTTACATTGCCTATTTTTTCTACAAGTGTACTCTCTCCGTCTTACTCCCAGGCCTATACTGAATGTTATTTTATTATTTCATGCCAAATATTAGTTCATTTTGAGTTTTTTTGTTGGGACAGGACAGTTTTTTGTTGGGACAGGAGCAATAAAAGGCTGAAGAAGAAATAAGAAACAGCTGGAGGAGTATTACTGATGAAGTTAATTGTCCATTCTTCGGTGAGATGTGGGGGTATAAAAGGAGCATTTTAGAAAAGCAGAGTCTTCAGTATTAGTATGTTATGTGTTGGATGCTCCTGAAGTGACACTGCTTTAAAAACATGATTTTGTACTGGAGGTCACTGATGTCATTGGACATGGACCAAAAATAACTCAATTTGGTTTGTACTGAGACATTTTGATTCATTTGAACAGTCTTCCAGTTTTTTAGATCCTTGCAGTGATCTCCCGTACAGAATCATCAATCATCATATTTTTAATGCAGTGACACTTGGGACCTGAAAATCATGAGCATCCAATACATCCAGTACTAATAATACAGACTTTGTCTTTCCAAAATGCTTCTTTTTTACTTAGTTATCTTATTGAAATGAAATAATAATGAATGAAATAAATTTAATATGTTGCAAGATGCACACTCCAGCTGTTATTATTATAATTTTTATTTTTATAATCATTATTAGTTTGGGCTTTTTGTTGCATTGGCTAACCTTTTGTGATGTGTTGTTGCCCTCCAACTCAAAAGGAGCTAGAGCTATTTTCATGAAATGGTAAAACAAATAAATATTGGTTTTACGTTTCTGCTTAAACTTTACTTTTACCAGGTGTTCCAGTCCAAGGAGGTTCCAGACAAACCTACCTCACCTGAGGAGTTCATCCGGATGACAAAGGGCATCACTATAGCAACTGCCAAGGCCGTCGCCGCAGGCAACTCAACTCAGCAGGAGGACGTGATCGCTACTGCCAACCTGAGCCGCAAAGCCATCTCCGACATGCTGACTAGCTGCAAGGTGCTAATGCACATGACCCATACAGTCATACCCAGAGAGGGCTGCAGCTCCACAGTCTGCTGCCTAGGCACTCAGACTACTAAACTAAAAGTAAACCAGTTTCCCTCTGCAAAAGAACAGCTGACTGAAGTTCTGCGCTAAACATCAGGTGCATCTTAATTAATTAGAATAAAGTGAAAAAATACACGTACACAATCATGAGGAAGACCCTCTCCACAAGGTCAACCACACAAGGCTTATTGATAAAGAAACTGCTGCTCACATAGTGCTGTATTAAAGCATATTATATTGTTTATTTATACACTGCTCAAAAAAAAAATAAAAATAAAGGGAACACTTAAACGACACAATGTAACTCCAAGTCAATCACACTTCTGTGAAATCAAACTGTCCACTTAGGAAGCAACACTGATTGACATCAGTTTCACTGCTGTTGTACAAATGGAACAGACAACAGGTGGAAATTATAGGCAATTAGCAAGACACCTCCAATAAAGGAGTGGTTCTGCAGGAGGTGACCACAGACCACTTCTCAGTTCCTATGCTTTCTGGCTGATGTTTTGGTCACTTTTGAATGCTGGCAGTGCTTTCACTCTAGTGGTAGCATGAGAAGGAGTCTACAACCCACACAAGTGGCTCAGGTAGTGCAGCTCATCCAGGATTGCACATCAATGTGAACTGTGGCAAGAAGGTTTGCTGTGTCTGTCAGCGTAGTGTCCAGAGCATGGAGGCGCTACCAGGAGACAGGCCAGTACATCAGGAGACGTCGAGGAGCCTGTAGGAGGGCAACAACCCAGCAGCAGGGCCGCTACCTCCTCCTTTGTGCAAGGAGGAACAGGAGGAGCACTGCCAGAGCCCTGCAAAATGACCTCCAGCAGGCCACAAATGTGCATGTGTCTGCTCAAAGGGTCAGAAACAGACTCCATGAGGGTGGTATGAGGACCCGACGTCCACAGGTGGGGGTGGTGCTTACAGCCCAGCACCATTTGCATTTGCCAGAGAATGCCAAGATTGGCAAATTCGCCACTGGTGCCCTGTGCTCTTCACAGATGAAAGCAGGTTCACACTGAGCACATGTGACAGACGTGACAGAGTCTGGAGACGCCGTGGAGAACGTTCTGCTGCTTGCAACATCCTCCAGCATGACCTGGTTTGGCAGTGGGTCAGTAATGGTGTGGGGTGGCATTTCCTTGGGGGGCTGCACAGCCCTCCATGTGCTTGCCAGAGGTAGCCTGACTGCCATTAGGTACCGAGATGAGATCCTCAGACTCCTTGTGAGACCATATGCTGGTGCAGTTGGCCCTGGGGTCCTCCTAATGCAAGACAATGCTAGACCTCATGTGGCTGGAGTGTGACAGCAGTTCCTGCAAGATAAAGGCATTGATGCTATGGACTGGCCCCGCCCGTTCCCCAGACCTGAATCCAATTGAGCACATCTGGGACATCATGTCTCGCTCCATCCACCAACGCCACGGTGCACCACAGACTGTCCAGGAGTTGGTGGATGCTTTAGTCCAGGTCTGAGAGGAGATCCCTCAGGAGACCATCCACCACCTCATCAGGAGCATGCTCAGGCGTTGTAGGGAAGTCATACAGGCGTGGAGGCCACACACACTACTGAGCCTCATTCTGACTTGTTTTAAGGACATTACATCAAAGTTGGATCAGCCTGTAGTGTGTTTTTCCACTTTAATTTTGAGTGTGACTCCAAATCCAGACCTCCATGGGTTAATAAATTTGATTTCCATTGATAATTTTGTGTGATTTTGTTGTCAGCACATTCAACTATGCAAAGAACAAAGTATTTAATAAGAATATTTCATTCATTCAGATCTAGGATGTGTTATTTTAGTGTTCCCTTTATTTTTTTGAGCAGTGTATTTTTAAACCAGTCTTAGTCACTTTTTTGAACAGCATTAGATGTTTGAAACAAAACACAACTCAAAGAAGTCAGTTTTGCATATTGTAGTCCCTAAAGCACATTACTAGAGAGTTGAATGGACTGAAGTGGTAGTGAGGAAAAAACTTGCACAAACAACAGGGACAACCGTAACCGAGTCAAGAATTTTGGGGAAGTTCACACGGAGTGGACTGAGGCTGGAGTCAGGGCATCAGGGGCCACCACACACAGACGGGTCATGAGCTCTTGCTACAACTGTGTCTAGCCTTTCTTGAACCAGAGACATCGTTTGCGACATCAGCAAATTCTGACTTTACATTTAGAGAGGAAGAGAGGAGAGGCTCAGGATCCAAGTTGGTTGAAGTCCAAAGTAAAGTTTCCAGCCAGTGATGGTTGGCGCCATTACTGCTGTCGGTCCACTGTGTTTTATCAAGTCCAAAGACAACACTATGGTGGCCCTGAAGGGCAAGTCCCACCAAACAACAAAATCAGAAACATGCAAACAAAACTAAAACATGCACACAAACTCAGAAACACGCACACAAATTTGGAAACACACACAAATTCATAAACACGCACATACATTTTTGTATTTGTGTGTTCAAATTTGTGTGCGTGTTTTTTGTATTTGTGTGTTGTTTTTTTTGTATTTGTTTGTGTTTTCAAATTTGTGTGTGTGTTTACAAATTTGTCTTTGAGTTTTTCTATTTGTTGATGTGACTTGCCCTTCAGGGCCACCGCACTACACAGCTGTTTATTGTGATAGATGAAGAAGCTTTATGGAGATTCTGATTTCAAAACTGGCCAAATGATCAGAGTGTTACTGTGCTTTGTTGACCGGAAAACTCTCCAGACCTGAAGGGAATCTGTGGAGTATAGTTAGAGGAAGATGAGAAACAGCAGACCCAGTCACACAGAGGAAGGCTGCTATCAGAAAAGCTAGCTTACTGTGACAGAAGCAGCTCAGTGTACCAGAACGTGACTGTCGCATTTCCTTGAACATTTTTGTCCTTACTGTGCAATGTTGTTTGTTTACTCTAGCAAGCAGCACACCACCCTGAGGTGAGCGAGGAGCTGAGGTCCAAGGCGCTGCAGTACGGCTCCGAGTGCACAAGCGGATACGTCACCCTCCTGGAGCAAGTTCTGCAGGTTTGAGGGCCAGTTCCTATAAAATACTACAAATACATACAGAAACTCAGATGTCAGCACTAAGACAACAGAACGGACATTACAATGGTTTCTATTCATTTGTCCAAGTGTAAATAGCTTTTGAGTTTCTGGCATACGGAGACTTTTAATAAGAGTGCCACACACAGTTTTATAGATGAGACCCCTAGACTTGATTCCAGGTGTTACATTTGTATTTGAAAGTGAACCCACAACATGCAGTCTCTCAATGGAAGTGAGCCAGACCAGTATGGTAAAGAAAAATCGCTTCACAACATCCACCCAATTGAACACTCCAGTCTGTACTTTAAGCTGAATTATATAACCATATTTTAAATATGTTTTGGTAAAAAGCTAAAATAACAAAACTTGTGTTGATGTCCAAATACTTATGGACCCAACTGCTGATTAAAGGTAGCATCTAGGTTGGCAAGCAGACAACATCCCCTGTCCTGTCCCCTGTCAGCCATCAGGGACAGGAACAACAAGGACAGTTACATACAGGACAGACAGGGACATGTCCAGGACAGTTACATACAGGATGGACAAAGAGACAGAGGTGTCCAGGACAGTTACATACAGAACAGACAGGGACATGTCCAGGACATTACATGCAGGACAGGCAGAGAATTGTCCAGGACAGCTGCATACATGATGGACAGAAGGATGGAGATGTGTCTGTCCCAAAGAGACAGAGATGTGGTCAGGGGGTCTATGAAAAAAGAAGTAATAAAATTAAAGGCACCTTTATTTTACATTACAATATCCAAATGTAAAGAATGTTTCACGCAGTTCTAATCCAGTCTCCACAGTTTTGACAAATGTACACAGAGCACAGTTAGAACCATGGACAGTGGATGCAGTACCTAACAGAGACGTTACTAAGCCATGATGCCAGGCTCTTGTCAGTAGGTGTGTGTCTGCTGTCCAGGTGCTGCAGAGGCCCAGTCCTGAGCAGAAGCAGCAGCTGGCCGTGCACTCCAAGCACGTGGCAGCGTGTGTGACAGAGCTGCTCCACACAGCCGAGAACATGAGAGGTGAGTCCATGAGCTGGACCGGGTCAGTATGAACCGTCTCTGAAACATTACTACTTTCTGTAGATGTACTTCCTGAGTACCATTTCTAAAAAAACACCAGACTGGATTTTTGAGAGAAAGTTAATTTATTCCTTGAATTTGGCATTACACCTACCTCACAATCAGAAAGTCATGGGTACAGTGTAGTAATAGTAGTAGTAGTCTTAGCAGTCGTAGTAATAGTAATATAACGCCTGTGAAGGTGTTCAGATCCTCTGGTGATCATAAATTTAAAAAGCTTTAAAAAGAATTATATGAGTGAACTATAATTACTACAATATTTAGACTTCAAATAAGCTGAACATTAAAACTATATTCAACTGTCCAATGCCTCAGTTTTGGCTCCTGACCCATAGTGTGGGAACCACTGGTGTAAGGCATGGGTTCATGTATTCAAACTCAGTCTAAGAAATGGAGCAGGTGGAAGTTTTAGGTTATGCTTGTGAGGGAGCTTAACCCTTGTGTGTAACATAGAAGCAGTGCTGGAATGTAACGAAGTAAAAGTACTTAGTTACTTTACTTAAGTACATTTTTCATGTGTGTGTACTTTACTTGAGTAAATTTTACAAGGGGTACTTTTTACATTTTATGTATTTTTTACTCCACTACTTTTTTGAATTGGTTTAAAGTAAAAAGTATTTTGAGTTTGGTTTAAAGTCATTAGTTTTTGCTGTGTTGTCATTGTAGACACAGTACAAGTGTAAAAGATGCAGTAAAGTAGCACTCTTCAGACAAACCTCACTGACAGATTTACTCTCTTCTGTTGCACCATTAGTTAGCCATCAGTATCAACAATTCTTCATTAAAAATCCCTCACATTTAACACATTCATTAGTTCTCAAATCTGTACAAAATACAGCAAAATACTTGCTTTTTTACTTACAAGTACATTTGAAAGTGAGTACTTTTATACTTTTGCTTAAGTAGACATTTTTATGCAATATCTTTACTTTTACTTACTCCTTAGTCTGTGCTTATATTTAAGTAACAAAATTGAGTACTTCTTCCACCACTGCATAGGGTTCCCAACAGAAATGAACTCTTTTTGATAAATCAATAAAAGATAAGTCAAAAAGCCCTTATCCACCCATGTATGAACAATATGCTGCCCTAATAAAGCCATAAAAATCACTTCAGAGCCAGGGACGGCTGCACAAACCGCTCTAAATGAACGTGCCCTGTTATGACACTAACACTCTGAGTGTCTTCACTAGAACCTGCGGCGCTCCATTCCACAGCTCTAATACATTGTGTTTAGATGAGAATTAGATTTCAGCGTACAGCCCCAGACCCAGTGGGGCTATCCACTTCACCTCACTAATGCTCTCCTCCCTCCTCCTCTCCCCCTGCTCCCCATGTCCCTGTCTCCCTCCGCCCCTCTCTTCCGTCACTGCCTGTCTCCCTCTGCATTCTCTGCTCCCTCTGTTCCCTCTGCTCTCTCGGGCTTCGCTCCCCTCTCTGCCTCAGACGGAGGTAAGTCAGATGTGCTGGTGTTTTGTTCACCTTTCACACAGTTTGGGGGGGTCCCAGACTTGGGGGCTGGGCAAAGGATGGCATTACAGATTTCCCCAGAGTTTAATATAATCTTTAAAAAGTCGTTTCCATCTGCCTTATCAAGCTGTTCCTGAGCAGCTCTGCTTTATGGTGTAGTCTGTAAGAGATTCTGTAGTGCATTACACCCTGCACCCCTAACTTTTTAGTCACACCTTTCACCTTAACTTAATTTTAGTCACCATACATAGCAAAAATTTGTTCTGTTTATAAAATTTAAATTTCATGAACAGAATTATTTTTTGTTATGTATGGTGAGGACTGAAATTATTCATTGTAACCATTTTTTTTTTTTTTTATTATCCATTATTAGATCATTTTTCTATAGCAGTGCATTTTTTGTGCCTTAGGGTACGGTGTGACTAAAAATTGTTTATTGTTTAAATTAAAAAATCTAATAAAATCATTGAATTTGCATGGCATTGCATTTAGAGATAGGAAAAAATCAAATTTTTTCCATAATTTGAAATCAACTTTTATTCACAGAAACTGAAATTTAAGAGATTAACCCCTTATATTCCAGTTTTTGTTGTGCATACACACATCCAACACACACAGACATCTGCTCAGTCTGGGCACAGTTTCTACAGTGCACTGATGCAAATCTCAGTAAAGACTACATTTTAGATGCATGCTCATGCAAACACAAATAAACAACCCTAAAATACACAAATACACACAAATAATTTTTTATTATTTTTTTTATTATTATTTATTTATTTTTTTGTCTTGCAGGCAGATAATTTATACAAAGTCTAATGGAGCCATTTCCCAATTTATACCTCTAGCTACCATATGGGGAAAAAATATATAAAAACGAAAATAAAAACTAAAATTCCAATCCCTCACTATCATGAATCCATGAAATACTTGATAAATATGTGAAATTATATTGCAATAACAGTGTGTTTTAGGGGTAAAGGGGTGACTATTTTTAGAACGCATTTTAAGAGGATTTTTCTACAAAATATCCTGAAATCTAAAAGAAAATCATCCCAAAATACACATTAGAGGCAAAATATTTGCCATTAGGCACCCTTAGGGGTTCAGGAGGGTTAATGAAAGTATACACCCAGTCCAACTGTGTCTATATCACTTTCATGTTGTATTAAGTTGTGGCATGGTAATATGTATTTCTGGAATCACAGTGATACTATGATTATTTCTGTTTCTTTGGCTGAAGAGAGCTTCATGTTACACGCTCAGGGAATAATGATAATTACAAAGCTGTCGAACTTGAAGTGACAGATTCCTAATATCATGTACTGAGTAAAGTTTGTGTCTCTGTCATGTAGGATCAGAGAGTATAGACCCTGAGGACCCCACAGTCATCGCAGAGACAGAGCTGTTAGGAGCAGCAGCGTCCATCGAAGCAGCCGCCAAGAAACTGGAGCAGCTCAAACCGAGAGCTAAGCCTAAGGTACACATGCCCTCTGAGGCTGTCCTCACACACAGCAACACAACCTCCACCCAGCACAACCTCCACCCAGCACAACCTCCACCCAGCACAACCTCCACCCAGCAGCACGGAGAGTCAGTGGGCCGGGGAGGAGCAAGAGACACACACATACCCACTCAATCTCCTTAAGGGACAGAAAAACATGTCTTTCTCTGCACCAGGCTTAGACAGCTGGGCCAGTGAGGTAACTGCTTATAGAACTTTCTTCAAAGCCCCTTTTGGATATTTTGGTTTGGTCGCGGGGGGACAAGGTTGTACCGCTGCATCCACAAGCTTATGTTGGACTGAGTTCAAGTTTGGGAAGAACTGTGGTGACCCCGTCTTATTGAACTGATTTCCTTTGTTTCATTGCTCTTCCTCCACAGGGCTGTTTGAAAAACAAATCTCTTTTAGGGTCAGCGGTTAGGAGATCTTCTGATGGCGTATCTTGAAAATGACTTCTATGTTCTGTGTTTTTTGTGCATGACAGTGTTGTTTGTTTGTGTCTCTGGAGACTGGAGTAGGCCCCATTAGTGTTTGTGCCTCTAACCACTGTGTGTGACAAAGACAAACATTCTAATAAGCACAGATCAAAATATGTCAGAATAGAAGTAGAAGCACACATAACACACAGAAATGACATGGGAAATAAATGTGAACTGAAGGGCAAAATCATAACAGCAAATTCAAAATACAACTAGAAGAACCCAGAACACAGACCTCTGCCAAGGCATGGTCCTATGGGTCCTATGTCACAGTGATACAGATTTAGAGCCCAGAACTACACTCAAATTAAGGATATTCTATTTCAGGGGTAAATGCTGTATGCGTTGGGCCGCAAAACCCTTATATCCCGAAATGGTCCACACCAAAACATAATTTTTTTTGTTCCATTACTGATCCCTTGTGGCCGTCAGAATTTTTGTCTGTGTGTGTTGTTGTCAGTGTTCCACAGCCACACCAAAGACTAATGAGACTAAACTAAGTTACATTTAGAAAGCAATCATCTCACTGCTGTATTACTGGACCAACAACAGCTGCGTGCATAAAGGAAACAGGAAGTGGCTCCATTCTTTTATAGATATTTTCCAGCCCAGTGAGCGGTTGCAGGGCACTGTCTGACACACAACCATTCACTAGTCCAATCTTTCACGAGTCAGCTTTTTAGATTGAACAGGAAACAGGAAGTTATTCTGTTCTGTATTATCACAATCCAACATTAAGGTGTGATTAGTTGTTTGTTGGTTCATATGCTTTGACATTTGCTGTTGTAGCTTACTCTTCAGAGCCACTGTAACATGCGCTATATTGATATGATGCTAAAATACCTGTGCATAAAAGGGTACTCACATTTTAATAAAGCCTATATTGCGCTGCCTCAGTGTAAAGCCACATTCATGGCCTGCTCATATTCAGTCAGTTTTCATGAAAAATAAATTAGTGAGAGAATTCTTTCAGAATTCACTGCCTCCCTCTAGTGATTCAACACTGCACCTGTATCAAAGCACTTACAGTGTTCTCTCAGGCAAGCACAACTTGAAAAAAAGAATTGCCGAACTGTGCTTTCTTATATGGATAAATTAGTATTTGACCTTTGTATAGACAAACAAGACACATGTTTAAAATATCAACAGGTTTATATGTATTATTATATAGAGCAAATGTCAAAATCAGACCTACACATATAGCTTTTACTAATGCACTTAGCATATACTGTATAATGTACTCACGCTGTACTGTAGAAAATAAACTTAAAAAACTGATGACATTTTTGTGAAGACAATGCCCTTGTGTAAAACAGAGATGAAATTAAATGAAATACTTTTGTAAGGTATTACAGTACTTTAAAATTCAGTCTGTTTTAATTCTTCCTCGTTAATGTTACCCCCCATCTGTCATATGAGAGACTGAAACTCCAGCCACACCCTTGTGTCACATAGTGAGGGTTGTGTCAGGAAGGGCATCTGGGGAAAAACTCTGTGCCAGACTAAAATATGTGAACCATGGCCATGATTCACCATGACAATCCTTGAAGGGAGCAGCCAAAAGAAATAGTAACCTTAATAGGAAATTGGTAATCTACCAAATCATAACTAGCAATTTTAAAAATAAGTCATTAATTTAATGTAATTTAAGTAAACAACAAAACTGCAGAAGGAACCCCAGTGCAGTATAAATGGGAATGAGTAGACACACAGTTCTGTATAATTCATAGTTATATACATATTGTATATGCTTTTTTTATAAGCAGAGCTGCGTGTTCTCTGGTCTTTCTCCTTGTCGTTTCTGTCCCTGATACCCCCCCACCCCCCCACCCCCCCACCCCCCCACCCCCCCCACCCCAGAAGGAAAGGGTGTGTCCTGCCTCTTGCATGCATCTCCTGGACCTGCCCCTCTATGGTCCCGTCCCTTCTCTAAGCTGTTGTAGACCTGGATGCCTTCTCTGCAGGGCTCTGTCTGATATGTTTGATATATTAGGTTGTTATTCTGTCCAACTATATATCAAACATATTCCTACAGTGTCCCGCCCTGTCTCCAGCCTCATGTGCCTTGTGTGTTGTGAGTGCGGTCGCATTTTGTGTATGCTCCACGGCAGTCACCTGATGTGGGCAATTGGTGCCAGTCATTGTGTTGCGAGTACTCACACATGTTGTGGGTTCTCTGCAGTGGGCTACATGTTCTGGGTTGTCTGCGACGAGTCACCTGTAGTGGGTTCTCCGCAGAAGGTCACATTTTGTGGGTTCTCTTTAGCGTGTCACATGTTCTGGATGGTTTACAGTGGTCACATGTAGGCGGACCACAGCAGGTAGCATGTTGAGGGCTCTCTGCGGAAGTCACAGGTTGTGGTTGAGGATCATGGCAGGTCACATGTTGTGGGTTCTCTGCAGTGGCTCATATGTTGAGGGTTCTCTGCTGCAGATCACATGTTCAGCGTGATTTTCTGCAGTCACATGGCCGATCACCTGTTGTAGACAGTTTGCAGCAGGTCACATGGGCAGATCTTGGCACGTCACATGTCTCTGCAGTGGGACTCATGTTGAGGGTTCTCTGTGGTGGGTCACGTGTTGAGGGTTCTCTGCTGCAGGTCACATGTTGAGGGTTCTCTGTGACTGAGACCTAAGAGACCTAGTTCAGAGGTCTTTATTAGAGCTCTATCTACTAAATCAAACAATCCTAATATCAAACAGTAAAAACTCCAGAAAAAAATCCTGGATCCTGATGTTCCAGATTTCATGAAAATCCAAGTATTTTTTTTATAATGATCTTGCTAACAGACAGACAAACAAACCAACCAACTAATGCCAGCAAAAACATAACTTCTATGGGTGAAAGTAATAAAGTATGCATAGATATTAGATACGGATGTAACAATACACTTTTCTAATCAATACAATACAATTGTTTTGATCTGATTCAATAACAATATTGGCTAATTTAGAACAATACAATTCAATACGACACCTTCATACTGTTGCAATCGATACAGTACTTTTTGCCAAAAATCATAAAAGTACACTCTCAAATCTAGCATCGCAGATGCAGTTGATTATGTCCAACAGACAGAGAGTGAAGCAAAGTTAAATATAGGATTTTATTTCATTAAAAAAACAAACATTACATCCAAAAAGATGTATCTGGTTTTATTTTAACATGCCAATTTAAAATAAAAAAGTCAATATTTTCAATATTATCTATCTATCTATCTATATATATATATATATATATATATATATATATATATATATATATATATATATATATATATATATATATATATATATATATATACACTACCCAGAAAATGATATGATTTGATACAAGGTAATGTATGTCGATATAGTTGAATTTTTTTTAGATTGGAATATAGTCTATTTAAATATAAGACAGCTTCCATTCGTTCCATGCTCTGGAAATCCAGCTTCAGACCAGAACAGACTACTATGTGTTTTGTCATTAACCTCAAATGCTTTTATAGCAATAGATCAGTGTTATATAATGGATATGCCAGGGGTCTGCAACCTATGGTTTTAGAGCTGCTTGCATCTCTTTAGCCCTACTCTTGCGGCTCTTTGGGCAAGTAGACAACCGATAAGAGCCACAAAAGCCACACATAAACACCAAGAAATAGTTACAGGATGTAACTCTAGTTTTCTAAATGAAATTGTCATTGTAGTATTTAACACAGTTATCAATGACCATCCATAGGCTGTATTTTGTTATATATACGTCACTTTTGTGCATTAAAATTGGTTGCAGCTCTTTACAGATTCAAATTTATTTTGATCTGGAAGGTTGCAGACCCCTGGCATATGCATATAATAATACTAATAATTACATAATGCATGTGTGAATGCATGCCACTATATGCCAGGGACAGGTGGAATTTAGCTTTTTTGCTATAACCTGGCACCATGCGTCTTTCCTTATGATTTTTTTTTTTTTTTGTTCTAGGTTAATGTATTGCTGTGCAGTGTCCCTGTACAAATAAACCATATCATACAAATACAGAAGATGTGCCACTGTACAGTATGGGACCCTCAAATGGGTTTATATATTATCCAGTAAAAGTGACCAGGTGTCAAATAGTGAATCCTCACTAACTTTTTTCAGAACACTATTATGTATATTTATATTTATTTTCACATTTCAGCTTCTCTTATTTCTACTTCTTTTTCTTCTTCTTCTTTTTTTTATGAGTGCTGGAAAATGCCATACAAAGTTTGTCCATTGTCAAATGACAATGTTGTGTTCACATGCCAAGTAGACAGCATCCCTATTTATGAAGTGGAAGTATCAGTACTGGTACAGTAAAGTACCAGTACAGTGCTGGTGATTAAAAAGATTTTTTCTCATATGCAAAAAAAATAAAATAAAAAAAAATAAATAAAAAAATCATTGGTTTGAGTTGAATTTGTTCCTTGCATTCAAACTATTTTCAATATTATAATAATTTTTCTCTTTAGAGCAGCAGGTCAGACAACACTCGCACTAGACCGTCCACTTAGAGCACAGGGTTTGGGTTTTTCTCTCTGAAACTATTTGGCTTTTATGTCTTACTGAATGTCTGATTTCATTCACAGCAAGCAGATGAGACTTTGGATTTTGAGGAACAGATTTTAGAAGCTGCTAAGTCCATCGCTGCAGCTACCAGTGCTCTGGTAAAATCAGCATCAGCCGCTCAGAGGGAGCTGGTGGCACAAGGCAAGGTCAGTGTCTGCAAACGCACACAACTAGACAAAGCACATTCACATATACATGATATTATGGTTATATTAAGTGATTGTTCTGTTTCTTAGGTGGGATCCAACCAAGCTAATGCTGCGGATGATGGCCAGTGGTCCCAGGGGCTCATATCAGCTGTAAAGTGATGCACACATATAAATATATTGAGCTTTAAATTCTGCTTGACTAATGACTGATGAAAACATTGTTTGTGCAGGCACGAATGGTTGCAGCTGCCACCAGTAACCTGTGTGAAGCAGCAAATGCTTCAGTCCAGGGCCACGCCAGTGAAGAGAAGCTCATCTGCTCAGCCAAACAGGTGGCAGCCTCCACAGCTCAGCTCCTCGTGGCGTGTAAGGTGAAAGCCGACCAGCAGTCCGAGGCTGTCAAAAGACTCCAGGTAGAAGGAACATAAGAGGGAACAGTGTCTCAGGCATTGCACAAACTCACTCTGATGTTGTGTTTGTTAAAGGCTGCTGGCAATGCAGTAAAAAGAGCTTCAGACAGTCTGGTGAAGGCTGCACAGAAGGCTGCTTTTGATAAAAGTGAAGATGACAGTGTGGTAGTGAAGACCAAATTTGTTGGAGGCATAGCTCAGGTATGAAGACATTTAACCCTCATCTGACCAAGTGGGGTAAAATGTGACCCCAGGCAAATATTTTTTGTCATGCTTTATTTTATCGCTTTTTCATGACTTTGTCGGGTTACATGTTGTCTGTATGTTTATATAGTTGCTTTGGGTCTCTGATGTAATTTGAGAATTTTATAAACTGAAATGTATCAGGGTCACCGACTGACCCCAGTCAAAAGTACCTATTTTTGTCTATGTATTTTTAATGCTTTTATCACTTTAATTCATTTTTCTTTTATATTGTCATATTTGATGAGTAAACCACTAGAGGGAGGTAAGGGGCTCACTGTCATTTTTAAGTTTATTCAGGTTCACTGAGGCTGATCTCACACAGCAGAGAGGCGTGTTCAGGGCACCTTTCGGGGCACAAAGCGCACTGCTTTTCAATCAGAATAGGCCCTGCGCCATCTCTGGGTGCTGGGGGCTCGGGCCTAATAATAAAAATAATATAATAATTTTAGCAAAAACAATATATCCGTTTATATCAGAGGTCGTTAACAGGCGGACCGCGGTCCGAATCCGGACCCAGATGCCCTCCCATCCGGACCCGAACCTCTGTCCCACTCCGCAGACCCGAACCCGTTCAGCCTGTTCACTCCCCGGGAGCGGCGCGTCAACAGCATCGTATCCTGGTGCTTTAAAACTTTAACATGAACAGTGCGGGGTTAAATCAGCTGTGTTTTCTGTTACTGTCCAACAAAATGAGAGGAGTAGGTCCAGACTGAGTGCGGAGGGACAGGACTGTTCCGTTTACAACAGACTTAAGTTTTGTTTTTACGGAGCGGCGAGAGAGGAGGCGACACAGTCTGTGAGCGGCTCTGCCCTCTCGGTGTCCCTCTGTCGAGGCTCACCCCTCTCCTCTCGGTGTCTCTCTGTCCCACAGCTCACCCCTTTCCTCTCGGTATCTGTCCCTCTGTCCCACAGAGGACAGAGCTGCCTCATATTCACCAGAGAATTAAGAGGAAACCTGTGTTTTGAGGTACGTTCCACTTCAGTTTTAATGGGTGAATCGTCTCCTGCGTAAGAGCAGACAGAAAATCTTGCGTGTGACGCTATCAACCAATCAGATCTGAGGATTTGGAAACATATGGAGCGGTGACTGTGAGACAGACAGCGGAGAAATGAGAGAGACAGATGTAGAAAGGAACAGAGGTCAGCTCTAAACTCCTGTGTCTCTCCCTTTGCTGAAAAACAGCCCCAAAGCATGATGTTCCCACCCCCATGCTTTACAGTAGGTATGGTGTTCTTTGGATGCAACTCAGCATTCTTTCTCCTCCAAACACGACGAGTAGAGTTTTTACCAAAAAGTTCTATTTTGGTTTCATCTGACCATATGACGTTCTCCCAATCCTCTTCTGGATCATCCAAATGCTCTCTAGCAAACTTCAGACGGGCCTGCACATGTACTGGCTTTAGCAGGGGGACACGTCTGGCACTGCAGGATTTGAGTCCCTGGCGGCGTAGTGTGTTACTGATGGTAGCCTTTGTTACTTTGGTCCCAGCTCTCTGCAGGTCATTCACTAGGTCCCCCGTGTGGTTCTGGGATTTTTGCTCACCGTTCTTGTGATCATTTTGACCCCACAGGGTGAGATCTTGCGGGGAGCCCCAGATGGAGGGAGATTATCAGTGGCCTTGTCTGTCTTCCATTTCCTAATAATTGCTCCCACAGTTGATTTCTTCACACCAAGCTGCTTACCTATTGCAGATTCAGTCTTCCCAGCCTGGTGCAGGTCTACAATTTTGTTTCTGGTGTCCTTTGACAGCTCTTTGGTCTTGGCCATAGTGGAGTTTGGAGTGGGACTGTTTGAGGTTGTGGACAGGTGTCTTTTATATAGATAACCAGTTCAAACAGGTGCCATTAATACAGGTAACGAGTGGAGGACAGAGGAGCCTCTTACAGAAGAAGTTACAGCTCTGTGAGGGACAGAAATCTTGCTTGTTTGTAGGTGACCAAATACTTATTTTCCACCATAATTTGCAAATAAATTCTTTAAAAATCAGACAATGTGATTTTCTGGATTTTTTAGTATAGTAGTAGTATTCATAGTTGAGGTATACCTATGATGAAAATTACAGGCCTCTTTCATCTTTTTAAGTGGGAGAATTTGCACAATTGGTGGCTGACTAAATACTTTTTTGCCCCACTGTATGTGGCTTTTATACCTGAGGTATTTGTGTTTCTGTAGTACTTGATACCATGAGTGTGTACATGGGAAAGCGCTTTGCGCCTTGTTTTTGTGCGCTTCGCGCACTTTGGGGCAGTGCGCTTTGCGCACTGCTGTGCAGACACAATAGGCCCTGCGCCACCCTTGGGGCTCGGGCCTAATAATAATAATAATAATTCTTTTCATTCTTCTAATAACGATCTCTATGCTGCTGTCCTCAGATCATCGCGGCACAGGAGGAGATGCTGAGGAAGGAGCGTGAGCTGGAGGAGGCCCGAAAAAAACTGGCACAGATCCGGCAGCAGCAGTACAAGTTCCTGCCCAGCGAACTGAGGGAGGACGAGGGATGAGTGTGCGAGCGTGTGGGACAGACTTGTGCTCAGTTTGCCAACACGCTGATGGCCACTTTACTGTCACAGAACTGAGGAACGTACAGCACTTGAAACAGGCCTGGTTTGGTGAGAACTTCTGCCTGTGCCTCTGCTCGTGGTGTGTTCATGAGTGTACGAACAACACTGAGAACTGACTCTGGAGAAGCTGTAACATTTGTCATAATAAGCAAACAGAGATGTATTATTGCTTTGTGTGCATTGTGATCATTACTGACTGTTACAATCATGAGCTGATGTGTGATGAATGAATGAGAATTGATCATCCTCTATAATTACTGAATGTTCTACTGGAAGTAAATAGAAATGCTGTTACATCTGTCATTCTGCCGAGCAAACCCAGGAGCCATAATGTAGGTGAAAAAATCTCAAAAGAATATGACTGGCTTGGACTGGCTTGCATGCACCATAATATCTATACATATCAATGAAGCTACTAACCAATAGAGCAGTGGTTCCCAAATGGTGGGTCAGAACCCAGAGGTTGGTAGTGGGGGCAGTATATGAATTTAGTTTCAATGTTCTGCTTATTTGAAGCATAAATATAGTTTTAATTACAG
Source organism: Bostrychus sinensis (assembly GCA_020698575.1). Taxonomy (NCBI): domain Eukaryota; kingdom Metazoa; phylum Chordata; class Actinopteri; order Gobiiformes; family Eleotridae; genus Bostrychus; species Bostrychus sinensis. Next base: position 35,403,013 of record CM036251.1, read on the forward strand.
GAACTGTTGAAACTCATGTTCAGTCACATGACCCACTGTCAAATCATTTATAATAAGAAGCACCGAAAGAGCGCAGACCTTGTCCCTATCTCACAATGACAAATATACAGTGACCTGGACTCAAACCAGGGGTCTTCTAGTTCAGGGATAAATGTGATTAAATGAGGTAATACTTAGGTAATAATCACTTTAATTCTGGTAAAAGTGGGTCCAATGATCAGGGATAACACTGGGTCCAACAGTCAGACCAGTTGAGAACCACTGCAGTCGAGTTGTGTAGTATGAAGCAGAAAGGCACTACTAATAAAATGTGAATTTAATGGCACTCTATTAAATATAAATAAATCCTTTTGGCTCTGATGAGCTTGAGACCAAACAATGAGAAGTTGTGATTGGAGAAAATGACCAAATCTGCCCACCCTACACTGGCTTCTTCATGTAGACATTTAATCTTCAAATACTTTAAAGAAAGCAATCTATGTGTTGTTTTAGGAAAATGTGACCAAATATGTCATGATGCTCACTGGCGTGTGTCCTCATACCCTCCCTGTTGTGAGTGACATATCTGTGTGTGGTTTATAAGCGCGCTGATGACACTGACACACTTTGGTTGTATGCTCACTGAATTGTACTTACATAGTTCTTTTATCCCACAGGTCATGTCAAATGATGGTGAAGGCATTATACTGTACACTGAACAATGTGACACCAGTTTATGAGTTGTGATGTTTGCTGTGTGTAAACAGACTGGTGTTTTCAGAACTTCTGCACTGAAGAAGGCTTCCACTCTAATCAGTAAAAACCTTCCCTTTATGGCGCTGGAAGGAAATATATGTAAAAGCTTGTATTATGTAATCAGGTGTTTTGTCTCATGGAGATGCCGTAGGATGAATTTGAAATACCATACACTGATTTGTTGATTTGAGTGTGTAGGCTCCATGTACTAGTGCCTTACCTGAGTCTGCACTGAGAGCAGCACTAGGAGTCCATACTATGACCCGGGGCGGGGGACTCATCTGCCCCGTGATCCAACGCTGATGAGAGGATAGATTCTGCGGCGCTGAGGACAGGTCGCAAACGACATCTCAACAAAACAACTATACATGATACAAAACAAAACAGTGACATTCAGAAGCTTAAATATGGAAGCAAACATGTCTCATCTCATTTTGAATTTTAAATACATTTGAACTTCTACCATTGATTTTTTTAACACTGAAATAGGAGCCTGAATTTTTTTGTCTTTGAATTTCAGTCACTGAAATTTCTGTATCTAATTTTCTAATTGATAAAAATTTCCGTACAAAACATTTGCCTTTAAAAAAAAAAGATGCATACTGTATATTTTCGAGTCCTCAAATTTGATTGGCCAAAGTCCCAGAGTGGCCAGCCTAAAATATGCAAATAAAAAATGCATAAAAAAATTTGCATGAAACATTGGTGTTACTTGCCGAAAACATTTCTGTTTGTACCTGAGGCACTAGTTGCCATTCATTCAACAGAGAAAAGTCAGACGAACGTTTCATGCTAATTTAATGATGGCATATTTTAGACTAAATTTGGCCAATCAAATTTGAGGACTCGAAAATATATGCATAATTTTTTTTATTTTATGTGAATTTTTTTATTCTGAATTTTTTAACACTAAAAAAATTGTGTAAAATTAGATAATGAAATTTCAGTGAAAAAAATCCAGTCTCCCCTTTCAGTGTTACAAAATTAAATGGTAGAAAATTAAAGTAATTTAAGTCAATTCATAATGTGATGAGACAAGTTTGCTTCCATACTTAAACAAATTAAAAAATGCATAATTTTCTTGAGAAAAAAATTTATAAAATTGAGAAACACAAAATCCAATATACATAGTGCCCAGACCTGGACTCAAACCAAGGATCTTCTAGTTCAGGGGTAAATGCTTACTAAGTGCTTATACCTTACAATAGTAAAGACTCTTATATCTTGTTGCTGGAGTTAGTACCTTTGACCCTATCTCGCAACTGTACCGGCTCCAGGCAATGTTCCAGATCCACACCAAAAATTAAGCAAATTATTTATTCCTTGGCCAATTACTGATTAACCCTGAAAATGCTAATAACTATTACTTTTTTGTCTTATCTTGCTAACAAACATGGCCTCCTTGGTGGAAGTAACTAGAAACACTGTCTGGATTCAGGGTAGCTAAAACTTAACAAACTGAAACTTTCTTCCTTGGCCCATCATTAACCTTTCTAGAACTTTTTTGCCCAAATCCAACCATAACTTTTTGAGTAAAGTTCTGCTAACCTACTAACAGACCAACAATATCTTGCTTGTCTGTGACTGGACGGAGGAGATTGACTTCCTTAAGGGATTAGTTAGTTTTGTGGCATGCCGTTTGTTGAGATTTGTCCTTCAGGGCCTCCATAGATTACACTGAGAAACATTAGACTGCATTCAGTTATTTTTATTAGAGTGCTTGGGTCCCTCCAAATTATCCAACTCACCATAACTTTCATCATCATAAACCAATATTAAATGTTTGTATGAATAAATGTGAGAAGTATTCTGAGTATTCACTGAAGTAGAACCTTACTAGCTCTCGATGTTGTGCTCTCTTTAACACTGCTTACATTTTATGATGATGTACTGTATGTATAATATTTATCTGGTCACAAAAGTATTTTTTGTATTCACCACAAATAAAAATAAAAACAAAAATGTTTGTACAGCCCACTTCACTCAACAGAGCCATAGACTCCCATAGACAGGTGCAGAGGCCGCCTCCACGACAGATTAGACAGTGCAGTGTGTATGGTTTCCAATACTGAAATGCAGATTTGAAACATTGTTTGACCAACATCGTATTGTGCCCATGGGACCACATAATAGGCTATAGCCTCACCTTTTTACCTTTCAAATCTGAAAATAAAAGCTACATAGAGTCAAAGTTCCCAGGCAATGGGCCCAATAGTGAAAAGCACAGGCTGGTTATCCAAATGCTGACACTTTTTTCCATTTGTATTTGTTCTGTATTTCATTGAGATTTTGTGAGCAGCAGTACTTTACCCTTTAAAAGTTCTTTAAAAACCTTACACTCAGTAAAAGAGCTCACCCCCTAAAAGCTGTTATTAAAATATACATTGTTTTCCCCCACCTTGAGTGACTCAGTACACACACACACACACACACACACACATATATATATTACACTTTTGCTACCATAAATCATACTGAGTACATACTGACACCAATACTGATTTTGACAATTCTTCTTTTTTTTTTTTTTTTTTTGCCTTTAGTACCAAAAATGCTCACCCCCTTAAAAGTATATTATTAGTGATTTTTTTTTTTCACTTTCAATAACTCAAATGTTTTAGTCATCTTGAGTTCTTATCATAACAATTACATTTTTAACTTTTCACACATTAGTGTGTGAGAGAGCCTCTAAAAGTGTGTGATTTTGAGCCAAGGACTCAAAAGAGAGGGACAGGGAGGGAGAGACAGGTGAGACAATGTTTGTCTCCCTTTATACCCCCCTCTACTTCCCCCTACCCTCCAACACATACCCACACATCTCCCCTCTACCCCCAAACACATACACCCACACACACCTACACCCCTCCCCTCCACCTCCAGACCATTTTTATTGGAGTCTTTTTTGTCTCAGTCCAACAGTAGTTGAAAATGCAAGAGGAACCGACATCACTGAAACAGTAGAGCCCTCAGTCATACAGTCATTTTTAGTCTAACTGATGAATAATCATTAAAAATAAATAAATTTCAGACCAGAAGCTTATATTGAACTGGTCGTCACCTGAAAAGTACAATTTTATTGTACCATTAAAGTTCAATTAAAAAATGTTTTTAAAAAGTTTTATTGGAAGTCAATGGGACAAAAATAGTCCTGAAGACTGTCAGTGTAATAATTGTGTATACACAGTGCATAAACGGTCAAATGAGACTGAAATTTAAAACTTCCCGTAAAAATGGTGACCCTGGCCAAATTTGAAAAAAATTAAATCAACACAGACAAAATGATTCTCAATGACGAAGTACCAAAGAGTCTCCACAAGACAGCACAAGGCTTAATGGCCATCTGAACATAAGCTCTGCTACAAGTGAGATACAGTGATATAATAAATGTGATGGGTGTTTGTTATGCAACAGTGCAGTGTAGAATGTGGCAGAGGTATGAACATGTATTTTACACACAGTACTGAAGATGTGACTCCGCATTCTTACCAGCAGATGACAGTATTGTGCTGCACAGCTCAAACTGAGGGTCAGCGCTGTTCTCAGAAAAAAATGTCCATGTGAAAAAACTGTTAGCCAGACCAAATATGGGAATAGTGGATGTGCCTTTTCCCGTCTGTTTCTGAGACCAGACGCTCAAGTATGCAGCGATCCCTTTAGAGATACTGCACTCAAGAATCCTCATCTATCTAAATCTAAAGCTTAAGTAAAACTCTAAAGTACTCCGCAATTTTACCAAGTCCTATATTTTGATAAAGTCATTCTATACGGGCTGAAATAGAAACATAAATTTGGCAGCAGCTCATAATTTGGTTAAAGGGGTTTGGAATGGTAAAGTCCATATTTGGACCGTTGAAGTGATTCAGTGGAGCGTCAGGCCACGCACGCAGCGCACAGGGAGTGCCGGTCTGTGTGCGCTGGAGTGAGACAGGGCTTTCCGCTTCTCTCTGCCTCGTTCTGGTATTCGCGTGAAACTCTCAGAGCCTCGGATGATTAATGACGTTAAGCCTCAGCACATTTAGCCTTGGTGCTATCCAATAACCGAGAATATTATGTAAAACTGTATTTTTCTCTCAGAGGGTCAGTTCAAAATGTCAAACACATATCTTTATAGTTTCAGTACAGACAGAGTGAAACATTTCAAGCATTGTTTTCTAATAATTTTGATAATTATGGCTCACAGTCACAGAAAACCTCAAATTTAATTATTCCCAAAATTATTGTTGGTTTCACACTAAAACTCTAAATGAACTGGAATCATTGGTAAAGATTTCCTGTCTTCAGTCTGGTTCAGTCTGCCACACAATCATGGGGAGGGCTACAGACAGTTGTCCAGTCACTGGCCTCTCCACAGAGAGAATAAACCACTAAAGTTTATTGATAAAGAAGCTGCAGGTCACAGAGTACTGGAATAAAACAGATTACTAGAAATTTAAATGAAGTCCTAAGAGCCGAAACGCGTTGGCACTGTTTTAACTAACCAGCCATGTGATAATAAAGGCCTTTTAATAATTTCTATCTTTTTGAGTGCCTCAGTTTCCTGCTTTTTTACCAGTGTTGATGCTGATCCCTACACTGAAGAGCACCAAAAGGAACATCATTTCAACAAACTCATCACATTCAAGTAGCGCTCTTGCATGCTATACTTTGCATCCTGGAGACAAATGTCCAGAAAAAACTGAGCAGAACTTTGGGGAAGTGCACAGGAAGTGGACTGAGGCTGGAGTCAGAGCTTCAGCAGCCTCCACACACAGACAGGATCAAGACATATTTCTACAACTGTAATAGGTCACTGTGTTCTGTAAAGCTTTAGAGCACTGCATGCTTCTTCTGCTCACAAGCTTTATGGAGATACTGATTTGATCATTCAGCAGGAACTTGGGGTCCCACACTGCCTAAAGTACCACACACTGGACACATGACTATGATATTACTGGGACAGACTGACCAGCAAACTCTCCAGACCTGAACCTCAGAGAGAATCTATGGAGTACAGCAGACCCAGTAACACAGATGAGCTGCCTCTTATCAGGCCACATGTTGATCCCCTTCAACACACACTGCACTGAGGCAGCAATTCATTCAAAAACCAAATGAGTACTGAGTACACACTGTACATACTTCGTCAGAAGGCCAGCATTACAGTTTTAATCTTTCTATTTACTGGTCTCATGAAATATTCAAATTTTGTGAATAATTGAACTTGGGGTTTTCTGTTACTATAAGACATAATTATCAAAATGATAAGAAAACAATGCTTAAATGTTTCATTCTGTCTGTACTGAAATTATAAATACTGTATATGTGCATGACTTTTTGAACTGAACTTTTAATTGTATAATGCACTTTTATTTGATATTCTCAATTATTAGATAGCACCTGTACCAGGAAACAAACATGATACTTGTATAATGGGGAAAGTATCTTAGCATATTTTACTTCAGTGTAGCCTGAGTAGTAGTCATTATTTCTGTATTATGTTATATTATTTTTGCATTATAACAATACTTGTACATGAGTACAGATTGTATGTATGTCTTTCATCTGAAGGTAAAGCAGTTATATGGTTGTTCAGCCTACACTGCTGCCTTATACACGCCTCCTCACTCCATGTGACCCATGTTCAACACGATCCATGTTCCTCACAACCTATGTTCCATGCTTGTTAGTATTGCATGTGTTTTCATGTACCTAAAAACATCAGTATAAAATTGGCTGCTCACACAAACCAAATCAATAAAAGTTGGGACACTGTGAAACATGGAAATAAAACACAGAACTCTTAAATGACTGCCAGTCATTTCTCTGGGGAGTGTTCACATTGTTCCACTGTCCATACATCCAGGTACTTAAAGGTGATTTGGTGAATCCAGTGTACTGTAATGCACTGTATTGTACTGTACTCTACTGTGCTGCTGCACCGTTGTGTACAGTACAACATTGCACTGTACTGTACTGTACAACACAGAGCCAACATTTAAATTATTGTAGTAAAGTGTGTTAAAAGCGCCTCAGTCATCACAGACGCTCCCTCTGTGACGTACAGCTGGGAGAGAGGAGATGGTTTCCTGACGCACTGGACACATGACTATTTTAGGTCAACGCAGTTCCTCCAGCGCAGGCCCGTCCCATCTGTGTGAGTGACTGCCGAAAACACTGTCTGCAGATGACTTACTGCGAGAGCCTTCAGAAGTGCCACTGCCTACCTGTCTCTTACCTGGGGCGCATTATGTTCAGTGTTGTATGTACTGTATTTCTGAGGTTGTCAAACTGTGGTACAGGTACCAATGATGGAACACTGGCCACTTTCAATTCAGTACAGTGGAGCATTAGCATTAGCAATTGTTTATGAAATAACCATTCATTAATTCTCTAGAATTGAGGTGCTGTGGGCCTGAGGTGGGGCTCACCCTGGAGAACAGTAACCACAGGCTACCACTTGAAGTCATACACACATTAGCACCTTGTTGCTGTGAGGTAAGAGTGCCAACCACTTCTTTCAAATGACATATCTATGACAGTACTGAAAGCTGTGGTGGCCATTGGCTGCCTCAGTCTGTCCCTCTCACCCCCAGGGAGGTCCCATAGTGAATGAATGGTTGTCTCTAAGTCTTAGCCCTGCAACTAACTGCCATTGTCCAGGGTGTCACAGAAATAACATGGTCTGTATGTCCTATATTTTACTGCCATTAAAATAGAGTGGACAGACAGTTATTTTCTGAGGTTGTACTTTATGGGAAACAAAAAGCATTCATATGTGAATTATAAAAATATTATCTTTTTTTTCCCCCCAGGTCCAACCCATATGTCTGAAAAGTAAAGTGAGAGATGTGCAGCTCCTCTGTGTTGTGAGTGCAGATCTGGCTCTTTAGTATCATGTAGAGCTGCAGTATTTCCCCGTCAGCAGTGACAGCAGGGCTATATTGGGATGGGGCTGAGATTGAATCCCCAGCTGCTAATTCTGGAAGTAACTCCACAACCGTAACATCAGGAAAATGTATTCAGCCATCTCATCTGACACCTGCTCCTCCACACCCCGCTTTCCTCCAATTTATTCACATTTTCTCATCTCATGGTTAAGTCTGATGGATTTGAGCAAGATTAGAATTCTCATACTACTACTATTACTACTACTATTCCTTCAACTGTTAGTCACCATTGTGTGTTTTTCTGTTAAAAAGATAAACTCAAAATAAAAGGGTTGAATTTTGATGACATTTTTACAGTGGGCCTAAAGGGCAAGTCACACCAAAAAAATCAGAAACACAAATTAAATACTGAAATACACACACAAATTTAGAAACACGCACACAACTTCTGAAACACACACAATTACAAAAACATGCACACAAATTCAAAAACAGGCACACAAATTTAAAAACACATTCTGAAACTTGCACACAATTTTGAAAACATGCACAAATTCTGAAACATGCTCAAAAACTCTTAAACACTACAGCAAAATCTAAAACTCTACATCAAATGAAATTAAATTTGATACATATAATTATGAGTTCACCTAGATCAGGGGTTCTTGAACTTTTTGGAGCCAGGGACCTCTTACAGGAAAGAAAAAATCCCAAGGACCCCCTTATAGCCACCTCTGCTCGGTGCGTCACAATCATCAGGAGATTTAAATGTCCTAACACCAAATAAAAGTGAGGGTTATTCACTCAGAACCTTTATATTATTGCCATATTGGTTCCCATTAACATTAACGAATGTTTAAATCTATAGACCACAACTAATCCAATGATTATAAATTATTAGCAATTAACAAGACATTTTGTCGCAAACCAATTGCCCTTGAGCTTAGCAACCTTTATCACTTACAGACGGTTTCCCTTTGAACACAAGTAAGACTCGCAAATAATTACAGAAGCAGAAGTAGGAAAATAGAGGCATTGTTTTAATTCTACATTTATAATAAATACATGTTGTACATTATTATAAAATGACACACCTAATTTGAATACTAATTAAATTTTGTATACAAAACCTGTGCTAAAGCAGAGCAGTGTGAGTGGTAACAAAGCTAATTCATGGGTAGGTTTACGCTAATCAGTTCACAGGCCAAACCACAACTACAAACATACAAGCAACTAATATGAAACATATCAAACTCAAAAAAATGCTGCTTTGTAAAAACAAAGCAAAACAAGGCAGCAGTGGCTGGCTGTAAAAAGAAGACACAAACTATTACTCTACTGAGTTAGCATTTGATACAAACATCCATTACAAGACTCAGTTCTGTTACCTTGGCAGTTCTGTTACCTTGGCAGTTCTGTTACCTTGGCAGTTCTGTTACCTTGGCAGTTCTGTTACCTTGGTTATCTGGTTTACCCTCAGCGGGGTTCTTTATGTTCCTTCACAGTTGTACTTGAGTAGCATGCAGCTTTAAGTGGACCAGCAGCACCATGACTGGGCTCTCTACACTCCCTCTATGGCCACCTTTGCTGGCCATCTCACAACTCGGGCGGACCAGTGACACCCAGGTCAGGCTAACATGCAGCCACTTAAGTGAACCCAGCGGACATGTTTATACTTCTGCTAAATACCGTTGTAGCACTGGTGTACAGCACTGGCGATGTGTACAGAGCTCTTTTATTTACAACAACAAAAACACAGGCTAAAATACCACTCAAAGCACACAAAAAATTGTGTGCTTTTTCATATTTGTGTGCGCTTTTTCAAATTTGTGTGCATGTTTCAGTTTTTGTTTGTTTGTGTATTTGATTTTGTTGGTGTGACTCGCCCTTCAAGGGCCACTGTACATTTTCAGGAAAGCTCAAGGACTGGTGGGATTTTGGTTTGGATCCAGTTCAAACATCATGTTATTGCTTTGCTCCCAAAACTTTGAAGGGGATACGAGTAAATGCACACACTGGCAAACAGACAACCACTCACTGTTACATACATTCACTGTGGGCAATTTACACTGATCAGGCATAACATTATGACCACCTGCCTATTATGCAGCCTCATCACCATCCACACTGCTCTGTCCTGTGTATTCTGACTCCTATCTGTCAGAACCTACTCATTTAACAGTTTTAGCTCCAGTAGCTCATCTGTTGGATGGGACCACACACGGGCCTCATGCTTTCAAGTGTTGTCAGGTTTATCATTTATATACGAGTTTATGGCACCCCACCAAGTTAATTGATTAAGTCGGTAAAGTTCTGACATAGTGACTTGTGGTGGTAAAATGGTAAAATATTTACGTTTTTTTTTTTTTTTTTTTTTGGGGGGGGGGCGGTCACAAACTAAAACATAGAATTATATATATAATATATATAGTTGATAATGTTGTGGAAATGTCTGTTTTGTGCTATACCAGACTTCATATTTAACTAATTATACACTTCAACATTATCATTAAGGTACTGGTAACAACCTCAATTGTGTCTGTTGTACATAAAGAGAAGTCTCAGACATTTCCAGGTTCCCACCATCCGACCAAAAAGCTTGTGAATGCGCACAAGTTGCGTAAACAAGTTCCACAGCATCAGCCTTCTCTCCCCGCCTGCATCACCTGTCTCTGGATCACCTCTGTTCCTTCCTTGGACCACTTTTGTTAGATCCTGACCACTGCAGACTGGGAACAGAGCTGCAGTTTGGGATGGCTATAGACGACTGGGTCACAATTTGGCCCTGATTCTAACGAATCAAAATTGAGGACAGTGTTCACTTGCTGCCTATACATCCTACCCAATAACAGGAGCCATGATGAAGAGAAACTCCATCATCACTTATTCACTTCAGCTGTTGGTGATCAGATCAGTTCATCTGCATATGCATGTCTTTAAGTGGTGTTACCACATTTTCCATTGTGTTATATGCATACCTTCTGGGATTTCAGTAGATTTTTTTTTGTGCCACCCTAATTTCTCCAAGCACAAATACCAGACAACACACACTGCTTACAACTGCTTAAACAAACATACATCCAGTAGATAAGGACAAATGAATTAACCCTATTTGATCTATAATGGCAAATGTACACCTTTAAAAACCGTGTCCCTGAGTGTGCTTTGCTCCACCCCTGGCTGCTCCAGCAGAGAAATGCACAGTCTATGAGCCCGTGGACACTGGATCTGGAAAACACTACAAAAACTTTTGTCTTAAAAAAAAAAGCATACTGCTTTTAGAATAACACAGCTGGGATATTGTGAAAAATACGTTGCTGACCTCTGCAGTGACAATTTGGATCGCATTGTGAACAAAGACTGATTTGAAGCTCAAGAAGAGTACCACATATAAATGGGCATTTTGCCAATAATGTAATAAGTTATTACATTATTTTTAAGAATCAAATCCTTTGAAAATGTAATAACTGCAGCCCATAATGCAATAATACATCAATAAGGCTGCATTTCTTAAATAAGATGTTTTTTTTGTTTTTTGTTTGTTTGTTTTTTTGTGCAGTTTGCTCATCATAAATAGCTTTAGTAGATGGAATAGTTAATTATTGTAAGAGCCAGTTTGAGATTTTTTTTCTTCTTCTATTTAGAATATTATTAATTTACTTAGGTATGGCTGTGAAGACTCTTAGTCATCCAAATTATCTGATTCACAACAAAAAAAAAACATTTAAAAAAATAAATTAGCTGGACTTCTTGGTTTAGAGTTTTAGATGTTTTGTCTCTTATTGAAGAGACTTTTTATGTTTTTGTCGGATGTTGCATACTCAATGTTATTGGCTCAAAAATGATATTACACTATTGGCTTTATTACATTTAAAATTGCCAAAATGATTACATTATTGGCCATATTGGATTATCAGTTGTTACTACACTGTTCCTAGTGTTCATGATTTCTCGCAATTTACTGTGATTGTCCAGGCTCATCAGGCCAGTAGTTTACATCACTCACTACGTGTGATCATGTGGCCCCCTAACAGTTATGGCCCTAAACATCCACATAGAGTGTTATCATAGAGTCATAGAGTGTTCTGATCCATACAGTACAAGTGTCATTACAAATACAGATGAGCTGCACAAACCTGAAAAACACTGTTCATTCCCTCTTTTTAAGTACATCATACCATAACTAGACAGTTCCAAAAAGTGGATTTGATAAAAACCACTGGCCACATCTTCTGAACTGAGCAGTTGTAAGTGTGACAGAGTGCAGGTGATATTCCTCTGTGCTGGATGGAGACAGGTTTATTTGTGTGGCATACTTCACACTTGCAGTAATTTAAAGCAGAAATAAAAGACAGGTTAAAAAACATTAATGCACACACAGCTTGAATTCACCTTTTTAACTTGGATTTTCTATAGGCTTCTATTTCCACTAGTTTAGTGAGTACCTAATGCAACCACTCTGGCCCAGATAATGTTGTATAAAAAGAGCCAGGCCAGTTATAAATAACAGGAGAGCCTCAGGATAGAGCCATAGAAGTCTTGCATCCTCCAGCCTTGCCGTGGTTTGTCTTCTTCATGCCAGAGTCAGTGCTGTCACACAGAGCAGAGTGGATGAGCCGAAGAACATACCACTGAGTTTTATAGCCTTGAGGAATGGAAAAAAAATATCATGTAAGTCTTCTGTGGACCTCACTGAAGGCCGGCCTCGTCCTCCTCACTCACAGCAGCAGCAGGGCCATATATGGACACGTATAGGAATGCAAACCCGCACAAGTTCGGCCTGTGGCACCAGGGCACAAGACAAATATTTAACAAGAGTCATTCACACGGAGCCTGTCCACTGTCAATGAGAAAAACAGGAAGAAACTAGAGATTTAGGATAATAATAATGGACAAATACAAAGCTGCATGAAGTCAGCTGTTCTGGATACAGTTTCCTTAGCTGAGTGTGTGGATAGAAATAAAGCAAGAAGCATTTTTCAGACTGCTGTTACAACATATGAGGGGTATTAATAACTAAAGGCCTAAAAAAAAAAAAAAAAAAAAAAAAAAACATGTATAAACAGCAAAAGAGTTGAGCATGGATCTATACATATCTTTTGTATATATTTATGTTTTTAAATGTGGAAATCATCAAAATTTGTTCATGTATTCACGTTGTGAAGACATGTTCATTTAAGATTATTTTTAGTGAGCGCATGGTCTGATTACTAATGTTCTAGTATTTTATTACAAGTACATTTTATTACATTTATTTTTATAGTTCAGAATAATTTCATTTGATTCATTTTTGGGCTACTGTATTAATATTGAAATCGGTTATATACATTTTTATTCTTATTGATGGAGGCAGATTTTAGCCTTAATATTTTCTTTTATTCTGAAAAAGGTTTTGTAGTAAAAACAGGATCAAGTTGTGAGTTGTGAGTGTGTTTATATGCACTTGAGTATCCAGGTTATGAGTGGTTATGACAGTATTCTGGATATGACGTTTACATGCACTCAGAGAAACCTGGATACTCATATTCCTGTACACATGACAAAATATAGCATCCTGGATATATAGGTGAGCACTGTGGCAAACACATGGCTTATTTAACAGGTTTCTAGTGACAGAGAAACAGAAAAATATCCCAAAAAACACATAGTAAAGACAGTAGTGCGCTATCACAGCAACAGTGCAAGATGATATGGAGAGAGGAAAACAGCAGTAGTTTAGGTCCAAGAGCAGCAGAACCATGGCCACGGCTGGGCATAAAGGTGGCAACATTGTTTAACAGAATGTTCCACTTTGTTGAATATTACAATATTAGCTGTTGGTACCTAGAGAGACTAGACCCATTTCCTGCTTGAAGACAACATGCCCAAAAATAAAATGATTATATCTCTGCAACTCCTTGGTCTACATGAATAATCTTTATGTATAAAAAAGCAACACTTTCTACTAATGTGTAATCACCAACATAGATGTTTTATATTGTAGAGTGTACAAACCCATCTTAATGATGCAGGCGAAGCCTAAAACCTCTAGAAACCTACAGCAGAGCTCCTGACCCTTACCAGAGCCAAATGTGATGCAGATAAAATGAACAAAGGCAAAATTACAGAGGTTTAATACAGAAATGTTTAGGTGGAGTCCCTATTTAGCATAATTATGCAAATTATATGTATTTTTGCTAAATCCCCATGTAGTTGTTTGTTGTTGAAAAGTGTTCAATTTGGGGAGAAAATGGTTATCATGGGCTTTTAGCCAAGCTTCTTTTGGTTATGTACATATGCTACATGATTATTTTACTCAATGTTTACCTTCCATAATATGATATGGTTTCATGGCACCCTAGAACCCTAACAGACCCATTTTTGGGTCTGCTAGGGTTCAAAGGGTTAGGGGTTTTGAGAGCTCAGGTACTAGTTATTGTCGCTGTGGGAAGGTTAAGGCTTGTGCGTCTCTTGAGTTTACACATGCTCATTTCACCTGCCACTGTCAGAAACCAGGATACTGTGTTTACCTGCCTCAGTATCCTGATTTATATCAGAGTTTTCCAGGTTGAGCATCCAGGTTTTTCTGAACCAGAATACTAGCTTATCCTGGATACTGAATTCAGGATAATGTGTTTAAAGCATAAAGACTTAAACAACCTGATCATACCTGGTATACTCAAGTACATGTAAACACTTGTAAACATTTTTTTGTTTGCTGAATTTGTGGGAAAAGGCGAGTTATTTGTAAAACACAGTTGCAGCACTCACTGTTCTGGTTATTAAATAAAATGCAATTACATTTTTTGTCAAATTCTTTTGTAGTGGTTTATTAGTATAAACTGTAGGTGAGCTTGCTGTAAAAAAAGCACAATATCTTGACTTTTATATAGTCATTTTCACAGTATCAGGGCATCCAAACAGCAGCCCACCCTCTGACTCCTCTTCATGTGGAGGAGCAGCAGCTCTACTCAGGGCATCAGGGTTCACCACTGAAAGAGGATGTGCACACAAGAACTAAAGTGAAATTTGTGCTGTCAGACAGTCACACAAAAAGCATGTTAATGCCCAAATATTTTCTTCCTGCTACAGTCTGTTAGAGAAGCTCATGTTTGTATGTTATGTTTGCTGGTGTTAAAATGGCCTAAAGCCTGGGTTTATTTATGTATATTTATTAAAATCATAGTCTGTGCTGTAGTTTACCAGCTGATTCAATAGTGATAGTGATAGCTGTTTTATTAATATTAAAAAGGTGTAATAACCTATTTAACTATCTTTTGCTTTTTTAACATCAAGGCCAGGGGACTGCAGATGAAAAATAGCCTTTTGGCTAATTCTGGCTTTTTTACTCATGTATTAGCATGTGTTTTATGAAATTGCATTGTCCCTTCAAATAAACTAATCTAATCTAACCTGGAGCGGTAGGTGACAGTGTCATCTGCAGTCTGACTTGTTCAGAACAGCATCTAGGGTCAGCACCTGTCTCAGCCATTTAGGCATCTGTCCCACTGTCCCACTTAAGATAGTGTCCCTCTTTTTCATTGGTGCTCAGTGGATCTTATAAAAAGAGAGATTCAAGTTAAGAACAACAAGGTAAGGTCAGTATTCTTTGTGTAAAATGTAAAATAAATATTTGTAGGAGTCCTAGGATAAATATATGGTTGGTGTTTAGCGGCTCCTGTGTTTTAGGAGCTGTTAGCTGGTGTTGATGCTAGATTGGTTTGAGAAAATGCAGACTGAGAGCTTTGTTTTTTTTCTGTTCCATCGTTTTTATTCCAATGAATAAAGTCTCAGTAAAGACATTACTTCGCAAAAAGTGTGCTTTTGGGATGAAAACATTTGTTTTATAGGCCCTTAAACAGAGGCAACTTGTATCTTACTAAGTTCCAAATCACACAACTTGTCCCACTATATGCAATTTTTAAGGTGGCCACCCTAACACCATCCCAGCTGTGAGACAGCAGGTAGGCCCCCTTGTCCTGGTTTACTGTCCTGGTGGCTTATTTCCCAATCTCGAAGGCCTGATTGACACAGCAGTGGTGTTTGCTGTGCTCTGTTCCAATGATTTTGGCATTGTCCCAGTTCATTATATGATTTTCCCTTTTTCAGTCATCTGACATTGCTGATTTTAGGTTTTTCCTTTGGTGCATGCGCCTGTTGTCTCTTTCTCAGATTCTGTTTAGTGAT
Organism: Bostrychus sinensis; assembly: GCA_020698575.1. Taxonomy (NCBI): domain Eukaryota; kingdom Metazoa; phylum Chordata; class Actinopteri; order Gobiiformes; family Eleotridae; genus Bostrychus; species Bostrychus sinensis. The sequence continues at coordinate 35,418,780 of CM036251.1, forward strand.
CTTTTTTGCGTGTCTTGAAAGTTCTTCCTTTTTCTCCTCTATACTGTATGTCTTGTTGCATGGTTAACAAGGCATTTCATGTATCATGTCAAGTTAGGCATGACTGATGCTGGTTACAATATTTGGACACACCAGGGCCCCCCCAAATTCAGTTCAATTCAATTTTATTTCTATAGCCCAGTATCACAACAGCAGTCGCCTTAAAGGGTTTCACAAACAATTAATCAAACATAAACACACAATCAGACTTAACACACAATCAACACAAACAATAACTACACTAAACTAAACAGACCCAGGACACTCCTGTCCTTAGACCCTCCTTCTCGGTAAGGAAAAACTCCTAAAAAAAAATAAAAGCTGTGGGAAAAAAAGAAGAAACCTGATGGAGACCATATTGAAGGACTGTTTCATATTTGACAGTGAAATTGTGCTTCCCATTTTAAGTCAATACAGAACGCTGTTTGCTCCAAATGTTCAAGTCATCCAGTTCAGTAATGATAATGTATACTTTATTGATCCCCGTAGGGAAATTCATTCTCTGCATTTGACACATTTCTCACAATATCTCAGCTGTATTCACATAGAAGGAAAAACATAAGTTGACACAGCCTGACAAAAGTATTTAAAGTACCATGTGTTTTCTGGGGTCACAGTCCACAGCCTGCGCCCAGAGTAATGAGACTGAAGGCTTTGTGGCGCTGTGTGTAACTTTCTGCAGGGGTGGATCTATCAGAGCAGACTCAGACTCAGGAGCTCAGGTCATAACAGCTTCCTTTTGGGTTTATTCAGGCCATTTTTAAAAGATATTTCTTAGGCCTTTTTCAGCTTTATTGCATAGTGCAGTCAAGCAGTGACAGGAAATTGGAGGGAGAGAGTGGGACAGACATAAGGCAAATTGTCAGAGTCTGGACTTGAACCTATGACACTGGGGCAGGTTGTAGTTGTGCTGCAGCTCTACCAACTGAACTATACCTGCTATAGACGGCTCAAAGTTATTGTAATCAAATCATATGAATTACCTAAATAATTATTTCATGGATGAATGATCCTGTTACTGTAAAGTTTTTTTTTTTGTAAGAGTTTGTTGTGAGTGTGTAATGTGATGTTAGTAATATAGGGTTTTTCAGACAATCCTGTATTTTTGTTTGCTTGCTTTGGAGAAAGGGGCAGGTATTATAAGATTTATCTTCCTTTTGCTCCTTTTCGATTTTTGAAAATTATTTTATCTTTAAACATAGCTACAAACAATTGTGAACACGATTGACACAATAAATAAATGAAATGAAATACAGCGGAGCTATTTATGCATTAAAATGTGGAACACCCGGTGCAAAAACGTAGTTAACCAGCGCAGTCCCTATTATTTAAACAGCTCATGTTCAAAATGTAGTAAGGACTTAAAGTTATAAAAAACAATATTTTGTCTTACATTACATTACACTGTGCCCATATTGTTTTACTACAACCCAGTGGCCATCTGGCAGTATTTTAACATATTTTTAATGTACAGTACTCTTTCTGCAATCATGCAAAAGTAACCTAAGGAAACAGAGATTACTTTAGTAAAAAACACATTTGAATAACTTCAAATATGTACTTATATACTCTATACTTATACATTATTTACTATTTAAGTGTGACAAATTACAAAGTAATTGACAAACTTATTGGCCACAACAAAATTGGAACTTCAGCAACACTTGAACTCTGTGGTGCGTTCAGGGCCAGTTAGTAATTTATTAAAGTTATTTACAGTCTGGAGATGACAGATCTGTTCATTTAACAGCCTCTACTTGTGCCGCAGAAGAATCTGGCACAGACTTCCCCGTTCTCCTCTTCAATGGAGCACCTGCAGCTTAAGAATTTGACCTTCATGACCCAGGAATTCGACTCCTGCAATTATGAAGCTCTGCTTCGATGACGATTATACATTTGGAGCTATCCTTTAGCTCACTGTAGCTTCTTTACAGCAAACAGAAAGTTAAAAGTAGTTAGCCATCATAAAGTCAGGCTGATTTACAGAGGTAATGACAGCTTTAGCACCACACAGAACGACATGTGTCAGAGTGAGACGACCTTATTGCATCTCTCCGTCATGGCTGCCTGCACAGGGCTTGAATGTCCTCTTGTGTGTACTGCTCTGAGCGTGTGTATGTCAGAGGAACGTAACTGTGAATAAACACAGCCGCCCCAGGATACAGACTGCACTCACGTTACACTGTAGGTTCCTACTGCTCCAATACTAGTGTGAGTCTGTTCTTAGTGTTTGGTAAAATGTAAAAGCAATAACGCTTAATATAGGAATTATTTATTTTTATTTTTTTATCAGGGAAAGTGAAGCTGAGTTGATATTTGAGCTTCTGCTTAATGTTTTCAAGTTTCAAAAATAAAAGGGCATCTTATCTAGAGTAATGTTGTCATGATACTAAAATTTCAACTTTATTTTGATATTAAAAAAAACCTCAATACCCATTTTGATACCAGAGTGAAAGAAAAGTCCTCTTGAATGTTGTTTGAGGTGCATAAAGGGTATAACTGTCCCCTTTACCGTCTACAAATTAACCATACAATATTTAATATAGAAAATTTGATTAGGCTATTTCTATATATGTAGCATAGTTGTTATTTTTAAAAACATTTACATTTCTATACAAGCAGTGGTTATTAGTTTATTCTCCAACAGAACACTTTGATGTCTCTGTAGTCCACAGCCATACATGAAGATCTTTTATGTAACACAATGTGAAATAATACAGTAAGTAGTTAGTACCATGTGGTCCAAAACTACTTCTGATTAAGACAAATGATTCCTCAAAGGTGTAATTTTGCTTCAGAAGTCTAGTTTAATTACATTTTGGCCGTTTGCTTTTTCTGTAACTGGTAGTAGATTATTAAGCTGCAGTAGCCATGGTTCATATTCATATTGTGATTGTGTAATTTACTGGACTGAACTTGGTTCATAGACCTGTGTTGAAAACACAGTCCTGTGTCTGTGGCTGCAGACATTGACAGTGATGGTTTAGATACGACAGAGGCAGGACCACAGCAGTGCTCCTTTAAAATAGCCCATAGCTGCTTTGTTAATGCTGATAACAGCTCACTCTGTCTTTTCTCTGCTGGGAACAGGACATTTGTTGAACATTTAAGCTGTTTTTTGTTTGTTTGGTGAGATGCTGCTCAGTCCAGAACAGACAGTGAGTCGCAGTCCGGAGCACGCCTGGTCCTCTTGGGACGTCCCATGGAAACTCCCACAGAAAGTCCACTCTGCTCATGCAGCTCTTGAGGTGACAGAGGCAAGCAAGTGAAAACCTTTTAGTTGCCTAACACTGTGCCTATCCATCTCCTGTACTCACACACTGGAGGGGAGGGGGCTGCAGGCAGATTTAAAGACTTTTCTAAATTAATATCTAATTTAGATACTCGTTTTAGTATCAATTAGTATCTTGGTGTTGATTTTTTGATGACCCTAATCTACAGTGTGTGGGTGGGTATCATTGGGATACCCTGCCCAGCCAGTACTGTCAGAAAATGGGTGGCAGTGGCTCAGTTGGGAGAGATGTTCGCCCCCTTACCTGAGGGTTAGCGGTTTGAGCCCTGCTACCAGCTGCTGTTGTTGTGTCCTTGGGCACACTTTACCCACCTTGCCTGTATGAATGTGTCAGTTTGACTGTGTTGGTGGTGGTCGGAGGGGCCATAGGCAGCCACACTTCTGTCAGTCTGCCCCAGGGCAGTTGTGGCTAAAGAAGTAGCTCACCAACACTAAGTGTGACTGAGGAGGGAATGAATAATTTGAGTTTGAGCATCTAGAAAAGCACTATATAAGACTAATGCAGTATTAAAAGCTAGAAATTTAACCTCACAGGAAAACAGAGTGAGCTCAGTGGGAAGAACCTGAACACATCCATGAGTGCTGAGTGACATCCAGCTCACCTCCTAACGTCTTCTAAAATGTCATTTCAGCCACAGCTCTATCTCATTTCCTTTGCCCTTTTTAATTTTTCTTTGCAAACCAGTGCATATGTGAAAGAACAGTCAGCAGATGACAGTAGTCACATTTGTACAGGATCTGGTGTCTGACTCTGCATGGTGATATTGTTTCCAAACCAGGAGGTGTGTGGTCTGCCCCTGTCAGCTAGTCTGTGCATTCAGGAGATTTTAGAATTAAAGGTCAGTTGTAAATTTTCTTATGTCTGTGGTCTCTTAAACTGGGGACACACTAGGGGATTTTGAATCTAGGGTTAGGGTTAGACAACAGACATAACGCAAATTTCAAACAATTTTTAATCTTATAATCCTACAACTACACAGACTACAGGATTCTGCTGCTCGCCAGACCACATTTGCTGTTTGTTGAAATGATTCCATCAAAAAAGTGGAGACAAAAGAGCAGAAATAAAAAGGAAAATGTTATTTTTAATCAAACAAGGCTTGTCCTTGTGAAACAAGGTAAACAGCCGTATTCAAAGAGAGGACGAGACAAGTTGTACATACTTTTTCTAAAAATAAAGCTAGCGTATATTAGCAACTGCTGTTTCTGGTCTTGCGTCATACGACTCTCACTTCGAGAATCAAAACATTCCATTTGTAGTTTAGACTGGACTAAACACAAGTCAAAATTATATTGTTATATGACGAGTTGTTAAAATGTGGTAAAGTGGTGCAGAGACTTGAGAGAAGTGAATTTAATGCACAGAAAGCTGGCGGCACCGGATGTAGTCTCCTGTTTACAGTAGCTTTACCTCCAGTAGTGTTGCCATCTGTCCTGGTTTTACCTGATTTTCTTTCTTTTTAAGGGTCTGTCCCGGGGGAAAAAAAATATTGTCCCAGGACACTGAATGTCCCGGTTTTTCTATATGATACATAAAATTTGTATTTCTGTTTAAACTAATATGTTGTTTGTTTATCCACTACACATAATGATGCAAATTATTCGCTACACAGAGGACTCGTGCGCAAGCTTACTGGCTCTAGATCAGTGGTTGCCAACCCGTCGATCGTAAAGGCATTGTGGGTAGATCGCGGAGCCCTGTCTTTCCAAATAAAGTCACATGCTTATGGCATTTTAATGACACGCAGATGGATCAGTCTGGGATTCTTTCTAACGCATGGGACATTGCGGAAGCGCGAGTAAACCGCACTTCAGTTCTGTGGTGGAGGCTGCGGGCGGCTCGCGCTTACGGCCGCTCTGAACAGGGCCGCGGAGCTGACGCACACGCACGCACACAGAGGAGGAGAGGCAGCGGTGTCAGGGAGGAGAAAGGGAGGAGACAGGTGAAGGAGTCAGGGCCTGTGGTATCGTACCTGTTTGCTCTGTTTTTGTCTCTCACAAAGTAGCTTGTTGTTAAGAGCTGTGAGGAAAGCTGACTTTGTCAAAATCTCACAAGCCCCCGAGCGTTACCATGGAGCTCCTGTCACTCAACAATGTTAATAAAATAAGCTTTGGTGATGAACTGCAATTTACTATTTAATTCTGGCCTAATAATAATGCATTAGTCTTATACAGCATTTTTCTAAACACTTGAAGTTGCTTTACTGTTTGGTGCATTATTCATTGACTCCTCAGTCACACAGGCAAGGTGGGTGAAGTGTCTTGCCCAAGGACACAATGACAGTATGCAATGCTGGCAGCGGGGCTTGAAGTGCCAAACTGTGGGGTAGTGAGCAAGCGTCTCTACCAACTGAGGTACTGCCACCCCCATGTAAATACACCGTATTTTCCGGACTATAAAGCGCACCTGAATATAAGCCGCACCCACTAAGTTTAAACAAATAATAATAAAAATGTACATATATAAGCCGCACCGGACTATAAGCCGCCGATATCCAGGTTAAGAAATGAGATATTTACCGGACACACACTGCATGCGAATCCGCTCCGCTGCACTGCGCCACGCACTCTGCTGTATATACGTAGCCGTTCTAGTGAATGAGAGCGTTTCCACAGCCTCCGCAGCTCTGCGGCGCCGGTCCGGCCATGCTCTGCTCTGCACCGGAGATACGCAGCAAGTTTATTTTGTTCGACGCCATTCAACGGCGGACTCCGTTTAGATCAACCTCCGCAACTCAGATCGCACCAAACAGGAAACTGGATGTGCACAGCATCTGGATTTAAAAGTAATGTAACTCCATGCGTAACGTTTTTAATTAGAATATTTACATTTGATCAATATTTCTCACATTATCTTTGATATAGTCCGCCTTAGAAGGTCGTTTTGTACTACAGAAATTATGTCAGATACGATTATACATTTATTACCCTCATATTGCTTTTTCCCGTTAGAGAGGAAACCCCCGTGAAATGAAAGTGAAGTGAACTCCAAAACAATCGCATATTAAACTCTTGTTTTCTGTAATTCAGCTTCTAAATAAATAGTTGTTTTGGATTTTTTAGTGGCTTTTATGGCACAAACTCATATTCCTCGCGCATGCTCTTCCTGAGCTGCTCAAGGCTCCGCAGCCCGGCGCAGTGGAGTGGAGACGCATCCAGTAGACGAGGGTCTGCGCCGTCGTTCGGTGGCGGCCCGCAGTGCAGCGGATACACATGCAGTGGAAATCTGGGGTAAATGTTTATTTATATACCAGAACTGACTGTTTCCAAACAGTGCCTGTAACACGGCAGTAAAAGTTCTGATCAAACAAAACAGAAAAGTAATTGATGGCTTTATTCATCTTCCTCCTGTGCACTGAAACCACAAGTCACTTTAATCATCTTCGTGCGTGTTGTGTTGCATGTGCTAAATAAAAACACTTGTTCATCTCTGCACTGACTTCCTCTGTCTCTCTCGTTTTTGCTCTGCTAGCGCGGCAACTGGCGGCTGAAGAAAAATCCATAGAAAAGCCGCATCTTTGTATAAGCAGCATGGTTCAAAGTGTGGGAAAAAAGTAGCGGCTTATAGTCCGGAAAATACGGTAGTAGGCCTATTATAATCCATAATAATCAGCAGTTTTAAGAAATGATGGAATGTTGTAAATAACAGTGACAAAATTTTATATGCTACATTTATCAGATTCAGTTATTCCTGTCCTGAGTTGATAATGAACATTTATAATTTTTAGTTTAATAAAATGTGACTTTAAGACTTTAAAGAGGTTACTTTAATTTTTATTTTGACTTTAAAAGTAGATCGCAAACCAAAAAAGGCTGAGGATCAATGCTCTAGATAAATGATGTAGCGCGTACTCTATGGCTCTTGTGGCGGTGGTATTTCGAGACAAAGAAGGATATGCAGCAGATCGTCTTTGGACCGAGTGACTGAAAAACTGAAAAACTATAACAACATAAAAATGTGTGAGAAGGAGAACGAGTATGCTACAGGAGTCGACAGTGACAGGGAAAAAAAAAAAGTAAACAGTCTACCAGCTTTAACAATGACTGGTTAAAGCATGTGGCAAGCTTACATGTCCTTCGATGTATTTGTTTAGCCAAGAGCAGCAAGGTGCAGGAAAAGCAAGCACTAGCAAAGCACACACCACTGTCTAAGTAATCAGATAAACTGTTCCTCTCTGGGAATACCTGAATATCTGAACAATGTAAGGTGCTGTGTCAAACAAACTTAGAAAAATCAAACTAAAAAATAAATTATTTTTTATTGAGCAAACAAACAGAACTTAATTGTCTGTCTCACTCTGGTAAAAAAAAAAAAAAAAAGGGAACAAACAACAACAACAACAACAACAAAAATATGCCCGCCACCTAGGCTCCTATCAGCTTCCTACCTATATTTACCCTTTACCTGTGCTCACTACTGCCCACAGGTGTCTACAACCAAAAACTGTAGGAAATAAGCCAAAATAATAAACACTAGACATATTATGTAAAGCAATTAACTAAACAAATAACTAGCAAAAGAATAGTATCAAAATTATATTACTAATGAGAGCAGAATAATATTATTAATAATAATACTATCGCAACAAAAAGTAAAAAAAAAAAGCAGTCATCTGGATTGGATTTTTAAAGTTGAATATGTTTCACCTCTTATACAAGAGGCTTTCTCAATTCTGAAATTGAACTGGTAAGAGAGGAGACCATGAATAGCCTGAGTGGTTTCGGGTCATTAGGAGTCCTTTGTCCTCATCTGGAGTGAGAGTGGTTAACCCTCCCCAGCCTGGTCAGCTCCTTCAGGTGTTAATGACCTGAGTGAAACTGGTTTGTTTTGTTTGGGTTTCAGGAGACTGTTGTAAACAGAAGGAAGGTTGTATCTGAGACCACCATTTCTGTTTAAAGAAGGTTTATCTTTTTTGACAAAGATTGCTTCTTTCACTCCTCGCTCAAACCTTCCTTTCTCTCTGGCTAAGATCTGGACCTCACTGTCCTCAAAGGAGTGGTTAGTGGCCTTCAGGCGGAGGTGTACTGCAGATTCTGGTCCACTGGAGTTGGCCCTGCGGTGTTGGTATAACCGCTTGTGCAGAGGTTGTTAGGTTTCTCCAATGTACTGTTCATTACAGTTCTCACTGCAGTGGATGGAGTACACAACATTGCTCTGTTTGTAACTGGGAATTTTGTCCTTGGGATGAACCAGTTTTTCTCTGAGAGTATTAACAGGTTTGAAATAAACCAGGATGTTTTGTTGGCTAAAAATCCTTTTAAGTTTCTCAGACAGGCCGGAAATGTAAGGAATGACTACATTGCTCCTTTTTGGCTCTTGTTCTTTCCTGTCCTGTTTTCTTGTCCTTTGGGATTTGGAGAAGCCCCAGTTAGGATATCCACAGGTTCTGAGGGCTTGGCGGACATGTAGCTCTTCTTTCCTCCTTCCCTCAGAGCTTGTGGGAACCTCTTGGGCTCTGTGCTGCAGTGTCCTAATCACACCAAGTTTGTGCTGTAGCGGGTGGTTTGAATCAAATAACAGGTACTGGTCTGTGTGAGTGGACTTCCTGTACACTTCCACATGGAGCCGCCTGTCTTCTCCAATGATAACTGCACAGTCTTAAGAAGGCTAGGCTGTTCTCTGTGGCATCCTCACAGGTGAACTTGATGTTCTGGTCCACAGCATTAATATGCCCTGTGAAAGCTTCCACTTCCTGGATTTTGATCTTCACCCAGGTGTCATCCACATATCTGAACCAGTGGTTAGGGGTCGAACCTGGAAATGAGTCAAGAGCTCTCCTCTCAACTTCCTCCATGTACAGATTAGCCACAATGGGGGACACTGGGGAGCCTTTTTGTTGCAATGCAATTACCCTGGACGAGTGAGAGTCTTCACAGACAATAATAATACTAGTAAACACATTTATTGACATTAACCACTTAAAGTAACTACTTAAAGCTAAACTAATATAGCTCCATCACATGGTTATGTCCAATTTCACTGTAGAAGGGCAAGTTTTGTCTTGGGTTAGGGTTAGCGTCATTTGGGTTGTTGAAATGTCCAGGTTTTTTGTCAAACATAGGTGGCAACCCTAACCTCCAGCCTCCCTCCGCCGCACACCAGGATTTACTCTACTCTTTTTATTAAAAATTGGCAGCAAGACTTTTATGTTTAAAAAGTCAGCTTCAAACATGAAGCAGGACTATCACTCCATTAGATGGCTGTCAGTGCATGCACTGTTTGCAGTGGAAAAAACAAAGAAAGGACAACAAGAATGTGGATATAAAGCACATATGTCAAACTCAAGGCCCGCGGGCTAAATGTGGCCCGCAGGATAATTTCTTTTGGCCCGCGAGATCATTTCCATTTTATATTAATAATGGCCCGCCGATATATTGTGCTCGATCTTTTTGAACTACATCTCCCATAATGCACTGCAGAAGCGGCGCCGCTGCACGCCGACACTGCCCCTCCCCCGCTGTTTTAGCGAGCGGCATTTAACGAGCCGCAGGAGCAGAGAGAGAGTGAAGGATTCTCCAACAGGAAATTTAACTTTCCACAAAACAAATGGACAAAGAGGGGTCAGTGAGAGCAGGAGCTTCTTAAACACTGGGACTCTCTGTAAATGCTCTACACTTTGTTTGTTGAGCTAATGTAGCAGTAATAAAACCACGCTCCAACCGCACAGCATTGTAAGAACATCTCCTTTACAAACCGTACATCTTTAAAAACAGAAAACCAAGTTGTGTCAGTAAAACCAAGTTATCAGCAGAGAGTTGTCTAAGTTCATTCACAGCACTGCCCTCCATCGCTCTTTTTCCTTTCTCTCTGTCGCTACTTGTGCTCTAATGCACTCATTAACACACAGCGAGCTAAACCTGCCCAGAAAGAGGTAAAATCCTGCTCACACTGTGTCCTGCAGAGGACAGAGAGGTGGACAGTAGTTTGCTCAATAAATGTTAAATAAGCCTATAATACGTGTTTGTGTGTAGGTAGCTGACTCAGCTTAAAGTTGTGCTGGGCTTACATCAGGGGCATGACATGCACCTAAATATTTATCTGCTGGTAGTACACTGTCACAGTAAAACAGAGTGGACCTGATGAAAACACCTGTCTTATATGAGGAGTTAGGTAACTGTGGCAGTAAATAATACTTAATAAATAAATAATTGTCCAGTGTTAGTCAGTAGTCTGTGGCCTATTTGTTGTTATTTGTTGAGTTCCAAGTTCTGATTTAAAACAAAACTACAAAGCCCCTTAAAACCACAAATCTACACCTGTAGTTCTGTGGGGAAGTATTATTCTATGTTAAAAAGCCTATTGTAGCCTAACTGAGAACAAAAATACAGAGGCTGGCTTTATTATTTATACAATTCTCTTATTCGGCCCACGACCAAGACTGGTTTTCTAATTTTGGCCCCAGCGCCGATTGAGTTTGACACCCCTGATATAAAGAGAAGAGGCTTCAGGAGCAATTTATACACTTTCAGTATGAGCTGGAGGTGGGTAGGACAGTCATTGCCTTATGCCTCTTTGCATTGCTATCAATTACTGTATATAAGGAATATACATCAATGTCTGCAGCAGTCCGTTTAATTCATTAACATCAGAATTCATGATAAATAGAACTCCTGATTATTATTATTTTTTTATCTAGCCTATAAGTACTTAAATACCACCCAGGGCTGATGGGGCTTTATTACAGAAGTTCACAATATGTCAGAGTCACATGATCAAAGGTGAGAGTTAGCTTTAAAATTCAGACATGTTTGCTAGACTGCAACTGAGGTCTGATTGAGTCTGTGCTGTACACATATTTGCTGATTCGAGAGCAACAAGGATAGCTACTTCCTGTGATGTCGTCAAGTTCACCTCATCCCAAAATGAGAAAAAAGCAAAATCGGTCCTTCTGTTCACCCTAAGTCTATTCTCAGAGGCTTCAACCACAGGTCTGTACCTCTGATTACACAAGACTGGAGTCTGCATACTGGGAAATGAGAAATGGCCTTTGTCCAAGTGTCAGACAGACATGGTTGCCTCTGTGAAAGACAGGATCTTCTTGGCTGGAAAGACTGATGCCATGGAGCTCCGATACTTGCCCCTCAACACCTCCCATGGCCCATAGAACACCTCTCCTGCAAGCCTCACAGATAACCAAGTCCTAATCTTGGATTAAATAGGACCACAGACAACAGTCTCTGCTGGGCCCTGTGCTGGGCCCTGTGCTGGGCACTCCGCTTGGCACTCCACTGGTCTCTCCACTGGGCTTTCTGCTAGTTAGGCTCTCCGCGAGCTGGAGATAATACAAATATTTTGACACCTACTGGTATTAGCGTACAACAAGCCAATGGGATCCCCTTGGGCCTTTGTGGTGGAGGTAAAGTTGCAGAGCATGGACACCAGTGACTCAACCACCAGAGCGTCATTTAATTAAGACAAAGCTAATGTCTGCCATGCTTAAGCTAGCGACGGGATCCTTTTTGAGCATATCAGCTTTAGTTCTGGGAATGCTGTGATAATATATAGTTCAGGAAAAGAAACGCATAAGATTCTAACTGAGAAGAGAAGGTTAAAAAAAGAACAGGAAAGCACTAGCGCAGAAGAAGGCTAAGTGTGGCTCTAACTGGGATTAGTGCATAGTACAATTAAATGTTTTCTTTTATGCAAACATAACAAAACACTTCAGACATATATTGGTAACACTTATGGGACATAGAGTATGGCTTATTGCGTGAATTTGGGTTCCATCATGGTGGAAGAGGGTATGGTTCATGCTCCTGCCTCAGTGAATGAGTCTGCCATTTCTGTAGTCAAACTTTCTACGCAGTTCCTTTCATCCAACAAAAAGAGAGGTTACATGAATTGCCAAAAATAACAGAATATAATTACAATTGGCCATAACACAAAGTACCAATGTAAAAACAGGAATGAATTTGACTCCTTAGATGATGCTGGTGTAAGTAAGTGGAACATTACTGTAAATAAAGCCAGCCACACCAGCGTATGTTGCTAAATTGGGTTATGTGTCGGCTTCCAACTGCCCAAACCCCTTCTGGCTTTTTGCAATGCTAAATAATTCTGGAGCTATCAAATCCCAGGGGTAATGTCCAGAAGGGCCAGCAGCTCTCCCTCTATATATATATCTGAGTGGTGTCTGCAGAAATCTTCACATGGCATTTGACACTAGACCTGCCAGGACTCTGAACTCAGGGCCATTGCCTCGACTACCCCTAATGCCCCCATGCTCCTTTCTGTCAGTAGGTGGAAGTTATTAAACAATCAAAGGATTATCGTGATGCCAAAGGGAGTGTTATCACTAACAATACATGCTCAATGTTAATCCGTTCTCTGGTTTAGTATGTGTGTGAGCCCTGAGAAGGCAGACAGCTTGTTGCCCTAATGCACCAACATTTGGACTATGACAGCTCTTTCCCCATGATGCTCTGATGCTGACGCTGGGATGATCTAGCCTGGCCTGCCAGACAAACTTTTTTTCCTGTTCTATACAAAGAAGTCAGTCTGATACCCCTTCACTTACATTTCATTTCTACAGGGGGAACAATGACTGAGTAACTGAGGCTGAGTAACTAATCAGAGAAACGAAAGGTGGGACGTAAGCAGTGCACTGCTGACCCAAACGAACATAGATTCTTGCTCTGTACTTATTTCTGAATGACAGCAGCAGAAGCCAGTTGTACCAAAACTTGTGGAAAGACTTGGGGCAGCAGTAGCTCAGTTGGTACAGACGTTTGCCCACGAACCTGAAGATTGGCATTTTGAACCCCGCTACAGGCATTGCATACTGTCGTCGTGTCCATGGGCAAGACACTTCACCCACCTTGCCGAAGGGTCCATAGGCCAAAATGGCAGCTACGCTTCCATCAGTCTGCCCCAGGTCAGCTGTGGCTGCAGAAGTAGCTCACCACCACCTGTGTGACTGAGGAGAGAATGAATAATGCACCAAAAGTGACTTTGAGTGTCTAGAAGAGTGCTATATAAGACTAATGCATTATTATTATTATTATTATTATTATTACTACTATTAGTATTGAAAGGTCTTTTTTTAATGTGTTGTTAAGTCAAACATCAACCAGATTTTACTGTTGTTAAAATGGAAACAAGACTAAGAAAAAAATCCCACAAGGGTCTAAACAACGACTTCAGCAGAACCAACATGTGATGAAGGAAAGCACTAAATGCTGTTAGTCAGGTCAGAGAAGTTATTAAATTAGCTCGGTAGCTAGCACTACCTTGGTTAACTCTTCTGCTTTCGTAAGATGCTGCAGATAAATGACTGTGATAGGTCAGAAGTGCTTCACTCTGCAGGAGGAACCAGACTGTCCTGCCTGCGAAACGCAAGTAGGAGAGTCTGGCGCGCCAGGCTAGTGATGATCACAAATATTTACTTAAATGTCAAATATATACAAAATAAATCATAAAATAAATATAAAATAAAATATCCATTCATCTATTTATTTATTGTTTTTGTTGTTATGCAGCAACCGCTCACTGCCACTGCATCCTCTGCATTTCACAGCGGGTTCTCTCCAGCTAGTATAGGTCAGTTGGTAACTCTAAATTGCCCCGATTGAATGGTTACCTATTGGTTTTTTGTCTCTAAATCCAGGTTGTACCCTGCCCCAGGCCCATAGTTACTTGGCTAAGCTCAAGTTCCAGCCACAAGCCACCTGAATCTGAAGCCCCCTCCCCTCCTCCTATATTGCCCCACAGCAAAACAGTGAAGTGGCTGCTTTTATGAAAAAAGAACCAGTTCCCCACCGCTTTGACAAACAGACTTAAACAAGTACTCACACTTCACTTCACTTTTCGTTTATTACAGTTTTCTTTGCTGTTTGTGTGCGCCATTATTGCCATTTTCAAGTATTATTGTCCAACTTACAACTGATTGAATGCTGACAAGCCGAGTAGACCAACAACCCATACATTTTGAGTGGTAGCAGACCCTTTTTACTCAGCTGTGTAAAAAAGATAAAAACTTTAGCCCAGTTACTGTAGCATCTATATCCAATCACGTTCTGTATATTAACTGGGCCTGAAATATTTAGCGTAAGTGCTCATTTAATGCAAAATACAGTTTCATCTGCATCAGCAGCTGAAAACACTCGCTCAGAGAAAATCATTTCAAAAGCAGTATTCCTACACAATATTTAAGTGCATTTAAAGATGAGATATCATAAGGCCCAGCATGGAGTATGTAGAGTATATTAATAATCAATGAATACATGTTTTATTTTCAACAGTAAACACTTCTTTAATACAAGTTTGTTCTGAGTTAATTTACTGAAACAGATACTCACCAACTGAAGGTTAGGTCCATACATATTTGGACAGTGACACAAGTTTTGTTATTTCAGCTGCTTACCACAACATATTTAAAATACATTAATATGTGCTTAATGTGCACACTCTCAGCTGTAATTTAAGAGTATTTGCGTCCAAATCAGGTGAAGGGTTTAGGAATTACAGCTCTTTAATGTGTAGCTGTCTCTTTTTCAGGGGCTCATAAGTCATTGGACAGTTGCCTCTAAAGCTATTTCTTGAGCTGACAGATCTACTTTCTAGAGAGTGTTCTGCTCTAAGGTGGATGTTGTGAAGGGGTTTTTCGTCTTTTTTTTTTTTATCCAGCCTCAGGATAGTCTGGTTCACTTCCATTCAGAGACTATAATGTTGTGGTTTCACAGCAACATTTTTCAAATACATATGTAACACCTGGAATCAAGTCCAGACCTTTTACCTGCTCAGTTTATGATACATGGGAAAAGCCCATGCAGCCCTTGAAGCAACTGTCCAATTACTTTTGAGCCCCTGAAAAAGAGGCAGTTACACATTAAAGTTTATTGTAATTGTAATCTAAACCCTTTGACCGATTTGGACATGAAAACTCTCAAATTAAAGCACAGGGTCTGCACATTAAGCTCTTATTAATTACATTAAAACAGTCAGTGTCCAAATACTTTTGGACCTAACTATATGTGAAATCCTGCCCATGCTATAGTGAAGTCCTTCAATAGATTATGTTATGGCTGCAGTCTGGTTCTCTTGACAGAAAGCAGAGAAACTGTATTCAGAAGTCTGTCTCATATTTGGAGGACCTAGTGGCCTTGAGCTGCACTATTTTTCCTAAGAACACAAAATTATATGTTTGAGATTTTGGACTCCAGCGCCAGTGAGAAGGAATCTGCTTTTGGACACCACAAGACAAGCTCCTCTTGAAGTCAGCAGGATGGGAAACACTTTTATTATTGCAAATCTAAAAGTACAGTCAAATTAGAGAGACAGAAGTCAAAGTTTTATTGGATTGCTCTTTAACATGCAGTCTGCATAACCTCACATTTTCCATCAGCATTATCCGTGAGATATGTGCTGGTGTAAAAGGACACAGAGATTTGCAACTACAGGATTCAAAGACTGAGTGTAGAGCCCTGCGTTATTTTTACTATGCCGACATGTAAAAGAAAATATTATAAGTGAGCTTATTTGATGCTCTGAATGCCACAGTAAAGCCACGCTCCACCACAAAGCTCCCCGACTGCATGAAGTCCAAATGCTCTGAAACATAATTAAGATCGTATTACACATGAGGATTACAGCGGTCAGTGCTGAAGGGCCACTCTGGTAATGACAGTCACTAACCAACAGTTACAATAACCACTCCACATCTCATATTCCTCTTATTATTATTATTATTATTATTATTATTATTATTATTATTATTCATTCATTCATCTTCTTTTGCTTATTCCCATTAGGGGTCACGGGTGACTGGAGCCTGTCCCAGTAACTTTGGGTCTTAGGCAGGGTACACCCTGGACAGGGGCCAGCTTGTGGCAGGGCTGACACAGAGACGAACACAGACAGACAACCATTCAGTCTCACATTCATTCACTAGGGGCAATTTAGAGTCACCAGTTCACCTAACACATGCATGTCATTGGACGATGGAAGGAAGCTGGAGAGAGCCCACAGTAACATGGGGAGGACATGCAGACTCCACCCAGAGAGTGGGTTCGATCCCCGAACCCATGATCTCACCACTACTACTACTACTACTACTACTACTACTACTACTACTACTACTACTACTACTACTAATACGACTACTACTACTATTATTATTATTATTATTATTATTATTATTATATTTAAAAGCTTGTGAACAGCTATGGTAGCCCTTCAGGGGCATGCTGTTGGTCATGAAAAAAACCTGTAAAAACTAGGTCTGATTGGTGACTTGACCTGAAAAGAAAATGATATTTTCATAAGCATGTCTAAATGTCTCTCCTCTCAAAACAGCCCTTTTAATAAATAAATAATAATTTATTTATATGATGCTTTTCAGGACACAGTCAAAAATAAGAACAACAATAAAAAGGCAATTAAACATTACACATGAAGCACATTAAACATTAAAAGCCGTTCTGAATAGGTGAATATTAAGCAGGCTTTTGAAGGTGGGGAGGTCTGGGAGTGAATCCCTGAAGCTGGCAGTAGGGATGGAGAAGGCTGTGTCACCCAGGCTGACTGCACATATTTTCAAGAGGCACTTCAACATTTTGCACAAAGGACCAGGTTTATCAAAGGTGTGCGTGCACGCTAAATGAATAAGATGTGCTAAAAGTAAAAACCCAGGAGCAGCTAAGGTTAGTGTCTCTCACAGGAGATAAATGAGTGTAGCGCAGATTTTGTTCTGTTGACTCAGTGAATCTGTAAAAAAAGGTGTTCTCGCCAGAACACACAAAATTCAGGGCATAGAAAATGCAAATGAAATTACTTTGCAGTAAGGGTGCTCCGATCGATCGGTCGAGATCGGTGATCAGCCGATTATGGCTAAAAATAGAGTGATCGGTGATCGGTAAAATGGGCCGATCAGAAGGGCCGATCAAATTACAACAAACACGTGAGGCTCTTACATCTACTGTCCTGCAACTCCGGTTTGATTAAACAGCAGTAGCGTTATTCTAGCAGTGTTTTTAAGTTAAGCCCGGGTTATAACAAACACAAACCTGCCCTGGAGCTGCTGCTTTATGTCCCTGCTTTGTCCCCGCCTGCTCTTGGAGCGCATGGGACAGAACCGAGGCGCAGCAGTGTGTGTATTTGCAAACGCCAATGTAAATAGAGCTACAGCTAACCCGCTAACATTTAGGTTAAAAGCATTAAGAAAGTTCAGAGTCTGCCTGTGTCTTGTTAACTGTGCGTTTTGTGGCTTAAACTGTGCCAAATGGCTGCTAATGGAAAGAGAAAGTAAAAATGCAGCCCATGTGTCCGTGTGTCTGGGAAGAGCACCTTTCATCGTTGTCTTCTATGCTCTCTTGTGCATGATTTCTTCGGTCAGACGTTGTCAAAACTGGCAGCAGGAGTTGTCTGCTCTTTAGTCCACTGTGTTTCAACCTGGTTTGGCTGCGCGTTACGCGGACACAGGCGCTGCACCCGCAGACTCGCATTAAAGGAACCAATTAAGAACAGCAGATTTTTACATCAGCGGAGCATTCAAACAAAGCCACAGACACTGGGCACACATTAAAGACCAATAATGCAACAAAACCTCTTCTAAAACAAAAATAAGTAGAATTTTGTTGTACTTTTACATTTACAAAGGCTACAGTATTTTTCAAGTGGAACTAATAATTTTTCATTTTATTTTATTTATTTATATGGGACAGCGTGTATTAATGAACAGCAGCTAGTGCCGGAAATACACCGGATTATAGCTCAGAGCTAATTTCCATCTGTAGTCCCCACTCACTCACTCACATTCACACCGGCTTCCTGGTGTTCCCCAGCGGTCTCCCATCCAGATACTGACCAGGCCCTACCCTGCTTAGCTTCTGAGGTCTGACGGGATCAGGCATCCACAAGGCAGTAACAGCCTGCATACATTACATTACTACATTGAAGACCATGTGATCGGTATCGGCCATGATCGGTATCGGCCGATCACAGCAAAGGCTGATCCGTGATCAGCCTCAAAAATCCTGATCGGAGCACCCTTACTTTGCAGTCACTGTTTGATTTATCACAACTACAGGAGCTAAATCTGTGTAAAAATTTAGCACAAAGCAGGTGCAAAAGTTTTGCAGAGGAAAGAGTGCAGCTTTTTTTTTTTTTTTTTGCCCAGATGGGCCATTGGAAAGAAGGTATAATGCTTTAAAAGAGCTCCTTTACAAAGATACAACAATTATTTGTTGATCTGAAGCTGGAGGAAAGAAAGAGACACCCTTTACCTGAAACAATTTTTTCTAGATCCTCACTCATATCCCACTGAAGTGCAGCCTTTACAGCTCCTGTTTCTGGGCTTTTGTGAAGATTAAGCCGTCTGTAAACGCTGCGTACAGGCTTCGTGATGACAGTGTCAGTCCTGTTGTGTTTATCCCATTGCCTCACCATGCTCAATGCGATGCTTGACTGACAGCCTGCTGTGGCTCAAGGCTGTGCTGCTGTGTGGATAGAGTGGAGGACATTGAAAATATTTTTAATTGTTATTTTTTCATTTGATCACCATCAGCATGGCATAGAGGCTACTCAATACATTTTGTTTGAAGAATTGTTTGAAGAATTACTGACTCTGACAAACAGTGAATAGACTTTCCTCTCCCTCCAATGTCTCACACAGAGGGAAAATAAGTCACGTGACTCTGGTCAGTGGCAGAATTGCATGTGACATGAAACAAGGACAGACTAGGCAAAGTCAATTAAAAAAAGTAAAATGCAATGAAATGATTTTCCCTCAAAGACAGTGAACATATTGAGTCTACTACAGTCAGCATAGTCCTGAAATAAGGTTGGACTCTCAGATTGACTTTTGTGTTACATTACTGTAGGAAAAGATGCAGTAGGAGCTGAGCAGCATTGTTCCCTTTATTTCTATATTCCATGCTCACCCAAAATTCTTATTCACATATCAGATTTGTGGCAGTAATTACTTGCCCAGTTTCACTGAGTGTAACTCCTTTAAGCACTCGAGACACAAGTAGTTTCCTCTAACTGATGAATTTATTTTACACTTGACAAAATGCACAAATCCACCGTGAAAACTAAAGAAAAGCACAGACGAATAACAATTAGCTAACAGAAAATAAGGACAAATGACGAATATAAACAGTTGTAGTAACTTAAAAACAAACTAACATACCTCGTTGGCTGTGTGCTTTTTTAAAAGGAATTATGCGTGTTTCTCTTCTCTTTCTTGCACTTATTTTCTTCTTTTTGTACCTGTCGATGTGTGTCTGTAAACCATGCCCTTTATTGGATCCGCTTCTTCCAATTACTTTTTACTTTAACAGCACACAAACACATTTCAACACTACAGCGCCCTCTCTGGTGAAACTTAAAATCACACATAATGAAACAAATGGGCTACGCATACAGTAGATGAACACAACAGAAATGTGACAGTTACACTGATTATATCACACGCAACACGCCCACAAATAGCAAACGCTATTTTTTAGGCTGCACTTGCAGTTTCGCATCAGACTTTGAAGACATTTGATTATAACTAATTTTCTGGCAATCCATGGCCTGCTGAAAATAAACCCACACACACCAGCATCTGCTCTAATCTGAACCTAATCTGAGAAATTAACTTGAAGTAAAGTCTGAAGGTGAATTGCAGCTCTGTTGTTGATTAGGCTCCATCTGTCAAAAGAGCACAGTCTAACTTCTCTGTGATTGGTCCACAGTCGGAGAGCCAGAGCAGATTTGAGTTTAGATCACAGATGATCAGCATGATGTCTATGGAAGCAAACTTTTCTCATCACATTTTGAATTTTAAATGCTTTGAACTTCTACTATTTAATTTTTCAACACTGAAATAGGAATCTGAATTTTTTTGTCACTGAAATTTCAGTATCTAATTTTCACTGTATTTTTTTAGTGTTACAAATTTCAGAATAAAAAATTAGCCTTTAAAAAATTTGCTTCATGTATTTTCAAGTCCTCAAATTCGATTGGCCAAATAGAGTCATAATACGCCATCGAAAGATTTGCATGAAACGTCCGTGTAACTTGTCCCATTCATACCTGAAGCACTAGTTACCATTCACATGCACATGTGCAAACAGATAAGTTATCAGCAAGGTTTTTTGTTATTCATTGTGTTTTAACTTATAAGCTGTACTCGATTTTAACAAGCAAGACAATAAATATACATTGCTGAAAATATCATAAATATATGCTTCCATTTTTTTAAAGGTGAATTTTTTGTTTTGAAATTGTTCTCGCTTAAAAAATACAGTGAAAATTAGATACTGAAATTTTAGTGACTGAAATTAAGAGACAAAAACATTCAGACTTTTATTTCAGTGTTAAAAAATTCAGTGGTAGAAATTCAAAAGCATTTAAAATTCAAAATGTGATGACACAAGTTTGCTTCCTTAGATGTCCAGCATGAATTGGTCATCCTTGTTTTATGATGTACATGTTATACTGTGTGGAAATAATCCAGTGACTCATGGATATAGGGCCACTTTCACTACTCTAGCCTGGACACCAGGTGCTGCTGCAGTCAAAGGTCCAGGCTCTTAGAGTTACACTGTATGTGTCGGGGAGGGGGAGTGGGGGGGGGGGGGGGGGGGGGGGCAACATCATCTGACACACTCTGTAAAGCTCGGGCCAAGGGGATTATCTCATATCTAATAGCATCACACTGCCCGCTCCTTTTTACAGACCAGGCCAGGTGCATGAGGAGAAGGCTGCCCTAAAAATACCCAGTGAATCTTTGTGTGAGAGCAGACACTTGGACTGCTTCTGAGGGCAGCCTCTTGTCTTCCACATTTACAAAAGTGCATTTCAAGGAGTAGTACAATATTTTGGAAAAAATGGGGTCAGTGGGAGGGATGGGCACTTGTCCCCAGCTACTGCAGCTGGAAAACACTTTCAGTCTGGAGAAGCAGACGGGAGCAATGCTGCACATGCTGTGTCTGTTAACCTAGGTCCCCTTAGAATAGGTTGCGTTCATGTACAGGGGAGATACTATTTTTCAAAGAAATATTCAAACAGAATATCCATAAATGTTGAACCTGATCATTTTTGTTTGCAACTGGGTACACAACCACACCATAATAATCTGGTGGCTTAATGCTGCATCTACTGACAGCAATCACACCTGTGTGTTTGAATAATAGCACCACTTTTTGACATTTCATTTTAGGTCATTTGTCCTGACAGATAAGACTTGAACTTTGTGCCATTTTTTTGTTTTATGTGGATAGGCCCAGTAACTGCAGAAATATTAACCATAAACAACATCAAGACACCTGCATTTTAAATCTTCAGCAGCTGATTCTACCATAGAATTCTAACCTGCCTCCAGCTTAATCTATAGGACCTTTAGAATTTTATGACATCACTTGAACACAACCAAGGTTCTATCTGCATTCTGAGTAGTTTTAGGTCTAAACTTTTTAACATAAAAATAGCTAAACTGATGGGAATTAAAGTTTCAAAATCTTTGAAACTTTAGAAGAGTAATTTTCAGAAACTGGTCTTTTACAAATAGAACCTTCTAATTCTGAGAACCCTAAATTCAGTTGGAATTAAAAGGTTCTATCTCACAGAACATAATAGGGGCCAGTCAAGATACACTTTTCAAACAATGGCTTCTACAAATAACCTACTATTATTTATTCAGTTATTCCTTTTGGATTATTTATGTTTTATGTTTATTTAATCACAACATATCTCTGGGATTCAGAATCTTATTTACAAGGCAGACCTGACCAAGGTAGCAGCCAGTTGCATTAAAAGTTCCCTACACAAACACTTCCTTCCTCTGCTCAGCTGCTCTGCACAGTGCACAATACAGACAGGAGCAATCATGTTCATTTATTTCATGGATTCCTAGAGGGTTGAATGAGCACTTGTCTCATTTTTGTCTTCACCATATTCAATGTGTTTTACTGATAATGATTTTTTAACAGGCCAAATGAAAGACTACCTATCATCTCTACATATACTCAAGTGCTTATGAGGGAACCTTATGGATTTCCTTTCAGATGCTAAAATCACCTTGTAACTGGCAGCGAGCTTTGGAGAAGACCATAATTTGGGAGTGTATTTATTCTCAGCTGTGTAGTTTGTGTCTGATGTGTATGGTACTGATAAATATTTTTGACACGTTATGGTAAATCAATTGTATGACACCAGTATAGTTTCTAAGATCTTTTTGTTAACTGTATGTAAATAGGTGAATATGTAAATGACACCAGTATTTTTTTTTTTTTTCTTTGTTGATTGTATTTTTGCACAGTTGTCAATACTCATGTTGTAATTTTGTAAAGGAGGTAGGAGAACAAAAGTTTCCACTTCATCCTGGGGCAGCAGTAGCTCAGACGTTAGAGATCCCCGTCCACAAACCCAAAGGTTGCAGCGGTGCGATCCTTGCCACTGGCATCGCATACTGTCGTTGTGTCTTTGGGCAAGACACTTTACCCACCTTGTCTGTATGAATGTGTCAGTGTGACTGTGTTTGGTGGTGGTCAGAGGGGCTGTAGGCACAAAATGGCAGCCACGCTTCTGTCAGTCTGCCTCAGGGCAGCTGTTGCTACAGAAGTAGCTCACCACCACCTCTGTGTGACTGAGGAGAGAAGGAATAATGCACCAAACTGTAAAGTGACCGTAGTAACTGTAGAGTGCCTAGAAAAGTTCTGTACTAATGCATTATTATTATTATTATTATTATTATTATTATTATTATTATTATTATTATTATCCCACTCCTTTTGAGCATTGTTAAAAAAATAATAATTTATTGTGTCAGCAAATCCTCACATAGTATCTGCTCAAATAAAAAAATAAAATGAAATGAAACTACAGTATCATCAGCATTAATGTATTTTTGCTCGAATGTCTTTACACAAGTTATTTATAAAAATACAAACCAACAGGCCCTCGAATGACTCCCTGAGGGACACCTTTAGTTATGTCAGGAAACACACCATCTTTAAAGATCATTTTGGGACCAGTGTGCAGCCTCTGGCGGAAATAGATTTCATTTGTCAGTAGGAGTCTGTGGTCAAAATGTCATTCAGACAGTGTTTATTGTAAAGGCTGTGTTAAAGTCTTTATACCTAAGTGTGTAATGTACTGGCATACAGTGTATTGGTGTCTCCTCATGTCTTTTAGGTGTAGCTCTCCATTGTAAAAGTCAAGAATCCCATCTCCTGAGACATGACTCCGGTCTGGATGCTCCCGTCACGGTCAAATGCCGCATAAACAGTTTACAGGAAGGATATGAGATCCATTATCAGGTAAACACGCTCCTACTGCTGTGGAAGCTGTGCGCACCAAAACCACCGACACCAGCACAGAGGCAACCCAACAAGTCTGCTCCTACAGTTCAGCTGCCTGGTCTATGCGTAAAAGAAGACGCGCAGAAAACAACTGGCCCAAACGAGATTTTTTCCTCTGCTCTATCAGATTTTGCTGTGATCTCCATGCCCGTCACATCCCATATAAAGGCGTAACAAACGTCTAAACTTTTGCGCGCAGCGAATGGCACTCAGAGCAGCCACACACGCCTACTCCCAAAAAAGTCTTGCATGTCCAAAGGAATCCGGCAGCCCCCCTTATTCCCAAGTTCATATTTGACAGGGCGCAGAGGAGCAGAGCTCGCACTCCAGCTTTGCGCTCAGTTCAGCACAGACGCCCCTTGCCCCTTGTTTTTTCACTGTTTTTTTACTCGGTGCCCTCTCAATAAGCAGCCATGGATGCCATCAAGAAGAAGATGCAAATGCTCAAGCTCGACAAGGAGAACGCCTTGGACAGAGCTGAGCAGGCCGAGTCAGACAAGAAAGCAGCGGAGGACAGGAGCAAACAGGTCGGCCACTTGTTCTCTTCTGGAGCGCATGAATATGGATTAACTCAGTGCGCGGATAATTCCAAAGGGACGCTATTAAGTCGAACCCAAGCTTTATGGGTTTTGGATCGAAGTAACCCCGTGATTATTTAGCCATCGTGACTTAGCCTAAGTATTATGATACAACTATGTGTTTAGCTGTAACTAGAATGTATCTTAGATGTAACTACATGAGTTAGTACTGTGTATGCAGTAATGTTATTACTTGATTCTGCACGTGTGTTCACAATATTAATGGTGTTTTAATTGCATGTGTAGTTAGAGGATGAGATAAGAGAGATGGAAAAGAAATTGCGCGTAACCGAAGACGAACGAGACAAAGTGTTTGAGGAGTTCCAAACGGCGGAGGAAAAGCTGCTGACCGCTGAGGAAGTCGCCACCAAGGTATCTCCTCAGCACGCGCATGAACTTCGCTAACCTCTCCCTTTTCCCTCTTTTTTCTCCTGTCCTGCTGCTGTCCTGCTGCTGTCCTCTCCGCCCTGTCCACCCGTGCGTCCTTGTGCGCAACGGTTCACCCTGCGCCTCCTCACCTTTCTCCTCGCTCCTGCTGCCACCTTTCACCTCTGCCAACGCGCAACCACATCACCGCCGCAGCTCGAGGACGACCTGGTAGCTTTGCAGAAGAAGCTCAAGGGAACTGAGGATGAGCTGGACAAGTACTCCGAGGCGCTTAAGGACGCCCAGGAGAAACTTGAGCTGGCTGAGAAGAAAGCCACTGATGTGAGTATCAAAAAAAGTCCTGCTGCAGCACGCTTTCACACACATCCTTCCCCTTTTCCCTCACTAAGTGGCACACAGCATCCAAATGTCTCCGAAAACCCCTTTCCCCTTTAGAATAAAAAGTCTGCCAGGCTTGCCATTTATTACATCAACTAGGGTACTGCATGAGGTGTAGGCTATTTGAAGGCCTTTGGACTAAATGAAAACGAAAAATACCTTGCTTCATCTAATAATATTAAATTAGAGTGACAACTTGAACCGTTACCAAGTCTAAAAGTTCCGAATGTACATAGTATTTGACATATATAGTCGTCTATATAAAAACGATTTATATTTATCCTAATAGCTGTGTCATTCTTAAGCCTATTTATTTAAAGTCGCTGATACTTAAAAGGAAGTTCCTTTGGGGTCATAATGTAGTTGCTCTGAGCGCGTAATAAGGAGTAGACATACGCACAGCCTCCTCAGACTCGCACGCTGAGGCGGACTGGATAAATATAGTTCACTGCTTTATATGGTCAAGACAGGCTCACATCTGCAGCCTGCGGACTTCGTTTACCACAAAAAAAAAAAAAAAAAAAGAAAAGAAAAATTCCAGCAACGGCCGCAATGACGTTTTTAACCCTTTTCCCTTTCATCCTATAAACATGTATGACAGCCGTCTGAAAGTATGTGAAGAATTTAGACAGAGGTATTTAAAGGTCGTCGTCTAAATGTTTTTCAAGACTGAGCGTGGTGTTGAAAGTGAGAGTGATGGTCGAGGTCATGAGCGCAAGTGTTTGGTCAGAGGAAGCTGTGGACTGCGGACGGCTCCTGGGGAGGAAGTCCTGTGTGAAGTGTATTTTAAACCACAAAACAGGATTAAAAGTGGATTTTCTTTTAGTCGAACCACAACCTGAATGATATTCACAAAGGATATGATAACTAGGCTATTTAGGAAACGTTCAACTATAATTACAAGTCTGAAATATTGTACGGTGAGAGTAGTCGTTATATTAGTTTGAAAAGATACTGCCCACAGTCAACCAGCAGAGGGCCCCAGCGTCCTTTAGTGTCACCATTTTGAAACATAATATTCTAGTAGGCAATATCACACATAGAGCTAGAATAGAACACTAAAGTGGACACTCTAAGAATGAACTGCAGTAACTGACTCCAGAACTAAATAAAAAGGGAGCTGCACTTGCTTTCACCATATTCTTTTAATTTATTTTGTTAATTTGCTTACTTTTTTATATTTTTGTTTGATCTAATGTCTAGTCTCAGTTAGTGTACTTGTTTCAGCACAGAGACATTTTGCACTATTCCAAATTCCGGTTTCCAACTTGGTCCTTTTATTTGACGGTTTACCTTAAATTAATTATTAAAACTATTATTTTTATTTGATATTTCACTACTACCTACAGTAGACCTTTAGTAGGCTGGTCTAAAGTAGGCTTTAAACCAGAGTTTCCCAACCAGGGGTACACAAGCACTTTACAGGGGGTACTTGGAATTATTTAAATTTTTTTCCCCAGATGATAAGAAAATATTTTTTTAATATTTTTACACTGAAACTTCTGACAGAAGAGCTCATTATTAATTGAACATTATTTTTGTTACATATTGTTTATTTAAATTATTTTATTTGTTTTATGATGGGTTTAAATGTTTATATTTGTATTTATATACTTTTTATTTGTATTAATTTATATTTTAGTTTATTTTGAACAGAAAATATATACTAAAATAAGTAAATGTAATAGAGGTTTTATATTGTTGTATTTGGTTTTTATTATTTTAAAAGGCAGATTATTATTTTTTTATTTATTTTGAATTTGAGTTGGAAAAAAATACTGGAGAATTAGTATTTAGAATTAAGTAAGCTTTAACATTAAGTATAATATCTTCGTACAAAACACGGACGTTTTATATTAGCACTTTTTGAAGAATCAACACGTGGCCACAGAGTGAGGAGGTGCTCAAGACAAAAAGCTTGGGAACCAGTGCTTTAGACTATACAGCCCACTCTGTACAAGTGTGTACCTCCCACAGCCGACCAGCAGAGGTCCCTGTCGCTCTGTTGGCCCTCTCTAAGGATGTTGTTGATCACTGAATGGGTGTGTTCCTTTAACTAAAGCAGTATTGTACCAGTATTTCAACTTTAATTTCTTAAAATACCACTGATACGTTTAGCTCCGCAGTGCAGTCCCTTGCGCCACCGCGCGCTTAACCTGTTTGCGGTCAGCCTTGGTGCTACTTCCTGGACAAAATGCAATGAGTGCGTTTCCAGGTCTTAGCGCGCTCTACTGCTGCTCGCCTCCTGCAGCCTTCAGCACACTCACGGACGTCATTTTGCGCCTTGTCATTTTCTCACAAATTGTGCTGGAGCTAGTACTGTAATAGGGTTTTCTTACTAGCATCTGGTGGTAGTAGTAGTTGTCGTAGTAGAAGATGGCCGGGGCTACATCACTGGAGGCGGTGAAACGAAAAATTAAATCGTTACAAGAGCAAGCAGACTGCGCTGAGGAGAGAGCCGAGCGATTACAGAAGGAACTGCTCGTGGAGAGGAAAGCAAGAGAACAAGTAAGCAATGTTTTAGTGCGCCACGGCTAAAATAACACATCCTCTTTGTGACCGCGTCCGTTTGTTCTTCTGTCTTGAATTGTTTGAACTGGCGCACAGTGAAGTAGCGGGATTTCTCTTCTCTCGCTGCTGCAGGGCTGTAGCTGAGCTCTCTCTTGGCCCAAACGCAGCGCATCGGTTCTCCACGAAGTTCAGTTTTGGATCTGATAGTTTTCCCGTAGAGCTTGGTAACGTTAGGCCGCTGGTCAAAGTCCAAGCAGACTTTATCCATTCCGTCTTTGCGTACCCTATAGCAGCCTCATTTGGGGTACATTTCACTTAATTAGGAACATATTCACCTGCTTTCAGTAGGCTATTTATATCTCTTGGAGCACGCCATCTGTGCATTTGAATATTGTCTGAAAGCAGGAAGTCACTGCAACATTTCTTAGGTGCCACTGTGAGCTCTGACTTGCCCTTATAAGGACAAGCCGTGAGACTTTCTCCTCTGTGCTAAGATGCCAAGAGGAAGGCAAATAAATCAGGCTTTACAGCACAGTCGGACTTGACCTCTCTCTAACAGTTAGGTCAGAATTATCAGAATTATTCACCAGAGCAGCTCGCACTGCCTCTCTCTGGGTGCATTATCAGTAAGTTCCGCGTCAGGCGTCATGACTGCAGGTGCACTTTGGTCCACAGTGTTCACACTTTAACTAGCGCTACAGAAAACACACCTGAGTGAGCCAACCTTCACATAACTACAGAGCATTTAATGGGGTTATGCAATACTACAGAAAACATTTGAATAGCTATGTAAATCTAGCCACTGCGGGTCACAAGCCAGTGTACTCTTTGTGCCAGTCCCAACCCAGGGTAAATGAAGAGGGCTGTGCCCAATGTTAACATGCAAATCACTATACACTGGGAGACAGGTGCTATCATGACTCCTGAAAGGAAAGAAGAATCTGTAAAAAATGGTGGCTAGTGTTTTACTTAGGGCTCCCAGACTCAGGGCCCCAGGTTACAGAGTTTTGTTATTAAAAGATCTTATACATTTAGAATATTGCATATGTCATTTAGTATTATTAAATTCTGAATGCACCCAGTACAATGTCCAGTTTTTGGAACAGACTACTCCTGCAAAAGTAATGCCAGTATTGTTCTAAATGGGTACATATTAACCACTGGGTCATTTAGGGTTTTTCAAATGTATTTTTTGCTCTCATTTTGGCATTTCTTATGCCAGGGTGATGATATTTGACAAAGATGTTCATTAATAAATACATTTATGAATTTCAGTCTCACAACTGAAAAAAACTGAATTTTCAGTCACGGAAAAATGAGTTTTTTTGTCTGGACAAAAAAACTCGCATTCTTTTTCTTGAAGCTCTTTTCGGTCCCATATTGACTTGCATTAAAATCACTTATTTTCATTCTACTGCCGTTGCTATACAGAAATGTTAAATCATGTTAATTCCTGTGTAACCCTGTCAGTCAGAGGTTAAAAAATACACAAACATTGTGGGAAATAATTTCCTTATAATTCCCATAATATAACATTGACTGTAGTACCAGCCCTTTTAGGGCTTTAAAAAGTAGAACGTGTGTTTCCACCCTTTTTTGTGTGATTTTCTGCCCTGTTTTTGGGATGGCACAAAAAGTAAAAATGTATTAAATCAGCGTTAGGGCTAATCAGAGACCTATCAGGGGCCAGTAATCCCTGCACAAACAATATGTGGGAATTAAGTGAACAAACTGGCTTTTAGAGGGTTGAAAATATGAAAATGAATTGACTTTTGCTATGTGGGATGAAGACAGAGGTTAGTGACAAAAACTAAAAACAAAAAAGTTTTTTTTTTTTCATGATTTATATTTTTAAATGTGACCCAGTGACCTAGAAGGGCCTAAAGAGGAAGAACGTGATTTTTTTAAAGGAGGGCCTGAGGATTAAACTATGAAAAGTGGTTATATGATCAACATTAAAAAAGCCTAACACATTTGCAAAGTTCCTATATTGAAGATGAATATTCTTATTCTTTCATTTGGGCACCTAATATTTGTCATGTATTGATTTGCCTTAGCTATACTGTATTTGCTCCAGGATGCACCTTTCACAGGTTTAAGGGGACCTCAAGGGGGTTTGTCTGTTCCCATAGCAGTAGATACAGTTGCACCTGTGTCCTAATGCATCCTCTCCCACAGGCCGAGGCTGATGTGGCTTCCCTGAACAGACGTATCCAGCTGGTTGAGGAGGAGTTGGATCGTGCTCAGGAGCGTCTGGCTACCGCTCTGACCAAGCTGGAGGAGGCTGAGAAGGCTGCAGATGAGAGCGAGAGGTTGGTTTATACTGGCCTCTTTGTGTTTCCCAAACTCTGAGACACAGCGGATAAATGGGCCAGTGTGTGGACATGGCTTTTTAACCCATGAAAGAAATGCAACAAATAATTCTGCCAATAGATAACTTGGACTAAATACTAATAGGTCTGACTTAAAAGATGTTCGATGGGCAGTTCAAATAAATCTAAAATATCTAATAAGTGAAATTGTACATATTATACAGTTTTCTCAATTAGAACTATAACATTACTATAGAATTTTTATATCCCGCAACATAAATGTGTTTGCAATCATTATGCCTACAAAGTCCTTAACTGAACTACTATTCTATTTCTTTTTCATTTCTACACAAAGAATTTGTTAATTTAAATGCAATGGATTCTCACTTTGCTAGGAAAGTCAGTGGGTTTGACTGACCAGAGTAGCTTCCAACTGTGACCGAACGAGAGACCTACCTACTCTTTTATTGTAGGTGTGATGGAAAAAACAACTTATTTATTAAGCTGGATTATTTCTGTCATTGTGAGCTTAAGGTTTTCGGACCTGGTGTGCCTGCCCGTTTACTGCGTTTTGAGAGGAAATCCGTTCTTACAGCATTACTCTTTCTGTTCTTTACCACAGAGGCATGAAGGTCATTGAGAACAGGGCCATGAAGGATGAGGAGAAAATGGAGATCCAGGAGATCCAGCTGAAAGAGGCCAAGCATATCGCAGAGGAGGCCGACCGCAAATATGAGGAGGCCAGTGTTTCAGCTTCTGCTACACTCCTCTCACACCTTCATCACTCATGTCACCTCACTCTCACCCCTCCAGCACCAGCACATGTCACCTCACTCTCACCCCTCCAGCACCAGCACATGTCACCTCACTCTCGCCCCTCCAGCACCAGCACATGTCACCTCACTCTCGCCCCTCCAGCACCAGCACACACATCACATCACATCACACATTCTTCAAGGTTAGATACTGTTTTCTATGGTCTAACATTCTGTTGTACTGCTCCTACAGGTGGCCCGTAAGCTGGTCATTATTGAGGGTGACCTGGAGCGCACAGAAGAGCGTGCAGAGCTTTCAGAAAGGTACCACCATCACCACACTCACATGCTGGCATGCTCACTAAAGCTCCCGGAGCAGACTCATCTTGTTTCCGTTGGACCAGTGTTGTGTTCTTACTGTATGTGCTGGTTATTTGCATGCTATTCATGGTTTGAATTATTTTGGCTTGCACGTGTACGCCACACCCTACTAACAGACGAGCACGGATACTTGAAGAAGAGCTGAGAGGTTTGGAGCAAAGCTCGAAATCACTAAACAACACAGCCCTGCAGGTACATGTGCATACAGTAGCTTGGGTAATCACTGGCTCTCCCTTGTTACTGACCTCGCTGCTGCTTGTCTTGCTTGCTTTTTTCATTTAAGGCTCATCATGGTAGATTTCTCACACCTGTAACATAGCATGGACTGTGCATAAATACTACCCCCACCCACTCCAGTCATGTCATTATAATACTTTAGACTGAAGATTGATGAATTATTCCTTAATCATTATAAGGTTCTTGACGTGTATCTTATTCTGTCGCAGTGGTTCTCAATCGGTCTGATTGTGGTACCCAGTTTTACCCCGATCATTATTTTGACCCAATTTTTTTTTTTTTTATTCATTCACTACTACCTTTATGGCACTTGTATTCCAAAATGGCTTCACTATTTTTGTAATTTAACTAATATTACTAATATAAAAGATGCACATTAAAATTATTTTCAGCCTGCCCATGATGCACTTTGGGGTCTTGACCAATTGGGAACCACAGCTCTAGAGAACTTAGTGTTTTTGCATTTGTATGTGTGGTCCTGTTTTTGACTGAAGGTAGTTTCATCCATCTTAATGAATACATTTTATTTTTATAAAAAGAATTAGTGTTGCCCCCTAACTGCATCTGGAATGATGCATTTTGGAAATGTAACCAATCAAAGAAACAAAGCATTGCATAATGCCACCCCATTTTAGATAAAGGGTTATGACTGAACATGGCTTAAATGAGAAAGGTTCCAGACACTTTAATGGATTTGAAAATTAATGGATCTCCTGCTGTCCAGGTTAATCATTGTTGCCAAGTACAAAGTCAAACTAAATCCCACTTTTTCAAATTTGTGTAGAAACCAGAGCGAGGCTCATGATTTAACTGAACGACATATTTATATCATGTGATTCCAGCACATCCCTGCTCTGTTGGGTCCTCTGACTCACTTTGGGTTCACTCCTTTTCTAATAATTTGTTTCCCTTGTGACATTTTCCTTCTATTTTTTCTCATTTGCTCTCTATCCTAATTTCCTAAAACCCCAGCAAATGCGCTGAACTTGAGGAAGAGTTGAAAACTGTGACCAACAATCTGAAGTCACTGGAAGCCCAGGCCGAGAAGGTAAGTGCCACTTTTGGGCCTTGTGCATGCTGTCAGAGCTGGGGGTTTCAGGGGAGCCAAGTTCTTACTCTTTCACATCATGCCACTCTAAATACTGGCTTTTATACGTGATTGATTACATGGCATCATATGTTTCTTCATCCAACAGTACTCACAGAAGGAGGACAAATACGAGGAGGAGATCAAAGTCCTGACTGACAAGCTGAAGGAGGTAACGTCGCATGTGCATAGATGTGTCATTTCATCCACTGACCCTCTTGGATTTACCTACTTCGGACTTGGTGTAATCAGTATCCATATAGCCATTAGCATATAGCAGCAAACATTTTAGTATTGTACACCATTAAAAAACAAAACAAATCCAGAAGTCATTTGTGTCTGCAAGGTAATGTCTCAAAGGGTACAGTCACAGCCCAGGCCTGGAACACCTCTGAAGTTTGTTCAGATAAAGCAAGCGCACTGTGGCTGGGAAGGAACGCCTCAGGACAAGCATGTGCACACGCACGGCTTTCCTTTTCTCTGTTGGTGAATAAATACCTTATTCAACACCAAAACAATACAACTGGTTTTCACACTCACCTTTCTGATGAGAGAGTACCCATCATATCATGCTGAAGTCTTCTTATCCAAGAGTGAGACCATGTCTTACAAAAAGGCTAGATATTAATTACAATAAGTGTGAAGCAAACCCAGGAGAGTGGATTCCACATGAAATGACCCAGATGATTCTATCATAAATCTATATGACCTTTGACCCTGTCATACTCATCAATGTCTATGACTGCCACAGGCTGAGACTCGTGCAGAGTTCTCTGAGAGATCAGTAGCCAAGCTCGAGAAGACCATCGACGACCTGGAAGGTAATATTTTTCACTCTCATATTTTCTTATTTAAATATGATTTATTGTACTGAGGTAGGTGATCAGTGCTGTATATACCTTTTTTTCTGATTGGTTGTTTGTTTTGCTGTCCCATATTCTGATTGGTTGTATCTCTATCCAATTGCATTCAGAGGTAGTTTATTCTGTGTACAGCACATTGTTTCCTCTTCCTAATTTCTATATGAACCTTGGG
Organism: Bostrychus sinensis; assembly: GCA_020698575.1. Lineage (NCBI taxonomy): Eukaryota > Metazoa > Chordata > Actinopteri > Gobiiformes > Eleotridae > Bostrychus > Bostrychus sinensis. Next base: position 35,452,061 of record CM036251.1, read on the forward strand.
AGAGTTGTAGTTGTTTTCAACTCTTCTAAACCAATAGAATTTAGTTGCAGGTCAAAAACGCCTCTTTAAAGCTAAAGCTGAATTACCACCAGGTCATATTTTGTGTCTTTCTCATTTCTCACTTTGTTTTCCCTTCTTACTTATGCCTTTCCTCCACTCATCTGGTCACTTCACTTCCTTCTTCCAACACTCCCCCTCTCTGCTCATCCTTAGACGAGTTGTATTCTCAGAAATTGAAGTACAAGGCCATCAGCGAGGAGCTGGACCACGCCCTCAACGACATGACCTCTATGTAACTTTCCACCTGCCGTTTCTGCCTGTCCTCCTCTTCTTCCTCCAACATTTTGTCCTTCACTCACCTTTCCTCCAAGCGCCATGTGCCCGTTCTGTGCATCCATCACGGCTATGACATCAATCTAATTATATTATTGTCTTATACAGTTCATTTTAGTCTTAAATGAACTCTTGTGTGGTTCTACACTTTCATTAGTTGTCAAATGTAATACTATTCACAATGATATTGTTTGAAGAGTATCATTGCTGGTTCACAATATTAGAGGGATGCTGTATTGTGCATGAACAAAACAAGAGAATTGTAAGATGCATGGATTTTTTAAACAGTTATCACCTTAAATCACCAGACATTTAGATGTTCATTTAAATACTAAAGATATAAATGTAAATCTATAAAGATAATAAAGCATTTGGGATGGTTTAGGATCAGCATTTGAACGAGCCCTTTTCCTGACTGTTACCTTTCCTTTAACTAATCTGGTCTCCTTCTGCTCAGAAGAAAGGCCTTTTTTCTGTCTCAAAGATTACAGTTACATTCTTGTTTTATTCTCTCAAACATTGTCTATGGAGTTTATTAAATGAGGACTAAGCCAGATGTATTGATACCTGCCTGTTCCCACCTATAATTTGCACTCATCTCGGTTTGTCTCCCAGTGCGTTACCATCATGCATCGTGCTCTATAAACGTGTGCAGTGATTCTGGTGCTTTGTGGTACATAGAGTGCCTCTCAGTTCTCAGGATTTGCCTCCTCAAAGACTCAGCTCCTTGATTTTTCAGCTGTTGGCCCCGCTCATAGAGGGGAGAGGCTCGAAGGAAACAGCATCTCTCTGTCTTTTTTCTGTGGGCAGGGCTAACAGCTGAGGAATCGAGGAGTTGAGGCTTTGAGGAGGTAAATCCAGAGAACTGAGGCACGCCCCAAGTTTGAGTATCCTCCAGTCAGGCGCTGCAGTCCCTTCACTCTACTTTTCTCTCCTCACAGATAAACTGTTTACCCCTCCTCAAAGGCGCCTCCTGTTGGCCGAGCGGTGTCTGTCCGCTCTCTCCAGTCCTTCCTTCCAGTCTAATCTATTTTCATGTCATCCTTATATCAACATCACTTGCCTCCCTTCTCATGTACAGACTTCGAGAAACGATCTGCGTTGTGTAAAAAATAAAAAACATCCTTTCTCTGTATTCTGTATCCTCTTACTCTGTCGTTTATTTTCTTTGCATTCTATTTATTTTCTAGTTGCTTTTAATAAATCTTTATTTGCCTCTTTTTCTTTGTGCATCTCAACAAGCTTTACTTTCCTCTGTGTAGTTTTAGACAGGTAGGAAGTGTTCATGTTCTTCTAACAGATCAGATCTAAATGGCTGCAGGTATGTGACTAAAAGCATTAGTTCAGAGGAGGAAGTGGCAGTTGAAGTACTGTTGGATTTTCCAGGAAGTAGAGTTGTAGGTTGGAGCAGTTTTGAAGTCTTACTGAGTGAAGTTTGGTTGATGTAAGAATGAGAAGGAATTGATTGAGATGTCTTCCAAAGTATGGTGTTAAATACTTGTATTATATTTAAATAAATATACCAGCACATCATTGTTAAGTGTGTTTATTAAAGCTAACAGTAGAAGCAGAAGTTGAGCCACATCCTTTACATGCTGAACAATGATGAAGTAAGTAGATACTCCTTTAGGTCGCATGTAGTTATTTCTATTTCAGTGCGATTTGGTGGCAAAAAGGGGGTTTGCAACTCCTGTTTTTTTAGGAGAATGTAAACAGCTATGGTAGCCCTGCAGGGACATTTGAAGGTCTTTGAATAAAAAGAAAAAACTGTAGTAATAGGCAAAACAAGACTGCATGTAGTTTTAAATGTCCCAAAAAATAATAATCTAAATCAAACTTGGCACACAGTCGAGGTTCGGACAGATCTCGGTGTAAAATGATGTCAGTTACATTATTACAGAAATCATTTCCACAGACTTTTTCTGGAAGTAGGTTTCCATTTTGCTCCTTTTCCTCTGATTTCCTGTTCCTTTTCTGTTTTTTCTTCTTGCTTTCTGACTGCCAAGATCGCCTCCACCATCAAGCGGAGAAAAGCTGTGTCCTCATGAGGGAACTCAGCCTGGCCTTGAATGAGGACTAGATTTGTACACGTTTATAGTGATTCTCAGCACAACTCAGTATACATGTTTATAGTGCTCCTCAGTGTTACTTCAGTGTACATGTTTGTAGTGCTCCTCAGTGTTACTTCAGTGTACATGTTTGCCCCTCAGTGTTACTTCAGTGTACATGTTTGTAGTGCTCCTCAGCGCTTCAGTGTACATGTTTATACTTCTCCTCAGTGGCGCATCACTGTAAATGTTTGCTCCTCAGCGCCGCTTCAGAGGCCATGTTTATAATGCACCTCAGCTGCGCTTCAGTATAGAGGTCGATTTTTGCCTTTTAGTGCCGATTGGTCAGGCACATGTCCAGGCAACCATGTGACTAAAAGACCCCAGCTTCCACAACCATCTTGTAGCAGTTAAGGGTTTTACTCTGCAGTTCATTAAATGAATTTAATTTAATTAATTTAAACCCCCAAAATGCTTTAGCAGAGCCTGAAAAGCTGAAAACGGCAATAAAAGATTTTGCTCATATCTCTGGCATAGAACAAAAAAATTGAAAACCATTTTGTAGCTCTCCCTAAGCCACAATGGCAGGCCTGCAGATCTGTGAGATTTGGCCTTAAAATACTTTGTGAAGTCTTGAGAAACAGCTCAGCGCTTCACTGTACATGTTTGCTCCCCAGCGCCGCTTCACTGTATATGTTCATAGTGATCCTCAGTGTACATGTTTATAGTGCTCCTCAGCACTGCTTCAGTGTACATGATGTGGGTCGTTACTGTTGGAGTGACTGATGGTGGGGCATTCAAATCTAATTACAGTCAGGGACTGTTCCTATATTGTCCAGTAACTTGCGAGTAATTCTTAGATAGTATGTTTATGTTGTGTGTGTGTATGATGATGTAGCCTGCTCACTACCAGCTACAGTGGCTCTGAGGTGCAACATCAACATTGTTTTTGTCCACTAGAAAAATATAAGCAGCTATAGATTTTAAAAAAAATTTTTTTATTGTTAGCGGGCATACAGCACAAATGCTCATGTACATCATGTCAGCGCAGGGGGCGGATTATCCTCATTGTGTGTTAAAGTTGTGAGTGGTGACGGGGGTCTGGCTGCAGACTGACGCTGTACCAGCACCAAATGAGCTGAAACAGGGGTAGAGGTATTATTGTGCCATTAAACCTGGGACAGAGGCAGAACGACACAAGGCGTAATACAGTATTGATAATAAAGTTATATAATATGTGTAATATGTAAGTATCTCCCTCTGCTTTTATTTTTCTAGTGGACAAAAACAACTTTGATGCTCCTTTTTTAATATAGGCATTTATTTATTTATTTTTTTTATTATTTGAGGGATGGGTTTATTTTTAAGGCAAGATATTAAAAAAAAATCTTGCTTGCTTTTGTTTTTGATGTTGCACCTCAGGGCCACCATAACCAGCTAACCAGTTTGTATTGTTTGTTGTGTGAGATTAAAATGTCTTTTTGATTTCATGTTCTAACAGAAAAACTGTCCCAAGCTAAAGAAGAGCACCTCAACATGCAACAGATGCTGGACCAGACTCTAATGGAGCTGAATAATCTGTGAAGTGGCTTTGGCTCAGTGTCTCTGCACCTTGCTTTAGTGTGAAACCTCTTCTGGTACGGTGCTGATGGTGAGAACAAACACCATCCTGCCTTCAGCAGAACCCAAGGAGCCAAAAGACCACAGGAAACTCGTTTCTTTGATAAAACAAACTGAGAAACACATTTTTTTTTATTTAGTGAAGTTTTGCAGTCTTTTGAAACAACCTTTTTCATTTAGTGGAACGACCTCGTGCTGCCTTTTTTGCTGAAGTTAGTACATCCCATTCTCTCTCTGCTCACACCAAAGCATGAAATCAGTCACTTTTGTTCTCAAAAACCTGAACCTAGTCATTCTGCACCACCTGCGTACTGCTTCTTAACTGATGGCCTTCTTATTGACAGGGCGGTCAGTGTGTATACTGGTGCTACTGTGTCCCCAACAGTGACTGAAAATGCAAACGCAGCGCAGTATATTGGGCCAAAAATCTGTTCTTTAAAACTGATTCAGTCAACTGATTTTGTTAAAATATGTAGTGTTGGTATTTGTAGAAGTTTCTAATTTCTATGTACAAATTATAAAAATAAATAAAGGCACATTTTCAAGGTTTTCTTTGTTTACTGTACTAACTCTGGCCCGCAGCCGTGGCACAGGAGGGACATTCATTTGACTTTCACTTTGACACTGAAAGGACAAGAACATTGCTCTGTGTATTATGTATCACACTGTATGACTGTATGAGTTAGTATTCAAGCCATAACCAGTATTAGATAATATTTCATAATTCTATGCTGAAAGGTAGATCTGATATAGACCTAAAACTAGATGAATATTCAAGCCTAGTGGTAATGTGCCAAATAATGACACTGAAAAAGTTTTAAATGATAAGTCCTTTGCTGCAGAGAGTCTGATAAATTAACAACTGACACTGGAATAGCTTATCCTTTAGGGAGGACCAAAGCTGGCAAATCAATAAATTAATAAATAAATACTTTTACTGACAAATAATTATTTAAACAGGAAATGCAAAATAGAGAGAGAGAGAGAGAGAGTCCTGTGTAAGTAATTATTTGTCAATAAGTAATTTAATAATTGTTTTAGTTCTCCATAGTCCTTTGCAGTTTTTTGACATTACTTTTTGGTTAGTAATTATTATTTATCAAACATTTCTCACTACATAGATACCAGAGTGTCCCCAGAGAAAAAGAGTTTGACGCCAGTGTTCACATTTCATATTTTTAGGATTCTGTTGTGCTAAATAAGCCAAGCCTGACTCAGCCCCTACTTTACCGCTAGATGGCTCGGTTTGGATTTATTCTTCTCCAGTTCTCGAGCTGACCCTGGATTTGATTGGTCTGGTAACCCGGAAGTGTATTAAGATGTAGTTTTTAGAACGGTACAGGAGGAGGCGCACCCACAGGAGGGTCCTGTAGTAGCCTACCATGTCCCGGGTGATCCGTCCAGCCCGAGTCTGTCTGAGGTGTCCCGTGCCTTCTGCTCAGCCTCAGCGGCACCAGCAGCTCGTGCACAGGGTATTTATCCACCAGCAAAGAAGTTATGTCGGAGAGTGCAGTGTTTCCAGAAACAGGGCAAAGTCCAAACTGTGGCTGTGTGGGCTCGGGCTCGGGGTCGGGGCAGGGGTAGCTTTAGCAGTGGGACTGAAATCCCGCAACGGCTCGGCGGACTGTCCAGACCACCACAGCAGCGGAACAGATGCCGCGCGGTACAGAAGAGCGGTGGAGGTGAGCCGGGAGCTGCTGGAGCGCATCAAGGTGGGAGAGGAGGTAGGGCCCCCGGACCCCTGTGCAGTGTGGTGGATGGGCTCCTCACGTGTGTGTGTGTGTGTGTCCAGGCGGAGGTCGCTGCCCCGGGGCTGGTGGTGGGGGTCTCTGTGGATGGTGTCCCGGTCTGGTGTGAAGGTGGGTGTCTGTCTGGTCACACACGCACAAGTTTAGTCTCTACAGTAAGAGACGAGTAAAGCGTAGAGTTTAACTTCATTTTCTTTATGAAATACTATGCAACGTTTGAATTCAAAATTCGAAGTCTAGGGACATCTATTATGTTTTTTTCAGGCTCTTTGAAATATATGTTGACATGTTTGTATCAACATTTTCACGTTTTATAACTTAAAGGTACTATGATATCATTATGAGCAGTATAAATTATTTCATACTTCCTAAAAATGACTCACGTGTCCCCAGATATGATGGAAATATGTTTACATCAAATATTAATTTTACTGATAATTGGAACAGCCTTTTTTATTCACAATTAAAAATGGAAAAAAAAAGAATGTTTTAATAAGTACTCTGCTGGTGGCATAAAGATACAGGTGAAGATACCAGCAGAGGGCAGCAGAGTGTTCTGGTCTTTTGTACATAATCAAATAATCCACTGGCGCAGGTTTGTGCAGCTGCACTTCTGTCAGTCTACCCCAGGGGAAACTGTGGCTACAAAACGTAGCTCTCCACCGACTATGGAGCGAATGAAATACCCCTTCCCTTCTGTGTAAAGGGCTTTGGGTGACTTGTGTCATAGGTAAAGCACGATATAAATACCATTCCCATTCCCATAAAGGCACTGGATGACTGGAGAGTGACAGCTGCTGCCCTGTGCTACAGTGCAGTGAGTGATGTAAACTGCTGGCATAATGAGACTGGTCAATCACAGTAAATGGTGAGAAATTGTGGATGCTAAGAAGTTTTTTTAGTCCATAAATGTGTGCTACACTTCTCAAGCTTTCTCAAGTTTTTTGATGACTAGTGACCTCATATTCACAGATCTCTGATCATACATAGGGCATTGAAATAATACGTACATTTATTCAAAACTTAACTGGAAGCGCCATTTTACTAATAAGTGCAACATATTTCTCACAATATCTTTGCTAAGTGTGGTGTTATAAAAGCAACATAAAAATTTTTGTTGCCGATTTTTGGTCAGGCACATGTCCGGACAATCACTGAAGGACCGTAGTTTTTGTGTCCGTGCAGTTCATGCTACAGCAGCACTGTTGACTGTAGAAGGTGCTCAGGACGAGTGAGGGAGATCTCTCAAACAAGGCTGAGGCAAGGCCTATTGTTTTGAAAGAAATAAAGTAAGACTTTATCTTTTTTTTCTCACCAAACCTGCGTACGTCACGCTGATTTAACTTATAATGTCTGTTTGAGAGAAAATGTAAATGCCCAGACACTTTAGGCTATGTTCGAGCACTTTTGTATGCAACCTGCAGCATTAGCTTTAATTGCTAGCTTAGCATCAGGTAGGAACGGTCCACTGTAAAATAATGTTAACCTCGTTAACTTGTTAAAATGCTGCATAAAAGAAACATTTGGTAAAACGGGGAAAAGGTGGTGGCTTCATAATCATAGTTGAGGTTCATTTTTTTCCAGCTAATACATTAACATGGAGCAGTGCGCCTCAGGTACCGCGGTATAAAAACCTTTTGCCTGCACATGTGAGTCCATGTTTTTCTGCATTTTAAAGTGATGTTTTTATGTTTCTTTACATTTTATAAGCAACATGAAAACAACTGACTATATTAAACCATTTTTATTCATAAAATTAGTAAAATCGGCCCTCCATATTGGCCTCAAAAATCGGCATTGCTTAGCGGCCATTGGCTGCTCTGGATTTTAAAAATCGGCATTGGCATCGGTCTTAAAAAATCCCATATCGGTCGACCTCTAATTTGTATCCATATCATCTAAAATGCATGGGAAAGCCTGAACCAAAGTTCAATTACTCTTTAAGTCAATTTTAAAGGTTCATAAATTAGTTATTAATTTCGCTTTTATTCAGAGAGTTTATGTGGAGGTCATACATCAGTCTTATCTTCATTTTGAGTCTAGAAAAATGACCTTCTGACTTTTGGCTGCAGACTTGTTACTTCCTGTGCCTTAGCTGAATCATAGCCCCACTTCCTTTTTCTCCAGGCTGAATCCTTTTGGCTGTTTAGTGCAGAGCTCTGCCTGATCTGTGCCTCTGCAGTAATCAGTGGTTCAGTGTTTAACTCTGAGTTGACAGAAAAAGTGTAACCAGCTTCACACAACACACTGGCCCTATTTAACAAAGCAGGTTGAACCAGGTTGAGTTTCAAAACACACACCTTGTAGAGCAATGTAAATGCTTTCAATAGTGTCCTCGAGCCTGACACAATGATGACCTGCATGTGTTGTTTATCACTGTTTTGTTGGTTTATGTATGAAACTTTAGATTGTATTTGCTGCCCATCTTGACCAAGAATTTCTGGCAGAAGAAATATTGTATTTCAGTGGGACTCTCCAGGTTGAATAAAGGTTAAAGGTCCTATATTATACTTTTTCAGTCCTTTTGAAATCACGTTGGACTCCTTTACATTAGTATTTCAGGTTTCATAACTTAAAATAATGTATCTATGGAAAATCTCTTTTTTTCGGGAGCTGTTACTTTCAATTGGCAGAGAATGCTTGGATTAGGTGTCTGTCGCCCCCTGCTGGCAACGGTGGGGAATGGACAGAGCATAAAATTCAACCTGATGCCAACAGATAGATAAATGAACTGACTGCTTTGTAGTGGTGGCAACTTAAGCGAAGAACAAGTCTATGGGCTTTGGGCTTAATGGTCTATGGGCTTTAGAAACACGCAGGAGTATTTTCTGGTTTGTTATGTCTACCCTGGTGTTAAAAAATAGATACTTTACAAGTTCATTAAAAATAGTTTAACAGATTTTGATGGCAGCAACGCATCTTAAAGGAGAGCCATGTTTACCATGACTGTAGCTACAGTCTGTAAATGCTTGCTGAGGGACATTCGTACGCTTCTCTGTGAAGCTATTGTGATGGATGTGGTTTAGCATTGTCTGGCTCAAATATGCAATGGTTCATTTGCTCGGAAACCTCTATAATTTTCAGCATTGATGGTGTCTTTCCTGATGGGTAAGCTGACAACAGCTGTAGGCACAGCCCCATACCTTTTTAAGATTTGTACTGTACACTATTAAATAGTTCAGATTTGAACATTTGAAATGAGCTTCGCCCCAGAGAAGACAATGTTTCTGGATCATATTCACACATGGTTCTTCATTGCATGATACAGCGGTAACTTTTGTGGTAACTGCGTTCACAGACACTGACTTCTGAAAGTGTTTCTGATCCAGGCTGTGATCTCCAGTACAGAGAGAGAGTTTTTCCTGTATTCGATAGTGACCTTCAACATTGTCTGTTGTCTCTTCATGGAGGTTTCTCCAGGGATATATATAGTGGAATTTTCTAAACCATTGCAATTTTCTTTTTACACTGTTCCAACCTCTTGGTGGCCCTTAATGGTGCTAGGAGCAGTATATATATATTTGTATATTTCATACAAATGACACACGTGTCCCCAGATATGATGTAAACATGTTTAAATCAAATATTAGTTTTACTGATAACAATGGTACAGCTGATTTATTCACAAAAGATATATTTTATATAATGGCAAAGTTGTTTATGTTTACATTTTTTGTTTTGGTTCTAAAACTGTATCGCTGATTGTCCAATCAGAAAAAAGGGAAAGACTGGTAACCCACAGACCACTGTTTTGATTTAGACTTCAGTACTGTTTTCAAACCAGTACATGTGCATGCTGCTTACAGTACCTTTAAGTTCTTTCTGATTTGCAGGGCTGGGTTATGCAGATGTGGAGAACCGTGTGCCCTGTACTGCAGACACAGTGATGCGCATCGCCAGCATCAGTAAATCCCTCACATCTGCAGCTGCTGCTCGATTATGCGAGGAAGGCAAACTGGAGCTTGATGAGCCAGTCCAGAAATACGTCCCAGAGTTTCCCCAGAAACACTTTGAGGGACAAGAAGTGAGTGGCCTTAATGATCAAATATGGTAGCCTGGCCAGCCAGACCCATTCATTCTCACAGTAAACTAAAGTGGGTCTGGAACACCTCACCCTATTTCATTTCATTGGAGCAGCCAGTTGTTTTAAAAAGTGAATTCTGGTACTACCTCGTCTTATTCTTTGTTTATCTGCCTTCAGACATAGTTTAATCTGCTTTTGTTCTGCTCCTAGAAATTCTAATTATAGAAAGGAAAAAACAGAATGGTTAGTCAGGCTACAACTTTGAACCTCTGATTAAAATCTGCAGACTTACGTGACTACTGTTATTTTGACAGGTGACAATAACCTCACGGATGCTCCTCTCACATTTAAGTGGGATCCGACACTACGAGAAGGACGCAAACAAAGTGAGAGAGGACAGAGAGAAAGCGAAGTGCCTTTTAAAACCACCGGGAAGAGAGCAGGCAGAGGAGAAAAAAAACAGCTCAGAGCGGAAAGGCTCAGGGGGCCCGGCACAGAGGAAGACCGAGTTTGAGCAGGAGGAGTACTACCTCAAGGACCGGTTCCACAGTGTCATACAGGCTTTGGACCTCTTCAAGGATGATCCTCTCATTTTTAAACCAGGTAAATCTATTTTTAAGATGTAAATGGCCAAAAACCAAGTAAATAAACAACATATAATCCATCAAAGAAAGAACAGCTTAGAAGAAGCTATGCCCAGTGCATTTCATTCAAATATTTAACCAGAATTAATAAATGATTATGAATAGTTGTTGAATGTATTTGATTTATTGTGTAGCTCTAAACTGTGGTAAATTAGGCCAGGGAGTTAGCTCACAATTCTTTTGGCCTTTTGAATTATCAATTGTACCTATTTAATTATTTAAATTTAATGAATTAGTAGAATTTAATGTTTGAAATCTATGTATAAAGCACACCAGAAAACCTTAAGAAACCAACATTCAAAACAGATTTATAAAAAGAGAAAGCACTTATATTTTAAAATCAACTGAGGTTTAAAAAAAAAAAAAAAACAGATTCAGAACAGTGACAATGGAAAGGTGTATTTCTATCAAAGGTCTCAGTTTATGGAACAGTCTTGACCGTGAAGTCAAGAAATCTAAATCTCTGAATGTATTTAAAAAAGTCAATTAGTGTATGGTGAAAATGTATGAGACTGCAGAGTAGTAGCTTCTATTATGTTATAGTATGTGTTATGTCATGAAATAGGAAAGTGGCTGTGTTACAGCTTTATGAGTTGATCATAAATGTTAAATTGTGAATAGGGGGCAGATACTATTATTTTTATACTTCCTTCTGCTCCTTTTCATTTATGATATTTTATGTAAATGTTAAATTGTTATTCTTGGTTTTAAATTAATGAAATAAACAATGAAATGAAAAAAAAAAAAATTATAAAGAGTTTGGGAGCCCCTAATTTAGAGAAGTCCAAAGCTCTGGACATGTCAACATCTGGGGCTAATTTAAAATCAAAGACTGAACCAGGACTAAACCTGAAGCTGGACATAGTCAGGCTTTATTTGGGTGAGCTGGTTTCTCAAAGCCTGACCCTCAACTCAGAGATAACCAGTATAACCAGACTGTTATCAACAGTCTTTGTGAAGCCAGGGGTTTGATCTAATGGCTCTAAAAGCAGACTTTGTTTGGATGCATTACTGTCAGAAGGAACCACAATGTCAGTACAGTACAAGTCTTTCTTTGTTTGGAATTTGGTGCTATAGCAATACTGATCCATTTGCCATCTGTTACTGACTGTCCACAGGCACCACTTACCTGTACTCCACCCACGCCTTCACCTTGCTCAGTGCTGTCATAGAAAGAGCAGCTGCTCAGCAATTCCTGGATTACATGAGGGCCATGTTCCGTGAACTGGGCATGCTCAACACTGTGCCGGAGCAAAATGAGCCCATTATTTATCACCGTTCCAGGTAACAGCGCAACTCTGATGAACTGATGTGCGTAGACATTACAAGACCAAACAGTTATGTTTTGTAAAAATATAATGTTTTTATTATTTTCAACAATGTGACACCAAAAAATAGCAGCCAGACACCAGTAAATCTGTAACAGAGCAGATCACATGACAATGTTTGCATTTGACCTTGTCTCTACACTGTGCTCCGCTCCCAGCTCTGTCTCTGGACCCTGCCTCTCTTAGCAGTTGGAGATTTCAAAGAGATTTGTTTTCCATAAAAGAGTGAGATGAATCTCATTTTAAACAAAACCATCATCATTCAGATTAAAGCTGAACCTGGTTTTCCCGTTGGTGTCCTGTGTGTGGTTACCGCCAACCCCACCACTTACTTCCCCTGACAGCCATTATTCAACAGGCAGTCAGAACGTCCCTTATGTGCCTGCAGATTAAAACCCTTAATAATACAGCCCATATGACATTATAAAGTTAAATTGTTTTCACTGATGATTCCTTTTACAATTTACTGTTAGATGATTACATAGGTTTCCTCAAATACAAGGGGTAAATTAAAATGTGTAGTTCCCTTTATAGGACTCAGATCAGATAGTAATGTCAGGAGGACTTTACAAAATGTCTCACTCGAAGAAAACCAAAGAAGTGTTTGTGTGATACACTTTACTTGAATTTGTCTAAAGAATATACAGTCCTCCTTTTCAAACAGATTATAGATAAATCTTAAACCTTTGGAACACTACTCATTAAATGTTCTAATGTTTAGAATCTGTATTATCAGAGTGAACAACAATGCCCTGCCAGGCCTTGGGTGTCCACAGCATAAATATATTAAATTTATCCACCTGTTTAATGAGTTTCAAAATTAATCCATCTGAAAAACCTAACTAATCTTAACTAATATAAGTGATTAGAACATTCCCATTAAAGCCAAAAACTTGCACCAGTTGCAACACATATCCATTACTGTTGTACTGCCACATTATTGCTCTGAGCAGTACCAGATTGATTTAAGCTAGTTTGTGAATCTATGGAGAATACAGCTGCTGTGTGAGCTAAAAAGAGCATACCTAAATGTTTGTAAGCGCATGACTGTCTAAAGCTTTCCAGAAAGGCCCCAACATTCTCATCTATTAATGTTCTAAAGAAGTCCTATAGCTTATATTATTAGGGGCCTGATTTTGCATTTAAAGTATATCATTAGGTTTTTCCTCAACTACAGAAAAAGTAAGCTATGTTTCTTTGCAGGTTTTACCACCTTAACAAGAAAGGCCGTGTCATAAACTGCCCGTATGTGGACAACTCCTATAAGTGGGCCGGAGGTGGCTTCCTTTCTACTGCCGGGGACATGCTCCTGTTTGGAAGTGCCCTTCTTTATAGCTACCAGATTGCACAACTGAAGGACACTGAAGGGCTGCTTCCCGGCTTCCTCAAACCCCACACTGCTCTGGAACTATGGGCTCCTGTGGAGAAGACGGAAGGCAATTGGGATAAGGATGGACTTTATGCTCAGGCCTGGTTAGTGGTGGAGAAACTGCAGAAATATGGTCAGTGCAGGAAGCGCAGGCATTATGTTTCACACACAGGGGGCGCTGTTGGAGCTAGCAGTGTCATCTTGGTGTTACCAGCTGAAAATATTGATCAGTGCAAAGGGAAGAATGTGCACTTACCTCAAGGAGTGGTGGTCACCATCATCATGAACATGCAGTCTGTGGGTCTGAACACAACAGCCCTGGCAATCGCTCACCAGTTTGACAAAGCCAGAAACCTTCAGGAATGAGCTGTTCACGGGACTCTTTCTGTCTCTTATGTGTCAGATGGAGTCAGCATCTACGCCCCACTGATGCTGACTGAGTACTCCTGCTTCTCTCTCCATCCAAAGACATGAATGTATAGGTGTATATTGTCCATAGTGAATGACTGTGTAAGTGGCCAGTGCCTCTGTCTTAGCTCTGTGAAGAAACTGCCCAGTTGTCCAGCAGGACGTACCTGCCTCATGCCACAAACGGCCCCATGTGGCCTCTAAAGGTTTATGAGCTATAGATTTACAATTTTTAATCAAGTGTGTCATTTTTATAGTAGTGGTGTAACCAGTGGTGGAATGTAACAAAGTAAAAGTACTTTACTTAAGTACAATCTTCATGTATCTGGACTTTACGTGAGTACATTTTATAAGGAGTACTTTACCTTTACTTTTCTACATTTTAGAGCAAGAATCTGTACTTCAAACCTACTCAGAAATGTAGTGGAGTAAAACTACAAAGTATTTTGAGTTTTGTTTAAAATTGTGTGTTTTTGTTGTGCCCTCAGTGTAGGCACACAGTACTCCAATATAAAAGATGCAATAAAGTAGTACTCCTTTAGAAACATCAGAATAATAAAGAAGACCTCACCGACACATTCAGTCTCTTCTGCTGCAGCAGATTGTTCTTTTCATCTGGAATCACATTACCACATTGAGTTGTCAAGTTTGTGCGAAATACTTTTACTTTTTTACTCACAAGTACATTTAGAAGTAAGTACTTTTATACTTTCACTTGAGTAGAAGTTTTAAGGTGTTACCTTTACTTGAGTAAATGTTTGCTCCTTTATCTGTACTTTTACGTCAATAAAGACATTGAGTACCTCTTCCACCACTGGGTGTTAACCTACTGTAGCTGCTGTGTACATTTTAGCAATAAACCAGTCTTCTACATTTAAAGAAACACTTGACTAGGTGCCTTTTTGCCACCAGGTGGAGGCAGCAGCTACAGTATCAACTCCAGATTATGTGTACATTTGTGCATTTTTAGATCAATAAAAATATTTGCACTGGCGCATAGATAGAAAGAGTGAGATTTTACTAAAACTCAGGCTAACAATGTTTCTACTCTAGACCTTCATCAGGAATTCTTCCAAAATGTCATTCATGGTGGTGTGCAACAATAAAAGGAATAATATTATAACAGGACATAAAAGGATGTAATTTAAAACAAATGAAAATGGTACATGCAGAAGGTGGTCCAGTAACTTCAGCCCCTGATGGGAATAAGAGGAACAAGGTGAATGAAAGTGGTACAGTTGGAAGGCTTTCTCAGGGCTGCCCCAAGGTATTAAAAAGTATTAAAATGGTGTTAAATTTGATGTTGTCAAATTCAAGGCCTTAAAAGTATTACTGGTATTACAGACAGGGGATTGGATCTGAGCTCAGTGCTGATCAGAAACGTAACGCACGACACAAACTGTCTGACTTCAGTACAGGTGTATTTCCCCTCCTCTCATTGCGGCCGTGCACTCTCGTTCACAATCCAGGCGAGGTGCAGTTCATCTGGAATGAGCCTAATGCAACAAGTGAACGAGCTAAAGCAACATGAGTGACCAAAAAGACACATTGCTAAATGAACAATTTTGCTTCAAATCATCACCAGACAGCAATATAGACAAAACAAAAGTTATGTGCAGTCTATGCAAGGATAAGTTCAGTTACCACTGGAGTAGCTCGTCCCTAACATATCATCCCAAAGCTAAGCACCCCAGAGCTTTTTTAGGTAAGTTTTGTGTATTTGTTGGTTGTACCTTATTTAGGCAAACTTTGTCAATTAAGACAAGTTAGGTGTCAAAGAGAATATTTATTTATTTTCTTTGCAAGTTTTGTTTCCATTGGACAAGTTTACAGTAAAGCATGTGAAGATTAATTCAAAATAAACTTTTTAAATTTTCAATTTTGTGTTTGTACGTGAATTCATAATACGATTAATTGTGATTAATAACTGGTTGTTATTAATCGCGATTAATTTTTTTCAGATTGGTGATTAATTTTTTTTTATCAATTCGGGGCCCTCGTTTTTTGTTTGTTTGCTTGTTTGTTTTTATGCTGCACTGGAGTTATTTCATTTGTATTGGGTAAGGCTGGGTACTGTCCAGATTTTTTTGATACAAGTTCTTAAACAATATCTAGTTTTTGATACTGGTACATGAGTGATACTTTTTCTGATGCCTATGGTGAACTAATTCATCTTCTATAATCATAAAACACAATAATATTGAGTAAAAGACCTTTTTTTTTTTTTTTTTTTTTTGGAGCAAATTCTTAGCGGTAAGTTAAAACCAGTAGTTTGTATGATTTATTCTGTGTTTTTTATTTGATTAATATAAAGGAACATTAAAGGTCCCACTAGGTACTGAAACTTGGTATCAAATAAAATAAAAAAATTCACCAGTAATATTGTAACTTTTCTTTTAATATCACAAAGGTATCATTTAACAATACCCAGCCCTGGTATTAGGCTTTTAAAATACCGTATAACCCTTTCATTGGTGTAAAATTCTAACTGATTATAGTTTTTTTTTTTGCCAGCAATCTTGGCATTACATTTCATTCTAAGTGGCAAAAAAAAGTCTTAAAAAGGTTTTAAATTGCAGCAGACAAAACCTGGAGCTACCCTGTTTCTGTAAACTTGGGAAGCCATATGCATCTGTCACATCCTGGGGTAATATTCCATGTGTGCTATATGTTATTGTGCACTGTGATGTGTATAATTCATCACAATATCACAGAGAGATACTCTGGTATGTGTAATGTTAAAGACCCACAGGGAAGATGGCTTACCTGACCTCTGTACTTATTGTGCCACATTATTTGAGTTGTGCTCTGTAAAACACTGGCTCTTCAAGAATTATGCTGCTCACATTGGCTCAGTGCATTATGACTTTGAGAGCAAACAAATGAGTGAAGTTTCCAGTCAATGAGTGGTGCTAAGAATGTAAGGAATGTCTGTGTCACAATTAGCAGAGGCAGACAGGACTTTAAAACACAGAGCTTCAATACCTTCTTCACTTTAACTTCCTGTAGCTCTGTTTTTGAGTTTCTAAAGACTGATGCATGTTGGGGATAAGCCAGTGTTTAACCACACTTTCAGGCGTGTGAATAATTATTTTGATGTGACAAACCCAAAACGTATTAGTGAGCTCATCCTGACCAGTCTTGTCTAGCTGAGTGTGTGTGCAGTGGTCATGGTTATTGCTAAAATTATAGTTTGGTTAAAGGCTGAGAAAACCATAATGCAGTGCTGATAGTTACACAGCCAAAGTGACATTCCACATAATGAAATATGTCCCACAGATGACACAGCCAGGTCACTAAGGCATTAAATATATTTACACAGTAACAAATATTTACTTACAGCAGTTATTCATAGGGTTATATTACAAAGATTACATTTTATACAGTTGCATAGAACATTTTAGCTTTGTAAATACATCTCAGGCAAAGCACATGTATTGAAATGTACCACGAGTAACAGAAGGACCAGCTTCACAGCACAGTGTGATTGGTGTCTCTAGCGTCAGGTGAAACAAAAACATGTGAGATACTTATCTGCCTATCAGTCCTCCATCTCTCTGAGTCATTATTACTACCGTTGTGGCTTTAATGCCATTCATAGCTGACATACAGCAGTTACTGAAGAGGAACACAGTCTGTGAAAGGCTTCACACCCTGGGTTTGACTTTCCAGTACTGCCGCTGCTCACTGTCCCGCTGCTCTTCCCTCCTGGCTTGTAGCCTCCTGCATGCAGACATGAGTGTGGTTAAAAGTCGTTCAATTAAATTGGCATTGTGTAACTTTAGTTCTCCTGGGTTCTATTTGGTAATCATGTACAGTGAGTACACCGTATGAGGCTCAAGGTGAGGTTAGGTAAGGTAATGGTAATGCACCCTGTTGTATGTGGTACATTACTCAACCAGTGTGGAGACTACAGTGAGTGTACTTAAACCAGGCGTGTTAGGCCTGGAGCGGGACAGGTCATTGTGATGGCTGCCTGCTTTTTTCAGACCACAAGACCACTGGGCTACAGAACAAGGGTCCAAAAAATCCCGGGTTAACATTAGGCCTGTAGTGAACCACAGAAATTGTTAAACTCAAGCAAAATAATTGACCAAAATTGACCAAAGGATATGTGAAGGACTTCTACAACATGTGACTTTACATTAATTAGGCAATAATACATTTACCAACAATGGTTGTAAAATGTATTCTTACCCAGTGGTGTAATGTATCATGTATCTGTACTTTACTTGAGTACATTTTACAGGAAGTATTTTTTACTTTAGTAAAAATCTGTACAATCTGTGCTTTTTACTCCACTACTTTTTTTAAATGGTTTGAAGTATTTTGAGTTTGTTTTAAAATCATTACTTTTTGCCGTGTTGTCATTGTAGCTACAGTACATAAGTATAAAAATGCAGTAAAGTAGTACTCATCAGAAAAACCTCACAGATTCAGTCTCCTCTGTTGCATCGTTAACCTATAGTTTTCAGCAGTTTTTCAGCAAAATCCTTCACATTTAACACATTCATTAGTTCTTGAATCTGTGTGAAATATTTTTACTTTTTTACTCACAAGTACATTTGAAAGTAAATACTTTTATACTTTTACCTAAGTAGAAATTTGCATGTGATGCATTTACTTTTACTTGGGTAAATTTTTGCTCTTTCATCTGTACTTTTACTTAAGTATAAAAATTGAGTATTTCTTCTACCACTGTTCTTACCTAAAATCATCTATGCTACCTTAAATCTAAAGAAAAAAGTAAGTTATCAATAATAAATAAAAAATAATAATAAATTAGTCCAGCTTTATTGATTGAACTAATTGACCAATAATGTTTTAGTCGACCAAGACCTCACTGACTGATCTATGAAGTGACCAGAGGCTGTCAGCCCAAGTCAACATGCTGGAACTAGACAGACACAGTCTCTCCAGGCTCACCTGCCCCGGGCTCCTGCTATGCTCCCTGTGCTCCCTATGACTCACTGTCCCGGTGTCGGCAGTTTCGGTGCGTGATTAGGTTCTGCCTAAAAATAACAGGGCGCTAATTGTTTTGGCAGATTTCTACACCCACAATATTCTCTGCTTTTAGCCAGTGGTGGACAAAGTACTCAACTTCATTACTTGAGTAAAAGTACAGATCCTCCTGGTCAAATATTATTCCAATACAAGTAAAAGTAGTAAAAATATTACTTGAGTTAAAGTGAAGTATGTGCTTTCAAAAATACTTTAAATACTAGAATTCAAAATACTTTTCTTCATAATGCATTTCAGATGAGTGCATTCAAGGATTTTGGATGGAATTTTGGCTACAATCAACTCAGATTTGCAGCTTCAAAGTATGAATAAAAGACGGGACTCATTTTAGTGTAATACTATAGAGTCTCCACCTTAGAGTGGACTAAAGCAGGTCTAACCCAAGTCTAAACTGAGATGAATCTATGGTAAATCAGAACAGTTCTGAACCAGTGTTAAGCCAAGTCTTAAAGTATTAATGACAATTAGTTACTGATTATTTTTAGGGTCTGTAAGTGACAAGTGACACACAAATGAGAAACTACATGAATACAGTCAGTTGTTTTTCAGTTTTAAGACAATTTGTTCAAAGAATTTACTTATGCCTTTGTAGAAACGTAGTGGAGTTAGGTATTCTATTTTTCTTTCAAATGTAGAGGATTAAAAGTAATAACTTTCCCCAAAAATTCCTACTCAAGTGAAGCACAGATTGTCAAAAACTCTACTTAAGTACAGTACACAAGTAAAGTTCCTTTGTTACTGTCCACCTCTGGTTTTAGCACACTAACAAGTAGCACATAGAACCTTGCTTTAGAAATGCTGGCATAACTTTGATATGTTTTTGAGACGTTGGTACTCACTTGTGTATGTAGTAGATAAAAACAGCCACTGCCAGTGCGATGAGGATGGCCACAATGACCACGGCTGCAATGAGCCCACCATTGTGTCCGATCTGAGCACTGGTGAACAGGCTCAGGGTCTCACACCTGCTGCCCGTGTACATGTTGTTACACCTACGGGGCGAGACCACAGATATCCACCTGGGTCAGTTCTACACCTGCAGCAGACCTTCTCTCAGGAGGATTAGTGTCATTTGGACCTAAGTACACTGTTCTTTGTGCACTCAACGGTTATTAGTATTTTTACATGTATGTGGTAATGCTAAGCTTTTTATAGCCACTGGCAAATTCCAAGCCCTGTTTTCTGATTATTTACCAAGTATCACTGAGCTGTCACAAGAGGCTAGGCAACGGCCCAGAGCTGAAGGTGGGCCCCCATGTAGTGAGTGCCTCTCAGTTCTTCTAAAAGGGCCCTATACTCTATTATGTGAAAAGTAAAACCATAAATTGTATCCAGGGCTACAGGGCGGACTCCTGGACCCCCCTGCCTTATATTGTCCTACATATTCACCTGTCTATTAGGCTACAATTCAGAATAGAAGGGAAAAGGAGAGCTTATATTACTACTTACTAAAACTTTATCCAATGCCCCTTATTACCATGTTTTTGGTTTGAGGTGGGATTTACAAAAAACTAAAACTCAAGCCTATTTAGGGTCTCAGTTGTCCCTCTTACCTAGGGCCCCTATAGTGTCTAAAAACTGCTCTGTATGTGATGACTAAAATGTTAAACTTAATTTTAAATGTATTTTAAACATTAATGCTTAAAACCCTGACCATTGCAATCTAATCTGAATGATCATGTACAGTATATGAACAAGTTACAGTAACTTACTGGCAACCAGCCGCTTACATATTACTGTAACTGCTAAGAGAGTAGTGAAAATAAGCTTTTTTGTGTAACTTACACGCAGGACAGTGTGTTCATAGTAGGTAATTTATAACATGTCCCTCCATTCATGCAGAAAGTGGCCTCCTGCCCACTGCAAGAATCTCCATGCTCTAGAAAGAATGACAGATACAGTAAGCAAAGGAAGTGAAAGTCAACACCGTCGATTCTAAGAAGTGTTTCTAACCTGCCATCATCTGGAGTGCTGCCGTCTTGTTACCTGAATAAGGCCAGTCAAAGTTAGTGACAGAAAAAAACATACTTAGCACAACATGTCACAACATGACAGAGCAGACTAGAATCACACAGCTCAAACCTATACAGCTGTAAATCAAAGTTGTCATAAAGCCTTTTCTACCATAAGAAAACATCAGAAAAATGATTTGAGACAGATCCTTACCAGCGTGTGAATGTGTGCAGGCTCTGGGGGTGACTCATAGTGACAACTGACTGATTTAGGACAGCTTTTTGTACGATCTGACGACTCGTGGGTGTGCTCCTCCCTGTCTTCAAAAATGTTGTGATAGCAGTTTGTTCACATTGTAAATGGGAATCTAAGCGACGTGAAACTGCCAACTGCCTGACTGCCGTTGCAGGTGTTCCCTTTCGGTGTGTGGGCAGTACACCCCCAGATTTTTACAGAAACTCAATGTATGTCTTCCTGATAGACAGTAGCAGGGGGCGATGGGGCCGGACAGGTGAGCTGAGGAGCTGCTCAGCGTGCCTTTGGTGAGGCAGAAGCATGGTATGCACAAAAGGCATGAATGGAATGGTGGGAACTGCTTCAGAAATCGAACAATAGAATACTTTCTTCCTAGTTATGAGCACTCGGGGCTCATAACCATTAGGCCACTTATCAGCCACATTTTTGGTTTTGTTTGCAACATAATTATTAGTCGCATTATGTCATACTGTAGCATTGAGTAATTCCAGGCCTTTGTGCTGTTTTAGGCGGTACTCCTGGGAACATGAGTTCATATTGGGTTTAACAGTGCTTTAGTAAAATTACACAAATTAGTGTAAACACACTTTCAAAAAAGGACACTGCACAAAATCTAAACTGAAAACAGTGATTTTCTATTTATTCAATGTACAGAATTTGTATGCTTGTACACTTTTAAAGCTCATTTTCATCTGTAGTGCCAGAGAGGGGAATAAATTGGATTAGACCGGACACATTTCAACAGAACATATCATATTAATCTAAATGCCCCCTAGTGGATGAATGTGGGAGTGAATGGTTGTCTGTGTGTGCCTGTGTGAGCCCTGAGACAACTGAGGCTCTATGTAGGCTGACATTTTGTTTTTTGTAAAACCCACTACAAACCATACTGGCTGTTTTTGAATGAAACATGTGTGATTTCCTGTATTCTGGTGCATTTTTGATGGTAAACAATACTTTAAGCCGGCTACAGTTTATGGTTTGACTTCTCTCCAAAAAAAAAAAAAATTGCATATCACTGCTTCATCATACTGTGTTTTAATTCAGTTCAACATTTTTCATAGACTGCACTTCTCTAATAAAAATTTAGCAAAGATGTATCCATTAATTCATCCTGAATGTCCAAGATGCAAAATGTCTGTATCTTTAGGGCATATTTTCTGGTCCTGTCATTGTTTGCTCAATTTTGGGTTATTTATATTTTCCCTTCCTTTCCATCTGTGGCAGAGAGTAGAAGTAAATCCTATTACTGCTGTTTTTGGTGTTATGCTGCCTGAGGAGGATGTAGCTCACAAAAAAGTGCAGTCGCCTTTGTTGGTACGGTGCTGTATCTTGCGCAACTGGAAGACCAAAGATCCACCCTCTGTCCAGCAATGCCTTCTAGAAGTCTTTTCTCTGCTAAAAATGAAAATAAATAAATACAATTTACACAAGTCTTCTAAAAAAATTTGAGGTTTGGTATCCATTTATGCAGTATGTGGAGGGCTTTCCACCCAAGCTGATCCGATGGCACTTTGAAATGATATAAGTGTTTGTTTTAAAGGTATGAAAACATCTGGCTGAATGCCTGTTTAGATTTGTGACAATGAATGTGGTTACT
Organism: Bostrychus sinensis; assembly: GCA_020698575.1. Taxonomy (NCBI): domain Eukaryota; kingdom Metazoa; phylum Chordata; class Actinopteri; order Gobiiformes; family Eleotridae; genus Bostrychus; species Bostrychus sinensis. Next base: position 35,474,413 of record CM036251.1, read on the forward strand.
CTTACATGTATGTATATTCAAATACTATTCACTTATTGTGTGAATTTGTGAGGTTTTTTTTTTTTTTTTTACAATGGTATTATCATTATTACTATTACTCTGTCTGTTTGTTTTACTTTTTTTTTTTTTACCTAGATGGGAGAAATAGGTGGGGATGGTAATGACTTTTCTGTCTCCAATTACATAAAAATTACATGAAATTGAAAAATTTGAAGAAAAAAAAAAGGCTTGGTTTAAAGAAGCCTTTCAGAAGGGCACAGTCTGTAAAATCAGTACTGCATGTATTGGATGCTCCTGATCTTCAGCTCCTTAAGTGGCACTGCATTAAAAATGGACATGTTTCTGTACTAGAGATCACTGCATGGATCAGGAACACTTCCAGAAGTTTCTGTCTGTATCACGTAAAGAGAAGATAATCCGGAAACACTGTGAGTCGAACGGTTCTTTGAATCCAAATGTGAAAAATACAAGCTTTACAACAAACAGGAATTTACAACAAAACTTCTTTTACCTCTTTGAGATGGGATTTCCAAAATAACATTGCACAGATGGGATTCAAGACTAACAGGCCTAACTTGAACTGTACTGCGTATTTCTGTATTATTTAAGTGTGCAGTGTAGATGTGGAATTAGAATCAAACAGAAAACTTCCTAATACTGTGTCCAAACAATCCACTGCTTTCGTCCCAACAGAAGAATAATATGGAAAGTCATTTCTAGTATTTAGTATAGAGTCTTACAGTTGGTTCTTCACACTCACATCATTTCTACACTCGCTAATAAGAGTCCTTGTCCTGCCTCCTTACTTAGAGTGACAAGATTTTTAGACCTAACTTGCTACTATTTTTTTTTCACTAATCACAGCACATTTGAGTAACAAAAAAGCTTCTGAAATTCATACAGTTTTATGTCATGTAATCAAAGTACATGGCAGCAGGGCCTACATTTAAAATTTTAATGGCAATTTATTAATAAAAATAATTACATTGTAAATAATTTGAGTGACAAAAGTGTTTAGACAAATGTGTTTTAAGTTTTCTATGGTTTTCTGTTTCTGTTGGTTAAAATTGGGATAACTGGGGCATGGCTTGTTGAAAACCGGGACATATGTTAGTGTTTTTACAGATATTTGTGAGAATATGGGACAAGAAAAAACTGGGACTGTCCCGGTTAAATAGGGACATCTGTTCACCCTGGCTACTGAGGAAATAAAAACCTGTTACCTTTACTACTAGTAACAGCCAAACATTTGTACTAATTGTACTGGTGGACCCAAAACTATTATACTGTTGTACAAGTGTCATAAAGTTGGGCCCACTCTTACTGAAGGTATTAAAATGATAGATAGATGTAGAAGCAAGCATTTTGGTGTCCACTAGTAGTAAAAGTAGCCTAACAGTGTTTTAATACATACATACAAACATACCTAGCAGTACACACAGCACAGCATACACAAATGAAGTAAAACGTCTGTGTGTAAGCACATTGGTCAAACGTAAAGGTGTTGTAGTGAACAAGATGAGATTACTGTGACTCCGTAGCTTACTTAAGTTCATTGTTAATACCATACTAGTGTCTCTTTTCTTTGTTAATCTATGGCGTCACCATGAGGGAACATAGGATCAAGCGTAAAAGATAAATTGGAGTTATTAAGCCCTTCTAGTTAATAAAGCGGCGCCTTTCTTTTCCTGTTCTCGCGCGTGAGGGCTGTTATCGCGAGGAGGAGAGCTCAGGAGGTGAGTGTTTTTCTGCGACGGCGCTGGCAGGGTCGCATCGCGTAGGGAAGACTCCTCCTGCTGATTGTAGGGCTGTGCGCTTTGATGGGCCTTGTTTAATACTACTCCTAGTCTTTGGTGCAGCAGAGTCTTTTGTTCTTGCTGATTGAACAGTTCGCTGCCCCGTTCAGCACCTGGACAGCTCCTGCACCTCCACGGCTCTCCCCCTCCTGCCCTCGGCCACATGGAGTCCCTGGTGTGCTTGTGGGGGAAGCCCCGCAAGCACATTTTACCCTGCACCGAAGACGCGCTCTCCTGCTCGGTCCAGTGACAGCAGCCTCGACGCCGTCAGTGCTGAAGCATGGTGCCCTCAGTCCGGAGGAGGCGTTCCGTGTCTACTTCGGAGAGGCGATCCGGATACGTGGCGACTCTGAGCGGACTCGCAGCCTACACACAGCAGCAGGCAGCATCCGAGCATCCCCGGCGCACATCATCATCATCATTATTATTATCGGTGAGAAGTCAGATCTTCCCATCATTATGCCAGTGCTTAGGAGTCACGACTGCACTAGCAGCGTAGAGCAGGCGAACGCGAGGTTAGTACGCGTATTTCTTTAAGGACACTGGGGAGATAATGCCTTTGTGCTAGTTTTAAACAAAGTGTGTGGCCTATATCTGAGAAACAGCGACATTACCCTGACTGTGGGTGTAGGACGATGGGAGATGTCCGCATTTTTGCAAATTCCTAAAGTTTTTGTTGACCTTTGACTTATGGCTGGGTACTCTAGTGTCCAGACCCTAATAACAGTATGCAAACGTCGTCTGACTTATCTTCACAAATCTGTGAGTGGTCCATGCTCCTCTCCGTGTGTCTTCAGAGCTGAGAAGTCCAGTTTGGATGCTGCAGTGAAACCGTACCTGCCTCAGCTCTTCAGTGACCTGGCTTAATTTCTCCGGAGTAGCACAAAACTGCTGCGCTCCAATACAATAGTGTAGTGTGTGCAGAAGCTGACCCCTTATCTCTCTGTGCTCTGAGGTGCCCCGAGTCCATCCAACATGCAACAACATGCGCAACCTCAAAGACAGGGTGTTTAGAAAAATGAGATAAAGATATTCATATTGATTTTTGCATAAATGTTTGCATGTCAGGTCAGTCGCCTGCAGCTGAACTGGGCATCAATGACTCTCTATCCTGTGGCACAATGACCTAGCATGGCCCTGCACTTGCTATGCAAGAGGGAGATGTTCCTGAGCCACAACGTGAAGCATATGCTACAACAAATTGCCAAAGTAAAAAGACTTGTATTATGAACTTGTGTTTATTATATGGTTCTGTTTTCTTTTGTGTAGATGTGAGATGAAGCAGGCGTCTGCAGTGGAAACACTACATTTGACTCTGACACGTTTAGTGTGAACATCTGGAAGAAGACCTCATCATGAGCAACCAGTAAGTAAGACTTTACACATGCTGTCGTCAACTACACATAATTCAAATAAAATCATGAAAAAGCCTATAAACAACTGGCAGGATGTGGCTGGCATCACTGGAGTACAGGAGCCTCCCGTGGATGACTTTGAAGTACTGACATATCCACATCTCTGAGAGACGAGCCATACCCAGCCTCTGCTGGCGGCTCTTGGCATTCTAGAGGGATGTTCACTTGTCATCTTCTCTTATTAATTACTGTGTGTGTGGTCCCCCAGACACAGGCTACATTCTGATGACGGGGGAGGGAGGAGGCAGTGTGGAGTCAGGGCTGAATGCAAAATGGCTTGGGTCGGCTGTGGTTAACGGCACAGAGATCCATGTCTCTCTAAATGAGTGATTAGTAAATGTTGATGGCTGATTAGCAGTCAGTGTGAGGAGGCCTGTGGGGAGAAAACATAATCAGCAAATCAGGATGTGCTGACTGTCTGGAAATAGAGAAGTGTTTCAGGAGGAACACAGTGACAGACCAGAGGCCCATGTGAAGAAAGGCCTGAGGAAACTTTATTTTCACTCCTCCATTTACATGTTGCATTCTAATTTTTTTGTCGCATATACTCTTTATATACAGTGGGTGTTTAAACATACAGGTCCCACAAAAGGGGGGAGGGCAAAGGGGTCTGTTGTCCTGGGCCCTCTTCCTATATTTTCTATTATAAGGGGCCCATGTGAAACCTTCTTGCCCTGGGCCACAGCAAGCCTGTCAGCGGGTCTATAAACACACAACTTTAAAATATGCTCTTGAAATACATCCAAAAGAAGGTATTAACATCTAACCTTCCTGTCACATGAGCCATTGCCAAACTCCCTTTTCATTTGATCATGAATTCATACATATATCACATTATACATACAGTTTTTAACCACAGCACCACAAACATGACCTCTGCTTAGAATATTGTGAACAACAGACTCAAGGGCAGCAGTAGCTTTGTTGTTAGAGACATTTGCCTACTAACCTAAACTATTCCGAACTACCGGCATTGCATACTGTGGTTGTGTCCTTGGGCAAGACACTTCACCCGTATGTACTGAAACTGGCAGCTGTTGAGAGCGGTTGTCTGCCATGACACTTACACAATGCATCTGGTTTGTATGGTATGTGTCTTTGAGGAGGTCGAAGGTGAATGTCTCAGGTTACTCCTCTTAGCCCATATAGGGAAACTGAATGTATTGTTGTTGATATTGAACATGGGCTTATGTCAGATTGTCCTTGAACTGGATGGAAATAAATTTTGATTGAACATTTCATTGGCTTTCCAGGAGGCAGTTGAGTGAAACGTGGCCAAATGCAGATTGTTCTATGTCAACATGTGTGTTATTGCAATCGAGAATCCACTGATGAATGTATTGGAGTTGTTTTTTCAAGTGGCAAGTGGTGAAAGTTTGGTGCTGCCATATTTTTTGGCTTTTTAGAGTGTTGGTGGTTTGATTCGTTCTTTTTTTCTTTCCAGTAAAATGTGTTGACTACAAAGCTGAAAGAGGAAAAATCAGCCTTGGGTTGGATAAATAGATAAGTCATGTTTTTTAAGTGCTGATATGCGGCCAGTTAGTGAAGGTGGTCAGCTGTTCCATCCAAGTCTTCTTCCTCTTCAAGTAGACTTTTTGACATTTGGTTGGAGAGATCTTTTGAGTGATTCGAGGGTTCTGGTTGTACCTCATCTCAGCATCCAAGTTTGATTGAAAACTGACAGCTAGCATGGGTGCTAATCTTAGCCAAATGACTAAAGTTCTCCCAACTTCAGGGGCACTCACAAACAGTTTTTTTTTTTTTTTAAACCACTAACTATGGAAACTGGTTTCTGATACCAGTGCCTGAGCGATGCCTTTTAACCCTTCAGCTATTTCAATTCATCTGTAAATTAGTGATAGGCAGTATGGATCCACAGTATTGATATATCGATACTCACGCAGTACTCATTTGAGTATTGATTACTTGAATAAAGTATTGATACTAATTAATACATGTGAAACCCCCCCCCCCCCCCCCCCCCCTCCCAGCAGCATGGACTGGTTCATCCATGTCATTTGACAAGAAATTTGCTGTTTTATTTGCTCTACTAGTTAACAACTCACTACTGTGCACGTTAAAGTTGTTTATTTTATACTGTGCCCAATAAAGTTGTTAAAGGGCCAGTATTAGTCATGTGATATGTCTTTAAGGGTAATAATATTTAGATTGCAAAAACATACCCACAGGAAATAATCAGTATTGATATTGGTATGGATTAAATTTCCTCCAAATGTAATCAGTATTGCATCCAATCTAAAGAGTGTGGTCCCTCCCATCACTACTATAAATAAACAAAACAAAACAAAAAAATATTATTATAATTACAGGACTTATTGTTTGAACAAAATACAAACCTTTAAGTGAAGAGGAAGAGTAGTTTTTTCAGGTATTTGTGTTTACTGATTCATACATAGGGACATTGGGTCTGATTTATGAATGTTACTTATGTACCATCCCCCCTCAATATCACCACTGCTAAGGAATATAAAACTCAGCTCACACCAGTTTAATTCAGAATTGACAGTCTTCTTGGATGACAGACAAAACATCTTTAACTCTATCAAACACGTCCAGATGAATTCGTTTTAACTTTGTTTTTGATTGGTACAAAAAGGTCATTGTTTTAATGATACCACTGCCAATGGAACTTTTGTTTTGTACCACAAGGTATCGTTCAGTACTAAGTTGACCACCTCAAAAAGTACTAAAAGTGGGACAGGTGGTTACTATATTTGGTACCCAGCCCTAGGCCTGGACACATCTGTTGCACTGTCCGTCCTGGGTGTAGAGCTCTCCTTCATGTGGTTCTCCCCAGGCTTTCTCTTTTGTCCTGTGACTGGTTTTTAGAGTTGTCCCTCCCCTGATGGAGGCTCTTAGGACATGGGATGTGTCTTGTTCACGCTTATGATATTGGGCTACACACTATAAAAAAATCTGTAAATTTTACAATAAATTACTGGCAGCTGTGGGTACTAGAGTTTTACTGTAAAAAAAAAAAAAAAATCCGGTGACAGTTTAAAACTTTACAATGAATTACCTTCATTTTCCATTACACTACCATAAAACAATATATATATTTTTGCAGATCAGAGACAGTGAGGCATAAAGCAGACAAAGTGTTTGGTTTAATGTAAAAGTCAGCAGATATTTTTTACGATAAAACAGCTGTCAGTATTTTACCATAAATCTTACAGATTTTTTTACACTGTAGAAATACATTTGTAATTTAAAATTTAGTATGGAGTGATTTGAATATTAATTTGGATTAGGGTTTACACTGGATGCCCTTTCTAATGGATCTCTTTCCATGTATCTGGGATTGGGACCAGCACAAAAGACCTTATGTGACTGGATACATGTTGTGATGTGTGTAAAAATAAATGAGAGACCTGCTATAGATTTGTTGTATGAAAAGAAAATGACTTTTTTATTTTGAATGGACAAAATGTTATTTTGAAAAGTAAGGAGTAAATATTATACATGTTTTTTGTTTGTTTGTTTTTTTAAGAGTTTTTCCTTAACGAGAAGGAGGGTTTAAGGACAGGGATGTCCTGGGTCTGTTTAGTTTAGTGTAGTTATTGTTTATGTCTGATTGTGTGTTTATGTTTGATTAACAAATGTTTTTGATATTGTGATACTGGACTATATAAATGAAATTGAATGGAATACGTGATTAGTAATTATATAAAGTCTTTGGTCATTTTTGCAATAACAGTAAAAAGTAACATTGTTTGTCCAGCATTTTTAAACGGTAGTTTCGATTGCCCCAGGAGGAAAATCTTTGTGCCGGCCCCAAACCCAGATAAATTGAGAGGGGTTGTGTCAGGAATGGCACCCAAGTACCCATGTGAATCATTCACTGTGGAATGAATCCTGAAAGACACAAAGTAGCTTAGAGGCACGTTAGTAATATGTTTGTGTTTTGTTTGTTTTTTTCTGCAAGCAGCAGTAATATGACTGTGAGAGAGCAGGATTTGCTGGTGTGAGACTTTTCGACTCATACTCAGTGTGACCTGTTCTGCTCCTTCTTCTAACGTTACAAACCTGTGAATAGAGACAGCCTTTAGCAGGGGCTGGCTGCCCTCGCTGGTGAGGATGGAAGGATGTCAGCTGAGCACTTCACTGAGCCGCACACTGAATGACTCCTGGCCTGCTCTGCCATTGTCCAAAATGTGATTTTGTTTCACTCACCTGTGTGTGTCTGTCTTGAGTGATTAGGGCCCTTAGTGGTTAGTCAAAGGTCCAAAGTCCAACAGACCTGCGTGAGCATGCTTTGAGGAGAGCTCCTCTTATCAAGGTTATAACCCTGGCTGGAATGTTTCCCATCTCACTTTCTCATCTGTTTCCTCCTCTATTTCAGAAGACTTTCTAGTGGAATTTGTGATTTACAATTACACAGTTTCTGTATATTTGTGCGATGTCATCCCAACTTTAACCCAGAGAGACGAACTTGTGTTGCACTTTTCTGATGTCCTCCTAAAGTTCATCAGACCTAGCAGCTCAGTAGAAGCCAACATAGAGCAAGTTCACAATAGGGCTGCACAATGAGTTAAATTAAGGGTGTAACAATAGTTAATATATTGAGGTATTGATTTTTTCCTATGATATAGCTATATCGATATGCATTACCTTGTATCAAATCAAATTGTTTTTTAGGTAGTGTATATCAATACATAGGGGCGAAAAATTGCTATCATTGGAAATATTGATATTAGAAATTTATATGTTAAAATAAAACCAGATATGTCTTTTGGATGTCATTTTTATGTTTTTAATGAAATAAAATGTTTTATTCAACGTTTCTTTGCTTGCCGACATGCTCACATAATCAACCCTGGCCATGGTGCTACATTTGAGAGTAAAGTTTTATGATTTTTAGCAAAATGTTCCTGTAACAATTATCAATATGAAGGTGTTGAATTGTATCTTCCAAATTATTCAGTATCGTTCTTAAATCGTGTTTAAACAATTGTAATTGATAAGTATCGTATTGTTGCAAAAATGTATTGTTACACCCCTAATTGAAATCGAATTGGAATTGCACTTTTATTGTTGCAATTAGCAAATCACGAAGGCTGCAGTTATTTATGTGATTTAATGCCCTTTGCAGAGAACAAATTATCCTGTCTCCACAGGGTCTTAATGTGTAGAAACTGTGCTACAGCTGTAGTTTAGGCCTCTACAGACATGATCTGAAAGGCCTGTCAGTCCTTAGATACATTTAGCAGTGAATATTTCAGTCTTCTCTCAAGTGTCAATGCTCCAACTCATGCTTAAAATATACTGTGAGCTGTGCATTGATATTAAAAAAAATAACGCAACTGTAATATCTGTCAAAAAAATTGCAATTATATATATATATATATATATATATATATATATATATATATATATATATATATATATATATATATATATATATATATATATATGTCTATATATATATATATATATATATATGTCTATATATAGGTATTCTAAACACAGTGGCACCACTCAGGACCAGGCCTAGACTGAACAGGCGACCAACTCAATGGTTCAATGATGAAACCCAGGTCTTAAAACAGGCCTGTAGGAAGTTTGAGTGACAGTGGTGGAAATCCAAAATCTAAGTGATCAGAAGTTATGTTTAGCCTGTACAAGCACAGCCTTAGCCCTGCTAAAACAGACTATTATTCATCTTTAATTAGAGAAAACAGGCATAAACCAAGATTTCTCTTTGGGACAGTTGCCAAGCTAACTCAAGCAAAATCAACTGTAAACTCAACTCAATTGCACAGGAGTTTTTAGACTAATTCAGTTATAAAACTAAAAACATAACAAACATAACACTGATTTTACCTCAGTTGTGCTGTATTTTGGGATAACTTTTCAGATTTCAGGATTTATTTATTTATTTATTTATTTTTAAATCCACTTAAAATCCTCTCTAAAAAAAAATATTCAACCCTTTTCCTCCTAGAATAAAATTATTCTGTTTATAAAATAAAAAATTTATAAACATAATTAATATTTGCTTGGTATTGTGAGGACTGAAGTTAATCATTGTAACAGTGAAAAAAAAAAAATTATCAACCGTTAGATAATTTATTGGTGCATTTTTTTTATTTATTTATTTTGTGTGTGTGTGTGTGTCTTAAGATGAACGGTGTACCTAAAAGGTTACGGCTGCAGGAGGGTTTTAAAACTCCGCTGAAGAGTGGAAAGGCAGGTGATCCTGATGACATACCTATGGAAGTGTGGACATTGGGTTTTTCACAAGGTTGTTCAATAGAATCCTGCAGAGAGGGAGGATGCCTGAGGAGACTTTTTAGGAATTGTGAGTTATGTCAACTACAGAGGAATAACACTGATGGGCCACATAATGAAGTTATGGGAAAGAGTTGTAGTAGCTAGGCTTAGGGCAGAAATGAACATTTGTGAGCAGCAGTATGGTTTCATGCCTAGGAAGAGTACAACAGATGCAACGTGCATTGCTCCTTTAGATTTAGAGAAAGCAACAGAGTGCCAAGATGAGATGAGATGGAATTTCATTAATCCAAAAATATTTTGTTGTGCCACAAAATGCAGAGCAAAGAACTTACATAATATTTATTTATTAACCTTTATTTAACCAGATAAAAGACCCATTGAGATCAAGATTTCTTAAGCAAGGGCCAAGAGGTCAGCGGTGCACATCATTATAAATTAATACGTTTAACAATAATAAATTAGTTAGAAAAGTCAGTAAGAATAAAACTATGTGTATAAAAAAAGGTTACACATTACAGGCAGTCAGGCATTTAAAAGTGCAATAGATAAGAGCAGAGTAACAGTTTAGAAACACAAGCACTGTTCATAGGGTTACGGTTAGGGTTTTTGTTTATTTTTTAAGATAGCACAAAAAAGCACTAAGAGGGATCAGATTTGACAGTTTCAGCTCAGTTTGTAGAGAATTCCAGGCAGAAGAGGCAGCGTAACTAAAAGCAGTTTTCCCAAATCAGTCTTAACATGGGGAACAAACAAATGATAAATGTCACATGAACGAACAGCCTAACGACTGTTTGTTCTTTGTAGGAGAAAGCTTAAATAAGACAGGACAAACAACAAGAATAAAAAACAAGTGTAACCTTAATACAACAGAAGAAAATAAACATAGCAAATACACTACTAGTTTAGTGTACAGCTCTAGTTTAGTGTAAGTTAATTACTGCGCTGTAGGTGTGACTGAGGAGTTCAAGGTGGAGTGGGGACTGCATGAAGGATGGGCCCTGAGCTCCTTTCTTGTTAGCTGTGGTGGTGACAGATGAGGTTAGACAGTGGAACACCTGTTTCAATTTAATAAAAGTAAAATAAATAAAAAGAAAGTTTGAAATATGAGGAAAATGTTTGAATGTGTTATTTTCATACTTAAGTGAAATAAGTTAGAATAGCGGGAGCCCTATTATTCTCATTCATATTGAACACAAAGTGGCTCTGCTCAGTCATCTACCCGCTCCTCCTGACCTCCAGCACTAGTCTTACCTCCACAAATGCTGCCATGGCTTTTGTAACACAAGCTTCTTTCACTCCAGCTCAGAGTTCTTGGTGTCTCCGCTCTGGCTGCAGTGGGCCAGGGTGACTTCTCCTTGTCCTCTGTTGTCTGAGATTACAGTCCTCACAAAATACTCCTGTGCTGGCTGACAGAACAGCACTTGTCTAGGTCACCAAAGATGTGTTAATAGCTTTTATAACGTATATTATTGCCTGCTATCCCTTCAAAAACAGTGACCTTCAGGGTTTGATGTCAGAGCTCTCATCTGCCAAGTAACACAAAGTTTCCTCATCGTTCTCTGTGCTGGAAAACAGAGCAGAGAGTATCAGATGTGAAGGATGTACTTACTGCTTAGTCCTGGCTGATGTGGAGAAAAAAATATGGTAATGGCCAAGTGTCTGACCAGGAGCAGATGGGATTACTTTTGTATCATTATTGGGAAGGTCAGTGCAGAGGGAATGAGCCCAGTTCACCTGTTTGAAGCCTGGCTGCTCATGTACTCAACATCTTTGAGACTGCTAAAAACTGGCCTGATTTTTAGTGCATGTTTGCATGTACTCTAAATATAAATAACGTGCAAAAGTAAAAAAAAAAAAAAAAAAAAAAAAAAAAAAAAGCTAATCCAGACATACCTGAGGTTAGCATCTCTAACCCTAAAATGAGCATGGCATGGATTTTGTTTGTAACTTAATGAATTTGTTAAATTTGGCGATTTCACCAGAAGCAAAATACACAGTGATAATGTAAATGACTTTATTCAGTAGCAGCTGGGGATGGCATAGTATGCAGCTTAAAAATATACTTATATATTCTTATAGCCACTTAATTGCAGCTCATTGAAGATCATTGAAAACGGTCAAAATGTTATTATTATTATTATTATTATTATTATTATTATTATTATTATTATTATTATTATTATTATTATTATTATAAGTTCAATACTTTTGGTCAGTCCAATGCAGGATCCTCTGTTGTCTTTCAGCTGTGCGACTGCTCTCACATCTGCCATACTCTGCTGCCTGTCCCTGGAGCTGAGACACTTCATAATCACCAGTCCAATGTTACTTTATGGGCTCAGCATACAATGGACCGGTCGACTTTAATGTGTTTTTTAGTGCTAACTGCATAAGTCTGGTGGTCCTGCACTTCACTCATCTGTACCTCCACCCTGAGGGTAGAAGTGTGGACAGTCCATGTTGGGGGTGGGTGGGTGGGGTCCCTCTAGTGGAGGCATCTCTCTTGTGGACTGTGCTCCGCTGGTAGTCCTGTCTGCAGTCTTCACCTCTCTCTGCAGGCGTCTCAACCATGCAGTAGCAACCTGTAAAAGTTGCTGAGGATCTCTGGTGACATGCCCAGCTCCCTCAGCCTCCTCAGGAAGTACAGCCACTGCTGCGCCTCCTTCACCAGCTGTGTAGTGTCGAGGGTCGAGGTAAAGTCCTCACTGATGTGGACCCCCAGGTATTTAAAGCTGCTCACCCTCTCCACTAACAGCTCCCAGATGGACAGTGGCTGATAAGGGCTCCTTTCCTTCCTCATGTCCACATTCAGCTCCTCATCTTGTCTGTGTTGAGGGTGAGATTGTTGAGTTTTTTAGAATAAATGTTGTCTTGTGCCTTTACTGCAGGGCTCCTCCTCCTCAGGCCGGAGCCTCGGATCTGGAGGTGATTTCTCATCAGGTGGAGGAAGACAACCAGTGCTTGGCCCCGGTCCAGCTGGTCAGTTTCGCCTACAGGGACCTGCCTTTGGCTGCTCTGGACATTTCGCTCGCTGGCTCTCAGCTCATCTCTAACCCAGACGAGGACGAGCACCGAGATGGGTGAGTTATAGAGAGATAAGTAAAATAGGCGGTACAAAAGAGAGAGAAGAAAAAACACTCACAGCAAGCACCCATGAAATGGTGTAATACAATTTACCACTCAGATGCCATATTGTGCAGTACAAATAATAACACATAATAAAAGACCACTGCTTGTAGTAAAACCCTAAAAGCAGAGACTGGAACAAATGAACTGAGTTTAAGTGATTGTTGCAGTTGATTCCAGGCACTTGAAGCAGCAGACTACGGTGGCCCCGAGGGCAAGTCACACCAAAAAAATCAAAAACATGCAAAAAAAAACCTGAAACACACACACAAATTCAAAAACACACACATAAATTCAGCAACATTCTCATAAATTCAGAAACATGCACACAAATTTGGAAACACACACACACATTCGGAAACACTATAGCAAATAAAATTACAGAAAGGGTAGGACCTTTCTCAGAGCTGTTACATATGGGTCTTACCCTCTCCATAATTTTATTTGCTATAGTGTTTCTGAATTTGTGTGCGTGTTTCAGTTTTTGTTTGCGTGTTTTTGATTTTGTTGGTGTGACTTGCCCTTCAGGGCCACCGTAGCAAACTGTAAGGAGAAGCAACCAAAGGAAGTACAGGCTTTAGGAATGACCAAATTAATCAAAGTGCTAGAATGTAACCAGTGGCTAGAATTATGGATGTTGTGTAATGAGCAGAGAAATGATGGTGTTTTACCAAGGGGTTTGTAAATGAGTGAAGCTTGGGCACATGCCATGTGCTGCTCTATTGGCTGTCTCTGTCAAATAAAAGCTAAAAAATCTATCTGTAAAGAAAATGGAATTTGATGACGCCGGAACAAAAGACTGAATTTGAACCTAGGTTGCGCTGTAATGTGATACAGAGTCATTTACATTTCATTGTGTTCAGATAAAAGAGACAAACCCTTGACAGAATGAGTGTGTGAGTCTGTGCTTGTTTTATAAATGAGCGATATCCATAATCAAGGCAGAATTGCAATTACTGTCTGCTACCATCAGTCTTCTCTTATCTGTGCAGAGAAGAGCCCTCAGTGCCTTCCTCCACTGCTGTTACTGCATATTGCAATAACACCTGGCGTAGACTTTTATCAGAGTCTGACAGCTGAGGGCATGGATTTATTAATATCTCTATGTTAACCAGACAGTCATGTGTTCATTGCAGCTGAATGACATCCTTGTCTTCAGTTTATAAAGTTGATTAATGGCACACAGAAACACATAGGCCCTCATTTATCAAACTTACATACACCAAAGAAAGCCAAGCCAAGGTTTGGGATTTATCAGTATGGATGTGGGCATGTGGTAGGTGTTGTACATATGCGCCAGTTTCAGGTCAATTCAAATAAGTTTTATTTACATACACTGTAAAAAAAAATAATCTGTAAATTTTACAGTAAAAAATTGGCAGCTGTGGTTGCCAAAATTCTACCGTAAAAACTACAAGAGGCCTGTATTTCATTTTACAGTATAATTTTATCACAAATGTTGTTTTTACAGTTTTTGACTTGAGTTTTTATTATTATTTACTGCAAATTAAAGTTATTATCTTTCAAAAAAATAGGTTAATGTATATTTTAATTTGTGACTTAACTTTTAATCAACATTTACTGTAAAATTTAAAGTTATTATCTTTTCAAAAGGTGTTAAACTGTAATAAACACAGGACTCGGATTTTTTTAACAGTGCTATACTGTATACATTACAAAAAATAAAACTAAAAAATACAATTTTGCCTTATTTTTAATATTACAGTTAATTACCCTAACCAAAACAGTATTTTACAGATATATCAACTACGGTCTTTTACTGTTGAGATTCTACAGATTTTTACCATGAAATCTACAGATATTTTTTACAGTGTAGCCCAATATCACAGCAGCAGGCACCTCAAAGGGCTTTACAAACAATTAGTAGCACAATCAAATGTAAAAACACAATCAAACATTAACAATAACTACACTAAACTAAACAGTCCCAGGACATCCTGGCTTTAGACCCTCTTCCTTGGTAAGTAAAAAGTCCTTTAAAAAAAAGAAACCAGAGTCATATTGTGCAGCAAAACAATTAAGAAGAGCATAAATACAATAAATCTATTTAATATTACTGTCCTGCAGAACAAAAATTGCTTTTTAAAATATTTTTTCTAGGGCCGTATATCAAACAGCACAAGCGTTTGTGTGTTTTCCCTGCTGTAGCTTTGAGGAGGTGTAACACTCCATTGCAGAATTATTGTCGCAGAGCTAAATTGGCTACTGTTGCTTTAAGCACAAAAACTTCTAAGGATAGCTCCTTAGACAGAACTTTGAATTTAACCACTCACCATTGGTCCAGGCTCGGTCTGGGTCTGTCATGACTATGATTCATTTATATCTCCTGTATTTAACATGCCAGACATCTGTAGGCTATATTGTAAATGCTGAATTAAATAATGTTGTTAGGTCTATATTTTAAAACTATATTTATAAGCTTCAAATGGGAGATGTATTTTAGATATCAAGGCAAAGGTTGGGGTTAATAATATTTTCCATACATCAAAACAATGTCATTTTTATTCCTTACTTATTTATTTGTGTTTTCTTGTTCAGAGAAACGACCCTTTTGCCATATTTCGTGCCTCTATGGCGTAAACTCTGTGGGTGAGGCCCTGAACCATGAATATTTAGGGGTGTTTCATTCAGAAACACCCGTAAAACACAAACAGTTAATCAAACATAAACACACAATCAGACTTAACACACAATCAACACAAACAATAACTACACCAAACTAAACAGACCCAGGACACTCTAAAAAAATAAAAACTCCTAAAAAAAAACAGCTGAGGGAAATAAAGAAGAAAACTTATGGAGCCCATATTGAAGCAGAGATCCTCTCCCAGGACGAACAGGCAAAATGTTTCTAGGACTGTTCGTCTATTAGCACATCTATAGGATCATATGCTGCGTTCCAGTTGTCCTCGTAAGTCAGAATTCCTGAGTTGTAAATTTCAATTGGAACACCCTCCAATCTCGGAATTCAGCTCGAAATCTCGGGTAGCAATTGCCAACCCTGAATTAGAAAATCCAACATGGCAGCACCCTGCGTTACTAAAAAATGAAAAATATAACTACAATAATATTAACAGTTGTTGTGGTATTTTCCCATGTGTTGTCCACTGCTGTCCATGCTGTCTGTGAACATGCTGCTGAGGGGTGTGTGAGCCTCTGTAGTGACAAAATGTGCTGTGATGCTCTGTTGCTGCAAATCTTACAAACATCTTGACTTGTTTTTATCATCATAGTGGTTTTATATTTGTATTTGTCATTGCTGTCATTATTAGTTCCGACTTAAGAACTTGAACACAGTGGTTCTGAGATAATGTCACTCCGAGGTCCGAGTTCCAACCTCCGAGGACAACTGGAACACAGCAATAGTTCAGGTCTGTAAGGATGCAGCAGGATAGCCTCAACCAGACAGGGGAGTTTCACATAATTTCATGTAGGGTTTGTGGTGAAGTGTTGCACTAACCTCTATCTGTGGCCCTTTGAAACCAAGGGAAACAAAGAGCTGAAGTCCATCACATGATTGACACTGACAGTAGTTGTGCAAAGTTTATAAGGTAGGAGGGAGTTCCAAACACGAGGCGCTGTATAACAGAAAGCTCTGTGTCAGTAGAAGTCCGGAGCTCTATACTGTCTGTAGGTACCCACGCCATGTTCATGAGCATCACATCATAGCCAAAGGGACAAGGTAAGGTGCTCTGTCTGTTCCCTTTGTAGGAGGCCCCTGGGTTGACTTAGGACAGACTGGATGGACTACATCTCTGCAGTGGTGCCAGTATTTCCCCAGAGGACCTGGACCTGAAGTGTCTGGGAAAAGAAAATTGCATCTCTGCTTAGATTGCCCCTCCCCTCTGGGACCAGCCACAGATAAGCGTTTAAAAATGGATGGCTGGGTGTTGTCGGCCCTGTTGTAGACTTGTATTATGATGGCTGACTAGGCTGCAAAACAAAGTGTGCAGTTAGCTGTCATAGTTTCTACTGTAATGCTTGTCCTGATTTTTTTAATTTTTTATTTTATTAATATTATTCCTTATATTTGTCAGCGAAGCTTGACATTAACTAGCACTGTGGCTAGTCTTTATCAAAAGTTGCTAGCCAGTTAGTGTTTTTACTAGCCACAATTTAAGTAGTTTTGTGCATTTTTATAGTATATGGCAAGCATAAAGGAATGTAAAATTTGGCCATATATATGCACAATAATATTTAAAAACAGGTTTAGGCAGAATAAACTGGTCTGTGTACCTTTTGTTCAATTGATTTCTCTTTGAGAAACAAAAAAAAAAAAAAAAAATGGTTCATTTTTCAATTTTTTTTTGTTTTTGAATTAAAAGGAAAAAACAAAAACATTTGCTGATATTTGTGACCCCTCACCTGCTGTACCCCTCCCTCGCTGTCTGTCGCTTGTCATTGTAAACAAGTGTGCAGCGACCTACAGGAGAGAGAGAGAAAAACAGTGGCTCTGAACGAGGTCTTATTTTTAGCAGTAGACTACCTCTCCATGACTCCTTTTCATGCTGTTTTGTTAATAACCTCTACTGTTTCATTTTCATTTCCGTGGTGCTGTCAGGCTCTCAGCTGATTCACCTCCAGATTTCTCTCAATGTTCTGAGTACACTGCCTGCAGGATCCGCAAGAGTCCGCTTCTAAATCCCCAGGGCTATCCAGGTCCACGTCTGGTCCTGGTCTGACCCCAGTCCTCCGCGTCATCCCGGTCCCGATATGGCCGCCCCCAGCTTGCGCTCAACAGTGGCCACAGGGCATCAACTACAGGCTGGAGATACTGCTTACATCGACCATGCTCAGTGTGTCTGTTCCGAAGTTCATTACGCATAATATGAAACTATAAAAATATTAAATTTAACAAAACATCATGAAAAAGGTCATGGAGAGGTAGTCTATTGCTAAAAATAAGACCTGTTTTTCTCTCTCTCCTGTAAGTAGCTACACACTTGTTGACAATGACAAGCGCCATTTAACTTTTTATTTATTTATTTTCTACTTTGACTCCATTTCTGTAATATTAAGAGTGTTAATTTAAAGCAGATATCAGCAAAGGTTCTCCAGGGTCTAAAAAGTTGAGAACCATTGATCCAACTAAGTTCAAGAGAGAGTCAGGCAAAGCTTTTATAGCATCACTGTGAACTGTAAGCTACACAGACCACATGGGAAAATGATTAAAGAAAAATGAAATACTGATTTACGTCCCCAAGATGGTCCTCAAATGTTCTTTTTTTTTTTTTTTTTTTTTTTGTACTAAGCATCAAATTTTTAAAAAATTACAAATCAAACAGTTATTTGTTGTTTTTTCTTTTTACATTCAGAAAAAATTGAAAAATTAATTGACTTTTTTATTTTTGTTTCTCTAACGAAAATCAATTGAACGAAAGGCTTACACTGTATCTCTGTGGATATGGGGTGACATTTTTTAAATGTTATTTAGTTTAAATTAATATTTAATCATGATGAATATCTATATACTAAATGGTGTACACCCAACCAGAGCAACAGAAATTCAGGCCTAGCCTCTAATGATATTGCTGCTTAAAATGTAACCAGCCAAAGTGGGTAGTGGGGGAATTTATGTTACCAGCCAAAATGAATATCTACCAGCATTTGGCCGGTTGAGTAGTGATAATGTCAAGCCCCGTTTGTCAGCCTGAGTGCTTCAGCCCTGGTTCTCCTAGGACAGGTCACACCCATGCCCCTGGAGAATGTGTGACTCACAGCCCTTTGGCATGCTGCTGCGCTGGCATCCACGCAGAGAAAGTCCACAAACAGCATAAGCTTAATTAGAGCAGCTGGTATTTTGCCATCCAAGCCCCAGAGCTGAGTTTGCAGGGCCTGTGGGACAGAGTGCAGATGGGCCCTATCCAAAACTTTTCTTTTCCTACCTCATGTATGTTGTCAGTTAAAGTAACATTTGGCATCATTAAGGACTGCATGGTAAGAGAGAAGTGTAATATGTGATAACTCTTTAGAAAATTATTTTTTATTTTTACTTATTTTATTTAATTCATAATTTATAAGAAAAAAAGCACAGAAAATTCATCACTTTTTAACATTTATTTACATGTCAGCAAAATGAAAAATGGATGAAAAGGAGCAGAAAGAAGAAGAATCTTATATTATCTACCATTTTTAACATAAAGATGGTAACACTTTGATTCTTAGAGTTGTTTCAGTCTCAGTTTACAGTATCAACTCAAGACAAAATTTGCAAAATAATTCAGTCCATTACAATTCACTACAAGATTTGAACAGTGTCACAGACCATCAGTTTAATTACCAGTTTCATACCTACTTAATATTTTCAATATAACAGATTTTTTTTTTTTTAATACAGTTATTGTCCTTGATTCTTTTATTTAATTTTTTAGATTTAGATATATGACCTGCAAGATAACTGACACAGTGAGGAATGGCTTGGTCACCCAGACATACATCAATGACTTGTTCCTTACCTGAACTATTGCGGCTGGATCTTAGTGGCAGTAGGAATATCCCACAATGTTACAGAATTGTGTCTTTCACATAGAAAGCCATAATACACAAAGATAAAACGCAGTATCTGCACATTCTGTCAAAATTGAGTTAAGACTGAAAACAGGCTTCATATCATCTGTTTTTCTTAGGGTCAAAGTTTTATGGCTCAGTTGTGTCCCATTTTAGAAAAACCTTTTTAAATCTGCAGTAACTACAAATTTCATAGTAATCCAAAGGAAAAAAGCAGTAACTGCAGCTTGGAATGTTCTAACTGACAAATTCAGGGATACTGCAGTCTGCCTTTGTTTTATCTGTGTAGTTACTGCAAAATGTTGAAAAAAAAAACCTCTCAAATGGGACACACCTCAGCCACTTTGACACTTACTCTGTCTATACACATGTTAATAATATATTTTATGATTTTGACAGTCGAAGTCCTCAACAATGAAATGCTTTTTAGAACACCATATATAAAGTACTTTGATTCCACATTTTGGAGGGCAAAAGTCAAATCAGTGGTAACAGTTGTGATTGATAAAAAAAAAATATTTTTGACAAGGAATTATATTAATACACTACCATTAATGTATCTGTGACAAACTTGGAGGGACAACATCAAAACTTTAAAGCCATTTTTCTCAGTTTTACTGTAGATACTGTGTTCTACATAGGCCAGAATAGTAGCCTACATAATTTGAAAGTGATTCAAATCTTTGTGATACGGATGTTGCCATTTGTTATTTGCAATAACAAGGAATTTGTTATACACGTACAATATATAGTGCAGCTTTAGCATCGTATTACACCAACCTCCCCTGAGCCAGCAGCAGAAAAGTCAGTGCCAAAAATAGCCTCTAAAGGTTTCACCAAGATACACAATGTGAATAATCTATTTTCTCTTGTTCTAAAGGGCGTCCATTCTCAACAGAATTCTGCAGCACACAGAGGTGAAAACAGGGTGCACAGTGAAACCAAACAGAGATTGGAAATGTTGATAGTTGGGATGCTGACATTCCTCACCAGCTTTTCATACCCACTTGGAACATTGTTTAGAAAAGCCGTTTCAGACCTGTGTAAACTCTACTTTGATAACACACAACCTGCCAACAAACGCCAACCAGCTGTTCCTGTCCCATTTGGGTAAAATTCATACTTGCATTCCAGACATGTTTGGTTTAGACGTTGTGTGGGTGAAGTCTGTATTACTGAAGTCTCACTTCTAATGAATTGTGGCATATGTATGATAATGACTCCCTTGTGTTATTTGACATAGTTTGAAAGAGGAAAATCAGAATCCTCAGCAGAGACGAAGAGCCAGTCTTGTTCTGCGGCCTGTCGTGTCTCTGGAGCCAGAGACGTGGGCGAGTGCATGTAGGAGGTGGATGATACTGTGCTGTGGTAAACTGCACCCAGTTATTATTAATAGCTTTGGTTGCACCATCTTGACCAGAACCTGCTGAAAGTCCAGCTCACACAGGCATGAAATGGTAAAAGGTGGACAAATAACTGCATTTATAAAGCTTGTGTATGTTCAAAATAGTGATGGGTCAGTCGCGAATGAGCCGGTACAAAAAGCTGGCTTTTTAAACGGTGAGAGCTGGCTCTTGTCCACAAGCATATATATTTTTTTATTTTTTATTTTTTTGAAACAGGGCAGATAACAGAGAGAAGAAACCAGATCAGCCCCTCTCAGCTGAGGAACTTGTTCATATCCAGTGTCAATCTGCCCTGAAAAATAAAAGTTAAAAGTTACAATTAGATGATGGTGGTTAGTTCAGAGAGAGACACAGGAAGCTGTTTGGTGCTGCTGTTTTGCACAATGCACATTGCAATATATTTTTGTTATTTATTTTTTATTAAGTTATATATTTATGATAAGTTATTTTGAGTTTTGGGGTCAGGTCCAATTAAACTCAATTCAATTTTATTTGTATAGCCCAGTATCACAACAAAAGTTGCCTCAAAGGGCTTCACAAACAGTTAATCAAATATAAACACACAATCAACACAAACAATAACTACACTAAACTAAACAGACCCAGGACACTCCTGTCCTTAGACCCTCCTTCTCGGTGAGGAAAAACTCCTAAAAAAACCCAGCTGTGGGAAAAAAGAACAAACCTTATGGAGCCCATATTGAAGCAGAGATCCTCTCCCAGGATGGACAGGCAATGTGTCTAGGACTGTTAGTTCATTAGCTCATCTATAGGATCATAGATCAGCTCTGTAAGGATGCAGCAGGTGGGCCTCATCCAGACAGGTGTGTGGGGGTGAGGTAGGTCCAGGGAGTCCATAGTCCATAGACCTGTGGGCCCACAGGTTGGGACAGATAAGATCCAGTCGTCACTGGGACATCTGCCAGCAGCCAGGCATCTGAAACAGTCCCCACTCCCCCAGAGGGACAAATTGTGAATAGCAATGAACTGTTTAAAGATATAGAATATTTGATAATATGAATTTCTTCTAGCTCCAAGAGCAGCCTATCTTCAGCTGTGGAGTTACCTCTGTTCCTAGCTGGCCTGACCATAAGCTTTCTCGAAGAGGAACATTTTAAGCCTAACCTTAAATGTAGAGACTGTGTCTGCGCTCTAACATGAGCTGGAAGCTGATTCCATAAAACAGGAGCTTGGTAACTAAAGGCTCTACCTCCAACTGTACTTTTAGAAACCCTGGGAACCACTAATAGCCCTGCATTTTGTGAGTGCAGTACTCTGCTTGGTTGGTATGGCACTGTAACATCATTAATGTAGGATGGGGCCATACCATTTACAGCCTTGTAAGTCAGGAGAAGGATTTTAAACCTAATTCTGAATTCAACTGGAAACCAGTGAAGTGAAGCTAGCACAGGAGTAATATGTTCTCTCCTGTTAGTTCCTGTTAATAATCTTGCTGCTGCGGTGTTGCTGTTGTTTTTACCTTTTAATACTAAATAATTCTCTGCTTGTTGTAAGGGGTGTGTGTGTGTTTAAAACAAAAAGTCAACATCTGTCCTATTTTTTAAGCTTAATTATAGGTGTTTTATATGCTATATGTAGGGTGATTCTGTAAGCAAGTCCGTTTATTGGGCAGTTTCAAAGCATCTGAACTTTTGAATTCTTCACCACAATCTATGTACTTGAGTTATACTTAACTCATTTGTCAAAACTGTGCTAAATTTGGCTGAAATATAAAAGGTATAGGTGATAAAATGAAGACCCGTGTGGGAGCCAAAAGAGCCGGCCCAAATTCCTATCACTAATTCAAAACAAATGTTGAAACTAGCGTACACCACTCCTCATGCTAAAGATGAGTCTTTCTAGTTTAGTTAGTGCTCCACAGAGAAACCCAGGGTTAACTCACAGCTTCAGAGAGAAACCCTAGGGTTACTTGAGTTTGTGACAGGCTTTGGGTGTCAACAACAAGCAGGGATTGCCCAACCAAGTATGACAGTGTCTGGTAAGAGTTCAACAGAGGACAGGGCCTAGGTGTTGCATCATCAGCTCATATTTAAGAATGGTATGAACAGTATGACACTGGGCTTATCATATTATCCTCATTGCCTGCTTGTATGAGTTTACATATTTCATTTTGTCATTTGTCATTATTAACGGTACTGTAAGCAGCATGCGCTCTTGCTGGTTCTAAAAAGGTACTGCAGTCCAAATCAAAACAATGCTCTGTGGGGTCCCAATCTTTCTACTTTTCTGATTGGACGATTGGCAATGCAGGATTTTAGAACCAAAACAAAAAACATAAACATAAACAACTTGGGCATTACGTTCATTTTTATTTATTTATTTA
The DNA here is from genome assembly GCA_020698575.1 of Bostrychus sinensis. Lineage (NCBI taxonomy): Eukaryota > Metazoa > Chordata > Actinopteri > Gobiiformes > Eleotridae > Bostrychus > Bostrychus sinensis. The sequence continues at coordinate 35,497,283 of CM036251.1, forward strand.
GGTGAATAAATCAGCTGTACTATTGTTATCAGTAAAACAAATATTTGATTTAAATATGTTTACCTCATATCTTGAGACACATGTGGGTCACATGAAATGTAAAAATAAATACTGCTCACAGCACCTTTAAAGCAATATCATCATAAGTATTGGGACAAATATTTATTTATCCAAACTATTAGAATTGTAAACAACAATACAGCAGGAAATTGTCCTTTTTCATATTTGTCCTCTAACATACATTATACAATAGTCATTACAGCTCTCCATCACCAGGTGGCTTTGAGTGTCCTTCATGCTGTCAATACTCAAACTACATGAAACTAAACAATATCATGGCTTCTATATTGTCAAAGCCTATTTACAGTACTTACCTGTGATATTACTGTTCTCAACTTAATTAGGCTACTTCTCCAATATTTGTGGTAGGACTGCACACAATCAAATAATATCCTAGTCCTTTAGCCCATGTATTTTGACATATCTGCTGTCTGTCACGACAGCTATTCTTTTAAATGTGCTTTAAGCAAAGAGACTCAAAGGATAGATTCACGAGATGTTTCAGATATTTTCAGGCCTATCAACAAATGCATGGGGCTTAGAATATGGTTCAGAAGAGCTGTAAAGGGTCATTGAGAGACATTTAGTGCTGTGAATATGGCAGATGAAATATGCATGTAATGCAGTAGAACAGTTCCCTTTGGATTCTTGCCAAGCGATTTAAAGATTTAAAAGTAAAATGATACAGTTCAGCAATGTTCACAATTCCCGCAGACACTTACCTTTATTATTTGCTCTGGCACTCCATTAGCAGAGGCTTCAGAACCCATCCAGTCTCTGGATTAAACCAGGAAACCCAGAATACAGTATATCACTTTACACTGGCAATGTTACCAAACCTGTCACATACTGTATATCCTAACAATGACATGCATTAGAATTTTTTTTATTTTATTTCAGGTGGTCAGTTGCAGGGTTAACTCACTCAGGTAAAAGTGTCAGCAGACACTACTGAGATGAGTAATTTTGGCCCCTTAACAGGTGGTTTATCCCCCCACTGTCCTGGATGGGCATACAAGTCTGAATCAAATTAATGTCCTTACCCCAAGTACAGTATCCTGCAAATACTACCTCTCAGGATCAACAGAAGAAACTGAAGGATTTCAATGTAATTTTTTAGTGTAGGTCAGGGCATGGGAAGACTAATAATACAAGTTTATATGTTTTGCTGTACAAGTAGTTACAAACAGTTTGTCAGTGTTTGTTTTCTGTCCTTACAATAGTGTAACAGGTCAGGCTACAGATAGCAAACAAAAAAAAAAAAAAAAAAAAAACTCAAAAAGGCTGTTTTGTGGATTTATAACTTGCACACATATCGTACACATACATCAAGCATGTAAGTGTAATGATACAAATACACATAAAGTCATTACATTAAAACATGATTTGCATCCTTATACCGTATTAACCACACTTACAGCTTAGTTAACGAGTATGAACTGGTGACAATTCAGTGAGTGAATGAACACATAGTTTAGCTTATGCAAGTAGTTGGGTCTTGCAGGTTTGTCTTGCTTTGCATTGCTCATAGTGCTGGATAGGGCTGTACAGGGCGATATATTGATATAAAACAAAAATTGATATCATTTTGTGCAAAGACATAAAATGAGGTTATATTGATAGTTACAATATAGTCTTAATGCTTTGCTAAGTATCCTTAAAGCAACATTATGAGGTCTTAGCAAATGGACCCCGAAGCAGAGACACAAACTAAAGTCCAGTGAAAGAGCTTATTTAAGGAAAAGTCAACAGGCAGTGAAGACAGGGAGCTGACTGACGGGGGCGCCTCTTTGTCAGAGCGACTCCTCACACGGCTCAGTATGCATTTGCATTGTGTTTGCTAACACTGACACTTATTTGTGCACTGGTTATTGAACACTCCTGCTTTATCTAATTTCCTAACTTATGCCCTCACTCTTCTCTCTTTGTATGGCCCATATTGGCTCATGATCTCAAGTTGAATTCTTGGGAATAGTTTCGGCTCAAAATACCTGCTGGAGCTGAGAAGTGTACAGCCAGGGCTACAGCAACATGACAGAAATCAAAAACTTGCAAAAACAAAATGGATACTTCTTTTTACTTTTTCTGTTCTGATGTGTTGAGGCCTGTTGCGGAATGTAATGAAATAAAAGTACTTTGTTACTTTACTTAAGTACAATTTTTATGTATCTGCACTGCTCCAGACAGGGTGCCCCAGTGGCACTGAAGGATGGCTCAAATGCAGAGAACACATTTCCCTACAGGGACAATAAAGTCTACCTTAACCTACACCTTACATGAGTAAATTTTACAAGTAGTACTTTTACTTTTACGTCACTACATTTTAGAGCAAGCATCTGTACGTTTTACTCCGCTACTTTTTTGAATTGGTTTGAAGTAAAAAGTATTTTGCATTTGGTTTTTAGCACATTTTTTCTGTCATTTAACACTTTCATTAGTTCTTGAATCTGTGTGAAATACTCACAAGTACATTTAAAAGTAAGTACTTCTATACTTAAAGCTGCACTACCTGATTTTGTGACTGTAAAAGTGATGTCGAAAAAAATGTTGAGTTTGAATGATACACTCCCCTTTCCTAATTCCTCTCCTGTCCTATGAAAGCCTGTGATTGGTTAAACTGTTCCTTCCCTCGCTCTAAAACAAAAACCCTTATAACACAGCCCACAGGTGACCTTAGAGTCTCATTTTTTTCTCAGATGACTTCTGTTATGCTGCAATAATAACAAACTTTAGGATCTGTGCACTTACATGTTGTGCTCTATTGACTTGACCTGAACATGACACTGATGTTGTTAAACCACAGTGTGTCCTGAATGACTGCCCTGTGACTCCCTCAGGTCGAACTGGCTGAAGCCGTGCTGTGGGCGCCGGGCCGCCCTGTGGCAAGTCTGCCTCCTGTCTGCTGGCTTCAACTGTTTCATGGTCTTGTGTGTGGTTCTGGTGGTGGTGCTGCTCACTGTGGAGCTGCTCATAGACACCAAGCTGCTGCAGTGTAAGTCCTACTTTTTGTTATTTGTTATTATGTACTTTCACTTCTGGGTTTTTAAATAATAAAGCCACAATCAATTAGAGTGATTGTCTACCAATATTTACATTTTGAGACAGATGATGGCTCCTGCTCATCTCCCGTCTATACTTCCTCTCAGCTGACTCCTCTCTAAGCCAGTCCACTCCATCACCACCTCCTTTCTATTCTTTTAGCAGCAGAACCATCTCACTCTCCACCATCACCACCTCAGCAGCAGAATCATGACAATTCGCTTTACACATAGTGGGATTCACTTTCATTAGTTTCAGTAATATTTTCATACAAATCATATGATTTTTATTTTACTTCACTTAATTTTTTTTTTTTTTTTTTTTTTTTTTACAGTTAATAATGCGGTGCAGTTTGCCTGTGTCATCCACTGGATCAGTTTGGCCATTCTGTCTGTCTTCTTCACTGAGGTGAGTCTCTTTTATCTACCACTTGTTCAGAGACTCTCCCTTCCAGCTGATGCAGCCTGCAGTGCAGGCTGATGCAGCATGCAGTCATTTAATGCACTTCAGCCTAAAGAGACAGATTCAATGACTGAATAACCTCAGCAAAGACAGGGTGGATAGCATTGGTAGTGTAAATATGATAATAGAATGTGTCCAGAGACACTTTCAGCAAACAGCACATACTAATACAGTATCTTTAAAACAGTGACACTGACTGACACTGATTATAATTTATGGCCCACATATTTAAAAGACTCATCCATCTTCTTCCACTTATCCGGGGCCGGGTTGCAGGACCAGCAGTCTAAGCAGGGACACCCAGACTTCCCTCTCCCCAGACACTTCCTCCAACTCCAGGCCAGCCGGGAAACATAGTCCCTCTAACATGTCCTAGGTCTTCCCCGGGGCCTCCTCCCAGAGGGACATGCCTGAAACACCTCCCCAGGGAGGCATCCAGGAGGCATCCGAAACAGATGCCCGAGCCACCTCAGCTGGCCCCTCTCAATGTGGAGGAACAGCAGCTCTACTCCGAGCCCCTCCTGAGTAACCGAGCGCCTCACCCTATCTCTAAGGGTGCGCCCAGCTACCCTGCGGAGGAAACTCATTTCAGCAGCTTGTATCCAGGGCAGGCCACCCTTTTCTGGTCGAGAACCATGGCCTCGGACTTGGAGGTGCTGATTCCCATCCCAGCCGCTTCACACTCGGCTGCAAACTGGCCCAGTGCACACTGAAGGTCCTGGTTTGATGAAGCCAACAGGACATTATCATCTGCAAAAAGCAGAGATGAAATTCTGTAGTCCCCAAACCAGACTCCCTCCGGCCCCTGGCTGCGCCTAGAAATTCTGTCCATAAAAATAATGAACAGAACCGGTGACAAAGGGCAGCCCTGCCAGAGTCCAACACGCACTGGGAACAGGTCCGACTTACTGCTGGCAATGCGGACCAAACTCCTGCTCTGGTTGTACAGGGACCAGACAGCCCTTAGCAGAAGGCCTCGGACCCCATACTCCCAGAGCACCCCCCACAGGAGGCTGTGAGGGACACGGTCGAACGCCTTCTCCAGGACCACAAAACACATGTGGACTGGTTGGGCGAACTCCCATGAACCCTTGACCACCTGACAGAAAGTGTAGGGCTGGTCCACTGTTCCACGGCTAGGACAAAAACTGCATTGTTCCTCCTGAATCCGAGGTTCGACTATCGGCCGAATTCTCCTTTCCAGCACCCTGGAAGAGACTTTCCCAGGGAGGCTGAGAAGTGTGTTGCCCATGTAGTTGGAACACACCCTCAGGTCTCCCTTCTTAAAAAGAGGGACCACCACCCTGGTCTGCCAGTCCACAGGTACGGTCCCTGACCACCACGCAATGTTGCAGAGACGTGTCAGCCACGACAGCACCACAACATCCAGAGACTTGAGGTACTCAGGGCGGATCTCATCCACCCCCGAAGCCTTGCCACCAGAGAGCTTTTTAACCACCTCAGTGACTTCAGCCTGGGAGATAGATGAGTCCACCACAAAGTCCCCAGCCTCTGCTTCCTCTACAGAAGGCGTGCTGGTGGGACTGAGGAGATCCTTGAAGTATTCCTTCCGCCGCCCAACAACATCCCCAATTTATTTGTTTATTTGTTTATTTAAAATGGATTCCCATTAGTTACTACCAAAGTAGCAACTAGTCTTCCTGGGGTCCATGGCATAAAGAAACACCATACAAAATTCAACAATACATACAAAAAAAAAATACTTTATAACTTAGTTATATACTGTACAAGAAACACTTATACCATCAAAAGAGTAGTACTATCAAACATAAAAACAGTAATCAGATAATATGACTAAAAAGCCGGACTTTTGTGTAGTCTCTTTCTAAGATTATTTTTAAAACATCTTATATTATTTGATTCTTTCAAGGAACAAGGCAACCTGTTCCACTGAGTTGCAGCCCTGTACAAAACTGTTTTCTGCATAGCACATGTTCTCGCCACAGGGACAACTATGTCACCATTTGTTTGTTGTCTGGTAGAATGGCTATGTCTGTTATGAACAAAAAAGATTTTGGAATGCAAGATTTTAGGTTTCATATTAATACAAATATTATTAAAAAAAGACAAGAAGGTTCTTATATAATCTATTCTCAACTTGTAGCCATGATAGAGCATGATGCATACTGTTAATACTCGTCCAAAATGGGCAGTTCAGTGCCAGTTGTGCAGCCTTGTTCTGCATTAGTTGAAGCTTATGAATATCTTTCTTTGGAGCACATGACCAAATAACAGAGCAATAATTGAGTTGGGATAATACAATTGATTGTATTACTTGTTTGACTGAGAAATCTTTCATAAAGTAGGCACATCTTCCAATAACAGAAACAGCCCTACCCATTTTAGTCACTATTATATTATTTTTATTTTAATATTTATAGTAACTATTATATATAGGTATATATTATATATTATATATTATATACTATTTTTATTTTATTATTTATATTTTACTATTTTAATGTGACTAGACCAATTCAATTGTTCATTTATAGTTATAGTTATAGTAACAACTCAACCTCATGCACCTGCTCCAAAGAAATGCCCTTCAAAGAGAGTGACAAAGGCTGCACATTCCATAATGAGTGATTAGAGCCAAGAATTATATATTTTGTTTAACCAGTGTTTAAAACCAGCCCATTACTGTCTACCCAGCTGGATACACAATCCAGTTCACTTTGCAGTACCTCATTTAAAATACTTAAACTATTTGCAGATTTATATAATGTAGAGTCATCTGCATACATTGTTATAGATGCACCATTTAAAACTAAAGGAAGGTCGTTAGTAAAAATAGAGAAGAGTAGAGGACCAAGGCAACTGCCTTGGGGAACACCACAGTCTAATCTCCTTTTAGTTGAAAGGTTTTCATTAAAATACACAGATTGAAACCTGTTAGTTAAGTAGCTTTCCATCCATTTCACTGCACAATCCTTAAAACCATATGCAGAAAGTTTTCTCAACAATAAAACATGATCAGTGATGTCAAAAGCCGCACTAAAATCTAGGAGGACAGCCCCAACATAGTTTTTGACATCAATTTGACTCAGCCAATCGTCAGTCATTTGCACGAGTGCAGTAGATGTAGAATGACCATCTCTGTAGGCATGCTGAGACTCAGAGCCAAGGTTAAAATTTGTGAAATAGTTTAAAATTTGAGAAAACACTAGTCTTTCCATGATTTTACTAAGAACAGGCAGGATACTAATTGGTCTATTGGCACCACAGAATGCTATCTTATTATTTTTGGGTATGGGTATCACTTTCCAAGCTTGTGGAAATAAACACTCCTTTAAACTCAAATTTAAAATATGACAAACAGATTAGGCAATGTAACCAGACATATAATTTATTAATTTCCCATCAAGACAATCTAGCCCAAACTGCTTATTATTTTTTACAGAGCTTAAAAGTTCTTCAACTTCATGTAGTTGTATAGAACTAAAGGTAAAGTTACAATTTTTGTCTTTCATGGTAATTTTTTTTATTAGCTCTATTGATTTATTATTGCAAATCTTATCTATGTCACAACTATAATTAGTATGCTTACGTTACATTAATTAAAGCGATTGTATTCTGTCTTAAATCATTTACCTTATCAATAAAGAAGTTATTAAAATAATTGGCAGTATCAGCAGGTTTAGTTAAAAACTTATCATCAATTTCAATAAGAGCAGGATCATTATTTTTAGATCTTCCAAGTATATTATGAAAAACCTGCCAGAGTCTCTTTCCATCATGCCTTGAATTGTAAATTTTATTTAAATAATATGATTTTTTCTTCTGTCTGTTCATTTTTGCTACTGTGTTTCTGAGTTTACGGTATTTTCCCCACAAGTTTGGATCACCAGTTTTTACAGCAGCTTGTTTTAATTCATCCCGATGGGCCATACAAGTTTTTAGTTCTTTATCAAGCCATGGTGCCGTGGTCTTTTTGACAGTAGTTTTCTTTAAAGGTGCATGTTTGTCAGCTACCTTCTGAAGCATCTCTGTAAGCATATTTAAAGCAGTGTTTGTGTGTTTTTCAGAATAAATAATGTCCCAATTTAGTGACTTAATGTTGAGGTCAACAACCACCCTCAGGGGGGGGAAGCACTGCTCCTGAGGCGGCGGACAGTTTGACAGAATTTCTTCAAGGCTGACCGGTAGTCCTCCTCCATGGCCTCCCGGAACTCCTCCCAGACCCGAGTTTTTGCCTCCACAACTGCCCGGGCTGCAGCACGCTTGCCCTGCCAGTAATCGTCAGCTGCCTCAGGAGTCCCACAAGCCAGCCAGGCTTGATAGGACTCCTTCTTCAGCCTGACAGCATCCCTTACTTCCGGTGTCCTCCATGCCTCCATGACAGGCACCAGAGACCCTACGGCCACAGCTTTGAATGGCTGCATCGACAATAGAGGTGGAGAACAAGGTCCACTCGGACTCCATGTCCCCAACCTCTCCTCGGGATCTGGATGAAGCTCTCACGGAGGTAGGAGTTGAAGACCCTTCTAACAGAGGGCTCAGCCGAGCGTTCCCAACAGACCCTCATAATACGTTTGGGCCTGCCGAGTCTGTTCGGCCTTCTCCTCCACCAGCGGATCCAACTCACCACCAGGTGGTGATCAATTGACAGCTCAACCCCTCTCTTCAGCTGAGTGTCCAAGACACACGGCCGAAGATCAGATGAAACGACAACAAAGTTGATCATCGACCTCCGACCTAGGGCATTCTTGTACCACGTGCACTGATGGACACCGTGCTTGAACATGGTGTTTGTTATGGACAATCCGTGACTAGCACAGAAGTCCAAAAACAGAACACCACTTGGGTTCAGATCAGAAAGGCCGTTCCTCCCAATCATGCCTCTCCAGGTATCACTGTTGTTGTCCATGTGGACATTGAAGTCCCCCAGTAGAATGACGGAGTCCCCCGTTGGAGCACTTTCCAGCATGCCTCCCATGGACTCCAAGAAGGCCGGATACTCTACACTGCTGTCCGGACCATAAGCTGAGGCAACATTGAGAGACCTGTCCCCGAACCGAAGGCGTAGGGACGCGACCCTCTCATTCACCATGGAAAACTCCAACACATGGCGGCTGAGCTGAGGGGCTATAAGCAAGCCCACACCAGCCCGCCGCCTCTCACCGCGGGCAACACCAGAGTAGAAGAGAGTCCAGCCTCTCTCAAGGAGTTGGGTTCCAGAACCCAAGCTGTGTGTGGAGGTGAGCCCGACTATCTCTAGTCGGTATCGTTCAACCTCCCGCACAAGCTCAAGCTCCTTTCCTCCCAGCAGAGCCAGTTTCTGTGTCCAGAGATCGGGTTGTCGAGGCCCCCGCCTTCGACCACTGCCCGATCCTCTCTGCACCGGCCCCTTATGGCTCCTCCTGTAGGGGGTGGGTCCACAGGAGGAGGGCCCCATGTCATCCTTTTGGGCTAAGCCCGGCCGGGCCCCATGGGGAGAGACCCGGCCACCAGGCGCTCGCAAACAAGCCCCAACTCCAGGCCTGGCTCCAGGGTGGGGCCCCGGCTGCTCCATACTGGGTGACGTAACTGGCCTTGTTTTTATTCTTTTCATAAGGGTCTTGTGAACTGCTCTTAGTCTGGCCCATCACCTAGGACCCTACCGGGGCATTAAGCCCCCGACAACATAGCTCCTAGGATCATTCGGGCACTTAAACCCCTCCACCATGATAAGGTGGCAGTTCAAGGAGGAGTCAAAAGACTCAGCAATAATATAATTCATATCAATATATTCAATTCATGTTGATTTACACTTAGCACTAGTACTTGTATATGTTGGTCTGGGTTGCATTTGTAAATATCATTTGGGCAATTTATTATTATTTAAATTGTTATAACCACATTGTTTGGTTATAATAATTGAAACACGGTAAACAATAGAATCCCTTAAACGCATACATTTTGGACAATGCTTAATTTAACCTTGGCTACAGCCCTCATCTAATATTTAAAAGTCGAATGAAATGCAGCATGAAAATCACACATAGTTCACATAACTTTTGCCTGCAGTCTAAATGTAGCCATAGATTTTTCTTTTAAATAAAATTACAAGCTACAGGTGTTTTATTGATTTCCACCAGGAAATAAATAACGGGGAGAGAGCTGAAGGGAAACTGTAGAGGGAAAGAGTAGAGCGAGTAGAGGGAGAGTGTAGAAGAAGAGTGTCGATGGAGAGAGTAGAGGGAGAACGTAGAGGGAGAGAGTAGAGGGAGAGGTCTTTAAATTTTAAATTTTAAAAATGCTCTAAGGACCTTGACACATGCTTCCCTCTGTCCTCAGACGGTCTTCAGGATCGTGGTGCTGGGGATATGGGATTACATAGAGAACAAAGTGGAGGTGAGCTCCTGCTGTGCTTTATTCCTCCTCCATAGTGACACAGCTCAGAGAAAAGACTGTATTCTTCTGCAGGTGTTTGATGGCGCTATCATCGTCCTGTCCCTGGCCCCCATGGTGGCCTCCACGGTGGCCAATGGCCCCAGCAGCCCATGGGATGCAATTGGCCTCATAGTGACCCTGCGCATCTGGAGGGTCAAGAGGATCATCGATGGTGAGTGTCTGGGGGGAATATTCTCCCATTTACAGCAGGATTAGTCTCTTGTAATGTGTTTAGATAAACGGCGTGTGTGGGTTTCTATGACTGAAACTAGGGGTCTAACAGTACACATGGTTGTTGTGTATCGTTTCATTCTTTTTTGATAGTATTTATAAATAAATGTAATGATTTAGGGCATACTTAAGTGCGGTGGAACTAAATTTTACACACGTTTCCGCACAGCTGTAAATGTCACGGCTACAAGGAAAAAAATCTATTAAAAATAATTCAGATCAATCTAAAGCATTAACACAAAGTATAGTCCTGGTTTAGACCTGGTTTATTCCTGGTTAGTTCTAGTTTAGTCATGGTTTAGTCCTGGTTTAGACCTGATTTACTCCTGGTTTAGTTCTGGTTTAGTTCTGGATTATTCATGGTTTAGTACAGTATACAGTAAACATATTAGATCAATCCTGAGGTGCAGACCTCTGTGACCTCTGTGATGTGTACGGCTGTGTCTTACCACAGATGAATGGACATCACAGGAGATAAAGACATTATACTAGTTTTTTTTTTCAGCTTTTTTTGTACCAAAAATGTACTAAACTGAACTTTTCAAAAAACTGAACCTAATCAAACTGTGATTTTAGAGTATCGTTACACCCCTAACTTAAAGGCTAATGTCTGTCCCTCTGTGTTGTAGCCTATGTGCTGCAGGTGAAAGTGGAGCTGGAGTTGGAGATTCAGCAGTACGAGAAGGCCAAAGCAGTGAGAGAGGAGCAGCTGGAGCGGCTCACTCACATCTGTCAGGAGCAGGCAGTATGTCCTCACTCTGCCCATCTCTGTAGACACAACTGGAGGTCATGTGATGTCTCTATGCCAGCAACCAGCAGAGGGGGCTATAGCGCTATGTCAGAGCAGACCAAGGAAAACGGACTAGAAAATGTTTTTAAAACTGTAAACATTTGTAATTGTAGAAATATCCGGTAGGCACACTAGCACTAGACTATACATAAGTAATATTTAGTGGTGAAAGAAGTACTCAATTTCTTTCCTCAAATAAAAATACAGATAAAGGAGCAAATAATTATGTAACTACTTTTAAATGTACTTGCAAGTAAAAAAGTAAAAGGATTTCATACAGGCTCGACAACTCACACACACAATGTGTTAAATGCATTGACATAAAAAAATGACGTAAAAGGTCCAAATATTCACATCCGGTCCCCGGCACGGGCCGCTGGCTCCTCTCCACTCCTCCAGCCCCAATTCTTCTTCTTCCTTTTACGTCAATAGTTAAATGTGAGGGATTTGTGCTGATTACAGATGAAGGTGCAGTAGAAGAGACTGGTGTTGATCTCAGTGTGAGTCCTGATGAACCTCCCTCATCTGTAAGGCTGGAACCTCACTCATCATCTATCCATCCTTGTTTTAGTGCTTATGAATTAAAGTTAAAACAAAAACTTAGGGTACATTCTTTGATAAGGCGACAGAGAAGGCCAGCTTTGTGGAAAAAAAATGTCGTAATGACATTCTTTTGTATTCAGACAGCGTTACTAATAGTAATTATATAGAAAGAGTGTGAGATAGTTTGAAACAGCCTACTACTGAAACACTGATGGGATTGCATTTAAGTGATTTTTAATTAAATTTAAATTAAATCATTGTCATATAAAACTTAATGAAGTCAAGGTGTCTGCTTGTCTGCTTGAAAAAGTCACCGCACCCTACTGGTTTATAGACTCTAAAACATTTCACATTTCTTTCCATTGCCCTAACACTAACATTAACTTTCATGACAATAATAAATGCAGGAAGTGCTCAGTTTCCATACACTGGTCTGTGCTCAGTTTGAGATCCGGCAGCTGAGGGCCCACCTGGCGCAGCAGGACCTGGATCTGACGGTAGAGCGGGAGGCAGCTCTGCAGATCCACCATATGTGGGGCAAACACAACAGCAGCTTCCAGGAGGTGGACGGACTGGAGCATCGAGGGCCAGCGAGAGCCCGAGAGCCTGGGGGTCCCACAGGTAAATAATGGGGAGGGTCAGGAGCTCCTCCTGGGTACTGTGTATTTCTGTTACACATGGGTGGGGCAGAGCACCCACGTGTAACACAAATACACAGTCTGTAGTACTTGATACAGTGTTTTAGGATACAACAGATTAAACTGCGAGCAATCTTTTATTTACAGTGAAGTTTCTTCTGAATACAAGCATGTTTATTTCACGTCATCAGTATGAGAAGATAAGTCAGTGAAACCTGCTTATGCTGAACTTTTGTGTGAATTACATAAACATTTTAGCATTTTGTGTAAATTATGATGATAAATAAACTCTTTAACCTGGTTCTTTCAGATCTCCATGGTCAGGACGACATGAATAACTATATCAGCCAGTACTACAGTGAGCCCAGCAGTGGTGAGCACACTTATGGCCCCTGGATATTGCAGTCATGTACTGTACAGTAAGGTCCATATGTATTTGGACACTGATACATGTTTTGTTATTTTAGCTGCTTACCAAAACATATTCAAAATAAAGTTATATAAATAACACATATGTGCTTAAAGTGCAGACTCTCAGCTATAATTTGAGTGTATTCATGTCCAAATCAGGTGGCAGTAGCTCAGTTGGTAGAGCCGCTTGTCCACTAACCAGAAGGTTGGCGGTTTACTGTTGCATGCTGTCATCGTGTCCCTAGGCATGGCACGTAACCCACCTTGCCTCTGGTGTCTGTGCACACTGGTGTATGAATGTGTGTGTGAATGGCTGAATGGTTCCTTGATGTAAAGTGCTTTGAGTGCCCATGGAGGTAGAAAAGTACTATATAAATGTGACCATTTATTTTATTTCCAAATCAGATGAAAGGGTTTAGGAATTACAGCTCTTTAATGTGTAGCCGCCTCTTTTTCAGGGGCCCAAAAGTAATTGGACAGACTGACATTACCATAAATAAAATGTTCCTTTATAATACTTTGTTGAGAATCCTTTGCAGGTGATGATGTCTGGAGCCCATCCCAAACACTGGGGTTCCTTCTTTGTGATGCTCTGCCAGGCCTTTACTGCAGTTGTCTTCAGTTGTTGCTTGCTTGTGGGTCTTTCTGCCTTAGGTTTTGTCTTAAACAGGTGAAATGTAGCTGAAACTTGTCGAGATCTGGTGACTGACTTGGCCAATGCAGAATATTTACTTATTTGCCTTAAAAAAAACTCTGGTGTTGCTTTTGCAATATGTGTACTGTGGAGTGCCGTCCATCAACTTTGTGGCTTTTCTCTGAATCTGAGCAGATCCTGATATACTTCAGAATTCATCCGGCTGCTTCTGTCTACTGTCACATCATCAGTAAACACCAGTGACCCAGTGCCATTGGAAGTTCTGCAGCTCATGCTTCACACTGCTCTACCATGTTTTACAGAAGATTTGCTGGGCTTTGGATGAGCCGTTCCAAGTTTTTTCCAGACTTTTCTCTGCCCATCATTCTGGTACAGTTTGGTCTGAGTCTCATCTGTCCAAAGAATGCTGTTCCAGACCTGGGCTGGCTTCCTTAGAGGTTTTTGGCCAAATCTACTGTGGCCTTTGTATTTTTGAGGCTGATGAATGGTCTGTACCTTGTGGTGAAACTTCTGTATTTTTCTCTCATGAAGTCTTCTGGTTAGGGTGGACCTAGACACTGATAGATCTACTTCCTGGAGAGTGTTCTGCTCTAAGGTGGATGTTGTGAAGGGGTTTTTCACATTTTTTTGACCCAGCCTAAAGATTGTCTGGTTCACTTCCATTGAGAGACTGCATGTTGTGAGTTCACAGCAACAGATTTCAAATACAAATGTAACACCTGGAATCAAGTCCAGACCTTTTACCTGCTCAGTTTATGATGGATCAATGAGGGAAAAGGACCATACAGCTCAAGAAATAGTTTTTGAAGCCACTGTCCACTGTACTTATGAGCCCCTGAAAAAGAGGCAGCTACACATTAAAGAGCTGTAATTCCTAAACCCTTTAATCCAATTTGGGCATGAATACTCTCAAATTACAACTGAGGGTCTGTACATTTTAATTATGTAACTGTATTTTGAATATGTTTGGTTAACAGCTAAAATTGCAAAAATTGTGTCAGTGTCCAAATACTTGTGGACCTAACTGTATATCCTTGATTATGTTTTTGCAGACATGGGGATCCCAGACCCAGCTGCCAGAGTCATCACCACGGCAGCCATAGACGTGCATCTACCCAACAACCCGAGCCAGCTGCCCTCCACTCTGGTGAGCGCAGAGGCGGTGAGCTCAGGTCGTCTCCAGCCAACAGGGAGCTCCGTTACTGAAGCGTCTACCAGCAGCGTGTCCCGGAGCAGCACCGTGTCCCGCTTCAGCGCTCCCCACAGCATCAGCAGCCACACTCTGGGTTCCAGCACCGACTGCAGCTCCACAGTGAGAGAGGCCTCCACCTCCACGGACTTCAGCGACCAGCGCGTCTACCCACCGCCCTACAGCAGCCCCCTGGCCCTGGGCACGCAGACTCGGGGCAGTCCCAGCGCCGTGGTGCAGGAGCTGCTGTCCTCACTGTCAGAGGACTCATGTCTGACTCAGAAAGGCCTGGACCCCGTCAACCTCAAACCTCCCAGCCCAACTGGATCCACCAAAGCCAGTCCTGAACTAGAACACAGGCTCAACATCTACAACAAGAAGAACCAAGAGAGCCGAGGACTTCACAGCAAACCTCTCATCCACCTGCAGAGCAACGAGCCTCTTCTGGACGAGAAGCACAGACTGATGGAGCCAGTGGAGGCCCCGCGGCCGCGCCTCTCGAAGACATGACATCTCTGTAAGGAACTGCTCAGGACATGTGACATACAAATATGCTCACAGGAAACCCCAGTGGAGTGAAGTCTGCCACTGTAACTGTTGGGACAGAATCTACTCAGCTCATCAGTCGGCTCCACTTCAGGAACAGACACTGACAGGTTTTTTCTTAATGTGACCAAAACAGCAGCAGTGAGGCTCCAGACAGCTTGCCTAAACCGAGCAGAGGTTTTTCTCATTTGATACACTTGGTACCAGAATTAGATGTAGACTGAAAGTCCTCTGAATCACACACAGAGGTTCTTCACAAGTTCAGGTGCATCAGCTCTTTCTAACTCCAGGACTGTTTTGGTGATATTATTGTTGACTTAACTGGACTTTATGTAAGCTATTTTATATTTGTGTTTTAAATTGCAGTGTTAACATTTTTACTGGTGGAGCATTCAGGTTCCATAAGTGAGATCGGGATAAACCAACTACCTATCAGTGGTATGGTAAATTGAGCCATACAATAATCTACATATGTTTAGTGTAATGTCCTTTAGCTGTACATATTTCAGGTCAGGTCTGAGAACCATGAAAAGATGCTGCTAAATGCTAAAATTTCATAGCATGAACTTTTTCATTTGCTTCTAAAATATTGCTAACTATCCTTGTTTATTGGGAAGATTGATGTTTTTTCTATCTCAATCAACTGAACAAGACTTTACTTTACAGGGATTTATTAACATTTAATAAAAAGTAAAAATAAAAATGAAGTTGTCATAACATTTTATTTATTAACTTTTTTTTGCAGTAAACCTGAGCCAAAGTCCAAAGAACAGCTAGATCTTAACAGCTGGCTTCTTTACAGAGTTACAGGACCAGAAAAGACAACACAGATTAAATATAAATCACAGTAGTTGTTATATTTCACCAGGGGTCTGCAACCTATGGTTTTAGAGCTGCATGTTGCTCTTTAGCCTCGCTTTTGTGGCTCTCTAGGCATCTGACATCTGGTTATGTAAAGTCAGTAATGGAATACATAGACAACTTTTACCCTGTTTTCCAAAATATGCTGTGCACTTATAATTGACACTGTTTATAGCCTTTATTGGCTGCACAGTGCATGCACAAGCTGATTTGAAGTGCAAAACACTGAAGTTAATTAAACAGCACCAAGAAATAGTAACTGGATGTAGCTCCAGTTCTCAGAGTGTGCGTGGGTCCTGTATTACAACGGTGGTTAGTGGCTTATTAAAAGATAATCAGTGGAATGCATATTTAACACAGTTCTTTGTTATTATGCAATAAATAATAACCATATGATATGTTTTAATTATAGGCTCAGCAATTTATGTGCATTAAAACTAGTTGCGGCTCTTTACAGATACAAATTTAGTGTTTTTTGGCAACAATTGGCTCTTTAGATCCAGAAAGTTGCAAACCCCTGAACTACACCATGCCCAGAGCCACTGGTAAAGACAGTTTCACAACATCTCCACTGACTCCAATGGGCCAGTTGTACACCAGCAGCCTCTAGGACTAGTTCCAGGAGTTGCTCTTGAAAAGGTAATATGTTAAGTTTATATTATCTACAGATTTTGATCACATTTACATCCCCACCAATGCATGTTATTAGCTACTGGAATCATATGACCATTTATATTCTCGACCTCTATTAGCACAACTGTCTCTCAATGGCTCTGACTGTCTATTTTCATGACAGACTGTATTTTCAGACTGACATCATGAGGAAGATGCTGACTATCCAGCTTGAGGAATCTGCCAAGGCGCTCAGAGGATTCTTGTGCGCAATGACTGATGAATGGATGTGTCTAGACTCTTTGCTCTTGCTTGCTCAAAGCTGCAGTCATCTCAGGGACAGCCTAGATCAGGGGTCTCCAACCAGTAGCTCTCAACCACTTTCCAAGTAGCTCCCCAATGCTTTCTACACACATTTGTTTTATCAAATTCGATTTACCACTCATTTATCGAGCCAACTTGTGAATCTATTCAAAAGTCCCTCAATGCACAAAAGTGGTGGGTTCTTATTCGCTAAGTAGTTGTCAGTCAAACAAGATGGACTACAGAGTTTCTTATTAACTTTGTTTGTGATGGTTATGCTAATCTAATTATATTATGAAGATATGTGGTTTTCATTAACTGTGAGTAATAACAAAGATATTGTAATATACTGACGTGCCTGTATAGAAAGACATGGTGGCAAGTCACAGTATTTAGTCCCAAGAAGTGAAGAAGAAACCTGAAGTATCAGAATGAAGAAAAAGACTGATTTAGGAGCCTTGGTATGGTGGTTGGTACCAGATGGGCTGGAATATTTCACAAACTGCTGATTTACTGAAAGTGGAACTTTCAGTTTCCCCTGATATTCTATAGTATTGAGGTGCACCAGTGTGTAAATGCATCTAGAGGGATTCAATCAAGTGTCTCTAACAATATGGCCGGTGATGAAGCTTAAAGTTCCAGTACCTGATTGTCTTTTTCAGAACCAGGAGAGAGAGAGACAGTTGAGTTTCAAATGGAAGCCCCGCCCTTAGCTCCTTACTCACTCTCACAAACCCCTCCCATGCTTTTCTCTCGTCTCGCGCGTGAATTCATGCGCGCGCCTCATACGCGTGCACAACTCGAGACTGAAGCGGCGAGTGAAACGGAGATTTAGGCATAAAAATGGCAACATGTGCATTTCATGCTCACTGTATATAGACTGCTAATCCTGTCCCAACACAAATCATGACAGTACTGGGAAATTGGTGTTAGTAGGTGAGGACACGTAGCTATGAGAAAGCTGAGCGTGTGGAGCTCTGAAATGATGGGTCTCAAGAGCGATAAGGCCCGGAGACTACAGCGCTAACTATATTAGCATTAGCAACATAAGGCTAAGCCCTGGCAACGTAAGGCTTATATCTGTTTGCAATTCGTTTAAAATGTAACAAAACAAAAGAAACTGACCACAATGCTAATATAAATATAGTGAATAGAAACTTAGTTTGCAATGCAGTCACGTAACGTTAGTTCTCTCCATCTTTGGAATGCAGTTCCAATATTTATTCGTGTTTTATTTCTTTTATCGTCCCATTTGTGCTTTTCTGGTGTCTTTACTCCTTCTGTTTTCCTTTGTTTAGGAGCTTTAGCAGTGTATGCTGTAACCGCTAATGCAGGAATCGCCACTTTGCCCTCTGGTACTTCAGCCGCCATGCTGTCTCTGTTTACAAATTGTGCACGCGCAGACCATGGCAAAGACACTGTACAGCTAACAGCCAATGGGGTTCTCTCTGAAGTCCATGGGCGTCAGGAGGCTTGTGATTGGCCAAGGCCTCCACCGTCCCTGCGTTGGAGTTTCTCCTGTCTCTATTGAGTGTTCATTTCTCAAAATTGCTTAAAATAACCAACAGATGGGATTATAAAGCAAGATTTTTTCAAAAACGATTGCTTTTGCAATATACTATATGGGGTCTAAACCATTTTTCTCAACTAGATGAAAAATATATTAGGTACTGGAACTTTAAAGTGAAAGTCTTTCACTGGCCTTGCTGGTCTGATTTTTATTATTATTATTATTATTATTATTATTATTATTATTATTATTATTATTATTATTATTATTATTATTATATTTTTAGTTTTTTAGGAGTTTCTTTACTGAGAAGGAGGGTCTAAGGACAGGAGTTTGCCTTGGGTCTGTTTAGTTTAGTGTAGTTATTGTTTGTGTTGATTGTGTGTTAAGTCTGATTGTGTGTTTATGTTTGATTAACTGTTTGTGAAGCCCTTTGAGGCGACTTTTGTTGTGATACTGGGCGATAGAAATAAAACTGAATTGGACTGAATTGAATAATCCATATATTTTAATGAGCTTATGTCCACCTTAACCAACAGCTTGCCTGGGCTGAAGCCCAAGGGCCTACAGAGATTGGGGGCCTATTGCAAAAGGAGCACACACTTCTTTCTACTGTCGCTTCTCTTTCTCTGTTTCTCACTCAGCTCAGCTGCTGAAGTGTGTGATAAGGATGGGTCAGTCCTGAACGAGCCGGTACAAAGGGCTAGTTCTTTAAAGTGAACAGTGTGAGCTGGCCTTCCATCCACATTTTTTGCTTGTTTGTTTTTGTTTGTTTTTTTCTGAATGGATTTTTATCAAAAACAGAGCACATAATAATAGAGCAGATAAACTGAGGCACTTGGTCTTCCTCAATGCCAATCTGCCCTGAATTTGTTTTAGAGGTATAGTTAGATAATTGATGGTGGCTAGTTCAGAGAGAGCAGGACTTAATTTGAGCCGGATCTTGCCGGAACAGGATCCGGAAACTCCCTTATTTTGATGCAATTGCTTGGATCCAGTAACTCTGACACAACTCAGAACAAAGTGTTGACTACATTTGACTCTTTTGACCTCTTAAACCTGTGTTGAAGGTCGGAGGTGTAATTACACAGAAATGCAATGTTTTAAACATAAAAGCCGGGACATGGCAGTGCCACATCAGTTTATTCTTTAACTCAAATGCATATGGAAGCTGGAGCTAACGCACTGATCGTGGGTCACAGGATGAGACCCGGGGCCAGTTAAATGCCAGTGTCACTGTTACAGAGCCATAGTTACGCAGAGAAACCTTATGCCACCCGCCCTCGATGTGCACTTTTTATTCCTCCATTATATCCCTTGTGCGCACGGGACATAGATCCACAGCAGTTTGTTCTTTTTTGTTTGTTCAAAAGCTTCTGTAAGCTCGAGCTAATGCACTGAGGATCACAGAGCCGTGAAACGCCATTACGCAGAGAAGACTGCGCTCCACAGCAGTCACTAAAAAGAAGCAAAATCAAAAGGAGAGACATGATTAGGCTGAAAGCTTACTGCTACTGTGTACTCCCTTTCCTAGTCTAGACTTTGTTTATACAGACCACAGCTGCATGAGTCTGTGTTCTTGCTTCAGACTGGTGACCACACAGTAGGTCTATGACAGAGGGAAGAGGCGTATCCACGTGGGTACCCCTGAGAGGTCCTGCACAACGGGCTACGCAGGTCCATAATGAGGCTGGTGTGACTGATTGACTCTTTGTGCAGCTGTTGTAAAACAAACGGTTTGACACAGAGACTTGCAGCTAAACCCTTTGTGTCAGTTTTTATTACACGTTGATAGGTTCAGGAATCATAGAGATATGCACCGTTAAAGTTTGTAAAAGCATTTAGGCTTCATTAAAAGACGCGCAGTTTATTACCTCTCTGCAACAGCCACGGTGTTTTTTTTTTTGTTTTTTTTTTGTTTTTTTTTTGTTTGTTTGTTTTTAGGTCCAGTGTCTCTTTACTAAAAAACTATTACAAAAGAGATAATTATTTCCAATAACTTTGTTTTTAATTTTGATCAAAAGTAAGAGGAGAGATGGAGAAGAGCAGAGGAGAAACTGCAGTTGGATGGGGACGCACTGTAAAGTTTTTGTTAAGAAAAATCAACCACCTCTTGTGACCCTTCAAAATAAAACTTCATCCTTTTCCATCAGCTGAAACAACTTTATTGTGGTAGAGCCTGAAAGGAAAGGCATTAGCACTGCGTGAGGAACTGGCAGGAGCTGATAGTACAGACTGTGAAAGTCTTGGACTGTCATGAAATGTTTTGATGTAGACAAAGTTGTTAGTAAGTTATTGTAAAATTGTTAAAGCAAAAATATCAAACACAACAACTAGGGATGGGGATCGAAACCCGGTTCTACCTGAGACCCATTTCTAATTTTTCCAATCCATCGGAATTGTCTGCCTCCGCCGTTAACGATCCCTCTTATCGATGACGCTTTGGGCAGCTGCGTTTGTGTGAGCAGGTTTTGCTCCGAGACCCGCCCCGCTCCCGAGCAGCGTTTCTAACCTTTTTACTTTAACTTCGCTGCAAAAGTCATCTTCGATGAGTAGCCTACAAAGCGCGGCGCTCATCGTGCAGTGCATGTCGTTCTCCTCTCTCTAATTAATGAACATGCACTCACGGGACACGGCAGCGTGTAGGTGGAGACGCGCGGAGCCTGGCGCGCTTGCGTCCCATAGCGTGGACACACGCCAGAGACACGGAGGTAGGAGCTAAATGTCCGCGCACTGTGACAGCGAGAGCTCATTCCCCTGCATAAGAAATACTGTATGGAAGGGAGCGAGCGATAGAAAAAGAGAAATCTCCATAGAAAACGCTGAATCCTGTCTCACCTGTCTGACCCTCACCTGTCTGACCCTCACCTGTCTGACTCTCACCTGTCTGACCCTCACCTGTCTGACACTGATGTGGCCCCTCCCTGCGTTGCACTGTCACAGTAACACAGGCTACTGTTTAGTTTAATAAGTTTAATGAACGTTTTTTTCAGACAGACAGGTCTGGGGCTGCTGCTCCTAGATTAATATTAAAGCCACAATCCTCAAATCAATATCAAATCAAATCAAAGTTTATTTCTATAGCACTTTACAACAACACAAGGAAACCAAAGTGCTTTACATAAAAAACATAATAAAATAAAATTACAAACATTTAATCAAAACTATAAAATGCATAAAACAATAAGACACAACACACAGTAACAGAGTGAACCAAAGACTTGTAGCCTAAGTGTTAAAAGCCAGTCGAAACAAGTGAGTCTTAACCTGGACTTAAACAGAGACAGGGTTAGGGTTAGGGGGCTATCACCCGCAGATCCAGAGGCAGTGTGTTCCAGAGTTTAGGAGCAGCAACTGCAAATGAACGATCACCCCAATGTTTGTACCGGGACCTGGGGACATCCAGAACCATCTGAGCAGACGACCGGAGGCTCTGCTGGGGCGGTGGAGGGTTAAAATCTCTGATAAATAGGGAGGGGCAAGACCATTAAGAGCTTTAAAAACAAACATTAAAATTTTAAAATTAATGCGATAGCGGACCGGGAGCCAATGGAGAGAAGAGAGAACAAAGGTGATGTGGGTGTGTATGGATGAGTTTGTTAAAAGTCGGGCGGCTGCATTTTGTACCAGTTGCAAACTGTGGAGTGATGACTGTGTGATACAGAAATATAGTGCATTACAATAGTCAATACGTGAACTGATAAAAGCATGAATAGCTTTTTCCAGATCGCTGCGAGACAGAAAGGGCTTGATTTTGGCTAGAAGACGCAGCTGGAAAAAGCTTGCTTTAACAACAGCACTAATCTCTTTATCAAACTTCAATTCGCTGTCAAAAATCACTCCTAAATTCTTGACGGCCTGACTGACATGAGATGTGAGGAAATTAGAGCTGGACAGTACATTTCCGTGCCACTCAGAGGGACCAAAAATAATACATTCAGTCTTACTTTCATTCAAGTGAAGAAAGTTCTGGGCCAGCCACAGCTTTATATCTGAAAGGCAGCTTTGGAGACAGTCCAGTGCAGAGCCGTCATTAGGGAGCAGAGGAAGATAGACCTGAAGGTCATCTGCATAAAGGTGAAATGACAGATTGTATTTTTTAATGATGGACCCGAGAGGCTGCAAGTACAAAGATAACAGGACCGGACCAAGAATGGATCCTTGTGGCACTCCAGAGGACACGGAGGCAGATGAGGACGAACATCAACCATAACGACAAAGGTCCTGTCGGTCAGGTAGGAGCTGAACCACTGCAGAACTGTGCCCTGAAGACCAACATGAGCCAGGCGAGAGATGAGGACAGAGTGGTCCACAGTGTCAAAAGCCACTGTGAGGTCCAACATCAGCAGCAGCACTGGCTTTTTAGCATCCAGGGATAAAAGAATGTCATTATGCATCTTAAGTAGAGCAGATTCTGTGCTGTGACGTGATCTAAAACCAGACTGAAATTATTCTGAAATAATGTTGTTTTCTAAAACGGACTGCAACTGAATAAAAACGAGTTTTTCTAAAATCTTTGATAAAAATGGTAAATGGGAGACTGGTCTAAAATTAGAAAAAACTGCAGAGTCCAGATTAGATTTTTTTAGAAGTGGTCTGACCACAGCGTCCTTAAAAACCGTTGGGACAGATCCAACACTGAGGCAGCTGTTCATAAACAAGAGGAGACAGGAGCCCACAGTATTAAAGACCTGTTTGAGCACCTTGAATGGAATGATGTCAAGGGGACAGTTTGTTGGTCTCATCCCCTGGACCACCTCAGAGAGGAGAGACAGTGACACTGGTTCGAACACTTCAAAAACAGCAGGGGGCGCAGGAGGAGTGTAAATATCAGTGCTATGAATACTATTGTCAATGCGCAAACTGACTGAAGTCACTTTGTCAACAAAATGATGTAGGAAGTTCTCGCATGTAGTTTTGGACACATTTTTGAAGACACTGGCAGATGGACTGATTACAGACTGTATTGTGTTGAATAACGCCCTGGGGTTGTTAGAGCTGGTGGAAATTATATTTGAAAGATATTGACTTTTGGCTTCTTTGACTGCCTTTTGGTAGTTGGCTAGACTCTCCCTCAGCATACCCAGTGACACCTGAAGCTTGTCACTCCTCCACCTGCGCTCAGCCTGTCTACAGCACCGTCTGAGGGCACGAGTGGTCTCATTGAGCCAGGGGTCTGGTTTTGTTCTTGTAGAGAGCCACAATCCTGTTTATTTAAAAAGCATACATTTCCAGTAATTTAACAGCTGTACATTCAATACATGTTACTTCTGTTTAGTGAGCCCAGTTCAAAATAGGCTCATATACATGAAAATGAAAATAAGCTTCTATTTCTGCTTCATAATAAACTGTATGGCCACAGATCTAGTTCATTTTTATTCACAGATATATCAGGAATCGATAAGACAATCGAAAAAGAATTGGATTGATAAGCAGAATCGACACTGGCATCAACATTGATAAAATCTGATCAATTCCCATCCCTATTAACAACAACATGCTTCAAGACACAGACTACATGCATTGTTCAGTCCCTCCAGGATTTTGCGATGTTGTGATCACAACTATTAATGCAAAATCAAGCGATTGTTTTACTCACTCTATAGTCAGCTAAAACACTTTAAAATGCACCAGGATACAGCAAATGTCTGTTATATTGATTTTTTTTTCCCTGGGGGAGGACCCCCAGACCCCCCTGTAAATTTGTTACATACTTAACACCTGTGAGTCACAACTTGCTCTTCTGTGAGCTGCACACATCAGGGCTCATCTCCTAACTTCCTCAAACCATCCAAATAACTGGCTTCAGAACAGAACAGAAGATAATTCAAATTTTTGTATTAGTTCTATAATAATAATCTGCCATGTGCCACCACAGTAAAATGACAGGACCTGGCTGGCCCCCCCAGTAAAAAAATCCTGGCTACGCCCCTGACAGAGGGAGTCTACAAAAGCGCAGTAATTATGCGTAGCAGCTGATTTCTTGATCAGCTGAGCAATCACACAAACGTACACTAACACATTACACTGAAGTGAAACGCTATAATGTATAATAATGTTAACAAATATGTTAAAATATAATTTAAAATTGAGTATAAATGAGCAGTTGCTTGGTATTTTGGGATGTGTGTGCGCCTAAGCCTTGTGTTGTGTGTACCTTGCAGTATCAGTGCTGGCCTTGTGGACTCCGGTGTCAAAGCGCAATTTTTGTTCCAGCAACGTTTGATTTAAAAATGAAGCCCTGAGAGAGACACCAGAAGATGTTTGGTGCTGCTGTTTTGCACAATGCACAATATATTTCTTTTATTTCTTTATTATTAGGTTATATATTTATAATAAGGTTTTTGGAGTTTTGAGGTTGTTGTTTTTACTTTTTTAATACTAAATAAAACCCTGCTTTTTGTCAGGTGTGTGTGTCTGTAAATTGAAAAAAAAAAGTCAACATCTTTCCCTTTTAATTTGTATGCTTAATTATAAATGCAAGTGTTTATATGCTATGTGTGGTAGAGTAATTCCATAAGAAAATCAGTTCTTTGGAAACTTGTAAAGCATCAGAACTTGAATACTTCATCACAATCCATGTATTTGAGTTAGGTATAGGAGTACACAATAATACTCATTTGTCAAAACTGCGCTAAATTTGTCTGAAATATAAAAGGTATAGGTGGTAAAGTGAAGAGTCATTTGGGAGCCAAAAGTGAGTTGACCCCAAATTCCCATTACTAGCCCCTCCCACTGCTCGCTTCTGATTGGTAACTGTGAGGAAGTGGGTGGGAGCAGCCAAGAAACAGCTGCACATTTGCCTTACTATGGTGCCTGTCGACAGACTGTCACACAGAGCGATTTCTTCAGTTTAAAACAAACAAACAATGCATTAAAAGAAGTCCTGGACATGAATATTAGTTAAAACTGAGTGTTGACAGACTACAGCCCAATTAAAGAACTATTAATTCCCTGACTTCTCATTTATAAAACTGGGTTATGCAGGTTAGACACTGTAGCTTAAGACAGGGACACTCCATGATTCACCTGTATAAAGATGACAGCACCACAAAGGCAGGCATTTTCTAATAACTGTTAACTGCTGGTGCTGTGTCAGTCTTTTGCATAAAGAAGAGATGTTGCACTTGCACAGATAGTCTGTGAGTCTCAGCTGGTGGGTCCGGATGAGGGGTGTAGCACAAAATTCTATGCCCTCGGTATAAACCATCTTGGTGGGCCCCATGCTCACTTGATCAATAGCTCTCATGCATGGTGCAGGCTTTTTGAACAGGTAGATCCACCTCTCATCATTTGTCATGAGTTTTTTTCATAGTGGGAATTAAACACTGCAAATCACGTGCTTACAACCCATGAGTTTTCCATGATTTTTTATTTATTTATTAATTTTACAGGAGAACCAGTTGCACATCATGATACATAAAGACCCATGTGCTTCTGTGACTTATATGACACAAGTTTTCTTTCAGTTGTCTGTTAGTGAGCCTGATTTCTTTTCTCGAAGGCAGTGGTGTCACACTCAGTTCATGGTTCGGGACGAAATTCAACAATCAGAGTAGGTCGCGGGCCGAGCATAACATTAAAATATATTACATTATATTATAGTTTAAAAGTGTACATTTAAATTGTATCATTTTTACTGTCATTTTTGGACACTGGACATTGTGTAATGCTTTACAAATTTCATAAAAATGGTATTTATATTTTAATATAACAAACCTATCAGGTGCTGATATAATACTGTCTCAGTTTTTAAAATCTGATGACAATAGCTTGTCTCAAAAACATTTTTAGTGCAGCCCTGCTTAAGGCCAGAAGACAACAAACATTCAGTATATCCAATACTAGTACTAGTGTTAAAATGCATGTTTTATTATTTTATTAAGATTTGTAATTGAACTGGTTATTAACCTTTTGTTTGTCCTCTCTGTGGAGGCGTCAGTGGCTGGTTAATTGCCCGTAGCCCTCCCCTGACTGTGGGGCGGACGGAACCAGAATAAGACCAACGTAGGCTCAGTAAAGGCTCAGGAAACCTGTACAAATGTTTTCAGTTCATTTACAGTTCAAGAGTGCCAACAACAGGTTATAATATTCAATTTTTCACAATATTATAATTTTGTGAATAATTGAATTTGGGGGTGTTCTGTACCTGTGAGGCATAATTATCAACATTATATGAAAACAATTTTTGAAATTCTTCACTCTAAATGTGGTGAAATTATAAATACATGTGTTTGATTTTTTATTGAATCTCTGAGAGAAAAATGCACTTTTACATGATATTTTAATTTATTGGATAGCACCTCATTCTTAAGTTACGGTAATACTATATATATATATATATATATATATATATATATATATATATATATATATATATATATATATATATATATATATATATTATTATTATTATTATTATTATTATTATTATAAGGATAAGAGACATTTGGACATTTGAAGCTAAATGTGGCAAAAATAAACACTTATTTTTACATTTTTACACTTTGCAGACTTTACAAACTGCACCTCATAATGTTGCTATGTAAACATTTACACTTTTGATGTTTAAAAGCTGCAGTGGAAAATAACTGCATACATAGGCTACATTTCAGTTAGAGTGGCCTGTCCCTGGACTCGCACTACTAAACAGTGGTGGCGGAAGTTCTCTATTATTATTATTATTATTTTTTTTTTTTTTTTTTTTTTTTTTTTTACTTAAATAAAAGTACAAAACAAAAAAGCAAACATTTACTCATGTAAAAGTATCCCATTCTTACAGCATCAGTTATATTTAAGAAGGCCAACTACAATAAAGGCAAAAACACATGATTTTCAACCAAAACTTCAAACCAATTAAACAATGTAGTGCAGTAAAAAGTACAGATACTTGCTCTAAAATGTGGTGAAGTAGCCTAAAGTACCCATTGTAAAATTCCTTACACCTTACAGCCACCACCGCCACTAAAGTAACTATCCCTCAACCCACATTAAACATGACATGAACCTGTTCTGACTCCAACACCAGTCTACACTTTAAGATCTCACTGTTCTAGTGGATCAGTGCCCAAAGTTCTGAACCACAGGACAGACTCCAGACATCTGATGGCGATATCATCCACATCAGGGTCGAACTTATTGGCAAAAAGGTGATGTTGTCTGAGGAGCCACGCGAGGTCCCCCGCTCCGTACACACACACACCATGCCTGTATGAGCCTGTGCATGGAGCATACGGCGCTCCTCTAAGAATGTCTCCAGCGTGACCACTCCACTTCACCAGGCGTGCGATGGCCAGCATGTCCGAGAGGTCATACTTCTCATGTTGGGGGTCCGAGCCTGGGACAGAGGGCATTCTCTGGAGCGTGGCCCAAAGGTGCTCATCTGGGCTGTACGTGTCTTTCTCCCATTCTATCAACTTCTGGACTTCTGCGTCATGAAGGACGTGCGCAACAAACTCTCTGGTAACTACAATGTATGCATTTCCCATGAACATTGGCGTGCTGATGGGAGGGGGGCTTTTTTCTAGACCCGTCTTGAAAATGTGGTCAGTAAAGTTGAACTGAAAAAGCCAGCGGTTCTTCTTGGACTCGTTTGTGTGCTCAGACTCCATGCTGTTCTTCCCTTTTAAAGATTTCAGCGCTCTAACCATCTCTCTGTTGGTTTTGAGGGGAAAGTCCGAGCCACATGTGTTGAGTAGGTACCTCCACTGGATGGGCCACTTCAGCAGGTCTTCCATACAGTTCAGATCCGCCTGTACGCGCAGCCATGACGCATAGACCACACGCTCCAATCAGCTTTTAGAAATATTTGGGGAGACTTCTGGTCCACATGAACGCAGTAGACGTTCTGAGGTGCGTAAATGGCTCGGAGAAGGCGTTCGAACATCTCAATCTTCTCGTGGATGACCATGGAAAAGGCGATGGGAAAGTGCTCCTCTTCTGAGCTGAGAGGGGCCATGTGGTAGCTCCTGTTTTTGATAAAGGCAGGGCAGTTCTGTGTCTCGTTGATGTAGAAGTCTTCTGATAAATGATCTTGTTTTGTCCTGGATACCAGAAGTTCTTGTAGCTCTCTAAATCGTCCTTCTGTGTTCCCAGTGACAATAGCAGAGCATCCACGGAAGTCCAAAGAGAACTGCTGTGGTATATCAGGGACATTCTTCTCTCCTTCCTGCCTTTGAACTCCAAACATCAAGAAAAGACCAAGTGTCAAACAGGAAATGATTATTAATAAGCCCCATGACAAACGGCGGAGCTTAGACAAATGCATCTTGCTGATTTGACTCTGCAGTAAAAACCCTAATCCTGTGACAGGTGCACTTCTTAAAACAGATATGAGATTATGTTCATATAACAGATGAAATGTTTATAGATTCAATAAAACCATATCTTTTTACAGCCATCAAGCTTGGGCAGACCAGTCTACTTTCACAGTACAGTCTGGATTCTGATTATTTCATACAAATGACAATTCAAAAAATAAATATACAAAAATACATGACATATTGACTTACGCTAGCATTACTGCATTTCTCATTTGCTTCTATGGACATAATTCTCTAATTTAAAGAATATTTGTCACAAGAAGTTTAATTCTTCATTCAGTTTGTGTTTGAAAGCTAAAGCTTAATTAATTCTCTGCATTTTAAACATTCTTCCAATGCCGCTGGAGTGAACCTGTCAGGAGAAGTGGGCAACGTCTGAGCAGCAACAAGGTCTGATCCAGGAGCCAGCAACAGTCAGGAGAACCTATAGCTGGAAGATTAGTGTGTGCATTTTTTAGGTTGATATGAGAAACCAGAGTACAGGGAGAACTCCACACACAAAGGCTCCACACAGGCAGGAATGAAAGCTTCTTACTGAGAGGTGACAGGGCTAACCACTTTGCCACTGTGTCATTATGGCACTCTTTAAGGCAGTGACTCTTCTAGACCCAGCTAAAAGTAAGGTTTTTCAAAGTAAAGACCCATTCATTATTGGAGTGAGCTATTCTCATAATAATGCTACCAGTAATACAGTATGAAACAACATGGTTCGTTAACTAATGAATAACTGAACCACAGGCTCATGTACACAGACACACCTGCTGTGGATAATAATTCTACATTTGTAGACCTCACAGCGCCTATAAAAGAGAATTATTATCCAAATGTAGACTGTACAACGCCCACATGACACAATGAAATGTTTTTTTCTCCTTCAGTCTAAGGAAAAGGGGAGGTTCCTGACCCACATGTAGTCTGCAGTAAGTGCTG
Organism: Bostrychus sinensis; assembly: GCA_020698575.1. Taxonomy (NCBI): domain Eukaryota; kingdom Metazoa; phylum Chordata; class Actinopteri; order Gobiiformes; family Eleotridae; genus Bostrychus; species Bostrychus sinensis. Next base: position 35,526,781 of record CM036251.1, read on the forward strand.
ACTCTTTTTGCACACATCACAAAACCATGAGATTTTGACTACACTGAACTGTGTGACTGTCTGAGCCCAATGGTTTCAGAAAAGCTCCTCCCATGCTACAGTTGAGCTAAGTGAATGACAAACTGTAATGTACTACATTTGTATCAGATTTTTAGGTGAACCAGAGGAAAAAATGGGCACGAATGGCCGCTGCACCATGCTGCAGCAGACATGAGCCTGGCAAATCACAATATAATAAAAAAAAGAAAAAAACATGGACAGTAGGAACCGTTCTGACCGTTCTGCTCATCAAGGCCTTCTACAGTTCTCAAGCTTCAAATCAGTTTTTGTTTGATGACAATCAACCTCACATTCATAGAGATACAATCATAATTAGCTCACTGAAAAAATAAGAGCAGTAATACACAACGTAATCCGAATGCGTCATTGCACTTTTTTTTTTACAGTGTCCAAAGCTTAGTATTAAAACATAGGTTCAGACATCCTAAAGCTTTTATAGCCTGTAGTGTTTTCTAGACTTTAACCTCTTCCCACAGCCCAGAGAGATGAGACTGAAGGCTCAGAGGCTGTGGCTCTCTGCTGGAGCAGCAGGGGCGGAGCAGAGCAGTGTCTGGGCTGGGGCTCCAGTGGGCACTGGGGAACCACTTCAAGAGAAACTTAGTCAGTCATTTAAATAACTAAAAGAGTTAATAAAAATATTTAAAATATGTTATGTTTTGTCTTTAATTTTAGAGAAGAAAAAAGATACATTTTGCTCATACTTTTACTACAACCTGGTAGGCTGCTGAAAATATAATGTAAAGTGCAGCAGAATGCAGGAAATTACATTTGCTTTATTCAAATGATCCATGTAAGGGACCTCCAGATCCCACTGCATTCAATTCAGTAGTGTTAAAATCACAGTGTTGGTGTTGTTTTGAGTAAAGTGTAGGTTCTCTAGAGTTTTTTATAAACCTTTTTCTGGTTTAATTCTACACTAAGTGTGATTGTGTGAGTGTGATTCACCAAAAAGAGTTGGAGTTGAAACTGAGTGAAACCTGAGAGTGAACTGTTAGAGTTGTTACTTTACTCCAGTGTTCAATTCAATTCAATTCAGTTTTATTGTAGACCTCTGAAAACCTCTTTTCTGGCTAAATATAAAACATCCCTAAGTTTTTTTATACACAGTACACAGTTTTACACCATTTTGTATTACCATGGGTTAGCTAGTGCTCTTCTTTAACTCTTCTTATAACTCCTTATCACTATGTGTTTTTGTAAGCTTTTTCTCATGAGATTTAACTCTACACTCTGTGTTGAAAAAAAAAAACTTTCATTACGTGGCCAACATACCCCTAATTTACAGATATAAAAAACAAAATGTTTCATTTTATCATAGCTAGTGGGTTTGTGACATCCACAGTCATTATTAACTCCTTATACGCAAATACATTCCTGTAAAATATATTCAACACACATTGTTTTAAGACATTTATCCTGTGTAGTGGGGATTGAACATCTGGCATCGTAGCCTACACCACAACACAATAAAGTTTCACAATGTTTGTAACCAACTTCACCCATCCACAGGTCACAGCGAGTGTTTAACTCTGCTGGGCATCACATCAGACCACAAACCATTGCATCTGCTACAGAACTGTAAGCTTTTCCACACAACATGATCTTTAACCTGAGGGACATGTGACTAGGGGGTGTGCAGTGGACAAGAAAGGTTATTTTGATTGTATGTTACTGTTTTTACATTTTACTAGATGAGGACATAAACTGATCAGATTAACACATCTATAACTTTAACACATCACTGTGTAGTGAGCGGTCTAACACTGTGTACACAGCACTGGTATAAAGTACAACTTTTCCACTTATCTACAAAGTTTAGAGAAAGAGACCTAAGCATCTATAAGCTGTATTTTTTCTTCATCAAATGTTATGTGACTCAGTTCAGTGAGCGTGTGTCCAAGTAGAATTAGGATCATTTTGATAAGATATACACAGTCAAGTGCAGTTTACTTGTTTCAGTCACACTGCACAATATATCCGTCATAACTGCACATAAACACTTGATGTTAGACAATAACACACCAAATGTGTGCTCATTAACAATTCACCTGTTTTTTCTTACTATTTTCTAATGTAAGTAGAATAATACAAGGTGTGATCTTCAAACCAAAGCACACGGTTTATTCAGATCATAGAACTGTTTAAAACAAGTTGGGACATTTTAGTTTTGTAAAATAAAATAAAATAAAATTACACTTTTTTCCATCTTGTAATAACATTATTCCATAAATGGTTTTACTCCTTTTCTGAAATATTCATCTCTATAGTGCAATGTTTTGTAATTAATATATTGTTTCCATGTTAGCCTACCATCAGTCACAACCAATAAGAACTTCATAGCAAAACTCTTAAAATATCTCTTTTCTTATTGTTACTTTGTCTATTACGTGACAATTTGTTCATATCAAGCCAGGTTTGAGCAGCTTTATGTTCCCTTTCTATCATCTGCCAACATTATAAATCTCAATCAAAGCAAAAAGGTTACAAACATCATTAATGAAAATAATAAAAGAATTTTTGGAGCAATCACAGAACCTTGCAGTATTCCACATACTATAGTCTTAAATCCTAACAATGTATTGTCTAACTGCACAGTTCATCTGATACCAAACCTTTACACAATTTCCATAGTAACTGTCTATGTTGACAGTATGTAAAGCTTTTTTTTTTAATTTTTTTTTTTTTTATTCAAATTAATGTATATAACTATTGATTATTTGTCATTATCCAGAGCAGCGATAACCTCCACTAACGAGGGCATTAACGCATTATGTAGCGGTTTGATTTCCCCTAACTCTACATTGTCTCTCATTGTTTCTTTTTTCCAAATAAAAATATGAATATAACAGAAAGATAGATGGTGCTTGTCACCATTTTTGAAGACTTGAGTGACATTAGCTGTCTCCGTGTCGTCTGAAAAGACTCTATGTTGGAAAGATTGTGTACATATTGTACATTTTAATGCTCTAACAGTACTATGGATTTCATATTTTAATTTACTGTGTTAAACTTGTCTACAAAATAACTATAAAAAAAAAGACTTCTCCCATAGTTTCTAAATGATCTAATTTTTCATTCATAAAAGAACTCAAAAACTGCTCGCAACATTCTACTCGTATTATTTTTTATGTTATAATAATGTTTTTATTCTATTATTGAAACAGAGGTTAAATTATTCTTATAAATCTTTTTTTTTTCTCATTTTCTCTAGTACATTTTTAAGTATACTTCACATAAAGTGAAATGCTTTTCTCATTTGTGTTTTCCCATTGCATACTATTGCCAGGACGTTAGTGTTGGTTATAAAGTTCTAACTATTCGGGTACAAATGCCACAGAGGTAAATTACACACCAAACACAATTTTCTTTTTGTCTTGAAACCCCAATTGTTTCAAGTGTCCCAAGTCTTATCAGTTTACATGCAGTCTAATACAAATACCTTTTTTTCCAGAAAAAAACAGGAAAGTGGTCAATAATATCACTTAACAGTCAACCACTTTTTTCCTTGTAATGGATGTTTGTGAAAATACTTTTTCCAAGTGTAGCACATTATTGAGTTATACTGGGTCTGTCAATTACAGATATTAAGACATTTTAAGACACTTTTTTTATTTAAGGTAATATTGCAAAGCGTTACATACAAAGACTGATTCCTTACTGCTTGGTTTTTATTGCCAGTATTTTTGGTATACAATTTATAAAATGTTCAAAGATATTATACAGATGTTCTGTAAATGCAATATAAAAATATACTTGGCTTTTTGTCAGTATGTATCTGTATAGTCTAGCGCTTATTCACATTTTTTCTTAGTTTTTATTAAAGAAATAATAACCTTCTAACACAATTGGATCAACTAATACAACAGTCAAATCTCCTTTATAGCAAGCACTAGGAATGTGGATGTTAAAGTTTATAAAGATTCATTGGTTTGTTCAGAGATTTCTCCTGTTCAAAAATCAATCCAAATCCAGATTTTTAAATTGACGCAAATGATATGCAGCATTAACATTATGTACTTTAAATAAGTGTCTTTCCGTATCAATGCTGTCTTCAAAATTTAAATGCTTTATGGCTCTCTTTGGATTTTAAAACACCTAAATTTTGTTCCTCACAGTATGTTTTAAATAATAATCTCTATGCTTTGTAATATCAATACTATAATATCAAGCATACAAAATAAAAATCCTTATTGTTTATTGTTGCTAAAAAAGAGAAAATATTTACACATTTACTTTTTCATCACAACTATTAGATGTGAAACGTGTTGGCAGCGTCCCATCTGCACTCCTGATGCAGTCACTTACATCCAGAGTTGGAACGATAACAGTTCCTTTTATCATTATTGACTTGTTTTTGTTTGACACCGCCTGGTTTTATGAACACATTTCTGTTTCTAGACCACTATGATTTTCTATATACGACTCTACTCTACTGTTTTAAAGTACTTTTGCTTATTGTAATTAGACCCTGGTTAAAATAATGTCTGTTGCTGTTTTTAACACACACCACAAATTAGTCATATTAATCAATTTACATGAACCATTATAATTACAATACACACACTAAAAAACAGTAACATCAGACTCGTCTAAAATCTCAGCTGTTAAAGTAACAAGGTCTGATACTATACACTTTGGAAAATAACAATATTTATATATAATATATTTGTTTTTGTGTCCATATTATGCTATTTCAGCAGTTTTTTGTTTTTGTTTTTTTGGTTAGATGTTTATTTACATATTTGTAACAAGTTGCCATGTAACGACCAACACCATGCCAACAGTGATGCTGAGTTTACCAATGAAAATCACTGGCTTGACGGGCATTGAAATATGTAAATAAACATCTAACAAAAAAAAAAAAAAAAAAAACTGCTGAAATAGCATAATATGGACACAAAAACAAATATATATAAATATTGTTATTTTCCAAAGTGTATAGTATCAGACCTTGTTACTTTAACAGCTGAGATTTTAGACGAGTCTGATGTTACTGTTTTTTAGTGTGTGTATTGTAATTATAATGGTTCATGTAAATTGATTAATATGACTAATTTGTGGTGTGTGTTAAAAACAGCAACAGACATTATTTTAACCAGGGTCTAATTACAATAAGCAAAAGTACTTTAAAACAGTAGAGTAGAGTCGTATATAGAAAATCATAGTGGTCTAGAAACAGAAATGTGTTCATAAAACCAGGCGGTGTCAAACAAAAACAAGTCAATAATGATAAAAGGAACTGTTATCGTTCCAACTCTGGATGTAAGTGACTGCATCGGGAGAGCAGATGGGACGCTGCCAACACGTTTCACATCTAATAGTTGTGATGAAAAAGTAAATGTGTAAATATTTTCTCTTTTTTAGCAACAATAAACAATAAGGATTTTTATTTTGTATGCTTGATATTATAGTATTGATATTACAAAGCATAGAGATTATTATTTAAAACATACTGTGAGGAACAAAATTTAGGTGTTTTAAAATCCAAAGAGAGCCATAAAGCGTTTAAATTTTGAAGACAGCATTGATACGGAAAGACACTTATTTAAAGTACATAATGTTAATGCTGCATATCATTTGCGTCAATTTAAAAATCTGGATTTGGATTGATTTTTGAACAGGAGAAATCTCTGAACAAACCAATGAATCTTTATAAACTTTAACATCCACATTCCTAGTGCTTGCTATAAAGGAGATTTGACTGTTGTATTAGTTGATCCAATTGTGTTAGAAGGTTATTATTTCTTTAATAAAAACTAAGAAAAAATGTGAATAAGCGCTAGACTATACAGATACATACTGACAAAAAGCCAAGTATATTTTTATATTGCATTTACAGAACATCTGTATAATATCTTTGAACATTTTATAAATTGTATACCAAAAATACTGGCAATAAAAACCAAGCAGTAAGGAATCAGTCTTTGTATGTAACGCTTTGCAATATTGCCTTAAATAAAAAAAGTGTCTTAAAATGTCTTAATATCTGTAATTGACAGACCCAGTATAACTCAATAATGTGCTACACTTGGAAAAAGTATTTTCACAAACATCCATTACAAGGAAAAAAGTGGTTGACTGTTAAGTGATATTATTGACCACTTTCCTGTTTTTTTCTGGAAAAAAAGGTATTTGTATTAGACTGCATGTAAACTGATAAGACTTGGGACACTTGAAACAATTGGGGTTTCAAGACAAAAAGAAAATTGTGTTTGGTGTGTAATTTACCTCTGTGGCATTTGTACCCGAATAGTTAGAACTTTATAACCAACACTAACGTCCTGGCAATAGTATGCAATGGGAAAACACAAATGAGAAAAGCATTTCACTTTATGTGAAGTATACTTAAAAATGTACTAGAGAAAATGAGAAAAAAAAAGATTTATAAGAATAATTTAACCTCTGTTTCAATAATAGAATAAAAACATTATTATAACATAAAAAATAATACAAGTAGAATGTTGCGAGCAGTTTTTGAGTTCTTTTATGAATGAAAAATTAGATCATTTAGAAACTATGGGAGAAGTCTTTTTTTTATATAGTTATTTTGTAGACAAGTTTAACACAGTAAATTAAAATATGAAATCCATAGTACTGTTAGAGCATTAAAATGTACAATATGTACACAATCTTTCCAACATAGAGTCTTTTCAGACGACACGGAGACAGCTAATGTCACTCAAGTCTTCAAAAATGGTGACAAGCACCATCTATCTTTCTGTTGTATTCATATTTTTATTTGGAAAAAAGAAACAATGAGAGACAATGTAGAGTTAGGGGAAATCAAACCGCTACATAATGCGTTAATGCCCTCGTTAGTGGAGGTTATCGCTGCTCTGGATAATGACAAATAATCTATAGTTATATACATTAATTTGAATAAAAAAATAAAAATAAAAAAAAAAGCTTTACATACTGTCAACATAGACAGTTACTATGGAAATTGTGTAAAGGTTTGGTATCAGATGAACTGTGCAGTTAGACAATACATTGTTAGGATTTAAGACTATAGTCTGTGGAATACCACAGGGTTCTGTGATTGCTCCAAAAATTCTTTTATTATTTTCATTAATGATGTTTGTAACCTTTTTGCTTTGATTGAGATTTATAATGTTGGCAGATGATAGAAAGGGAACATAAAGCTGCTCAAACCTGGCTTGATATGAACAAATTGTCACGTAATAGACAAAGTAACAATAAGAAAAGAGATATTTTAAGAGTTTTGCTATGAAGTTCTTATTGGTTGTGACTGATGGTAGGCTAACATGGAAACAATATATTAATTACAAAACATTGCACTATAGAGATGAATATTTCAGAAAAGGAGTAAAACCATTTATGGAATAATGTTATTACAAGATGGAAAAAAGTGTAATTTTATTTTATTTTATTTTACAAAACTAAAATGTCCCAACTTGTTTTAAACAGTTCTATGATCTGAATAAACCGTGTGCTTTGGTTTGAAGATCACACCTTGTATTATTCTACTTACATTAGAAAATAGTAAGAAAAAACAGGTGAATTGTTAATGAGCACACATTTGGTGTGTTATTGTCTAACATCAAGTGTTTATGTGCAGTTATGACGGATATATTGTGCAGTGTGACTGAAACAAGTAAACTGCACTTGACTGTGTATATCTTATCAAAATGATCCTAATTCTACTTGGACACACGCTCACTGAACTGAGTCACATAACATTTGATGAAGAAAAAATACAGCTTATAGATGCTTAGGTCTCTTTCTCTAAACTTTGTAGATAAGTGGAAAAGTTGTACTTTATACCAGTGCTGTGTACACAGTGTTAGACCGCTCACTACACAGTGATGTGTTAAAGTTATAGATGTGTTAATCTGATCAGTTTATGTCCTCATCTAGTAAAATGTAAAAACAGTAACATACAATCAAAATAACCTTTCTTGTCCACTGCACACCCCCTAGTCACATGTCCCTCAGGTTAAAGATCATGTTGTGTGGAAAAGCTTACAGTTCTGTAGCAGATGCAATGGTTTGTGGTCTGATGTGATGCCCAGCAGAGTTAAACACTCGCTGTGACCTGTGGATGGGTGAAGTTGGTTACAAACATTGTGAAACTTTATTGTGTTGTGGTGTAGGCTACGATGCCAGATGTTCAATCCCCACTACACAGGATAAATGTCTTAAAACAATGTGTGTTGAATATATTTTACAGGAATGTATTTGCGTATAAGGAGTTAATAATGACTGTGGATATCACAAACCCACTAGCTATGATAAAATGAAACATTTTGTTTTTTATATCTGTAAATTAGGGGTATGTTGGCCATGTAATGAAAGTTTTTTTTTTTTCAACACAGAGTGTAGAGTTAAATCTCATGAGAAAAAGCTTACAAAAACACATAGTGATAAGGAGTTATAAGAAGAGTTAAAAAAGAGCACTAGCTAACCCATGGTAAAACTGTGTACTGTGTATAAAAAAAACTTAGGGATGTTTTATATTTAGCCAGAAAAGAGGAATTCAGAGGTCTACAATAAAACTGAATTGAATTGAATTGAACACTGGAGTAAAGTAACAACTCTAACAGTTCACTCTCAGGTTTCACTCAGTTTCAACTCCAACTCTTTTTGGTGAATCACACTCACACAATCACACTTAGTGTAGAATTAAACCAGAAAAAGGTTTAAAAAAACTCTAGAGAACCTACACTTTACTCAAAACAACACCAACACTGTGATTTTAACACTACTGAATTGAATGCAGTGGGATCTGGAGGTCCCTTACATGGATCATTTGAATAAAGCAAATGTAATTTCCTGCATTCTGCTGCACTTTACATTATATTTTCAGCAGCCTACCAGGTTGTAGTAAAAGTACGAGCAAAATGTATGGTTTTTCTTCTCTAAAATTAAAGACAAAACATAACATATTTTAAATATTTTTATTAACTCTTTTAGTTATTTAAATGACTGACTAAGTTTCTCTTGAAGTGGTTCCCCAGTGCCCACTGGAGCCCCAGCCCAGACACTGCTCTGCTCCGCCCCTGCTGCTCCAGCACAGAGCCACAGCCTCTGAGCCTTCAGTCTCATCTCTCTGGGCTGTGGGAAGAGGTTAAAGTCTAGAAAACACTACAGGCTATAAAAGCTTTAGGATGTCTGAACCTATGTTTTAACACTAAGCTTTGGACACTGTAAAAAAAAAAGTGCAATGACGCATTCGGATTACGTTGTGTATTACTGCTCTTATTTTTTCAGTGAGCTAATTATGATTGTATCTCTATGAATGTGAGGTTGATTGTCATCAAACAAAAACTGATTTGAAGCTTGAGAACTGTAGAAGGCCTTGATGAGCAGAACGGTCAGAACGGTTCCTACTGTCCATGTTTTTTTCTTTTTTTTATTATATTGTGATTTGCCAGGCTCATGTCTGCTGCAGCATGGTGCAGCGGCCATTCGTGCCCATTTTTTCCTCTGGTTCACCTAAAAATCTGATACAAATGTAGTACATTACAGTTTGTCATTCACTTAGCTCAACTGTAGCATGGGAGGAGCTTTTCTGAAACCATTGGGCTCAGACAGTCACACAGTTCAGTGTAGTCAAAATCTCATGGTTTTGTGATGTGTGCAAAAAGAGTCAGCACTTACTGCAGACTACATGTGGGTCAGGAACCTCCCCTTTTCCTTAGACTGAAGGAGAAAAAAAGATTTCATTGTGTCATGTGGGCGTTGTACAGTCTACATTTGGATAATAATTCTCTTTTATAGGCGCTGTGAGGTCTACAAATGTAGAATTATTATCCACAGCAGGTGTGTCTGTGTACATGAGCCTGTGGTTCAGTTATTCATTAGTTAACGAACCATGTTGTTTCATACTGTATTACTGGTAGCATTATTATGAGAATAGCTCACTCCAATAATGAATGGGTCTTTACTTTGACAAACCTTACTTTTAGCTGGGTCTAGAAGAGTCACTGCCTTAAAGAGTGCCATAATGACACAGTGGCAAAGTGGTTAGCCCTGTCACCTCTCAGTAAGAAGCTTTCATTCCTGCCTGTGTGGAGCCTTTGTGTGTGGAGTTCTCCCTGTACTCTGGTTTCTCATATCAACCTAAAAAATGCACACACTAATCTTCCAGCTATAGGTTCTCCTGACTGTTGCTGGCTCCTGGATCAGACCTTGTTGCTGCTCAGACGTTGCCCACTTCTCCTGACAGGTTCACTCCAGCGGCATTGGAAGAATGTTTAAAATGCAGAGAATTAATTAAACTTTAGCTTTCAAACACAAACTAAATATTTTTGGTGAATAACCTTTTTAACACACAAGACTTTTGATGAAGAATTAAACTTCTTGAGACAAATATTCTTTAAATTAGAGAATTATGTCCATAGAAGCAAATGAGAAATGCAGTAATGCTAGCGTAAGTCAATATGTCATGTATTTTTGTATATTTATTTTTTGAATTGTCATTTGTATGAAATAATCAGAATCCAGACTGTACTGTGAAAGTAGACTGGTCTGCCCAAGCTTGATGGCTGTAAAAAGATATGGTTTTATTGAATCTATAAACATTTCATCTGTTATATGAACATAATCTCATATCTGTTTTAAGAAGTGCACCTGTCACAGGATTAGGGTTTTTACTGCAGAGTCAAATCAGCAAGATGCATTTGTCTAAGCTCCGCCGTTTGTCATGGGGCTTATTAATACTCATTTCCTGTTTGACACTTGGTCTTTTCTTGGTGTTTGGAGTTCAAAGGACAGGAAGGAGAGAAGAATGTCCCTGATATACCACAGCAGTTCTCTTTGGACTTCCGTGGCTGCTCTGCTATTGTCACTGGGAACACAGAAGGACGAGCTAGAGAGCTACAAGAACTTCTGAAATCCAGGACAAAACAAGATCATTTATCAGAAGACTTCTACATCAACGAGACACAGAACTGCCCTGCCTTTATCAAAAACAGGAGCTACCACATGGCCCCTCTCAGCTCAGAAGAGGAGCACTTTCCCATCGCTTTTTCCATGGTCATCCATGAGAAGATTGAGATGTTCGAGCGCCTTCTCCGAGCCATTTACGCACCTCAGAACGTCTACTGCGTTCACGTGGACCAGAAGTCTCCCCAAATATTTCTAAAAGCTGTACAAGCAATAGCCTCCTGCTTTCCTAACGTGTTTATAGCCAGCAGATTGGAGCGTGTGGTCTATGCGTCATGGCTGCGCGTACAGGCGGATCTGAACTGTATGGAAGACCTGCTGAAGTGGCCCGTCCAGTGGAGGTACCTACTCAACACATGTGGCTCGGACTTTCCCCTCAAAACCAACAGAGAGATGGTTAGAGCGCTGAAATCTTTGAAAGGGAAGAACAGCATGGAGTCTGAGCACACAGTTGAGTACAAGAAGAACCGCTGGCTTTTTCAGTTCAACTTTACTGACCACATTTTCAAGACGGGTCTAGAAAAAAGCCCCCCTCCCATCAGCACGCCAATGTTCTCAGGAAATGCCTACTTTGTAGTTACCAGAGAGTTTGTTGCGCACATCTTTCATGACGCAGAAGTCCAGAAGTTGATAGAATGGGAGAAAGACACGTACAGCCCAGATGAGCACCTTTGGGCCACGCTCCAGAGAATGCCCTCTGTCCCAGGCTCGGACCCCCAACATGAGAAGTATGACCTCTCGGACATGCTGGCCATCGCACGCCTGGTGAAGTGGAGCCATCACGCTGGAGACATTCTTAGAGGAGCGCCGTATGCTCCATGCACAGGCTCATACAGGCATGGTGTGTGTGTGTACGGAGCGGGGGACCTCGCGTGGCTCCTCAGACAACATCACCTTTTTGCCAATAAGTTCGACCCTGATGTGGATGATATCGCCATCAGATGTCTGGAGTCTGTCCTGTGGTTCAGAACTTTGGGCACTGATCCACTAGAACAGTGAGATCTTAAAGTGTAGACTGGTGTTGGAGTCAGAACAGGTTCATGTCATGTTTAATGTGAGAAAGGACTGGAAACGCTACATCCTCATCGTAACAGGCAGGGATAGTTACTTTAGTAGCACGAGCCCTGGGACAGGCCACTCTAACTGAAATGTAGCCTACGTATGCAGTTCTTTTCCACTGCAGCTTTTGGACGTCAAAAGTGTAAATGTTGACACGGCAACATGTAGTATTTCACATTGTCCACCAGGTGGCTGCATTATTATTAAAAACAATAAAATACCATGAAGGGCATTTTGCTTTAAATATCTTTCAACATTGATATTTACACTATTTTTACTCAAGAAATCATTAATGTATTGTATCAAAAGTTTTGAAGCTTGTTTTATTTGCTGATGATACAATTATTTTCTGCTCTGGTGACAATTTAAACAATATACTAGATTTAGTTTCTTTAGAAATGACAAAATTGCAAATATGGTTCAGTAGAAACAAACTATCCCTAATAATGAGCAAAACAACTATAATGCTATTTTGAAATTGTACAGTAAATAATGAAATGAATATGCAGATAAATGGGGTCATCATTGAGAAGGTAACACAAAGTAAATTTCTTGGGGTTATCAGAGATGAAAAGCTTAACTGGAAATCACACATTAAATGTGTACACTCAAAGTTATCAAAAAGTATTGTGGTTTTAATGAAAGCAAGACAGGTACTACATAAAACATTTCTCTGCCTTCTGTACTGTTCATTGGTCTCACCCTATTTGAGTTATTGTGCAGAGGTATGGGGAAATCATTATAAACCCATTACTCATCCTTTATTTAAGCTTCAGAAAAGAGCAATAAGGATTATTCATAAAGCTGGATACCAGGATCATACAAATCATTTATTTGTACAATCAGAAATACTAAAATTTGCAGATCTAGTACATTATTTAAAAGCATTAATTATGTTTAAAGCAATAAATAATCAATTACCTTGAAAACATTTTAAAGATGTTTATAGAAAGAGAGGGGGATACTTAAACTTAAAGAACTTAAAGGGATTATTGCAATTAAAAAATGTGAGAGTTCGCACAACTAAGTTTTTGTGTAGCTGTTTGTGGGGTGAGGCTGTGGAACAGGTTGAAGGTGGAGATCAGGGAAAGTCCAGACATGAAACTATTTCTTTTAAAAAAAGGTACAGAGATATGCACACAATTAAGCTAGTTGACCAAATGTTGTATGAATTATTGTTATCTTTGTATACATTGTAGTGTATGGGTATATGAGTATATAGGGTGTTTGTGTACATGTATTTATGGGGTGTAGGTATGTTGATATAGATATTTGTACAGTCTGTGTAGATAACTGTTTTTTGATGGATGTAAATCATGAATTACAAATTGATGAATTACTCTTTAGAGTACGCCAGGAGTCGGGAGAACTGATATGAGCTGATGATATGATCCCTAGGGAAAAGGAGTGGGATTTGATAACTAATACTTCTTCCCACTCCTTTTTGAATATGTAAATTGTTAGGTGACATTACATGTATTTCTATTTTTGTGGCTTTAATTTGGATGCATATTCAAAATAAAACTTTTATTCATTTATTCAATTCAAGTACTTTTATTTCTACTTAGTATTCTTTTGAATACTCCTTCCCCCTCTGAGACTGTCATACATCTGTGAAGGGAGGGGATTGTTTGAACCTTGTTGGCACAGCCACTGCTACGTTTCTGTGTATTCTATACAGTGGCAGGTGTATTTTTAAATCTCTTTAACCATTTCATGTCATTAAAACCCCAGTGCAGTTAAACAGTGGACCTACATTCAGTTCCCCCTCACCAGCTGAGAATCCGTCTCTGATGAACTTTATCTTTTAAAGTTTTTTTTAATGTTACAACATGTACTGTATTTATGTTGTTTATTTATTACGTCAAAATATAGTCAGTTTCTTTGTCTCAATGTAAAAGTACAACATGGATATGCCCAAACACTGGATATAGCACAATTAGGATTTCTTCTAAACTATAGCTATGGACTATGATAATACTGATTATTTAGAATGTATATTAGGACTATAACAGGTAGGCTATTTAAGTATAGAATTTATATTATGAAGATGTTATAACTATTATTATAAATAAATAATTATAGGCTACATAATAAAAAAATATAATGTGTATACATACATACTGGAGCCTAGTGTGTGATTTATAATAATAATGTTCGCCAGCAGATGGCGCTGTTTCCTTTCTGTTCTTTTTACCATGGCTTTGAGCCTTATTAACCCTCCACAGCCATCGTCATTTACTTCTTCTTTGTGTTTTATAAGGTAAAAAGCCTACATATAAATAGAAACTAGAATGGACATTCTAATGATGAACTACAGTAACTGACTCTCAAGTGCTCTGTAAACAAACAGGGAGGTGCACGTGCTGTCACGATATTCTTTAAATTTATTTATTTTTTAATTTGATAACTTTTTTATATTTTTACTTGATCTGTCTTACTTAATGTTCTTGCTTTAGCACAGAGACATTTTAGACAAT